>CM046659.1:192154502-192812002 GCA_025594165.1 Tamias sibiricus
CAGAAATAGGGCACCTTCCCTACTGAAATAATTTCATTGCCTCTATGAATCTAGACAGTTATCTTACAAACTTTAGTTTAATTAATTTCCAGATCCATCTGTTTTTGATTTATATGAATCCACAGAAGCCAACATGTTATTGTAGACTACAAGGTCGGTTTCCTTTCCCTTTTTAATGATATTATTATAGTTTGTATGTTTTTGCTTATTGGATAGGCCAGTATAAACCCAGGTGCTTGTGTAAAGTAAGTAAATATATATTCTGGAGTAACTGATGGCAATGAAACATTTTGCTTTTTAGTGTTAGTGGTTGGAAGCTATTTAAGTACCCAGCATCAACAAGGAATCCCCAACTCTGCAGATTTTTAAGTATGTCTATTTTTTCCTTTCATTCATATTTAAGTGTATTTCAGAATATGAATAATCTACTATGAGTTCTAGCTTTTAGTACAGTAATTTATAGTCTTCTAACAGATTTTTCTAGGTCAACATTTTATTAATATATTAATTATTTAATGTAAGATTTTTTTCAGTCTTTGCCTTTCTCCTGCTAAAATTACTTCATTTATTTATGTTTGTTTTTTCATTTAAGCAACTTGTGTTTATTAACTGCTGATTCTGCTAGGATGCTTTCCTGCAAATAATGAAGTGTCTCAATAAAATGACTAAGCAAGAAGGGTCATAAACATACATAAAAAAAACCCAAATCACAAAGTAAATCCTAAACAAAATCAAAAGTTAAGGCAAAGCAAGGCAGAAGACATTTGTAATGCATGAACAGGTGTTTATATTCTGAATATATAAAGAACAAACTAAAAATCAATAGAAAGTACAAAAAAAGAAAAATAGATGATGAACAAGGATAGGTAAATAATAAAAGAAAAAAATAGCTCACAAATAAAGGAAAAATGCTCAATCATGTTAGTAAGCAAAAAAATGTAAATTAAGGGGAAATGAGATATAATTTTACATTTAAAAACCCTGATATACAAAATAATAGCAAAAATGTGAATAAAGAGGGACTTTAATACCACTGGGGAGAGTTTCATTAGCATAAATGTTTCAGAGTATAATTTGATAATTTCATAAATTTGAAAACACATCAATCTTTGATGAGAGAAATTCCATTCATAGATATGTACTCTATTGCCTTTATTATTATAATCTTGTACCTTTGGCGCCTAACATATTAGTCAGTCATGAAAGTAATTCTTGATGGAATAGAATAGAAAGTTTAGAAACTATCAGAATGTATCACATGTAGTATGAATAATAATTGTTTTGAAAACTTTTCTTCTTAAAATACGTGTGCGTGTGTGATCATGCCTTATTTTAAATTGTATTGCTTTCTGAAGATCATGATCAAGTTTGTACTTGAAAACCATTACCATAGGCAAACTATTATATGTCTGACAAAGGACATTTCTTATTTGTAATGACAGGAATTGAAAGCAACCCAAAATATGACAGGAGACAGGATAGATAAGGTGTGCCATCTTCATATAGTTAAATGATCTGGAGTTACATGTATTCACATAAATGCATCACAAACATAATCATGAGCCTAAAAAAGAAAAAGCAGTTGACAAAATAATTTACATTATGCTCTTATAAAAAGTTTGAAATATACAAAATAATATTACATCTTATTTAGAGATAAACCCATACATACTCAAGCATGGGAAAATTAAACAGAAAATACGAGCTAGGGATAAACACATGTGCATTAAAGTACATTCCCATGCATGGGAAAATTAAAACCAAAATTTCAAGTAGGGTGAAGGACAGAGAAAGAATTAAGGAAGAGTATACTGATTTCTTTTAATGTTTTATTTCAGGGGGCAAAAAAAGAGGATTTTTTTTTTTCACATAGAAGAATTCTAGAAGCTTGTCAAAGACAGGATTTCCTTCTTTTTCTCCATTCTGCCAATTTCTGTATGCTTTTTTCATGGTTACATTTTGACTACTGAGGTTCCTGAGATCACTTGCTAAGCCTAGTGGTAGGAAAATGAATATTTATTCCACGTGTGGGTCTTTATAAAAAAGTAAACCTTGTCCCATAAGCCCCCAGTACATGGGTCAGACCTGGATAACATGCCTGTCCTTACCTGAGACACTGATAAGGGAAATGGGATGAACATGGTTGGTTTCTTAGTCACATTTAAGAAAAGAAGTACATTGAAACAGAACTAACAGAACAAAAGCTGTGCGAGTAAGAGGAGAAGATGCTGTTGAACCATTGGGACTGGCTATGCATACCCATGTATCCCTTGGGATACAGAGGTGAACATGTCAGTCTTCTTAGGGAACTCTCCTGGTGTTTAAATTCGAATGGATAAGACTGATAATAAAGGTCTGAGGTAAATTCACAAAGAAACCACCAAGATTTATGAGAGAGCAATTGGAGAGTGACCTGGGAGGGGACTCTTCCTTTAATGAGGTAATATTTAGGCTGAGACTCAAATTACACAAAGAAACCGGAAATCTGAAGAGAGAGAATCCAGGAAGAGGGAACTGTTCTAGTGCAGGAATGAGCTTGTTGCTTTAGAAGACTGTAGGGGATTTTCCTTTATCTGGAGCAGAGAGAAGAAGCAAGTGTGGTAGGAGACAAAGTCTGAGCACTATGCAGGAGCAAGATTTGGTTGTTTTGTGAGGGAAACATGAAGCCACAAGAGGGTTATAATCAGAATTATGACATAATCTGATTTATGGTTCTATCATGTGACTATCGCACAAGCCCAAGAAACTGGTCCAGGACTGGGATAGTGGAGATGGGTGGAAATGTACCAAGGAATGTAATGGAGCCTAGACAAGTCCAGACTTTAGACTTTAGACTAGAGGTTATAGGTGGGTATTGTTTTGATAAACTGGCTCTGTGGACAAGAGCTGAAAGCCTAACCTAGAAAGGGTACACACATATCCTATAAAAGGAGCCTTCCAGAAAGGAAAGGATGATGGGAGGTAGGACAAGTTCTTTGCATTTCCAGAGTTCAACAAGACACATTTATGCTTTGATGGACATCCACAGACAGAAGTGTCTTCTCTATTGTCTGTTCAGGAACCAATATTTCAGGAATTTTCCACATTATGAGGTGGGAATTATCTATAACTTGGGTTTGAAAGTTCAGTGGCCTATTCTCTTTCCAAAGTTCCCTGGAATAGTCTAGATACCTTTGGACCTCATTGTTTATATACCTATAGTGCCTCCAGGGGCTGCTTTGTTCACCTGCAGGACTGGCCTTTTTATTTTCCTGCTAATATGCTCTAATCTCCTGTAATTGCAGCCTCCATCTTGAATATGGGATTTAGACCATTAACTTTATATGGCATATTTAAAAAGCAATTTCAACAAATAGATATTAGCTATTAAAGTATCTTCTTGGTTAGTAAATAGACCCATTTAAAACTGCATTTGGGGTTCTACATCAGAAAATGAAAGAGTATGGTTTTGTTTCTTTTTTAAAAGTAAGTCCTAAAAAAAAGTGTGTATACTTTTCCTTTTCATCTTTATCCATATATTTGGACCAACATAACATCCATTGATCTCATTGCAGAATATTGGTAAAAGACTAACTGTCAAAAAAAAAAAAAATGTTGTAAATGTTTCTTCTAGTTGCAAGTGACAGAAAAGAGAGCTCAAACTAGAAAGAAAATTAATTTGTATATAAATGGAAGATCTAGGTATAGCTGAATCTAGACTCAGATGGTATTTCCAGAGCATGTTTTTTCTCTCCATCTCAGCTACTCTTCCTTGTCTTGGCTTTATTTGTAAATGGACATCCCTCGTGGTAGGGGATGGCTGTAGCAACTCTAGCCTTATGATCTGTGAGGTTCAAATTCTATTTTCAAAATTCTTGGTAAAAGGTCATTGAGTACCATTGCCAATAGTTTCATTATATCCAAAATAAACTTTTTAGTGATGGAAGTAAAGCCCTGTGATTGGATCACATTTCTTTCATCACATGAAAAAGGGATTGAATCTACTCTCTCCATATATGTAGCTTATGAGTGGGGGAAAGGTCGTTTTTCCATTAGGAAATTGAAGTGTGATACCAAAATAAAAAGTCAGGGAACATCTTTCCCATTGCAGTGTTTCAGGCCTTAAGAATGTCAGAGGCAGAATTGATATCATACTGGGTCTCTACTAATGTGCCAAGAAAAGCTTATTTTACTCTTATTTAATAAATCATTTAGTAATCTCCTCAATCATGGGACTAACAACAGCCCAAGACTCAACAAAGACAGAAAGGTATTTGCTTATCACATAGCAGTTGCTCAATATGAACTATCCTATTAATTACTCACACAAATTTCATTATTAGTCCCATTTTTTCCAAATAAGAAAAATGATTTTCAGGCAGATTAAAGAACTTGGATGAGTTCTCTAATGAAAATAAATGTATTCCACATTTGAATCCAGGTCTTTGAGTTTAAAACCCATAATTTTACCTTCAAAAGCATGCAACTACCTTGAAAAACACTACTTTTTGTTTGGTTGTTGTCATTGTTGTTGGTACTGGGGATTGAACTCAGGGATATTTAACCACTGATCCACATCCCCAACCCTTTTTATTTTGATACAGAGTCTTGCTAAGTTGCTTAGGCCCTTGCTAAGTTGCTGAACTGGCTTTGAATTTGCAATTCTCCTGCCTCAGCCTCTTGAGCCACTGGGATGACAAATACAACTCTTAATGTTAACTTCCTCATTAGTTCAAGTAATTGGTTTTACTTTTATTTTTTCAAAATTTGAAATTTTGGGGGGGGGGGTCTTAGGTCTAATGGTATTTGCTTTAAGATATGCACTTCATATGATATTATGTAAACTTTAACTCTCTTTAGAAGCTTTACCAAGATTAGTTTCCCTATAAGCATTCTCTGAATATGCAGTGAATGCCTGGCCTGTGTAAGGGACAAGAGTAATGTGAAATGTCTTGACTTTACCATTTTGGTACAGTTTTATTGTAATAGCAAGAAGAAACATTCCATCTTCATTTTCCTGGCACTCCATCCTAGTCCAATTCAGAAGAACACTCAGAATAAATGTGTGGTGGAGTATATAGCAAGCTGCCTCCTCTGGGAAAGTTTGAGCAGGTCTTCTTTGAGGTCTTCCTCAACTTTTAAGCAGCCTGGTAGCTGCAACCATTGCACCAGCCTGCAGTTCTTAAGTATCAATTGTTTATATGCCTCTGGACTGTCTTGCCTTTGACAGAGGCCATTTTCTTTTCCTTGCCATTTTATCTCCAGCACAACCACAACCCCCCAAGTTCATGTTAGATGCTTAATTATTCTCTCTTGATTTAAGTGCAATATTAGAACGACAGGATATTTGGTATAGCAATAGCATCGAAAATTTAACCACTGGTAAAATCTATATGAAATCCATTATATTTTAGAAAGTATATGTGTATTAAATATCACATGCTATATACATAGACATCACATATTATCTAATACATAATTTTCATGTATATAACAATATCACATATTTGTGCTAATCTCTTATATGCATATATATGTGCAGACAGTTTTTTGTTCTTAACATTTGAAGTGTCTTGACTTGTTTTTTAAGCAAGTATTATAGCCTACATACAACACTTCCTGGGGTTAGAGTTCTGATGCCAGTATCCTATGTAACCATAAAAAATGTGAATAATTTACCTTGTGACCTCTACACTGTAACCTACTCTCTCTCTTATGACTTTAAAAACAAACATATATGAAATGAATTATATTTATACTTTCCGACGAGAGGTTTTTAGCAAATCACTAAAGTATGTAATTGTATTTTTCACAGTTCTAGAAAGCTGAGCTGACATGTAACCAACTGGTAGTTGGAAAAAACCCTACCATTTGTTGTCAAGCTCTTTTAATATAACTAAAATTGGGTTTCAAAAGGATATTGGGAAAGCCTAAAGAGTTGTAAATCTATAACTACCATTTTGTAACCCTTATATTAGTGTATAATTTTTCATGATTCATGATTTCTTAAAAATGCAATATGCCTTTCTCAATTATTGTTCCTTACCTTCCCCCCTCCCCCAAACCCAAACTGTGATCACAGTAATGAGGCGAAATAGTGTATACAGTTATGGAATCCTGTCCATCTGATTTCACGTTCTCTGAGGCTGTTGTGTCTCCCTATGACTTATGACATATGACACTTTCACTCTGTTGAAAGAAATAATTGCTACTTCATATAATATTTTACCTTCTGTTTTCATTTTCTGTTTCAGTGAAACAATGAAGTAAATTACCTAATACAATTTTCTTACACAAAGGTTTTTTTTTTTTTTTTTTTTTTTAATGTGATGGAATGTGTGAAGTTTTACTATTTGGAACAGCAAGAGAACTACAGATGAGCAAATGGAGGCCAATACATGATAGACTTGTCAATAGTCATGAAAACAATTGATATCCAGGTTCAGCCTGTAGGAATTCAGAGAAGCAGTGAGTTAAGGCAGCAAATCTTACAGACTCCTGAAAATAAGCTCTTTTTATAAATGACTTACAAGAAGGCAATAGAGGGTAGTGGTTAAGAACACAGGCTTTGGACTTGAAGTATTCTTGGGATTTAATTTTATCCCCTCACTTTTTCAGCTATGCAATTCCTGGGCAAGTTACTAAACTTTTCTAGGCTTTCCTGTGTCTGTCTATGAAATGATGGTAACTTTACCTCTGAGTTCTTAGAGTGTAGGTAAAGATTATATAAAATAGTACTTAGCTCACATGACAAAATGAATAAAGGATAGCTAATGGTGTTTTTTCTTATTTGTTTTTATTCTCTTTTTATGCTTTGGCCAGTATTAATAAAGTAAGAATGCCTGTATGGAATTTAACAACATGAAGCATGATAGTAGGTTATACTTCTTAATACTTCAATTTTGGCTGGTTACAAATATTTACACAGTTTGTTAATTTTCTATGCACATGCCATACTGCCTGCAGTTCATATAGGTGGCCTTTTTCTGTACCTGGTGACAGCTGCCCTTGGCCATGCCTCATTTCATTGCAAATTTTCTCCTAGGTATTGCTAGAATCCACTACTACAATTTACTGTCAGGACCCCTAATTCAGAGCTACATCATTTTTCAGTGGTTTCATCACACCATTCTATTGGATATCTTTTCTTTTAGTGAGTATATTACATCTGGATTTTAAACCAGAGCAATTTTTGTGAGACAATTCAAATGATGTACCCTCTAGGTAAAACCCTTTCACAGCACCCACAAACTTCCTCAGAAAAGAGTGATAGTACCACTGTGATTCGGACTTTTTTTTTTATCTCCTCATCACTGTTTTTCAAGGTAGGCTGTGCAGAGGAGGAAATTGGGGGTCAGGAATATTTAAAAATTAGCCTAAATTACACAGCTAATGAAAACTCTGACCCAGACTTCTCTGCTCCACAGTTTAGATCTGCAAAAGGATTACACAGATCAAGGGTCAGCAAACCTGTAGTCCAACTTCATCTCATTGCTTGGTTAGCCAATAAAATTTTGTTGGCATGCAGCCACACCCATTCATTTACATATCATCTGTTGCTGCTTTCATTCTAGAATAGCAGAGTTGAGGAGTTGCAGTAGAGACCATCTGGCTCATAAAATCTAAAATATTTGCGACCTGGCCCTTTACAGAAAAAGTCTGCTTGTCTCTGACATAAATCATATATGGATTAAAATATGTAGAAACAATAAGTTCTGGGATGTTCACAGTAAGGAGCTTTGTGAGCAGAGTCTTTTGCTACCTTAATGAAGGTGTATAAAATGCTGTCTAACAATTAGACGAATCACTCGAGTAGTAAGACCTGAACATATTAAGTTTAATTACCTAGATATCTATTGGGAAAGCAGCTTGACAAGATGCAGATTGTCCAATCAGTTATTTTCAAAGGATAGCTGACAGTGCTTAATGTGGAAGAGATAGGAAGCTATAGAGATGGCAGGCCTCCTCTACCTGATTGTGCTCAAGAAAGAACAGACTATTGCAAACAAAATGGGATATGTCATTTGTAGAGGCAGAGACTGTGAAATAAATGGCAGAATTCACAACGCTAAGGTAGGGGATTAGGAAAAGCACTTGAACAGAGAAAATGAATTTTAAGAAAGAAAACTTGAGTACAAAATGCTCTGAGCCCAGTGACTGGATATTTGCATTAATATATGCACAATTGCCTGCTGAATGCACTCAAGAAAGTTTGCAGTTGACCTACTTGGCGGGAAAAATGGGAATACTAAATCATTCAGAAAAAATCAACCAGTTTGTTTAAATTAAATATGCCAAAACTTCAAAAAGAGCTTAGCACAAATAATATTTTTCACAAAAGCAAACTCTTCTTGTTCTTTGAGAGGCATTTTACAGTTGGGATATAGGAGAACAGAGAGGCAGAAGGCACAGGTTATGATGATGTGTTGGTTGACAGCTGAAAGAAACTCAGAACACGCCAGGAACCTGATGATAGTTAAACCTTAGACTTGTATATGGTTCTCCTTCCAAAGAGCTCAAAGCATGTTCTAGTACTCTGAGAGAACAAGTGAAGCTTCCAAGTGTCAACATCCGGTTTTCTTCTAGGGAATAACATGTGAACACATCTTGTTGATGTCCCTGGGCAATGATGTCCCAAAAGGCCAGAAGGGACTTGTAGGGATCAGTGGTTTCCTTTGCATGAATAAACGAAACAGATGTTTTCCTTTTTAGTTCCTTCATTTACTAATTAACTTTTGTCAAGGGCTTGTTGGGTGATGTGTACTAGAACTGGGAATACCAAGATACTAAGGACTTATATGGGAAAGAAGGGACAAAAATAAGTTATTGCCATTCAATTTGATAAATTACTTCTAATACTTGAGGCAACAACTAGGCCAGAAGCTTGGGTGAGCAGTGAAAGACAATGAAGTGGACAGTGATAGTTACATGAACAGACTACACTGTCCTCAAAGCAAGTTGTTTTTGCATGGTAGGCTCCATCTGTATATTTTTTAAAAAGGCAGGACAATAACCTAACAGCACATTCTTGCCTTTTACCCAGTTTATGCAACAGAAGAATAAAAGAGCAATAACGTGTATCTTGATTCTCCTTTGTGCAACAGGCATATCTCTGAATGTACAGGTGAGAGCCCTCAATCAGGGCCTCCAGTGTGTTCTTCAGTTTTTGGTTAGATCTGAGTGACAAGTTCACCTCCTTGGAGCTAAAAGCCAGTTCCATCAACGACACCAGTACTCAAAAACTTTATTGGCTTCATTCATTGTATTTGGCATTATTCAAATAATAAACACTATTTATTGAGTACTTATTCTGCCAGATGCTGAACTCAGCATCTGCATTTATTATCCATTTAATTCTTACAATGATTCTATGAGTAGATCATTTGCCCATTTGTCAGAATATACGTTGCCACAGATTATGAAACTAACTTGCTCAAAGTCACTTGACTAGGTGTTGACTCACAAATATACTCCAACTTAAGTTTCCCATATTCTAGGTACTTTTTACCTCTCTAGTCTGTCTGCTAATATATATAATTTGATAAAGGAGTCCTATGACTGAGACAAATTCCTGATAACCACTCACTACTGCAGAATTAGAGCACCTGGATATTCAAACAATACAAGTGAAATCTAGGCCTGAGATAAATGTTCGCCTAGATTAAAGCAAGTCAGTTTACATTTCCCTTATGTACTTTAGAAGAGGCCAGGGAAATTAGGTGGGCAGCACATGCAAATATTACTGTTTCTATTGCAAGTTTTATTTTAGAAATGACAAATTATCCAACGTTTAGTGATGACAGGCAAAGAGCATATCATCCCTGGCAAAGAAAAGTCTAGTCCTCATAGAAAATCCCTTGCTGGGGAGTGGCCAGTTCTAGTCTGGACCTTCAGAAGCCAGTTGCAATTAGGGTACCGCCACTCAGTCCCTGCCTAATCTAAGCTCTTGAAACTCAAAGGAGTAACTTGGATAGTTCCTCCCTTCCTCATTAATATTCATTCTCTGTAATTAACACAGGTCAAGGGAGAGGTTAAACCAAAACTCAGAGTCCACCTTGGCAGAGTTTGGCCACCCTGAAACCTGATATATAACCACCTCTCAATGGTTCTCTGGATAGAATCTGCCTCTAGTGTGAGATCTAGGATGCAACTGAAAGATTTCATTTCATTGCTCTACTTTCTAGTCTATCCATTGTTAGAGATATGTTGATAGGATTTCTCCTACCTGTGAATTGAAAAAGTATATCTTCTTATTCATCATCATCACTCTATAGTTGGTGTTAAGAGAACTTAGAAGTATAAAAGTAGAGAACTGGGCTTAAACATAAAGTATTGAAGGACTTAGAGAATAAATTATCCCCCTGGATAGAATTGCTAGAGAGGCTTTAGGTACTAAGAAATTCTGACGAAGACTGGGTGAAGTGGGAAATTTCAGTTAATGCATTTGAAATTATAATAGGAATAATAACAAAAATAAAAAGTTTATAATTGAATATCAATTTACATTTTTCAAAGGTCTTTTATTAAACAAATGTTCCTAGATGCTGGAGCTACATTGGTCTATTGATGAGATAGTTCCCGATCACATGGAACTTACCAACATAATGCACTCTCTTATTTGATTTACTTGATGCCATTTCCAGAGTTCAGATTTTAGTTTCTCATTACTCCATTGATGAAAGCTGGCCAAATTTCATGATAATTTTAGTTTAGGAAACAAAGCAATGAGATCAGAGAACTAAAGAGCGGCAAAATTTAGACCACAGTTCAGCACACTTGACCTTAAAGGCTTAAAGTTATTTTTATTATATACATATATATACATATATACATATACATTTTATTATATACATATATACATACACATATATACATACGTATGTATATTATGTATATATGCACACATATATATGTATACACACAAATATATATGTATATATATGTTATCATTTTAGGCAATTTTAAGTATACAGTTCTGCAATATCAGATACATTCACATTATTGTGCAACTGTCACCACCATACATCCCATCTCTGGAACTTTCTCTCATCCCCAAATGAAACTCTGTACCTGCTAAAGAGTAATTGCCTGTGTTAGCCAATTTCCCATTACTAAAATAAAATAACTGAGAAAACTATCTTATAAAGTACAAAGTTTTCTTTTTGTTCACAGTTTTATAAGTTCCAGTTCAAGGTCAATAGATCCCTGTTGCTTTGGGCCTGGGATGAGGCAGCATATTTTAGTGGGAATGTACACATGGCAGAACATACATCTCATGGGCTAGGCAGCAAAAAAGAGAAAGAGGAAGATTCCAGGGTCCCACAATCCCCTTCAATTACCTCCCATAAGGCCCTATTTGCAGATTTCTGAGATGCCCTTGAGGCATTTTTTTCTATCTTCTGGGTACAAAGCACTTGGCTCCTTTTTATCAGTACAAGAAATGAACACTTTTTGGTTGCATCTTTACATTTGCAACTTTTTTGGCAAAGATTTTTCAAATCTTTCTGATCTTCTCTTCTCCTGATTCTAACTGTAAATTTGGTTAAAAGAAGCCAGTAATATCTATGCCCAGCCAGGCTCCTGTGCTGCCTTGAAATCTCCAGCATGTAAAAGTATATCACCTTTAATCTTGGATTCCTCAGAAGTTTCAGAGCATGGACAAAGGGCACCCATAGTGTAAGAAGGAATGTCTCTAGTCAAATAGAGCCCTTATGTCCTTCTGAAACTTCCTTAGCACAACCTTTACTGTCCATATTTCTATCTACATTCTGGTTTCTGAGCAAAATTGTCCATGAAGTTCTGTTTACAGCATCCAAGATTTTTCTAGCTTGCTCCTCCAAACTCTTCCAAATTTCTTTTATAAACCAATTCCAAAACTTTCCTCCATATCACAAGGTATGATGTGGTAAAGATTGCCCCACACCTCAGTCCAATTTCCTTCCTATTAGCTTTCCATCACTAAATGATATACCTGAGAAATTAACTTATAATGAAGAAAGATTTATTTTGGCTCATGGTTTTGGAGGTTCCAGTCCATTATTGATGGGCTCTGTTTGGGGTCTGAGATGAGGCAGCACATTATGGTGAGAACTTGGCAGAGCAGGTATGCCCCTTGTCATGCTGGGCATCAAGCCTTTAACACATGGGGCCTTAGGGAAACATTCAGTATACAAACTATAGCATCCCACACATTTCCCTTTCCTCCAGCCCCTGGCAACCACTGTTCTACTTTCTGTCTTTATGAATTTACCCTGGATACCTCATATAAGTGCAAAAGTCTTACAGTATGTTTCTGGCAAATTGTAGTATGTCTTGAACTTGGAATCATCCTGCCTCAGCCTCCTGGGCTTATGGGATTACAGCATGCATCACCACACCCAGCCAGCTTTTCCTTTCTTTTAAAGACCAAATAATATTCCACTCTTTGTAAGTTATTGTGTGTGTGCTTATGTGTTATCACATTTTGCCTAATCCATTCATTCATCAATGGACATTGGGTTGTTTACACCTTTTGACTATTAGAATAATATTATTCAAACCATGGGTGTACAAATATATGTTTCAGTCCCTTTCAGTTCTTTTAAATATATGCCCCAAGGTAGAATTGCTAATTCAAATGGCAATTCTATTTTTTTTAAGAAATTCATTTTTTTTTTTTTTTTTTTTTTTTTTTTTTTGCAAAACTGCCACATAGTTTTCCATGGAGGTGGCACTACTTTACATTCCTGTGCTCTTTCAACTACATCACAGTTGCCTTATAATGATGAGAGGTAGAAACGGCACTGATATTATGTTAGTGCCATGCATCTGATGCTTCCATGGTGTATCAGTTGAACCAGCGTTAATGTAATATTGATTGTGATGGTTTACAAATAACATGCTTCCTTTGCTTCTCAGAAGATACATTGAATAAAGGGGATTGTTTAACTTTCCAGTGCACTTTAAATATGATAAGATGTCAGTGTTTTTTAAGGTGTCAAAACAAGTGACATAATGTCAGCATTCAGAAGCTCAACTATTTGTAAGATCTGTTGCTTTTGTTTTCTGCCAGGCACACTGTAGCATGGTTAATGATGGGTCTGATTATGGCGGATGGTGTTTCTAATCTTCCACAGGCTCAGAAATGTTCCAGTGCAAGGTAGCCCTTGTTCATCATCACTTTATGGGTTTTGCTTGTTTTCTGCCATTCAAAGGTTCACAGGAAATTGAACTGAAAAATCTGTGAATGGATACAGAGTTGTTTAGTCTTTAGGTGTGTGTTTGTGTGTGCATGTGTATGCACATGCATGCACAGTGCAGCTTGCTCAGTTGTTCTTTTCCTTTTCATAGGATAGGATATCTCCAAGTGACCACATTTGGAGATCTTTCCTTTTTCTCCAGGTCTGGTGGTCTAATTTCTGGAGAAACATAAAAATGTCAGGATTACAATAGTACTGAGAACACTGATTCCTATTCTCTGAAGTCTTTCAGGCCTGCAGCTAGTGACACCCCAAGCAAAGGACCAAGTTAAACAATGCCCAGCATCCTGACCCATGGAAAGGGAAACATAATGAACATGTTTTTCTGCATTCCTTTATTTGTGATAGTTTATCACACACAGAGAGAAAGATAATACAATCAGGCATTATCTGAGTATCACTGTCCCTTCCCCTGCTTGTTCCTTTCATGTTTAGGTTGCTTTTCTATCTAATTCATTCTTCTGTGCATTCTGCCTAACTAACTATCAATCAAGATTTCCTGGTTTCCCCCCATCAGAGGAGAGATGCAGAACCCCAAACTAGACCAATCTGATGTTTCCTTCCAGGATCTGAGTCTTGAGAAGAATGACAAAGGCTGGGCATGTTTGGAGCTGATTCATGCCAGCCATGCTATCCTGAAATGCTCTTGTTCCCAGTTCCAGAGAACTTCTACTTTTTTTCATTGCCAATCTCTATGCCTCAACTTTCTTTTTCATTTTCAGAGCCCAACTAGACTATTCAAATAAATCCCTATTTTGCTTAAATTAACCAGAGTCTGATTCTCTGTGTTGCAGTTACCACTAATTTCTCTGATGATAGTGTTCCCAAATCACCCAGGATTGTAAGAAAGATTCTAATCTTTGAAAGGATAGGATTTTGCAATGAGAACACTAGAAATGATACTGACAACTGTCAAGTTGTCCTTTTAATTTTAACCAGCACCATATATTTTGGTAGGTCTCATAAACAAGATTCTTAGAAAGAATGATTCACAAGATGTATATTGTGTGTAGAGATGAAAATATAACCTTTTTTTAACTTGGTAAAGAAGGGGCACAGAATGGCTCCCAGCAGTGGGTTTTCTATTTTCTTAGAGGAAAAGGAAAGATCTGTTGGAAATATAGGTTTTCTTGATCTTCAAAGTTAAATGTGTAAAGATGTCTGTTTCCTGGAAACATCAAAGACAAAGAAGGAATCTTGAAGAAATGAAAGCTGTAGAACAGAATTAAAAGAATTGAAAAGTAGAGAGAATTGTAATTCCATTATTGGAATTTTGACTCGCTTCTCAATCTACAGATCCTCTTTCTTTCATGGTAAAATTCTTTAATGCAAATTATTATGATGTTTTCTCTTTCTTGTATTTTATTCATGATATATAAAAATTCACATCATATTCTTTACAAAGAAAGATATAAGAAGGTAAAAATTAGGCTATTAAATGTTTTTCTTTCAGTGTTCAAAATGCCAAGTCAGCTACAGTAAAGCACTGTTTTCCTCAGTTTAGTTTGTTGGAATTTGAACTGAGGGAATGTTTTTTCCATTGTAGTTTAAAGAATGATCATGTTGAAACTATACTGATAAATCCTCTGATAATGCTTTGATGATATTTCAAAAAATAAAAACAACATTTAACACACTGTTAGTATTGGAAACAAGATTGAGATAGTTCAGTTTGTGTCTATGAGAGTCAATGGATCATGCTAAAGAAAAGATTGTAGAGAAAATACAAAAAAGAAAACCAACACCTGATGAGTAGATTTTATTGAATCTTTAGTGGGTTTAGCCTTGCTCTAGGGCCAGTTTTAGCTGCATTATAAACTTCTTTATTGTCAATTTTCCTGTTACAAAACATAGTTTATGTTTTGTTTTAGGACTGCTAGAAGAAATGAGCTGTTGTTTTTATAATATTTCCTTTGAAATGTGAAACTGAACATGGTCCTTTACAAGATTTCTTTCTCTTTCACACACATACTAGGGATATTAAAATGAAACTAATCTTAGAACTTACTAAATATCAAGATTTCAAATGGTCAATCCTTGATTTTGTTTATCAAATTCTATCTTCATGGAAAAACTTAGTTCTCTCTTCTATTTCATTTTACCAATAGAGATTTGATTGTGTTGTATGTGTGACTCACTGTGACCCTGAACCCCAATCATCACCTCCTAACATCATTAACTAGATGACTTCTCATCTTTCAACATGTTTGAAGGTTGTCGAGAATTTTAATAACTAATCATGTAGAGAAATAGTGCATTACTTTTCATGTAGTCAAGGTATGTTGCCTGATAGTGGATGAAGAAGCCCAGAGAAACAAAATCCCCATCATCCTTCAACTGTCTGTTGTAGTCTGTCCAAAGACATTGACAAAGTCATTAGGAGTTGGCATTTGGAGACTTGCAAACTATCTTTGTATCACATATTACATGTAAAATATTAAGGATCCAAGAAGCATAGAAAAAGATCACTTTTAGTTTAGAAATATCATATGCATTCTTTTTCAGTGTCTCAACAGTAACTTGAATATCTCCAATAGTTAGATACCCTCTCCCCTTATGAGTAGAGGAGATCATAGAACCAATATACCTAACTTCACATCAACAGAATGATGGCCTTTATGCCTGGATATCTGAAATTGTTGCTTTCTAACATTTTGTTCCTATTTTGCCCCCAAAATCAGGACCCTTAGAATGAAACTTTACTAAAGGATCTATCTATGCATTTTTTTTCATTAAGACTCTAAAATGTACTCCAAAACACTCTGAAGATAATGTCTTTTAACTTTTGTGGTAATTTCACTGAAAGATACTCTTCCAAAACTCCTGTATCTGTCACTACATGTATCATTTGATATAGTAACAAAATTTAAGATATACTAGTCTAAGTCCTAGAAGCCTTTGTAGAATTACCGTCCCAAAATCGTTAACTTTAACCCACAGTTTTAAATCAAGGTATGGATCTAAAATGAACTCGTGTCTGGAGTTATAACTAGCTGAAGCTTGTTGGAAGCACTGAAGCCTAACTAGACCCTAAGCCAATGAGAATTCTCATTGAGAACCAAAGTATTTCCTAAACAAATGAAGATTCTCACTGAAGCATATGCCCTCAGTGCCAAAGGAAAGAAGTTCTGAGTAAAATGTCACATTTCTCTTCTCCCTTATAAAGTAGTATTTTAATACTCAGACATTTTGATTCATGCTATGAAGGATTTAAGGTATAGAGCAAGTCAGTGGCATTTGGAATGAATTATTGCTTTCTTAAGGACTTTGTTGATCTTTTCTTCAAGATTGTTGACAAAATGTACTTCATGAAAAATTAGTTTCCTCCTGTGTTTATAACTATTTTAATATTTTGTGGGAAATACAGTCATTTCCAGGGAGAATTTGGTATTGCTTTTTTTTCATATTTACTTGTTTTTATTCATTATAAAGGTTTGCTTTCAAATACTTCCATTTTCCATTTTCAATTCTTTTTTTGCCACATTTTTTATTGGTGAATTATAGTGTACATGTAACAGTAGGATTTGTTGTTACATATTTGTACTTAATACACACAGTATTACCATACAATTTGGCCAATATCATTCCCCGGTACTTCTGCCTTTCATCCCTTCCTCATCCCCCTGGTCCTTTTCCTCTTCTGTACTAGTATTTCTTTTATTTTTAAGAAAATCAATTAATTTATTTTAATTAGGTATATGTGACAGCAGAATGCATTTTGATTCACTGTATACAATTGCAGCACAAATTTTCATTTCTCTGATTGTACACGATGTAGCGTTGTGCCATATGTGCAGTCATACATGTACCTAGGGTAATAATTGGCATTGCAACTTCTTTACTTTTTCAGACTATTTTCTTTTTAGAGGAATGTGTGCTGACATGAGAGAACATCCATGGGAAAAGTGTCAAACAGGTTTGGTGTGAAGTATGTATGTATGCATATCAAAGTCTATATGAAAGGTTACCAATGTTTAAAATCCTGAGGAACTAGAGTAGTTTATCTCTTCTGTTACTTATGTAAATCTCAAGATCTGGGAGTATCTCACCTTTTTGTACTATTTGGGTACTATTTTGGGGCCACAGGATTGATACATCAAGAAGAGTGGTCTCTTATCAACTATTTTGCAAGTTTTGCCTCACCAGTTTTATTGTTCCCTAGCTCTTTCTCTTTTATGCCCTATCTTTTCTTGGTTTAAAGGTTTTGGCAGCCTCTTTTGCTTTGTGCTTATCTTTTCTTCCTATTTTCAAAAACCCACCTTCCCACACCAATAAGACCATTTATGTAGTGAGCACATGTACACCCTGCTGGCTCTGCTGTTCTCCAGAGGTGCAAACAGTGCTGTGATCTTTAGATATAGTAGTGTCAACAGACACAGGAGTGAGGATGACACAGCATCCCCAAGGACAAGATTGCAGAGATTTTATCTTTACTCCAACACAAGCACATAGTTAGAAAAGCACATTGTAAAGAAAATAAAAGGAAAAGAAATTAAAGATTAAAGCTTCCAGCCAGTGTCCCATGGGGAAGCATCTCAGAGACCATTATACCTGTTATGTCCAAGTGTATGTAGCAGTTATTTAGAGAAGAAATAAAAACCCAAGAGAGAGTAGCATGCTCTAATGTCCTAGGTACTAAATTAGTCTTCAAAAAACTAAAATTTTGATGTGTTTTAGATACAAAGCATATGTTAATTAATGCAAACTAAAGGAAATCACCAGTGATCTTGAGGTTTCTCACAGGATGACAGTGTGGTCCTTGATGCCACAGAAGATGACCATTGCTGGTATAGATTCTGACAATTAATTAGATTATATGATGACTTTATATTTAATGTGAATTTTATCTACTCAGCAGTCTGATCAGTTGCTCTTTTGCCAACAGTTTTGCTTGCACATATAAGTAAACAAATGTATTTATCACCCCTGGGATCAGTAAGTGCTAATAAAGTTGCTGCTGCTTGCATTTTAGATTTGTTTTGATGACAGACACATCCTAAATTAACTAAGAGTGGTTTGGTTGCTTCAGAGCTCAGCAAGAAAGATAAAGATATGAGCATTATTACAGTTGTCACCCATTGGGTTCAATGGTACATGTTCTCTTTGTTATCAACGTACTTTGTCTTACATTGAATTTCTAAAGGAAGCTATTTGCTGTGGTGGGAGTTTTGATGTCACTTTTTGATAAAATTGGATTTGAAGTTTATTTCAGACTTTATTGAGGAAAAGTAACCAACTAATGAATACAGAATCTGCTCCCCTACTTTATGACATATTTTATATGCTATTTTATTTAAAACAAGCACTTTGTATAAAATCATTTTTATACAGCTGCCTGATGTACAATATTGACTAAGATCTGCTTTGCACATACTCCTTTAGCCAACTAGTTTCCTGAATGGGCTGAAATGTGCTTAATTTTGCTCTATACAAAGGTAATATTTAAAAATATGAATTAAAGATATTTAATCCATCCCTAGACTTCTCTTCCCTTCATGCTACTGTTCTGTGATTCTATGTCTTCCTTTCTATGCTTTGCTGATCATCTTGAAAGAAATTTGTATTCACGGACCATTCCCTTTCTCCATTCATGTCTTAACTTTTTTATAATCTAGTTTTTTTTCCTGAAATGTTAGGACACCATTTGTTACTTCATGGCTTAATTTGATGAAATTTCTTCAGAAGCATGACTTCTTCAACACTTGTAACATTTTTGAAGTGTGGTCTCTTGTACCTTGCTTACTGTCAATCAAAACCAAACATTCACACCATATCTATACCAGAAGCACTATCTGAAAGACAGATCTGCTGATATTGATTCTTCGGGTTTTATTCAACCTCTCATTTTGTCCTTTCTTTTTCTTGTCTCAGTTGCCTGCATATTCTCTATTCTTTCTCTTTCTCCTCCATCTTTTCCTCCTTCTCAACATACTCTTCCTCTTTCTTCAAATTTGATGCAGATATTGTATAAAGAAAAATAAAAGATATTGTTTAAAACTAAAACTAGTTTTATCTATTTCTATTTTTTTGAAAATGATGTAATGCTTAAAGTAGAAGTAGGCTACACTTACAATTTATTATTTATTTTTGTGGTGTTACATATGCTTTGTATGCATCCCCAGCCCTTTTTATTTTATTTTGAGACAGAGCATCACTAAGTTGCCTAGGCTGACCTCAAATTTGCAATATTCCTTCCTCAGTCCCAAGGAATTAGGATTACAGGCATTCACCACCACATTCAATTAATGAATTTATTTTTTAAAGAAATGCCCTGATGAACTATTTCAGTTGAATAGGTGCAACCTCCCCTGGACTCTATCATATGTCTAGCCCAAATTTGCTTAAGTGTTTGGTATCTATTAACTCTTTTAATCCTTATCACAGCCCATTTGTTATTATCCCCATTTTGCACATGAAGATACTTTGTGTGTTCATCACATTAGAAAAATCTAGGTCATTTTGAAAGCCTGGCTGTATTGAAAGTGTTTGGCATTATGCAAAAAGGGGAAGAAAAAGGAAGGAGGGTTTAGAATAGTGACATCTCCCTAATCAGAATGGTGACTTCAAAGAATAATTATTTGGTAATTAGGTTCGACTCTAGCTACATGAGGTTGAATGCTGTCATTGATGAAGATTTTCCCTCTCCAAGAGGAAGAAATTAATATATAGGGATAAACAACTAACTCAAATATACCCAATTGCTAATACAGGTACTCCAAGTGACACACTGAAGTGCCCTAGTTTTAATGTTTTTCCGTTTCCTATTGTTTTTAATGTGCCTTTCTTAACACATTAATGATAGCTGAAAATGTAATATTTGCATTGTGCCAAAACAAAAGGGCAAGAGGAGGCTTGAGTCTTCTTGTGGGTGACTTCATTCTCCTCTTTTCCCTCAGTGCAGTAAGCTCTCTTTGTGGGCCTGGCATAAAAATGTTTCAAAATGGTTATTGGTTCACGGACATTAGGTTCTGTAATACAATTTTCTCTATCATCTGGATGTATTTCTATTTGTTTGAAGACACATTCCTCCATTATTGGTGCCCTCACTAGCAACGAGGGATGAGCCTGAACGAACTTTGGGAATGAAGCCAGTTGTTTCCTCTGCTGCATTACATGGAAAGTTATTCAGGAACATGCCCACTGTGGCAAATTAACCAAGCAGAGGGTTTGCAGCCTTGACATTTTGGACTATCTACTGGCAGGAAAAGTCAACAGAGCTGTACTTCTACACTTGCTTAAGAATTATTTGATTAAATACTATTGTAGGATAGAAATAAATGTTTTGTTTTACTTTTTACTTAAGGTGTAATCCTTTCAGTCAACCAAAGTCTGTGGTACCTATGGTGTTCATTATTGTATTCAGATTTTGGTCCCTTTTTATTATTGTAGAGCTCTGTATGCAATGCACTGTCCAAGTATCTCTCATTACTCCTCTGCCAAAAGAGAGCACCTTCTACTCAGATCCCAAACTAAGCCAGGTTGAGAAACAGGCACTCCTTGCTTGGTGAGGGTGAAAAGTCAGTTTTCTGTTCTGTCTCTGAACTGAAAAGCCACACTTGGAGAATCCTATTTGTTGACCAAATAACTAAGATGATCATGTTTATGTTGAGTTCATATCTGTGAATAATTTAGGATTGTACTTCTCAGGAGGATAGTCACAAGTCACATATGGTTTTCTAAATTTCAGTTTTAAATTAATTAGAAGGCAATCAAATTAAAAATTAGTTTTTCAGCCAGCCATGGTGGCACATGCCTGTAATCCCAGCTCCTCAAGAGGCTAAATCAGAAGGATGCACATTCAAAGCCAGTCTGAGCAACTAAACTAACTTAGTGAGACACTGTCTCAAAATAAACAGGGTTGGAGTGTAGGTTAGTGATATAGAGTGCTTGCTTAGCATGTGTGAGATCCTGGATTCAATCCCAATTATGAACAAAAAAAAATCAGGTTTTCAGGTGTAATATATTTCAGTGCTTAACAGTTACTTGTGACCAAGTTTAGACCAGTGGGATTTGAGATATCTTCTGGAGCTGCAGTCTGAAGCACTCTCCCAAAGCCTGCCCCATTTGTAGTTCTGTGTTGTCCAATCCCATGGCCACTAGCCTCCAGTGGCTCTTAGCAATTAAAATTTGGCTAGTCCAAATTAAGATGCACTGTAAGTACACAGAGTATATCAGATTTTGAACATGTAGTATAAAATAAGGTAACTTCATTAATCATTTTAATATTAATTACATGTTTAAAGGACCATAGTTTAGCTATATTAGGTTAAGTAGACTTAATTTGTTTCACCTGTTTTATTTGATTTTTAAAATGTAGCTCCTAGAAAATGGAATCACATATGGCTCACATCATATTTCTATAGGATAGTGTGGCTCCAGACATGTAAGTTAATTTAACCAATAAATTCCTTTTATTGTACAGTCAGTTCTAATCACGTTTTCTTTTCCTTGCAACATAAAGATCCCTAATCTGTGCTTTGCATAACATTTCTACGAAAGATTATTTCTATCCATTTGTGCTTGTAATTATGGTATACACACATATGCATACACACACACACACACGCACACACACACACACACACACACACGCACCTCCTCTGGCACAAAAAGTGATTTTCTTTCCTAACTATCCATCTGAGATGCTTACTCACTCTGTAAGTTTCACTACTGAGTCTCAGTAGATATGTAAGATATCCGACCCTTGGAAAAAATTATTTATACGTTAAATATTTATATCCTTATAGTGATTTATCTCTGTGATTGGTTTATTTTTATTTATGCATAAGATTTAATCTCATTTTGGACCTATTTTACCTTTCTGATATTTTCATTCCTTCTTTTATCTTTCTTCATGTCACTAAAATAACCACTTACTTACTTATTAGGACTGTATGCCAGTGTGTGTGGAGAGGATTATCTAGACATAAGAAATTCGATGTTAGAATGTAAAGTTTTATACTATAAGAAAGTCTTACAAACCATGTGATAAAAAGGTTCTATTTGAAGTTTTATGCCCACACATTTCATTTCCTAGTTTTTTTTTAAAAAAGAAGGCAAATCTAAAATTGTAGGCTTTAGCATAGTAATGAAAATCATTAGGTTATCAGTTTATTAGAGGGGAAGACTTCTATTTTCTATGAAATGCATATAAGAGAAACTGTATATTGCCATTAAAAATAAAATTTTAAGACAAACTGTGAACCTTATCATATTACTTCTAAAAATAGGAGAACATGCATTTACAACAAGCTGAGTATAATTGCCAAATTACCACAGTTTTATTTTATATAACTATTCTTAGAAAACTCTAAGTATATAAGTATTCTTACCTTTTACCACCAAAGTAATGATTTAGGTATAAATTCACAGTGCAATTTGTTCTTATTTTTTATATTTCTTCCAGTTCTTGAGGACACTGATTGTTATTAAAATTGTGGCCTCTCCCCCAACCTCACTTTGTTTTTCTCCTACCTGGCTTTCTTTGTATTGAAATAGCTAACTTCTTTCCAGGGAAGTGCTGTGTTTATTTTGATTTCTTGTTTGTGGAGTAATGAATGACTCTTAAATAAAATAGATGTAGCAGTGTCATTTACAAAAACACAAGTCCCTTATATCTTGTTATTCTTCCTAACTTTTAAGTAAAAATGCAGTAAGCTCATCATTGATTAGGGTATCATAAGAGTTGGTAGATGGCTGAAGGGAAATTTTGGGCTAGATCATGTGGTTTTCAACTTATTGCTATTTAACAACTTTTGTAAAATATTTATAATTTTGATTATAGAAAGTTTTAAATTTATCTATTTGAAATTAATTCCTATGTACTATGCTCCCATTGGGTCCATGTCACTGTTGCAGATTTCTGTTTGGAAAAATCTCTCATCTTCCTTTGAAACCAGGGTCAATAAGTAAGTTAAAACAACTTATTTTAAAATATTGCCTTAAAATGCTTTTCCTCCAAACAAACATTTTCCACAATCATCCTAGGCAGGCAGAGAAGCTGAAATTTTTAAAGTTAGCTATAGACTTTGTTTCCCTCCCCTCAAAAAATGGATAAAGGTGAAGACTTTGCACCTCAATTGGGCAATATGGGGAATCTGTTTGATCATTCATTCATTCATTCATTCACTCACCAATTAACATTTATCAAGCACCTGTCAGAGTGAAACTTTATCACCAATGAGAAGTTTTGGGAACAAATGCCTGCCAAGAGAAAGTATGGGGGGGTATATATTAATAATGTCACACTTAATGTATTTAACAGCTTAAGTGGATCATTTTAATGCTTTACAGGATAAAATGCTTTTTGTATTTATCAGTATTAACCATTTTCTTTATTTTTTTTCTTAAGATAAAATTTATGTATCACAGTATTTATCATTTCAAAGTATAGTTTGGTGGCTTTTCATATGTTCAAATGGTTATGTGACCCTGAACACTGTCAAAGTGCAAAATATTTAATCATCTCCCAAAACAAACCCATACCCACTAATAGTCATTACTTAGTCTCTTTACCTCTTTGGCCCCTGGCAATCAATTTCATTTAAATGCATTCATACAATATATAGCCTTTGTGTCCATTTTCTTTCACATACATTGTGTTTTTAAGATAGATCCACATTGTTGCATATATCAGCCCTTTATCTTTTTTATACTTCATCCTTTTAGATAGCTGAATAGTATTCCATCACATGACTATACCACATTTTGCTTATCTATTTCTCAATGATCATTTGGGTTGATTCAACTCTGTGTTATTAGAAATGGTTCTGCTATGAAAAATTTTGTGCAAGTTTTTGAATCAACATGTTTTCAGTTCTCCTGGATATATACCTAGGAATGGAATTTCTGGGTCATATAATTACTATCTGTTTAAATTTTTAAGGAGCAACAAAACTGCCTTCCATGGTGGCAACTTTTCACGTTTGCACCAGCAACTTATGAGAATTCCAATTTGTCCACATTCCTGCCAACATTTTCTGTTTTTTGATTATGGTCGTTCTAGTAACAATGAAGTATTTGATTTGATCTTTAGAAACAGTGAACAACTCTTTAAAAAATAATAAATTAAAAATTTTGTAAAATATTTTCTATGAGCTAAATTTGCATCTGTACTCAAATTACTCAATTTTTCAGCTTTTGTTAGTCATTCTCTTAAACACAAGTGAAACTAAGTGTTCAAATAGAATGACATAATCAAAATAGCTTTGATTCTATGTTTGCAACCACATGCTATTATTCTTAATATTAAGATTCTTCTGAGCTGGGCGCAGTGGTTCACACCTGTAATCCCAGCACTTGGGAGGCTGAGGCAGGAGGATCACGAGTTCAAAGCCAGCCTCAGCAATGGTGAGGCACTTAGCAACTCAGTGAGACCCTGTCTCAAATAAAATACAAAAAAGGGCTGGGGATGTGGCCCAGTGGTTGAGTGCCCCTGGGTTCAAACCCCGGTACAAAAAAAAAAAAAAAAAAAAAAAAAAAAAAAAAAAGATTCTTCTGTTTAAAAATAAGAATGTTTAGTACCACACAGACAAAACTTAGCTTTAAACAAGATTGAATAATCACAAGGAATTACGAATTTTCAAAACAAAGGCACATACATGAGTCCTCACATGGGCCAGCTATTCAACTGGGACTTTTATGAATTGATTATAAAATGATATTTTTTTAAAGCTTTTAAGCTGAAACTTAGAAACTGTTGCAATAGTTTAGAATCTAAGTCAACGAAAGATTTTGAGGAAGAGGACCTTTGTATTACCAACATTTTTTTTTTTTTTTTTTTTTTTTTGGTACCAGGGATTGAACTCAGGGGCACTCGACCACTGGGCCACATCCCCAGCCCCTTTTTTTTTTTTTTTTTTTTATTTTATTTAGAGACAGGGTCTCACTGAGTTGCTAAGTGCCTCGCCACTGCTGAGGCTGGCTTTGAACTCGCTATCCTCCTGCCTCAGCCTCCCAAAGTGCTGGGATTACAGGCGTGCACCACCGCGCCCGGCTTGTATTACCAACATATTTTAGAATTTCAGCATATATTGATAATAAAAAGCAGACAAAATTTGTTTAAAATTTGTTCTATTTCATTTTTGGTCCTAAATTTTCTCTATATTAAATTCCCTTATTACCTACACCTAGGACAGACCACTCCCATTGCTCTTAGTTTACTGCTATGTTAGTATTAAAGCTTTCTCTCTTTCTGAATGGGATACTTCATATTTTCCATGGGAAACATCTTGGTAATGAAGAACTCTTGCTGATTTGGTTTCCAATAAGGAAATAATTCTTCAACCAAAGACCAAAATACATACTTTCACTAGAGTGCAATAAAAGTGATGATTGGTGCAGAAAAAATAGAGGCTCAAGTGACAACACTTATACTTACATAGATAACCTCGGAGTCAACCCAAACAGTTCTCAGCCTAATAAGAAAATCATTGTGCAAAATGTATTCTAGGGAGCAAACATTATTATCTATTATTACATAATAAATTACCCCCAAGCTTCATTGCTTAAAATAACAGTAAACATTTATTTTCTCACACTGTTTTTGGCATTCAGGAATTTGGGAACATCATAGTTGAATGATTCTGGCTCAGAACCTCACTCATGAGACTGCAGTCAAGCTGCTGATGGGGGCAGACAGCAGTCATCCGAATGTTTGATTGGGGCCAGCGGAGGTGCTTCCAAGTTACCATGTAGCTGTTGGCAGGAAGCTTCGGTTTCTTCCTCATGGGTGTCTCCAAAGAGCTGCTCACAACATAACTGGCTTCTTCTTAAGTAATGAGAGAGACAGTGAGTGAGAACAACCAGCCAACATCAAAGCTACAGTCTCTTTTACAAACTTTTTCTTAGAAGTGACCTACCATCATTTCTTGACATATTCTGTTGGTCACTCAAACCAAAACATTATATGAGAGGACTACACAGATGTGTTACCAAGCAGTGGGGATCATTAGGGATCATCTTGGAGACCGACTATCAAACTTCCCTGGACTTACATTAATTTCCAAATATAGATGTTCATTTATTAGAACATGTCACTCATTCTAAAATGTTGCTCATTCCTGTCTTCTTCCTAATTTTTCTGAGTTAAGAATTAAGACCTCTAGGTATTGCTTTACTCAAGTGGGATTGGCTCTATTTAGTTATAAGCACCTACTTATGTCTTTTAACTAAGAGTTTACCTGTATTAGTTAGCTGATCATTATCATAATGAAATTTGTGCAACACGCTACTTCATAAAGAAAAAAGGTTTATTCAGCTCAGAGAGTCCAAACATCATGGTACAAGTTCTGGCAAGAACTTGACTGTATCACATTACTGTGGGAGTGTGTGTATAGTTCTGTGTGTCTATCAACATGCAGTCTTTCTCCAACTCCTTATAAAACCTCCAGGATTCAGTCATAAGGGATCTGCTCTAGTGAACTAGTCTGATACAATGACCTCCCAAAGTTCCTACCTCTAAACACTATAGTCAGATAAGTTTTCACTCTCTTAATAACATTAACTTAATAACTTTGGGGTTGAAATTCCTGCCTAAAGTTGAAGGACAAATTATAATCAGGCCATAGCAACACTCAATCTTGCAATTTTTCTTTAAAAGGTAGTTTTAAAAAGAGGTAGATGTTTTACTTCTAAGATTACCTGAATGTTTTTTGAAACAAAGTGGAAGCAATAGAGGTATAAAGTCATATGTTTCAAAACTTGTTTGTTTATTTTTTTTGGCGGTACTGAGATTTGAACTGAGGGTGCTCTACTACTGATCTATACCATCTACCCTTTTTGTTTGTTTATTTGTTTCAAGACAGGGTCTTGCTAAATTGCCAAGGAAGGCCTTGAACATGCAATCCTCCTCCCTCAGTCTCCCAAAGTGCTGGGATTATGGGTGTGTGCTATCTTATCTGGCTAAACTTGTTTTCATAGTAGTTTGTTTCAAATCTTACTATGTGATGATTGGTATTTTGGACAATTATTTCTTTCTAGCAACAGAAAAAAAAAAAAGTCTGCTTTTCAAATTTCCATCACTTGTAATGTCTGTATTACCATAGAAAGTGAGGAGAGGTCTAAAATCTACAATGTTTTCATTACTTGAAAGACTAAGTTTTGCTTTATTATTTGCATCCTTTAGCATTTTTCCTAGATAAGTCTTTGCATCCCATCACACAATCAAGAGACAGCTTTAGAAGGATGATGTTATATTTTAAGAATCCAAAGTAGGATGAGGCTGCTTTCTTCATATATTATTGTTGCTCTCTAAAGAAATTCTAGGTGTGGCTACTGATGGGCTCAGGTTACATGTGTAAATCTTATATATTAAAATTTCATTTTGAAAGTAATTATTCTAAAGCAAAATTAGATTTTCAAAAGTAATGATACATTTGAACCTTGGTGTATTTTGAATCATATCCCTTCCCTTCTATTATTATGGATTCACTTACATACTCTGTTTTCATGTGTAGTCCTTTAAACTGCACAGCATTAGGAAGATGATCGTTTATATCCAGGGTTTATGAATTTGTCATCTACTTTTTGATCGCCATCTCATAGAAAAGTGCTTAATCAGAGAGACTACAAAATTAAATCACTACTATCATAAAGAGTTTATGCTCATTTTTATGTTTCTTTCTTGTCAATATAGAGAGTTAGGAGTTTGGAAGAATGGAGAACATATGCCCTTCTTTTTAGTGTAACATAAATTAGTTTTTATCCTACTATTGTGTTTTAACCTTTTTAAGGAAAGACAGGCATCAGGATCGAAACTATGTATTCATGATGTCAGAAAAAGTTGGTTAGATACACTGGATTTTAATACATAATATAAGTTGGAAAATTTTTTAAAAAGCTAAAATCTGTATTTAATACATGAAGTAAAAGATATGGAAACATGTGAAGATGCAATTCAGTATAATGGTTAGAAATACATGGTTACTTTCATTTTTAGCTGAGTTTTTGTTTGTTCGTTTTCTTTTGGAGACTTCTTTTAGTTTCTAAGAAATTTATTTTTAATTTAGGAATCTTTAGAAATCTGTCATGGTGGTAAAACAAATAAGAAAACTAGAACTGAGAACAAAATTTTCTTTCCTCTTCCATCCCACTCACTCCAATACTGTGCACAGATTTACATGGCATGGTTCAGAGAACACAGTAGAAAGACTCTGGAACACTGTATTTAAATTTTCTATTGCTATTTTAATTCAATGGAAAAAATGATTTCTGTTTTAAATGCACTGAAGAACTGACTACTTAAATGAATGCATAGGTATTTTCCTTGTATGACTGATTTGAAAGCTAATTTAAATTTTATATATATTCAAAAGCATTCTGAGTGTCAGTCCTCTACTCCTCACTGATTGGTTGCTATGGTCAGCTCTTTGCTCTGTAACTTTAATTTAGGGAAAATAAACTCCAGGTGTTCAGAAGCCAGAAGGAGCCTGGTGAAACAGGCACAAAACCTAAACATCCTTCAGGCTCTTCAGCCTCTGTCCCTTGGTTACATTTGTCCCATTTCCATGGGATAATGTATATCATCCACATGGATAGAATTCATGGAGAGAATTAATCTCTGTCATGGGAACAGAGGCAGAAAGCAGTAGGGGAGCAGAGGCTGTTAGGACAGATTAACATCCATTCTGTTCCTGTCCCGATCCTCCTTAGTCAGCCACCTCCAGTGTGTTTTACTCCCATCTTTCTATGAAAATTAAAAGATTTAATTAAAAGAAGTTTTGCAGGATCCATAGTGTATTTCAAAATAACACTTCTAAAATCAACACAAGTGCATTATCTGTAAGTTAATTATTGTGAACAAGGGCTTTCAGTTGAAAATAGCAAAGTGAAGCTTAATCTCAAAATACCCCTCCCCTAAACCAAATGGTATGGACTACAAAAATTAAAAAGCTATTCTCTTTATCCACATCCACCCATCCATGCATCCCAAAGGAAGAGGGGAAATCCAAACATCAATAGGAAGAAAATTCCAGTGTTCAGCAAAGTAAGCAGACCTGAGTTCCAGAGTCTGCATACAGGTCCCAGAATCTGCATTGCTGCTTTTAGCAATCTGCTACACGCTTCCAATTGCTTTCCATACAAATTAAATAAGGGAGATACAAATAAAATAAAATCCTGAAAAGCACCCATTTCTCTCCCAACTATAGAGAAGCTAGTGGAGCAGTTCTGAGAGAAGGAATGTGGAAATTTCCGTAAGTGTAGCAGTCATGAGAGATAGCAATAATTTCTTGAGTCCTCCTCCTTGGAGTCTCCCTGCTGGCATGAAAGTAGAGGATGAAAAACAGGATGATAAAAAACACTCAAAGCTAATTATCTTCAGCACTAAACAAGGTTTTAGCTGATGAGAAAATGCAAGAGAAAATAAGTGGGACAAAGAATGAAAATGAGTTGGGAAGCATATACAGGTTGAATATCCCTTATCCGAAATGCTTGGGACCAGAAGTGTTTCTGATTTGGGATTTTTCTGGATTTTGGAATAATTGCATACTTATAATTGGATTTCTTGGGGATGAGAACCCAAGTCTAAACATGAAGTCCATTTGTTTCATATACACATTATGTACATAACATGAAGGTAATTTGTATAATATTTTTGTTTGCCTGCATCGTGACTGTGACCCTTCACACAAGAGTAAGCATGAAAATTTCCAGTTTTGGTGTGATGTCTGTGCTCATAAAGCTTCAGATTTTGTAGCATTGTTGGACTTTGCAATTTTGGATGAGGGATGTACTATAACCTGTACTATAATCCCCTGGTGATGCTGCCTTCAGCCTGTCTATTACTTTAATGCCTCATCTCTATTACATCTGAAGAAGAAGGTAAAATGGCTATTGAAGTGAGAAGCTAATTGGACTAAGTGAACCTGCTGAGGTACTCCTGATGGAAATGGATGTTTAAGGGGCCCTAGGCTGACTAAAGGAAACTATCTAAAGCCCTAGGCATTGAATTGATTCCCAATACAGCAGAACAGACCTTGGCATAAGATAATTAACAAAACTAGAAAGGAGATGGCAAAGCCTCAAAACACTAACCAGGACACCCACTAAGGCCTGCAAACACTAGCCCTTTCCATCTTGCCACAGACATGAGCAGACAAATGGTAGTTGTTTACAGGAAGCTAAGTGAATCTCAGCTAAAGTAGTATGCAAGAATTGACCCACACTGTATTCATGCAAATAAAAATTCTAGATTAACCTGCACAAGTATATAATGAGTAAGATGAAACCTAATAACATGAAAATTAAGAAACACTATGTGGAGAATAAATGAGGAACTAAATCTGTAGAAACAGACATACTATGTCTCAGGAAAAAAATGGGTATAAACAGATGACACTAAAAAACACCTTTGTCAAACAGTTAAATTTCAAATATAAAGACTGAATTTTTCAGGATTCAGAGAGGAAAAATATACAAGTCACACCACACACTCACAAACAGAAACCCATAACTTGATTAAACACATGAGATTATATTGGGAAACTGTGGGAAAAGCATTGGTATATGTTAAGTATGGAGAAAAGTTAAACGGAGACTGAAAATTATAGTAAGTAAATATTGTTAAGTTTTGGCAAGATAAATTCTTTACTAAAAATTATGAGATAGAATGAACATGTAAGTTGCTCAATTCTCTTATTAGAAATTTATCTAGAAGTTTGTGTAGAATAGAATGACTAAAACAAGCTTTAAAGCTTTTAAATCACCACAGAAGAAAACATACATACATCACATAAGAAAAAAAAAATACTCAGGTAGTTTAAAAACAAAAAAGCTTTATATTTAGAAAATATAAGAAATTGTTCATTATATCAATGAATATAAGTATACAGTACCTGTTAATATACTGGTATATTTAATACATATGCCTAATGTAAATAAGAACTAGATGCATGCATTGAGTTACTATGTGAAGTCCCACATATGTACTATGTACAAGAGATGATTCATAAAATATTACTCAGAGTTAAAAGTAAATGAATGGAAAATGATATAGTATGTAAATTCTAACAAAAATGAAATTGAAATTTATTATAGTAATTCTAAGCTGCTAATTTTGAGTCATAGAAGGGTTAAGTGAGATGAAGACATTCAACGTATAATAATGGCAAAAATAATTAGGTAGTAAAAAGACAATGACACAGAGCTGGGTGCGGTGGAGCACTCCTGTAATCCCAGCACTTGGGAGGCTGAAGCAGGAGGATCATAGGTTCAAAGCCAGCCTCAGCAATGGCGAAGCACTTAGCAACTCAGTGAGACCCTGTCTCTAATAAAATACAAAAAAGGGCTGGGGATCTGGAGACGATGACACAGAAACAAAGCCAAATATATACAATTTTTTTCTTTGAGATACTTGACAAAGGTGCCAGAAATATATGTTAGAGAAAATATATTTATTTTTAATATTTAGTAAATATTAAAATAAGTAATTTATATTAAAATAAATTCTTTAATAAATGGAGCTGGGAAAATCAGATATCCATTTGTATAAGAATGAATTTAGATCCCTATCTTTGAACCTGCATAAAAGTCAAATCAAAATGGGTAAAAGACTTAAAAATTAAACCAGAATCCTTACAACAGCTAGAAGAAGACTTCGGGTCAACATTCCGTCAAATAGGTGCAGACACTAACTTCCACAACAAAACCTCTAAAGCTCAAGAAATAGAACCAAGAATCACTAAGTGGGTTGCCATCAAATTAAAAAGCTTCTGCACAACAAAGGAAACAATAAAGAGTGAAGCGAGAGCCTTCAGAATGGGAAAATCTTTGTCAATTACTCCTCTGACAGGAGATTAATATCTAGAATATATAATGAACTCAAAAAATCCCAGTGTCAAAACAAAACAAACCAACAAGAAATAGCCCAATCAATAAATAGGCAAGAGAACTAGACAGAAACTTCTCAAAGAAAAAACACAAATGGATAAGAAATATATGAAAAAAGATATTTAGCATCTTTAGTAATTAAGGAAATGCAAATAAAACTACAATACAATTTCATCTCACGTCCACTCAGAATAGTAATCATCAAGAATATGAATAATAATAAATGATGGTGAGGATGTGGGGAAAAGGCATACTCTCACATTGTTAGTGGGACTGTAAATTAGTACGACCATTCTGGAGAGCAGTGTGGAGATTCCCCTAAAAACTAGAAACAGAGCTACCATGTGACCAGCTATCCCTTTCCTCAGTGTTTATCCTAAACATCTAAAATCAGCATACTACAGCAGTACAGACACATCAATGCATATAGCAGCACAATTCACAACAGCCAAATTTGGGAATCAATCCAGATGCCTGTCAATAGAATATGGATTAAAAAAATTTGGTGTAGGGGCTAGGGTTGTGGCTCAGTGGTAAAGCGCTCATCTAGCATGTGTACGGCCCAGGTTCGATCCTCAGCATCCACGTAAAAATAAACACATTGTGTACAACTAAAGCAAATAAATAAATATTTTAAAAAATAAATAAACATTTAAAAAAATTGGTGTATATATATGCACATAGAGTTTTATTCACTCATAAAGAAGAATTAAATAGTGGCATTTGCTCATATCCTATGGATGGAAATGGAGAAAATCATGCTAAGTGAAATAAGGTAGAGTCAGAAAATCAAAGTTCAAATGTTTTCTCTCATGATGAAGCTAGAGCAAAATAAGCGAAAGAAAGCAGGGCAGGAGGGGATAGGATATCATAAAGATATAGGGAGGATCAGGGGAGTAGATATTGGAGAAAGAGAGGGAGAGAGGAAGGGAAGGGCAAGATAAATGGAATTAATTTTTAAAAATCATGTTATATTCATATATAAATATACCAAATGAAATTTCACTTTTATGTATACATTGAAGAAAGAAAGTTTAATAGAGTAGAGGAGGAAGAATAGGGGGAGGAAAGAGAAGATTAGGTTTGAAATGAAATTCCTTGCCTGTATACTTTTGTCAAAATGAATTCAACTACTATGTATAATTATGATGCTCTAATTTAAAAAAGAGTTAACTTATATCAACATAAATGATTATGTAGAAAAAAATCAGTTGCAGTGGGTCTGAATGCAGTCACTAGAAATTCAAGTATACATGTGGATACAGAGGTAGGTAACTAGAGAACTGGGTGGTTGGGTGGATCAACGAAAAATGCATGATATCTGTTTCTGTAGTTACATATTTATTTAGATGTTCAGAAGTGTAATAAGTATTAAACTTCAAAGAAAAATTTAAAACAGTCCAAAACAGTAAAATAATATGAAGTACGTCACTGATGACAATGCAATAAAATTAAACTTAAGAAAAACAATACCCAGTCACCTTTAAAACAAACCAACCAAACTCAAATAATTCTTAGGTCACAGGAGAAACCAGAAGGAAATTCATAAAATATATAGTAAACAAATATTTGTCAGAATTCAGTAATTTTTCTAATAATATTCACCTGAAAAAAGAATTATCTGAGAATATATGTGGCAGTTTTTTTGTTTTGTTTGAACAACCCAGGGGTACTTAACCACTGAGCCACATCTCCTGCTCTTTTCCTTTTAATATTTTATTTAGATTTAGAGATAGATCCTTGCTAAGTTGCTTAGGACCTCACGAAGTTGCTGGGGCTGTCTTTGAACTCACAATCCTCCAACCTCAACCTCCAGAGCCGCTGGGAGTACAGGAGTGAGCCACCGCACCTGGCACACTACATGGCAGCTTTGAGAAAGAAAAAGTAATAAGTGAAGAATGAACTTCATTAGATTTTAAAATACATGATGAACTTGTGTTAATTAAAATGAATTAGTATTGGAGAAGACCAAGAGAAATGCCAAACTAGATGCACATGTTTATAACATTTAATTTTTCATAATGGTATTATTTTTAAATCACTGAGAAAAGTCAATTGTTACCCTAAAATACATTCTACCTCAAAATAAATTCCAGATGGAAGAAAGTATTAAACATAAAAGAAAGTCCATGATTTAAAAAAAAAATATATTGCTAAATGTATTTATAATGCTGGCAGAGGGAAGCTGTCTAAAAAGACCACAAGATTCAGAATTTATTTTAAAGAAAGATGAATGTACTTCAAAACATAAAACAAAAACTTTAGGGAGAAAACAATGTAGAAAAGACAGAGGATAGACTAGAGAAAAATACATACAACAGCCAAAGTGAGACTAATTGTTCCAACTCAATAGAAAAAATGTGCAATGGATATGAACAGGAAATTCATAAATAAAAAAAAACAAATGGGTGTTTAACATAAATAATTGCTTAGTGTCATTCAAAATTAAACCTAAAAAATACATAAAGACAAGTCATAAAAAAGATCTAATAATTTATACTTACACAATTGACACATAATTAGGTCTGAAAATACCCAAAGTGGATATATTGATAAAGACTGTCAATTCTGAGTATAGACCTATCTTGGGAGGTTTGAAGATATGTATCACAAATTTACATGTAGATTCTCTGAACACAGATTATTTGCTAATAGGCATTTGCCCTATGAATATACTTGCAGAAGTTTGTCAACATGTTTGCACAATGATATTTACTGTGCGTTTATTCATATGTGCCCCCAACCCCCACCACCAAAATACAACTGAAAACAATTGAAGGATTGGTCTGTATGGGACTATTTAAATGACATCATAGGATACAGAATTTTGAAAACCCTTTTAAAATAATAGTTTTTGTTGAAAGGTAAATAGTTCTAGTGGATATAATGATCACTTTAAAAGTAAGGTAAAATATGTGAAAATAGATATATTTACACACATTTATTTGTTGTTTTGATAATAATCCTTTTCCCAGAAGGAAATACGAAAGTTAATAGTAGTTGCCTCTGGAATAAAAGAGAGGGATGAATCAGGGAGAACTCCCTCTTTATTCTTTTCTGCATTTTGTCAATTATGTGATCATTTATATGTATTAGCTGAGATTTTCTAAGCAGTAGACATTTTTAATTTTCTTCCATATATTTATTAAATCTCAAAACTTATTCATGTAGACAATTTCAATCCATGAATAAAATAATTCTGCTGAGATCAATAAAAGACTATGTCTATATATTCTGAAGTGAGATGAAAATGGAGGAATTCTAACAGTTTTAATATTTTGATAGAGAGTTGTTGAATATGCATATTTGCTATTAATGCACATAAGACTACTAAGTACATGCTGATTCTTTATAAGTGTCTATTCCACTCCCACAAGAATTGAAATAGTTTCAATATATTTTGTTTTATAAATATTTAACTTATGTTTGCTGAGGTTGAAAAAGGCAATATTCCACAAGGGTCCATTTTCTAAATGTAAGGCATGAATGATTTTTTTATAGTTTACAGTATTTGTGAAATATTGAGAATTTATGCATGTGAAATGTCTCATAATGGACTAATATAGACTTAAGCTATTCTTTTTTGGTCTCCAGTGTAAAATTCAAAGAGTAAAAGCTATATCAAATAGATACGCTTTGTTTCTGCTGCTATAGACTCCTTAATCTTTACAGGATTGTTATTTGCTCAGCTAGATTGGTCTAAAAGATTTTTTTTTAAGGAAATAGTTTTAATTTCCCCACAAATAATTCAACCTACAAAATTAATTCTTCTACATTGTTGCTTTTGTTGTTGTGCTGCATAGTGAAGATTGCTATAAGCATGGTATTTAATGTATTTATTTTGTGTAGAGTGTGTTATTAAAATAGTAGCTGGCTTACTTGACATAATTTGCATAAAAATCATATTTCTGTGATAAAAATTAATGTCTTGGGAGTTAGGACTGAATTGGAATGAATCATTCAATTCATAATAGAAAAGAGCTTTTGTTTCCAGTTTTTATCCCACTTGAACTTCAATTACCTGGATTATTTTCATTTATTTGTTTATTTGCATTTACTTAAGTGCTAATGATTATTCAGTGGTTTGAACAGGGGAGTGTTTTAGGTGTGTCTTTAACCTCAATGTAATCATAGAAAGACTTGGCACATGTCAGAGTTTGTTCCTTAAAAGCTCTCCTAAAGCTCGACAATGATCTTGTGATTCCATTAGCAGCTATGAGATGGAGGCTTAATGTCTTTGCCATTTTGGGATCTGACAGACTGAAACTTAGTATTCGTTTTGGCCCCTCTGAATTTCATCTGCTCACCCATGCTTATAAAAATGAAATAAAAAGTCAGCCCTTGTTCTTGCTCTTGCAGAAGCAATTGTAGAATTTACGAGGAAAACAATGAACATGTCACCCTGGATTTGGCAGCAGGGAGAACAGGGAGTATATAAATTGTCTTTTTGGATGCCAACTGTTATGCACCAGAATTGTTTATATTAGTGAAATCCTCTGGTTGTAACTTATGTAAATTGTATTTTTTCCCCTAGACTATGTTTTATGGCAGAGGGGGTTGGGGAATGTATATTAAATCTGAAATGGTCTCATGCTTAAATACCGCAATGTGGTAGACAGTTAATCTTCAAAATAGATAGTGAACATACATAAGTGCTTTATTACTATCAACATATGTCTCTCTATAATTATCCTGGCTTATTATACCTTGGGATAAGCTAAGGATTCAAGAGCTGTCTCAGTTCGGAGATTTTATTTCAATATTTTGGGTTCAAAACAGAAGGTATTAGGGAAAAATTGTCATGTGGATTTGCCTGATATTGTTGTTCATAAAAACATAGCTCTGAAATTAATAGCACTGTCTGTTTAGGACCTATGAGAGCAGGTGTTGGGTGAGTTTGACTCAACAGCTGTGTCAATACACTCTGGCACATCTGAGACTGGGAAAATTCCTAAGAAGTCTCACAACACAATGTGACATGACATGTAGTTGTTCCCAGTTTTCTGGTGGTGACATACATAAGTGATATCTAGTGATTGGGTTGTAGCTAGTTTTCCAGTGGCCAGGGATTTACTCCTGAAAAATTGTGATGTGTTTTTGCAAATAGAACAGAGGCCACTTGCATGCTAAAAGAGAAAAACAGTTCCTTAACTGGTATTTCCATTGACATTGCATGTTCAATTTGTTTACCTTTCCTTTATTTGGAACATATGAGGGAATATTTGTTTAGTAAAATATGGGTTGGAATGAACACAGTCTGCCATCTCACATATACAAGAAATGTTATCTCTAAGTTTTATTTATACCTGGAAAGACCACATATCCAGGTTTGCCCAGAATGGTCTAAGGTTATGAATATTTTCTGGTCCTTCCTTATCCCTCTAAACAGTGTCCTGGTCATGCCACCTAAATCTACCATAACAACTTTCCCCTGGTTTAGTTAAGATAGAACAACCTTGATACTTCAGTGGGAAGGGCCATAGTATCAGAGATGTACAGCGATAAAACATACCTGTCAATACTTAAAAATACCAATCACTTCAAGAAGCCAAAGACTTTCTTTGCCTATTTTTAGTCTCTAAAAAGTGTTCATATAATGTCATAGCACATATAAAAGAGATGAAAATTGTTGGCTGGGCAAGCAGTAGCATATTTCTTGGATAACATAGTGTTTTATCTGGGAGGACTTGACAGATGTTGGGGAGGCTCATTATTTTACAACATCATTGTTTTATTTATTATTCAATAAATTTACCTCCTCTACACTAACACCTGTAGTAAAATACTTTCTGTGGTCATGATGTTCTCTGCTTAAAAGTTGGACTGGATTGAAAATAGCTTGCTGGAACATGGTCTGGGGAGGAAATAATGAGGTCAAAGGAGCTAAGACCAATTGGTAGACAACAGGCATCTGCAATGTGGAAAATCAGAGTTCCTCAGGGGGCTTAATTTAGGGGTTTTCCAATATACCGCTATCTCCTCAAACTAATGTCTACTTCAACTGTCATCATGAATCATAAATCAACTTTGAAAGTCCACATCAACAGTAGTTACCTGCTTGAATCATATTTTGTGAACCAGGATTTAGGTACTCATAATATTGACCAAACTTGGAACCTTGTAAACAGTTACATTCATATCCAAACAGCTTCTATTTACATATATACAGTCATGCATCACATAATCATGTTTCAGTCAATGATGGAACACATTTAAGGAGGCGGTCCCATGATATTATAATGGAGCTAAAAAATTCTCATCATTTAGTATTTTACTATAGTTTTTCTATGGTCAGCTGCACAAATACCATTGTGTTAAAATTGCCTATGGTATTAATTATATTAATATCTTACTTCCTAGTCAAACTTTTCTTTAGGGTGCTGTAATGAAATTATCACTATTTGAATACAAATATTTCCTACATTGGCATTTGAGTCCTACTTACTTACCACTTACCCTTTTTGCATTGATCTGACTTGTATTCATATTACTACTCTTAGAACAACATTTATGCCTTAGCAGAATGTTTTTGAGCTGGTGATCTGTTTATTATGAATAGGGGATTTGATTCATCTAAATACAATAAAAAGAGAAAATTAATAGATATAAGTAATTAGAATAAAATTACAGGAAATTATATGTTGGGGGGAAAAATTATACCTTTTACTGCGCATTGACTGAGATGACATACAACCAACAGCCTTAGCAATAAATTTGTAGCATTGAATAGCATAAAAGGACCTAATAAACAAACAAGTGCCTATGAAAGCCAATTTAAAAGTCATTTTAATATCTGTATGTAAAACACTCACTTTTTTTCTTAGATTATTAGGGTAATCCCTGAACAGAAAAATTGGTCTATCATCTTTGGAGCTCACTTTGGTATTGGTACCCAGACATTTGTCACCATCGAAAACATTGGTCCTCAACAAAGTCTTTTCAAAGTTTTAGTAATTCTTTTAGCTTGGGGTACTAATTCTAAACTCCTAGAAGATGGATAACATGTCTTTTTTATTCTTTGTATTTCTCCTAGAATGTAACAAAATATCTGGAAAATAGTAAGCTCAATAAATACAGCTAAAATCAAGACAAAAGTTTAAATCTGGTTTTCATAGGCATTTATCAAGTCATTTATTAAGCCAACATTCAATTAATGGTATAGTTTCCCTCCAAATATGTAATTTCCTATAATTTTCTTCTAATTATTTATATCTATTAATTTTCTCTTTTTTTTCTTCTTAGGCTTTAGATGGATCAAATCCCCTATTCAAAATAAGAAGCTCACCAGCTCAGAAACATTCTGTTAAAGCATTAACATAAGAGTAGTAGTATGAATACAATTCAGATTAATGTAAAAAATGTAAGTGTTGAACAGGATTTCATAATTTCATTGCAGCAGCCACAAAGAAAAGTTTGAATAGGAAGTAAGATGTTAATTTTTTTAATTTAATATTTGCCCCTCATCAAATAACCATGTGTTACAAAGTGACATGAAGCCTTTGATACTTTTTTGCAGCTTTCAAACAAGACACAATGACCTTTTGTTGAACCAATTAAGTTTCTCTGGAGAGCAAAATAATACTTTCCCCAACCAACATTTATGCATTTTGTTGCAAAAGACAGGAGAAGTCACCAAAATCACAGCAACATAGTTCAACTTTGCACTCTTTATATAAAAATAAAAAATCAGGTAAATGTCACACTATGACTAAGATGGTGATAAAACCAGCGACAAGTTTAATGACAAATTTTATGTTCAGCAAGAAAGCATAATTGAGCTTTTGGCAACAGTGCTGAACCAAATGGACACCCCTGGAATCTGTCTACCCTGTAGAAAAGCAATTACTATCCTAGAACAGGATAGCAGATATTTTACTATAGAAAAGAAAGCCTAAATCTAGGATGAAAATCAGCATTTGGCACATGGGTGCTACATACATGAGAAAGAGGTATACAAGGGATGTATTTGTCCTCCCTGTTACTGGAGATCCAAACTCTAGGAGTAGAGATTATTTTTAACTAAGTAATGGTTATCTTGGATTCCATGATATAGGCTGGAAAAGATATTTTGGGTAAAGACTGACAAGACACAGCCACATGTATAAGGAAATCCTTATGCTGTTGTATTCACAGACATTATTTGATAGTGCTTGGCTTCCTAATAATCATTTGGTGTAGAAGAAAGTAGCTAAAAAATTATAGCCATGAACATATGTCTATGCAACTTGTTTCCTGAGTTTTTAGATAAGATTCCACCTTTCCAAACTTAATTTCATGGGCTGATAAGAATAATCACATACACACACACTTTTTTTTTTTTTTTTTTTTAAAGAAAAAGACATGTTTTCTCATATGATACTAATAATATAAAGGCAATTTCTGTTTCATATCTTTTGCTCAAGTGACATTCTCAATAATATATTTGGTATTCTGAAGAACCTGAAAATACCACTTCCAAACATAAACATTTGGTTCGAAAGATACCTAAATATCCAAAGAAAACATTAGACATCTTCCACTATTGCTGCTGCTGATAATCACTTTTTAACTGGGCTTCTTTAATACTGTGCAGATGAATAGTGAGGAAAGAAATGAATTGGATGTGAAACTTGAAACATCTTAAAGCAACTATTGCCATAGCATTTAAATTATGATGAAAAATGGGAAAATAATAGCTTTCCTGTAACTGATATGAAACCACTTTTTAAAAATAACTTGTATTTTTTCTAATGAAATTTGTGTTTAGCATTTTAAAATTTACCTAAAAAGTAACATTTGCATCTATGCCTAATATTCATTAATGGATCTCAAGTGTTGAAAATTAGAAACATTATCATTGCTATCAAACAAACTAGTGACTAACTTTGAGAAATCTCAATTTTTTAAAAAGTAAATGCTTTTATACATAAACACATTTAATAGTACAAAGCATGCTATAAAAATGTACTTACCAGCAGCAAAGTAGTTAAATACAGAGAATATAATTTGTGATTTAAAACATTAAAAAATGATTTGTTTACCTTCAACCTTTGATCTTTCGTGCATGCAACTTTGATACATTTGACAATCTGTCGAAAATACTTTAAATATGTTTCATAAATTGATAATATCTTCCACATAAATCACAAATATTGCTCTTTGTTTGATCTTTACCCTAAATAATTTAGATTATTTTTCTATTTTCTTATGAAGAATTAAATGTTTTAATAATAGGAACATAAGATTTCTAGAATCTTGGTAATCACTGCAATCTTAAGGAGTATTTGTGTTGAGTGTTCTGATCCTTATTTTTTTGTAACACTCATTGTGGTGGTGAAAATGGAAATCATGACCTAGTTTTGTTTTCTTTTGTTTTAATTTCTAGCTTCCCAGTTCTATAGATAGTGAGGAAATCAAAATTAGCATTGGAGTGATATGAAGCTAATTTAATCATGTTCTCCATATAGAAGTACACAATCAAAAGTAGCATAATTAAAGCAGAACAAAATAAAATCGGACCTCCTCTATTTTCTCATGTTTTATGTTCCTCACACATTGTAATCTAAAAAGTAAATTGCACCAAAAAGTGGTACATGTATGCATGTTTTACATTTTTATATCTCCTTTCCTGAGTCTGGATGGCCTAGTTCATCTGTACATTTGACTTTTATTTCTTTATTTAAAAAATATAGTTTCTGGGAGAGAGGAGAGGAAAAGAAGACATTTATCTTTTACTTTGAAACCATGGAAGACCAAGATGAGGCATCCTGAGACACCAGTTTTATTAATTTGTCTTTGAGAACACAGTAAAGAGTGATAATAAGCTATTCTTCAGAGTATAAATTTGTTTCTGATTTTGTCATCATGGTTAGTCATTCTGATTTGAAACCTAACTGTTTGTTTCAATCATTAAGACCCAGTTTTAACATGATTAACATTTTTGTTCCATTTATGGAGCAGTTCTGGTCCCTAATTTTTGAGAGTGAGGTAACCCTTGAATGGCCTTATGTAAATAAATCACATCTTAATGCCCTTGAAATTGGAGCATCCCCCAGGAGAACAAACTGTAAATCAGGGTGGAAGAAAGCGAGCTTAACCCTGGGGGCCAGTGCTCCAAATGGCATAGTCAAGATGAATCAAATGCCTTTATTTCAAAATTTTAATTCATAATACTTTCCCTTTCTTTTCAACTAGTACTGTCATCTTGAAGTGACAGAGATTGAGAGGTAAATTGCTGTTGCATAATTTTCCTTCTCTCTCATCCATAGACTGGGTTTGATTGAAATTTCTAATTTTGTGAAGAATGTTTTACATAGGAGATTTTGAAATATAGGGAAACACAGTATTTTTATATAAAAGAAAGGTTTAGCATCTGATATCTTTCTCAGTCATGGCCCTTGTTTTATTAAAATGAACAAGCACTAAAATTTTAAACATTTTTTTCTCTCCTCGATTCTTTCTAGAAAGCTCTTTGTAATTTCTCATTTCTTTTTACTTCTTATGATTATTTTATTTAATTTTTTAAATGTATGCTGGGGATTGAACCCAGGCCCTTAGACATTCTAGACAAGTGCTCTACCACTGTGCTACATCCCAGCCCATTATGCTATTTTTAATTTTTTATCAAGGTGAAAAAAGATTGACATACTTTGTAATATATAACCATACCGAAACTTTGTCTTTATCTGAATAATATGAAAATGGACCAACACTTACGTCCATACCCCCACTCCCAAGTTATTATAACTAGATAAATAAGGTATGCATTCACAAAGGAATACTATACAATAAGATAATTACACAAGAGAACATGGACTTGTCTCACAAGCATAATGTTCAATAAATGGAGGCAGATATCAAATAATGATTCTAATTGTGTGAAACCTTAAACAAGTAAAATTTATCTATGTGGCAAGAAGTCAGAATTTTGGGGTAGTAAGTTTCTTAGGTGAGTCGGGTCTGAAGATATATGGTGGGTTCTCAGATGTTGATAATGTTCTATGTCTTTATGTAGGTGCTGGTTACAAGTGTGTTTCATTTTGTTCAAATCCCTGTATTTGTGTATCTATGTCTACTTTTCCCAAAGTGCATTATATTTTGTTCAAAAGTTTAAATGATTTATAGGAAGCAATATGAATTACCAGAAATGTAAAGGAACCCTTCTTTGAGGGTACATTTTTCAAAGGTCAGGTCCCCATCTTCACCGAGACTCACTAGAATATACTTTGCTTGACTGCAATTTACTTCCTCTTTTTGCCTTTGCTCTTACCCCCAGCCATGAGGACCCTACTTTCCCCTGGTGAATTTAAAACTTGGAACCAGTCAAATCTCATAAGACCAAAGTTACTCTCCTTAGGTCATGAGGAAAAGCAGTATGGCTCCTCCCAGACTATGGAAGACCTCTTCCCTGCAAGTTAGTTTCCTCTTTTCTTGCCTTCACTTACAAGTATGACTAGAAGAAGCTTTAGCAGGAGCCATTCCACAGAATCACCAGTGATTCATACATTACTCTATGTGATGGAGTAGCTTGATTGAAGTGAGGCTGAAGATGAGCAGAAAAGCCCTGCCAACTCCCCAAATGAAAGCTCTCTACCTACTTTGTGCAAATGAATTCCATGACATAGTCACTTTGGAGACAAAATAGATTATGCCACTTGTCTTAACTCTGGCTACTGTAACAAAGTAACATGAACTGGGTGACTTATAAACCACAAAAGGTTTATTCCTCACTCCTGTGGAGTCTTGAAGTTTGAGATCAGAGTTCCAGCATGGTCAGGTTCTGGTCAGGGCCCTCTACCAAGCTGCAGATGCCATCTTCTCATTGCATCCTCACATGGTAGAAATAGGATGAGAGAGCTCTCGGGGATCTGTTACAAGGGCACTAATCCCATTCAGGTGGGCTCCACCCTCATGACTTAATTACCCCCTAAAGTCCTCACCTTCTAATAGCATGTCAACATATGGATTTGGGGGGACACAAACATTCATTCACTGTGCTCCTCTCAAAAGTAAGGAGTTTCTTAGACAGGAAAAAGTCTCCTAGTCTATTTCCTATTTCCATTCTTAGAAATCCTAAAATGAATGTTTCACTTGCATGAGTCAGTTTGGTTCAAGGGAGAAAGGCATGAGCTCTATAGCTGGTCTCCCTAGGTTCAGTTGATGGCTGAAATTTAGGCTGTATCATTGGATAATTTCTGTTATGTTTCTTCAAGTCAATAAATAAATACATAAATAATAAAATAAACAGCAATAGATAATAAGGATGAAGCAGTGCCACCTTGTTTGGGGTGGTCAGGGAGATATTAACATCTCAAAAATGCAACGTTTAATTAACATGGATTTCTATATACACAGATAGATTTCTATGTACATTTCTATATACACAGTAGGTAATTAATAGATGTAGCTTAATGAATATAATTTTCAGGTGAGACTGATATATCAACCATTTCTTCTATACACACAGAAATTTCTTCAAACTCCTGTGGACTTTGACCTATAGTCTCTTCAAACTCCTGTAGAGTTTGACATATAGTCTAATATCACATGCAGCTTGCTATAACCTGGTCCTGGTCTCCCCTCCTGCTGCATGTCTCATTCCTTTCTCCTGTCCTTTATGCTCTAGTGGTACTCACAGGTTCAGAGTATCCTTAATATATCATCTGGATCGCCATGACTTTGCTTAGCCTGTCCTCTCTGCCTGAGCTTCTCACCCTGTTCTTCTTTACCTTGGAAACATCTTTCTTCTCTCAGAATTACCTTTTTCAGGAACTTTTTGATTCTTCTTACTGAACCTGGACTGAGGAAGGTGAACCACCCCTGGGATTCCAGAATGCCAGAGTATACCAGTAGATCTGGACCTACATGAATGTAGAGACTGGGAGTTTATCACCAGGGGATTTTTTTTTTTTTTTTTTTTTTTTGCCTAAAATAATTCTTGGCATTAATTCGTTCAATGAAAAAAATCAATGAACAAATAAATGGTAGTATAATCAGATGCATATGTAATCTTCCTTTGAACTGTAATCTCTGTATTAATATCCAGCATCTCAATTTAAAACATGAGGAATAATTAAAACAAGACAAATCCCAAAGGACTAAATGGTTTTGGAGTTGGCATTTAGCATGTCTCTGTTTTAATTTTAAAAAGCTCGTGCGTTGCACCTGAGTTACCAGCAATACTAGTCAACTCTAAGTCCGACATCCTGGCTGCTGGGTCTTGAGTAATGAATTTCCTCACCGCCAGGTGCTAAGGTGTGGTATTTGCAGCTTAGACAAAATGTCCTAATGAGGTTACTCACACAGCTGAAATAAGATTCAAGTTGTAACCCTTTTCTCCCTTGGAAACCTACAGTTTCCTTATGTTTTACCTTCTCTTTGAGATCTAATTAAGGGCATGATGGCTAAGTGTGAAGAATCAGGCAAAAGAAGTTCTAGGTTGGGAGACTTTTTTCCATAGTAAAAACATCTTATCCTTCATTTCCTGGATTGGCTATAAGTAAAATGCCACTCAACTTCACAGTTTATTTTGATTAGAATTAGCAGCGACTCAGTACGTTTCAAAAATGAAAAAAGAATTACTTTTTATCTTAGTAACACAAAGCAGTAGCTTTCTCAATGGTATTCATTTTATTTCATTTTAGTTTTCTCCTTAGGAAAGATTGGTACCTATTAGCTCACCCCCCATTAACTCATAATTGGAATCATTTATCCCTTCAAGTCACCAAACTCTGTGATAGAGCCTATAGCATTTTGCACCTTCAGTCCATTACCCAAGCATCACCTTTCTACAAATTCCCTATTTAGAATTTATAGAACAACCAATCTAGTCTTAGGTGAGTCATCTGACCTTCCTTCCTCCCTTTTCTAGGAGTAAGGAATAAAGAGTGCCAGGGGGACAAGGGAAGGTCAAGTGTCTTCATATAAAAATAAGCAGCTTCCTGCTGTGTTCCTTTCTGTCTCCTCTTGCTTTCCTCTTAGCAGACCCTCGGGAAACCAGACTTGACTCAATAGCAACATTAGCAGAGCTGTTTGTACAAACACTTTCTCCTCTTACGTTTCTCTGGCCCTTGGCAACAAAATTAAATTTTGAAAGTAAACTAATGAAGATTCCCTTCATCAGTTCCATGTCAAATTAACTATACTGTTGTTTGGTGTCATTATACCACTAAACTAGTTAAATATGTTCTAATTTCCTAGTCTACTAGTTACCTTTCATCAGAATTTTAGAGGTTGTCTTAGCAAATGCCAAACACTGGGTGGTTTAAACAATCAGCATTTATTTATCACAGTTATGGAGGCTGGGAAGTCCAAGATCAGAGTGCAGGTAGATTTGTTATCTGGCGAGGACTGGACCCTCTTCCTGGTTTGTGGACAGCTATCTTCTCACTATGTGCTCACATTATTTTTCCTCAGTACATTCTTATGGAGAGGACAGGGAGGCAGACAGGGAGCGAGGGCATACTAATCTCATCTGAGAGTCCCACCTTTACGTGCTAATCTAAACATAATTACCTCCTGAAGCCCCACCCCTGAATGCTCCTTACATTGAGGACTTGGATTTCAACATATGAAATAAGAGGAACATAAACTCTCAACCCATAACATAGGTTATTGTGAACCTGTTTTGTCTAATGTGGTTTAACATTGGATGGTTCTTTTAAAAAGTTTTTTTATTGGTGCATTATAATTATATGTAATAGTGGAATTCATTGTGACATATTCATGCATGCAGCTAACATAATTTGGTCAGCTTTTTGAATGGTTCTTTAGTTATGCAAGTGTGTATTTTGACTATTTGCTCCTTTTTGGTAACCCTTAAAATAAGCTCACGAATCAGTGTTAAATAACAACATCCAGGTAAGTGTCCTTGAGGTCTGCCATTTGTCCTCTAGTCTACTCTTTGCCCTCTGGTGCCCTGCTCTATGTTCCTGTAGACTGACCCTAAGAAGTACATCACCTGTGTTACCTGAGCCAAAAGTGGGCATTGGAAGATGTGGGCACAGGACAAGAGAGACATCAAGGTGTTTATTCTTCCACCTGCAAATGGTGGTTAGCAAAGTCTGTATTATTCCACAAAAGCAGCTCTTTCTCCCATCTATAGTTCAGTGGCCACTTTCTTATGTAGCACCTTCAAGCCTAAAGGTGGCAGAGATTCCCCATCACCACACATCTTTGAAAAAAAACTCCTTAATTAAACTCTCTTTAATTACCATTGCCTTTCTTTCTCTTCCCAACCCCCTTCCTTCCTCTTTTCTTTCTTTCTCCTTCCTTCCTTTTCTTTTCTTCCTTCCTTCCTTCCTTCCTTCCTTCCTTCCTTCCTTCCTTCCTTCCTTCCTCTTGTGCTGAGGGTTGAACCCAGTGCCTTTTGCATGGAAGGTGAGCACTGTACTACTGAGTCAAACCCTCTGCCCTTCAGTTGCCACTTGAAAGTGTGAAAACTCTCTGTGTCCCCAGGATACCTTCCATTAGGAACACATTGTGAGCAATTTTAATTACAAAGTGAATACATATGTTTCATTACATTATTTAGAGTCCTGCCAAGGGCCTTCACAAGAACACCAAATAGAGGACATTGTCCACCTTTGTGGAAATGGCTTCAAGTGGATTTTAATATGATTTGGTATGTATGGCTGTAAACTTGTTTCCTTTCTAAAACTCTTCAAATAGGCATCTGTTCCTCTGTTAAAAGTAATTCAAGTTATAATAATTATTGTAATAATAACATTATTAGTAATGATAATAACAGTAATTGACATCTATATATAACTTGACAAATGTTTTGCATGTGTGTTTCCCTATATTATCTCCACAAAAGCCTCAGATGATAGTTTATTCCCACCCCTCAATTTCACAGAGGGGAAAATTGACTTACACAGAGAGACTCTGTTTTCCTCACTCACCTCAAAATTTAGTAAAAGGCAGGATAAATTCAGACAGCACCTTTCAAGTACAAATCTTTTAACTCTACCTCAGCAGAAGAAATGAAGTAGTGAAAATAGAAAGATTAGGAGGTCAATAATATTACCTTTAATTTGCATTTGTGTTAAATTCATTTTAATAAATGTCCTTGGTCCTGGGTCTTCTGTTTGCAAAGCAAATGGAAATCTCATTCTCGGCTCATGCACTCTTAGTCATTTTCCTAACAGACAGCTGCTGGTTTCTCTGTTTACTTAAGTCTGTAATTCCAAAATCCTATAAGATCATTAACTTGTTGAGTAGATTGCAAAATAGACACTAATGGAATATAAAGTGATTCAAGAGCTTGGACTTCTCATTGATAGGATGACAGGAGTTGTATATTTAACTCACATTTATCAGCAGGAAATGTGAAAGACATTGACCATAGTTCTTTTATTTTCCTTTTATCGCTCTTTCTTGCTAATTCAATGTATTTTTCTCTCTCAAATGCATAGGTCACTCTCTGTAACACATTTCGTTTTTACCCCCAAAGTTAAGAAGGAAATTTCTTTTTCCTTTGTAATGCATAGAGATTAAGCACAATATTCAAACTGCTTTTAAAGGTATCATTTTATACTGGGCATGGATGCACACACCTATAATCCTAATGACTGGCGGCTGAGGCAGGAGGATCACAAGTTCAAGACCAGCCTCAGAAACTTAGGAAGGCCCTAAGCGACTTAGACCCTGTCTCAAAATAAAAAATAAATGGAGCTGGGATTGTAGACTGGGGTTCAAAAGTCCCTCCTTCCCTTTCTCCTGATATAGGTTCAGTCTTTGCCATTCATTTTAACCTTGCCAAACTTATGACTCTCTGGAAATTTTATGGAAGTAAGAGTTCAACCAAGACTCTTAGAATCTTTTCTCTTGTGTTTTTAAAAATATACAATTCCATAAGTTGATGTTGAAGTGTCATGATTGAAATATCCTCTTAGAGGATAAAATTAAGGATTATTTTTGTAGTCTACTTTTTGGGGAAGACAAGAAGAAAAATATGGCTTGCTTTATTTGGGGGGGAAACAAATGGAAGGAAGAGACTAATTTTCTTTCACAAAGTCTAGTCTTAAAGGAGATTGATGAATTAATTGGTTGATATGGGAGAGTAAAATTTATTACTGCTATGCAGAGCACAGGGTAGTTTCATCTTCCTATCTAAAGGAAATTTATATTATAGTGAAGTTATAACACAAACAAATATAACATATGCACTCTTAGTCTAGTAAAGAACAGCTAAGTCATGATAGCTGAGAGCACTGAAAAAGATTGCATCCTGGGGCATTTGAATTGACTTTTCCAAGAAAAGAGTGAGGGAGGAGAAGTGTTTTAAAAGATGAAATAAATTAGCAAAAGATGTAGGTAGAACTTCTTGTAGTGCCTTCAGAGACTAAGAAGCCCATTGATACTAGCCAAATTATATTGTTATATTGTGTGCATGTATGGGTATGTAAAAACAAATTACACTATTATGTATAACTATAGTGCAAAAATTTTAAAAAATGGAAAAAGAGAATAAAAAGAACTAAAACTATATAATTAAACACACACACACACACACACACACACACACAAAAAAAAAAAAAAAAAAAAAAAAACGGGTTAGGATTGTAGCTCAGTGGCAGAGCCCTTGCCTTGCACATATGAGGCACTGGGTTCGATCCTCAGCACCACATAAAAATAAATAAATAAAATAAAGGTATTGTGTCCATTTACAATTTAAAAATATTTAAAACAAAACAAAACAAAATAGGAGTCCAATGACTTAATAGGAAAAAAGGTACATAAGACACACAAACAGGTAAGAATCAAGTAGAAAGGTAAGTAAGACCTTTCTCTTTCTCCTTTGGTGTTTTCTCTTTTTCTTTGTCTTCTATATAATTTGTAATTTTCATTTTGATTTCTTCCTTATTTCAAAAGTTATCTAGACAGAAATCTCGATTTCCAAGTAGTTACATTTTGGGGGAAGAGGCAGTGGTGAGAAGATTCTTTCTGTTATAAATGTTGATGTTATTAGATTGTGATCTGAGAATGTGACCTATAATATCTCTACTTTCTTCAATTTGGAAGGGTTTCTTCATAGTCAAAGACATGATTGATTGTTTTTCCCCCATTGACGAACAAAAACTGTATATTTGCTTCTTGAGAAATAAAGGGTTCTAGATGAATCTATTAAAATAATTATGTTCATTATATTATTCAATTCTCAGTATCCTTATTTATATTTATATACTGTATGTCCATTGATATTTGAAATAAATGTAAAAATAAAATTTAAAAAAAAAAAAAAAAAAGGAAAGGTGAGTGAAGACCAGGCCATGGAAAGTCATTGGATATTCTGGTAAAGTTTAAACTGTATTTTAGAGACTATCTTCCTAGCCCTTAATGTTTTTCTAGAGAATGTAGAATGAAGTGGTTGGGGAAATATGGGAAGAGAACCAATAAGGAGACTCTCACAATTCTTCAGGGCTACATTTCTCAGAGAAACTCCCAAGTGTGGGCACTGGCAGTAGAAGGGAGAAAGGACAAATACAAGAGAGATTCTGGAAAGAGAAGTGGCAGAAGAAAATTATTGATTTGAGATGAAGGAGTGGGGGCTATGGGTAGCAATTCTAAAGTTTCCTTTGTTATTAAGTCTGTTGATGGAGATGTTTACAGGAAATGGTAAAGCAGTTTAGGATAGGAGAAAGGCCTACATGTAAATCTATCTATTTCACTATTTCCACCTCAATATAGGCACCACAAAATATTTGTCTTCATGTATTTGTATAAGAGGTGGTCACCAAGCTGAATAAGAATAAGTCCCAAGGGTTGGAATCCTGATTCCACTAATAACACTTTAATTTACTTTTGCCTCAGTTTCTTCATATGTGACATAGAGAAGTTACAGAAGTCATCTCATGGGAATCCTATGAAAATGAAATGAATTAATATATGTAGAGAGCCAAGCTGTAGTTCATATTGAGGAAATGTTAGCTGTTATCTATGACTATAAACATCTATCTGCTTTTAACAATCTATATGAACTTGGGCCATGATGCTGTGTAACTTTTTTGGGCATCAATTTGCTATTGCATAAAATGGTTATTTAAAATTCTTTTATTAGTGCATTATAGTTATACATAATAGTTGGGTTTATTTTGAAATAATAATGTGTACATGGAATTTAATTTGCTTCATTTCAGTTCCCAGTGCTTCTTCTTTCCTCTCCCTCCTCCCTCTTCCTATTCCCCTTCCTTTACTCTTTTGGTCTTCCATTGATTGATTGATTGATTGGTTATTTGGTGCTTTATAGATACACATGTAGGTGAAATCACTGTGGTTTATTTATATATGTATATAGCATATATAATTTTGTCAAATTCATTCCACATTTCCTGCACTTATCCATCCTTCTTCCGTCTCAATCTCTTTCTACTTCACTGATTTTTTTCCTCTCTCTTTATGAGATACAACACCCTCTTTTTTCCCATACTATGTTCTATCTTTCACATATAAAAGAAAACATGCAACTATTAGTTTTCTGAGTCTGGCTTATTTAACTTAGTATGATGTTCTCCATATTTTTTTCATTTACCAGCAAATGCCATAATTTCATTCTTCTTTATGACCGAGTAAAAACTCTGCCTTATGTATATTTCACATTTTTTAATCCATCTTCTTTTGACAGGCACCTAGGGTGATTCTATAACTTGGCTATTGTGAATTGTGCTGCTATAAACCTCAATTTCCCTGTATCAACATAATATGCTGCTTTTAGTTCTTTTGGATAAATCCTGAGGAGTGGAATAGCTGGTCATATGGTGGTTCTATTCCTAATCTTTTGAGGAATCTCCATACTGCTTTCCAAAGTGGCTATACTAATTTGAAGTCCTACCAACAATGTGTGAGTGTGTGTTTCTTCCCTGCACATCATTGCCAGTACTTAGTATTATTTGTATCCTTGGTAATTGCCATTCTAACTAGAGTGAGATGGAGTCTTAATGTATAAACTGAGTTTTTATTAGATAGTCCCCAGTGGTCTATTTGTTGAATCACATTTGTTCAAGGCATAAATATTGAATGTCTATACTGAGCTAGGCACAGGGTACATTGTGGAGAACAAAGGAGCAACAGATACTTGGGCCTTTGGCTCTGGGAGTTGGTAGGGAAGATGGAAGGAAGATAGATATTAAAAGATAAGGACAAAATAGCAAATATATAATAAGAGCATAATAACTATATTTTATAAGCCAAGAAAATTAAAAGGAATCTATGAGAAAATATCAAGGAGATAGTTATCTCTTAGTGGGCTGTGGAGGTGGGTGTTGGAAATCCAAGAAATATTCTTGTTAGAAATGACTTTTGTCTTGAATCATGGGCGTGAATGGGAGTTAGTCAGAGTCAGAAAAGGAAGGAACTCCAGGGAGCTGGAGCAGTTTGGCCAGTAAAGGGATTCAACAAGGAATGGAAAAAAAGAGCAGTATTTCTGTGCACCAGATAGCAAGAGATAAGAATGAGAACAAGGTTGGGCAGACATTCTCTGGCAGTGTCTGGTGAGCTGAGTTCAGGTTGAAACTTTTTATTCTAGACTGCTGGGAGACACTGCACAACTTGAGATTTTTGTTTTAGAGTAAGGAAAAACCATTTTAGTATAATAAACACACACACACACACACTATATATATATATATATATATATATATATATATGCAAATATCTATAGTTGTGTATTTCATTATCCATTAGAGCCTTTGATTTTAATTTAATTTTCTTCATTCAGTGTCAAAAATCCATTAGTTCTGAACATTTGAAATTAGTTCACTTCTTAGTATTATGAGCCATTGAAAGTTTTTCTATTTCAAAAGTCTTGAAACAGTAATGGTGCCAAATAAGAACTGGGGAAATATGTAGCTTTCCACCACCCAGCTTTACATTTCTGTCACCCCTTTTCTACCCACTCCAAAGAGACAAAATATCAGTTAAACCATGTAATTGCTATGCAAATGTAACTTCAAAACAAGCCTATTAGCTATCTCTAATTAGCTATTATAGAAACTCTGGAGTTCCAACTGTCAAGAGAACTGTTTAGTTGAGATATCCAACATGCCACCTGCTAGCCAGTGTGGCCCACCTGAATGTCTTTTATTCCCCTAATATTTAGCATACACAAACTAGGCGCTCACAGAGGTCTTCCACCTGTCTTGGCCACTGCTCTGATGGAGGAGAAGGTTAATCCCAGCCAGGTGTCAAACTAGCAGGAGACATTCAATGATTAATAGAAAATTAGTTCTGGATATAATTAGTTATATAGTTTTCAGCCTATCAAGTTATGTCAAGCAACTGGGACGTTTTGAAGGATCACCTATGGAATGAGTGTTGATAAACGTGTTCCTACTTGAGACTACTACAGTTAGACTAAGCCCCTGGAGGGAGGATTCTGCAAGCTGAGTGGCCATCTCCTTGTGGCCTTGGCTGCTCTAATGCCCTTCCGACTCATTTCCCACTGCCAAGCACCTGAGAAAACACTTTTGTAGTTACCCCTGGGTTCCAAAGAAAGGCTACAGCTATGATATAAAAAGCCTTTTAATTTTAAGAATTTTTGATGCTCAAATTAGTCACACACTTTGGCTTTTGGTTAGTATGCTGAAAAAAAAAAAACTGAAAAAAACTGACTTGCAACATTTCTGATAGTAATTTTATGGATTTTTCACACCAAACAAATCACCAATTCCCTGTGGAAACCAACCAGGTGTCCTACAATTTAATTAAATTCTCACAATACCTACCTGGAGTTGGTACAGAACCCCCAGATTAAGGGCTCACTCCCACAAGAATGCTCTATTCAGATGCAAAAGACAAGTCCTAGGCTCTCATATATCACAATGACTAACTACAAATTGGGGGTTCCCACAACCCCTTCCTCAGGCTTGACAGTTTGCTATAACAACTCACATATCTCAGGTAAACATCTCATTTACTTTTGCTGGTTTGTTACAGAGATATTATAGAAGATACAGATAAGCAGCCAAATGAAGAGATATATAGGACAAGGTCCAGAGGGTCTCAAATGTAGGAGCTTCTATCCCCACGGAATTGTGGAATCACCCTCCCAGTATTTGGATCTTTCACCAACCCAGAAGACCAAATTCCACAGTTTAGAGATTTTTATACAAGCTTTATAACCTAGGTATGACCAGCCTCTGTTTCTTCCTCAGAAGATGGGTGTGGATGGCGGGGTTAAAGTTTCAGTCTTCTAATCATGGTTTCATATTCATGGTGATCAGCCCTTTTAACCTGAAGCTGCCTTGAGCTTGCTAAAAGTGGCCTTTTTAGAATCAAAATGCTCCTATCACCAAGGAAATTCCAAGGAATTTATGAGCTCTGTGTAAGAAACTCCTATTATTCCAATGGTTCAGGAAATTGCAAGGTTCGTAAGAGTTCTGTCAGGAATTGGGGTCAAAGATAAAAAATATAAAAAAATGATCTGTCAACATCTGTATCACTCAGTGGATTTGCAAGGGTTTTAGGGCATTGTGTTGGGAGCTGGGAACACAGACCAAATATCTATTTCTTATTATGTCACAGATGGGAGATTTAGAATATTACCTGACTTTTATTTCTCATAGTGGTGTAGTATCTTGCCTAAGCTTTTCTATGACTACAAGTGACTCTTGAGAAACTAATTATGTTTTTATACCTCCAAGTTGGAAAGAGAGATTTTGTAGATCTCAAAGTACGGGCCCCAAATGGTTGTAATGGAATCAGTTGCTTATTACTTCTCATCCTAAACCTTATTCATAGCAGACTGGTGAAAGTTGTTTTGTGGTTGTTGACATCTTTGTGTTTTCAGAATGTGACATGAAGAAATTAGTGGTTTTGAGTCCAAGTGAATCAGGTATTCAGATTTGTGCCCCATAGCTCCATATTCCTAAAAGGGGGGTGCGAGTGCTTCTAGGCCTGGGGAGATTTTTCTGCTACATATTTTGAAGGCATTGGAGCATCAGCCTAATCATCTGGAAAAGGCAGTTTAAGGCAAAGGAGGTTGTTAGAAACATTTAAAAAATCACTTTGTTGTGGGTTTGTGCAGTTTCCCAAGTTAGATTTATTTCAAAAGTATAATAAATATGCATTTTCTGAAGAAATACTAGACATATTTGTCCTTTGACCCTAGTATTCTGCAACACATCATTTATTGTCATACCTACAAATCATTAATTTCTTTAGAACATTAATGAACTCATAAACAGAAAAAAAAAATGGAAATGGTGCCATTTATGCCACCCTTCACCCCTACCCCCTTCACCCCTCCTCATGCTTTTTGGTTTAGTTCAAGAGGAAAAAAAAAATCAATAAAACTACTGATTAAACACATTCTATCCCTCAATCTGATGCCATCTTTCTACATATATTTGAAAATGGGTCTGTATTTTGCTGAATAAATAAATTATTGGTTAACAATTTCCTATCTGCAAAAATCTAAAAGGCCATTATTAAATTAACTATAGTTAATGTGAGTAAGTGATAGCTAGTATTCTGTGCCCCATCTCTTTGTAACATATTTTGACTTACCAAAGTAATGGAAATTTTATAGGAAGTCACCACTGATAAGGAGTGAATGATTTAAAGGAGTGATAATCGACATGTATATATACACTGCTACACAATTGAAGAAAATGTAAATTAAGTGAAAGGAGAAGATTTTATCAGATAGCACTTTTTCAAAACTTGATTTTGCCACCTCTTTACAATATAGATTTAACATATCAGTTCACCTCTGTGAGTCTTTTTGCTTCTGTACACGTGAAATGGTACTAGCAATGCATCTTTGCTTGGTTGTAGCAAGGACTAAATTAGATTTATCTTAAAGATGATTATTACAATTGATAGTACATAGAACACGCTCAGTAAAAAAATCCTTTATTGGTTTTTTGGCAATGGTGTCATGAACACCTAAATTAAACTTATATTAATTTAGCAATTGAGTTATATTACCTTGATATGATCCAAGTAACAAAATAGTTAAATAACTTTATATAATCAAATTAATATAACACATTCATTACTCACATTAAAAGGCAGCCTCTTCATGTGTTCCCTCAGAACTTGGACCAAAAGGAAATTCTTAAAATCCATACATACTGCCCCTTCTAAGTGTAATATTTTTTAATTTATTTTTTTTATTCTAAGTTGTTATAAATGACAGCAGAATGCATTACATTTCATATTACACATATAGACCACATTTTTACATATCTCTGGTTGTATGCAAAGTATATTCACACCATTTGTGACTTCATACATGCACTTAGGGTAATGATATCCATCTCATTCTACCATCTTTTTTTTTCTTCACCCTTTTGCCCCCTCCCTTCCCCTCCTTCCCCATTGGCCATCCTAGTGTTCCTCTGATCCTCCTATGCTCCCCATCCCAACCCGACTGTGAATTGGCCTCCTTATATCAGAGAAAACATTCGGCATTTGGCTTTTTGGGATTGGATAACTTCACTTAGCATTATATTCTCTAACTCCATCCATTTACCTGCAAATGCTATGATTTTATTCTCTCTTATTGCTGAGTAATACTCCATTGTGTGTATATACCATATTTTCTTTATCCATTCATCTACTGAAGGGCAAATAGGTTGGTTCCACAGTTTAGCTATTGTGAATTGTGCTGCTATAAACATTGATGTGGCTGTGTCCCTGTAGTATGCTATTTTTAAGTCTTTTGGGTATAGACCAAGGAGTGGGATAGCTGGGTCATAAGGTGGTTCCATTCCAAGTTTTCCAAGGTATCTTCATACTGCTTTCCATATTGGCTGCACCATTTTGCAGTCCCACCAACAATGTATGAGTGTGCCTTTTTCTCCACATCCTCTCCAACATTTATTGTTGTTTGTGTTCTTAATAGCTGCCATTCTGACAGGTATGAAATGAAATCTTAGAGTGGTTTTGATTTGCATTTCTCTAATTGCCAGAGAGGTTGAACATTTTTTCATGTATTTGTTGATTGATTGTATATCTTCTTCTGAGAAGTGTCTGTTCAGTTCCTTGGCCCATTTATTGATTGGGTTATTTTTTTTTGGTGTTATGATTTTTGAGTTCTTTATATAGCCTAGAGATTAGTGCTCTATCTGATGTGTATGTGGTAAAAATTTGTTCCCAATTAGTAGGCTCTCTGTTCACCTCACTGATTGTTTCTTTTGCTGAGAAGAAGCTTTGTAATTTGAGTCTATCCCATTTATTGATTCTTGGTATTAATTTTTGTACTACAGGATTCTTATTAACGAACTTGGGGCCTAATCCAACATGTTGGAGATTAGAGCTTACTTTTTCTTCTATTAGGTGTAGTGTATCTGGTCTAATTCCTTGAACTTTGATCCACTTTGAGTTGAATTTTGTGCATGGTGAGAGATAGAGGTTTAATTTCATTTTCTTGCATATGGATTTCCAGTTTTCCCAGCACCATTTGTTGAAGAGGCTATCTTTTCTCCAATGTACATTTTGGGTGCCTTTGTATAATATAAGATAACTGAAATTATATGTGTTAGTCTCTGTGTCCTCTATTCTGTACCATTGGTCTACCTGCCTATTTTGGTGCCAATACCATGCTGTTTTTGTTACTATTGCTCTGTAGTATAATTTAAGGTCTGGTATAGTGATGCCACCTGCTTCACTCCTCTTACTAAGGATTGCTTTAGCTATTCTGGGTCTCTTATTTTTCCAGATGAATTTTATGAGTGCCTTTTCTATTTCTATGAGGAATGTCATTGGAATTTTGATTGGCATTGCATTAAATCTGTATAGTGCTTTTGGTAGTGTGGTCATCTTGACAATATTAGTTCTGCTTATCCAAGAACAGGGTAGATCTTTCCATCTTCTAAGGTCTTCCATAATTTCTTTCTTTAGTGTTCTGTAGTTTTCATTCATCACATCTTTGGTTAAGTTGATTCCCAAGTATTTTATTTTTTTTTTTTGATGCTATTGTAAACAGGGTAGTTTTCCTCATTTCCCTTTCAGAGGATTTGTCACTGATATATAGAAATGCCTTAGATTTATGGGTGTTGATTTTGTATCCTGCTACTTTGCTGAATTCATTTATGAGTTCTAGAAGTTTTCTGGTGGAATTTTTTGGGTCTTCTAGGTATAAAATCATATCATCAGCAAATAATGATAATTTGACTTCTACTTTACCTATTTGTATCCCTTTACTTTACTTAGTCTGTCCTATTCCTCTGGCCAGCATTTCAATTACTATGTTGAATAGAAGTGGTGAAAGAGGGCATCCCTGTCTTGTTCCAGTTTTTAGAGGGAATGCTTTCAATTTTTCTCCATTTATAATAATGTTGGCCTGGGGATTAGCATATATAGCTTTTACGATGTTGAGATATGTTCCAGTTATACCTAGTTTTTCTAGTGTTTTGAGCATGAAGGGCTGCTGTATTTTGTCAAATGCTTTTTCTGCATCTATTGAGATAATCATATGGTTCTTATCTATCAGTCTATTGATGTGATGAATTACATTTATTGTTTTCCATATGTTGAACCATCCTTGAATCCCTGGAATGAAGCCCACTTGATCGTGGTGGATTATATTTTTGATATGTTTCTGTATCCGTTTTGCTAGAATTTTATTGAGAATTTTTGCATCTATGTTCATTAAAGATATGGGTCTGAAGTTTTCTTTTCTGGATGTGTCTTTGCCTGGTTTGGGGATCAGGGTGATGTTGGCCTCATAGAATGAGTTTGGAAATGCTCCCTCTTTTTCTATTTCCTGAAATAAATTGAAGAGTATTGGTATCAGTTCTTCTTTGAAGGTCTTTTAGAACTCGGCTGTGTATCCATCTGGTCCTGGGCTTTTCTTGGTTGGTAGGCTTTTGATGGCATCTTCTATTTTGTCGCTTGAAATTGGTCTGTTCAAATTATGTATATCATCCTGCTTAAGTTTGGGCACATCATACAACTCTAGAAATTTGTTGATGCCTTTGGTGTTTTGTATTTTGTTGGAGTACAAGTTTTCAAAATAATTTTGAATTATTTCCTGTATTTCCATAGTGTGTGTTGTGATATTTCCTTTTTCATCACATATTTTAGTAATTTGAGTTATCTCTCTCCTTCTCTTTGTTAGCCTGGCTAAGGGTCTGTCAATTTTATTTATATTTTCAAAGAACCAACTTTTTGTTGTGTCAATTTTTTCAATTGTTTCTTTTGTTTCGATTTCAGCTCTGATTTTAATTATTTCCTGTCTTCTACCACTTTTGGTGTTGGATTGTTCTTCTTCTTCTAGAGCTTTGAGATGTAATTTTAAGTCATTTATTTGTTGACTTTTTCTTCTTTTGAGGAATGAACTCAATGCAATGAACTTTCCTCTTAGAACTGCCTTCATAGTGTCCCAGAGATTTTGATATGTTGTGTTTGTGTTATGATTCACCTCTAAGAATTTTTTAATCTCCTCTTCGATGTCATTGAAAACCCATTGTTCATTCAGTAGCATATTATTTAGTCTCCAGGTGTTGGAGTAGCTTTTATTCCTTATTTTATCATTGATTTCTAATTTCATTCCATTATGGTCAGATAGAATGCAGGGTAGTATCTCAACTTTTTTGTATTTGCTCAGAGTTGTTTTGTGGCCTAGTATGTGGTCTATTTTAGAGAAGGTTCCGTGTGTTGCTGAGAAAAAAAGTGTATTTACTTGTTGAAGGATGAAATATTCTATATAAGTCAGTTAAGTCTAAGTTGTTTATTGTATTTTTGAGTTCTATAGTTTCTTTGTTCAGCTTTTGTTTGGAAGATCTATCCAGTGGTGAAAGGGGTGTATTAAAGTCACCCAGAATTATTGTGTTGTGGTCAATTTGACTCTTAAACTTGAGGAGAGTTTGTTTGATGAACATGGATGCTCCATTGTTTGGGGCATATATATTTATAATGTTAAGTCTTATTGGTGTATGGTTCCCTTGAGCAGTATATAATGTCCTTCTTTATCCCTTTCGATTGGCTTTAGCTTGAAGTCTACTTTATTTGATATGAGGATGGAAACCCCTGTTTGTTTCCTCTGTCCATATGAGTGGTAGGATTTCTCTCAACCTTTTATCCTCAGCCTATGGATGTTTTTTCCTATGAGATGAGTCTCTTGGAGGTAGCATATTGTTGGGTCTGTTCTTTTGATCCAATCTTCTAGTCTATGTCTTTTGATTGGTGAGTTTAGGCCATTAGCATTCAGAGTTATTATTGAGATGTGTTTTGTATTTCCAGTCATTTTTGTTTATTTTTGGTATTTACCTTGACGTGGTTTCTCTTCTGATTGTTTTTTTCCCTTTAGTGTAATACCTCCCTCTGTTGATTTTCATCATTGTTTTTCTTCTCCTCTTCATGGAATATTTTGCTGAAGATGTTCTGTAGTGCTGGCTTTCTACTTGTAAATTCTTTTAACCTTTGTTTATCATGGAAGGTTTTTATTTCATCCTCAAATCTAAAGCTTAATTTTGCTGGGTATAAGATTCTTGGTTGGCATCCCTTTTCTTTCAGAGCTTGGAATATGTTGTTCCATGATCTTCTAGCTTTGAGTGTCTGAATTGAAAAATTGGCTGTGATACGAATTGGTCTACCCCTATATGTGATCTGATTCCTCTCTTTTGTAGACTTTAAAATTCTATCCTTGTTCTGTATGCTAGGCATTTTCATTATAATGTGTCTTGGTGTAGATGTGTTGTAATTTTGTACATTTGGTGTCCTATAGGCCTCTTGTATTTGGTTTTCCAATTCATTCTTCATGTTTGGGAAATTTTCTGATATTATCTCATTGAAGAGGTTGTGCATTCCTTTGGTTTGAAACTCTATGCATTCCTCTATCCCAATTATTCTTAGATTTGGTCTTTTGATGCTGTCCCATACTTCTTGGATGTTCTGTTCATGGTTTTTTACTATCTTCATTGTGTGGTCAACTTTATTTTCAAGATTATATACTTTTTCTTCATTGTCTGAAGTTCTTTCTTCCAGTTGATCTAGTTTGTTGGTGATGCCTTCAATTGTGTTTTTTATTTGGTTAATTGTTTCCTTCATTTCAAGGATTTCTGGTTTTTTTTTTTTTTTTTTTTTTTTTTCCAGAGTTTCTATCTCTTTTTTGAAGTAATCTTTTGCTACCTGTATTTGCTCTCTTATATCTTTGTTGTAGTGGTCAATTTTTGCCTGTATTTGCTCATTTAGGTCATTCTTTGATTCACAGATCATTTTAATTATGAACCTTCTGAACTCCTTCTCTGACATTTCTTCAACTTCGCTGAGCATGGGATCTGTTATTGTAGAATGCTGGTTTGTTTGGGGTACTTTCCTCCCTGTTTATTCATGATGTCTATTTGCTTTACTTTCTTGCAGTGTAGATCTGAGTTATTACAGTTTCTTCCTTATATTCTTATAATCTTATAATACCCTTGCAGGTTGTCTGTGCCTCCCCTTAGCACTGGACAATCAGAACCTGTCGCTGACCTTCAAAGTATGCTATCTGGGGCTGGGTTCATGCTGGTTGGTGCGGGCTGAACTGGTTGAGTCTGAGCTCCTGTGGTGGTCTGGGGCTAACCACACTGGGTTGAAGGTCAGCGGGACTGCCCTGGGCCCGCCTGGGCTCAAGCAGAGTTGGCAGGTCTGTCCTTGCTGTCTCCTGCTCTGGGGCCGAGATCTGTGGGGCTGGCTAGAGCCTGGTTGCACACCAGCATGCGTCCGCGGGACTGACCTGGGGCTGGCAATGCTCAGATGAAGATCAGTGGGACTGCTCTGGGTCCGCCTGGGCTCAGGCAGAGTTGCCAGGTCTGTCCTTGCTGTATCCTGCTCTGGGGCGCAGGTCAGCAGGACTGGATGGAGCCTGAGCCTGCGGGCACTCTCTAAGTGTGATATTAGTAAGCATGAAAAGAAGAAGCTGGAATAAGTATATGACTTGGCATAGAAGTAATTCCAGTAACTTACTATTTTCTCTTAAAAATCCATCATCTGGATTTTGGTTCAGCTGAATTATCTCACTAATTTATATTTTCTTCTCTCAGTAGACAAGGATATGCTAAAAAAAATCCATCATTTCCTCTAAAAATCCAGTTTAGAATGTTCATCTCTGGGACCTGTCAGGTATACTTAATTTCTAATTATATTCTGAAATGGAGGATGTTCTCATCAGTGTTTCAGCACAGTGTAGAGCATTCAGAAATCAGAGTCCAAGTTCAAATAAAATCTATTAGATTTCTCTCTTACTGCAGTTTAGAATTTCACATTAAATGTGAATTGAAACATATTTTTTAAATGCTCAAAAGTTGATATCAGTGTTGTATGATGTTAAATGGATTCAATTGGAACATTCAGGATTAAACACATTGAAAATACAAATGACTATTGTAAATGATGGGCTAGATAATGTGAAGTATTCAAGAGCTGGGTAATATGTAGATAATGGATAGCAACAGACTTTCAAGTGAATTGCTGGATTAGACAAATGAAGGGAAGATAGGAGGAATAGGAATAGGAATAGGAATAGGAAAGACAGTGTAATGAATATGACACAACTTTCCTATGTTCCTATATGAATACACCACGTGAAACTCCACAGCACGTACAACCACAGGAATGGGATCCTTATTAGAATAAGATATGTAGCCGGGCACGGTGGCGCACACCTGTAATCCCAGCACTTTGGGAGGCTGAGGCAGGAGGATCGCGAGTTCAAAGCCAGCCTCGGCAATGGCGAGGCACTTAGCAACTCAGTGAGACCCTGTCTCTAAATAAAATACAAAAAATGCTCTGGGGATGTGACCCAGTGGTCGAGTGCCCCTGAGTTCAATCCCCGGTACCACAAAAAAAAAAAAAAAAAAGATATGTTCCATGCTTGTATAAGTATGTCAAAATAGATCCTACTATCATGTATAATTAAAAAAATCAAACAGAAATAAAATAACATAAATATAATGGAGAGCCTCAAAACTCTAATAAATTGAAATTAAAAATAGATTAACAAAAGATTAAAAAAAAGAAACAAGTGTCTTAAGAACTAAGGCTCATGATGACTTGAGGACATTTTGAGGATTAATAGGCATAAGAGAAAATAGGAGACTAGACCTTGGGTCCTAGTAGGACTCCATCCAAGCCAGGAACAAAATCTACCTGCCAGAAAAGAGAAATGCCATAAAATCCAGCTATCTCCATCTACTCTTCAAATGGAAAATTATAGTAATAATTAAAAATTATAGTAATAATAAAACCAAATTCCCTGAGAGAATTTTAACCATATATTATTCTTATATGTTCTTCTGTTTAAAACCTTTGACATATAAGTAAAAATAGTTCTTTTTTTTTTTTTTTTTAAACTCTCTGACTGCTGATAGAAGAGACTTTAAATGCCCCAGAGGAAAACTTAGGATTCTCAGTTTCACCTGATATAAGGTAATGATAAGAATACTTACTCATGAAGGGGGAAAAAATCATAACAGATGGAAAAACTAAAACAAATCAGAAATTCAAACATACCAAACAAACAAACAAACAAACAATAAAAACCAAAACAAACAAACAAAAAAACTGGAGCTTAATTCCCAAATTGTTTAGATTTTTAAATTATCACATGTACAATTAAAAATGAGCATATTTAATATTTTTAGAATTAACATAAAAAGATTTTTAAATCTATTAGTAAGAGATTAGGTAAATTTTTCAAAGCATGAAATAGAAATTCTTGAAATTAATATATATGAAATATGTAATATAAATCTTATTTGTAAATATATAGACATGATCTTTAAAAGTAAACAAAAATAGATGAGCTAAACCACACATTAGACATACTTGAAAAAAGAATAATTTACTTTAAAATATAAATTTAAAGAAATTAGCCAGAACCTACTATATAAAGATAAGGAGGTATATAGCATAAAAAATAATATTTACCATTTGACTAACTCAAATTATAGAATACATTAAAAATTTAAAAGAAAACACCATTGAGATAAGCAATTTCAGTTAGTAGCTAAGAACTTTTAAGAATTTTTGAAAAGCTGCATGCAAGGAGGACCGGTTCGGGGCTACAACGAGTGCAAAGTGAGGGATTTGAACGGAGGAGAAGAAAAGTGTCTACATAGGGTAGTTCTGCCCATCGTTTGGACCGCTGGCAAAAACTGGAAAGTTCCTGTAAAACATAAGGGTCTAGAGATCCTGACCTCGGCCATTTGCTAGCTAACCAATGTTCTTGGCACTGGAGAGAACAGAAATGCATGCTATAGAAAGGCCTCTTCTGCCATGGACTCCCATTAAAGTGATAAGTTCAGGTGATTTGGCATAGAGGAAGACTTTGGAAAGGGTGACTGCTGACTAACTGGACTCTCTTCAGGTCATGAAAGTGAGAAGACATTTCCAAAGCCTGTAAATAGGCAAATGATCAATGGAGAAGAGACCTTATTGTCTTAGACATTTCCCAGTATCCAAGTCTTCTGGGACCAAGTTGTGTTGAAGTTTTTTCCTTAACTAATTAGATTAAAAACCCGGACTGGGGTTGTGGCTCAGTGGTAGAGCGCTCGCCTTGCACGTGTGCAGCCCGGGTTCGATCCTCAGCACTACGTACAAATAAACGCATTGTGCACAACTAAAACAAATAAATGAATATTTAAAAAACAACAACAACAAAAAAAAAACCCTAGCCGTGTCACTCAACACTAGAATACCTCATTAATGCTTCTCCCACTAGGCTTATCTTTGCTTTAGCTCTGTTCACAGGTCAATTTACGGCCTAGGGTTCAGAAATAACTGGGTATTCTTTTTTTTTTTTTTTTTTTTTTTTTTTTTTTGTGGTACCGGGGATTGAACTCAGGGGCACTCGACCACTGGGCCACATCCCCAGCCCTTTTTTGTATTTTTTAATTAGAGACAGGGTCTCACTGAGTTGCTAAGGGCCTCGCCATTGCTGAGGCTGGCTTTGAACTCGCGATCCTCCTATCTCAGCCTCCCAAAGTGCTGGGATTACAGGCGTGCGCCACCGCGCCCGGCTAATAACTGGGTATTCTAATCTAAGGACCCTACTTTCTTATGGTTCTTATACCCTGTGTAATCCATCATAATTTGTCCATTAATTAACTCCTCAAATTGCCCCATTTGATTATATCATTTGTTCCTGGTGATAGTTTAATTAGGCAAAGTGAAACTGAAAAAAAATGACTATCATTCAAAGGATCCAGATCTTCAAATGATACATTGATTTTGGTAAGAATCACACCATGGAAAAGAGCAAGTGGTATTACTTATTAGGTATTGCAGGCTGAGCAATGCAGGCTGAAAAACGGACCTCAAAGATATCCAGGTATTAATTCCTAGAACCTGTGACTGTTACCATATGTGGTGAAAGGAACTTGCCAAATAGATGCACTGTTCCATTCTTCTGATTGATTGACAGAGCAATGGGAAAGCTGCCCTACTTGGAGTTTGGATTGAGAAGTGGCAGTGGGGGTAATGCAGCAAGACCAGTTATCTTGACAGTAGAAGAAGTTTACAACAATTCTGCTCTGTGATTAGGGGTTTTGTTGGTAACTGTATAGCTTTGAGCCTAATTTTCCAGATACTAGATGGTTTTAACAAATTATCTGTCCCCTTAAGTCAGCCAGGGTTATTTTATGTTGCTTGAAAGTAAGAACCATGAACACACATATACATGCCCAGCCCCCCAGACGTCTCTCTCTTAGGAGTGAAGGCCTCTTTACTTCAAACCTCTCACCCCCTCATTCATTTGGCTAGAATGACTTAACACCAATCACTGGACAGGAAACACAGATCATCATGAGCATCTTAGATCAGTAAGAACTCCATTACCTGTCTCCATGGAGGAGGGCGAATAAAATCAGAGCTTTGCTTAAAAGGAAGAAGGGTGGGAATGTAGGTTATCTAATGACTCCGCACTCCTGGTCACAAATGAAGTTTCTTTGAAGAATAAATAAGACAGCATGTGTAAATCTTTTCACACACACACATACATAGACACACACACACACACACAAAGAATTTTTGAAAAGCATGGATCCTCAGATTCAGAAACAATAAAGAGATTAACACCTAGACACCTAAACAAAGAGACCATCTTTCTAGTAGTCAAAGAGAAAAGACAGATGCTTTACAAAGAAATGACAATCAGTCTGACAGCATATTTCTCAATTACAACAGACAGAAATTCTCAAAAATGCTTAGATAAAATATTTCTCAAAATATATTTGTAGACTCAGAAAAATTATGTTTCAAGAGTCAGCGTGAAATAACAAGTTCAGAAAAACAAAAAACTGAGTGAGAATAGAAAAATAAGGTCCTTTCTAGTGTAGAATTTATTCAGGGAGAAAAATAACTGAAATATTCTCAGACAGAAGGTATGTAATGCAAGAAAACCTGGTGATAGAAAAGACAAAAGAGCCATAAGTAAACCTAAATAAATTGTACTGTATAAAATAATTATATCTTACTTGTGGCAGTAAACCAGACGGGATAAATAAACAGAAAATGATAGTATGTAGGGTGAGAGGAAGAAGATCAGAGCTGAAGCATTTTAAAGCCATTCTATTATTTAAGAGGAGTTTAAAATTATCTGAAATGCCCAGTAAGCACTGAAAGAATGAAATAAATTATAAGTTTAAATTGAACAAAATAGGGTGAAAAGTTTTCAGAAAATCCAAAGGAAAGACAGAAGAACGGGGCAAAAAAGAGAAAAAAATAAAATGTAATGAAGAACCATATAATAAAAATAAATTTAGCTACTTCAGTTATTGGAGTAAATATAAAAAGACTCACTTTCTCAGAATACAGATGTTAGTCAGGCACACCTGTAATCTCAGTGACTCAAGAAGCTGAGGCAGGAGGATCACAAGTCCAAAGCCAGCCTCAGCAACTTAGGCCCTAAGTGACTTAGTGAGACCCTGTCTAAAATAAAAAGATTAAAAAGGGGAGGGGTTATGGAGGTTGTGGCTCAGTGGTTAAGTGCCTCTGGGTTCAGTCCTAAGTACAAATAAATAAATAACATAGCATAACATACAATACAGAAATTATCAGGAAATTAAATTATTAAAGAAATAAATGCAGCAGAACTACATACTATTTATAAAATAGGAAAATATTTAGAAAAACTAATTAAAAGAAAGGTCTGATATTATCTGATAATAAAACTGAATTAATGATTGATATGACTGTAAGGAACAATTAACAAATTTATTGTTTTAATAGATTTGCTTCTTACTGGGAAGTTAATCTAATTAAAAAATTCAGAAGTTTTGAATAATACAGTGATATGGTTTGGATATGAGGTGTCCCCCAAAAGCTCACATGTGAAACTATGCAAGAAGGTTCAGAGAAGAAATAATTGGGTTATAAGAGCATTAACCCAATCAGTGAAATAATCACCTGACGGGATTAATTGAGTGGTAACTGAAGGCAGGTGGGGTGTGGCTAGAGGAAGTGGTTGATTGGAGACGTGGCTATGGGGTATATATTTGTATCTGGCAAGTGGAGACGGCTCTGCTTTCTGATTTTATTGTGAGCTGCTTTTCTCCTTCACACTCTTCCACTGTGATGTTCTGCCACACTTCAAGCTCTGAAGAATGGAGCCTGCTGTCCATGGACTGAGATCTCTAAAACTGTGAGCCTTCAACCTTTTCCTCCTCTAAAATTGTTCTGGTTGGGTCTTTAGTCGCAGCAGTGAAAAAGCTGACTAAAACACACAGTTAACACACTTATAAAGCCATGTGTTAAATTCCTAGCACCACTATAGAAGAAACAACAGACATGATCCTCACAATTAGAAACTAGTATTTTCTACTCTTCATTGAAGAATCATAACATTTGAGCATACTGTAGTCACACAATTTGTGAACGATGTCTGAAAACCTAACTTAATTCATGGCCTATTTGGGTATGGCTTCCTGGTGTACCAAAAAAAAAAAAAAAAAAGAAAAGAAAATTAAAAATTTTTAATGGGTTGTGTTTTTCACATGATAAAAAATGAATAAATAAAATACATGGTGTATTTGATGGTTATCAGTATTTAAAAGAAAATAAATCAGGGTAAAAATTTCTTTTTGTAAAATTAAATACTCATACGTAGTTCATGGGTCAAAAGAAATGATAATGAACATTTAAAAATACTTGTAACTGAATCATAATAAAATTCTTACAATATTAAAAATTTGGGGGCACAGTTAAAGGAAAATGTGCAATTTTGCATGTTATATTTGAAAAAATAAATATTTAATCTTAATGATCTATAATTCTAGTTTGTTACAAAAATATAAAAATAAGTACAATGTCTTAGAAAGAAGAATAAGGACTATAAGTGAAGTTTTAACAAGCTATAGATAAAATTGTAGAGACCACAATTCTAAGAAGTAATGTTCCTTTGAAAATAACAATTAAATAAATATCTGTTGAGAATGATCAAGAACAAATATATTAGGAATGAAAATTAAAATATGATAAATGAAAAATGGAACACAAATATATTTCACATATAAAGAAAATAATCACTTGGTAACAGTACATTTAAAAAACAGATACAATGAACAAATATCTAAAGCAAACAAAAAAATTAATTTACCACTGTGACTTAGGATTTTTGTATCTGAATAATCTTGTAACAATAAGAACATTACTTCAGTAGTAAGAAAACCTTCCCAAACAAAGCAATGGAATACAATGTGTAGAATTACCTATTTCTATCAAATTTTCAAAATCACTCAAGAATTATTTCACACATCTATTCCAAGCTTTTTTTTAAAGACTTTTTTTTTAGTTGTAGATGGGCACAATACTTTTATTTTATTTGTTTATGTTGTGCTGAGGATCAAACCCAGTGCCCCATGCATTCGAGACAAGTGCTCTCTATCACTGAGCCACAACCCTAGCCCCAACTATTTCAAAGTTTTGAAAAAAATACGTACATTTTCAAACTATGTTAAAGAGGCCAATATAATCTTCACACTCAAACCCAACAAAGGTTTTCTAAGAAATTAAAAGTATTAGAATCTGAGGTTTGTTTAACATTAAAATATGTATTAATGAATTTTATATGTCAGAAATTCAAAGTAATAGACCCAAACTGGAAGCTACCCAAATTTCCACCAACTCTAAATGCAATGTGAAGGAACAAAGTATAGATGTATGCTACATCATAGATGACCCTCAAGTATATTATGGTAAGTGAGGCACACCAGCCTGTGCATTGCAAGATCCTACTATGTGAAACATTCTTGAAAGGCATCCAAAGAAAAATGATGTTTTCTTGCTCACAACTATGGGTAGGAATAGATATTGACTGCACGGTAACAAAGGATCGATCTTTTGGGGGTGATAGAAATGTTCTAAAACCAGATTGGTTGCACAGCTCTGGAAATTTAATAGAAATCACCAAATTTTACTGTTATGGATTAAATATTTGTGTCACTCCCAAATTCATATGTGAAATCCTAAACCCAATGTGATGGTATAAGTTGGGCCTTAGGGAGGTGCTTAGGTCATGAGTATTAAGCCTTCAGGAATGAGATTAGCCTTATAAAAGAGACCCCTTATAAAAGACTGTCTTTGCTACAATGTGAGGGTATAAGGAGAAATCTGCAGTCCATATCCTTGAAAAGTCCCCTCACCAGAACTCAGCCCTCCTCATCTTGGACTTACAGCCTCCAGAAATGCAAGCAGTATAATTCTATTGTTTATAAGCCACCTGGTCTGTGATATTTTGTTACAGCAGCCTAAATTGGATAAGATATTCCTGCTGCAAATAATTTAAAGGAGAGAAAGTACAAGACCATCTAAATACAGGCAGGAAAAATTGTACAAAATGCAAGAAACTATTTATGATTGTTAAAAAATTCAAACAAATTAAAAAGAAAACCTCTTAAACTAGACATTAAGGGTATTTCACCATTAAATAATATTTACTGTGAAAATCTTAGCAACCTTACATTTGAAAATCAGAAAAAAACATAAGTTGTCTCGTTCCATTCAACACTATAATATGGGTTCAGCCAGTATTTCAAGGTATGGGAAATGCAAGCTTTAGGTACTGGAATGGGATTTTAAAAAATTCACTATAATTCAGATTATTGTCCACATAGAGAAACAAAAAGAATCTCCAGATAAATAAATATTATTATTAAGAAAGATAAATTTTTTGAGTTAAAACACAAAAATATATTGAATTTCTATGTACCACCTAAAGAAGTATATAAATGAACTTCTAAAAATATGTGAAATAGGTATACGTAAACTCTAATCCCTCCAGAATATGACTAAAACATCATGTCATTTGAGGCAACTACTTCTCTTAACAGTGTTCTTTTAACCATCATAGCTATATTTTTGAAAGCTCATAACCCTTGTAGAATTTGTTGGTAAATATTAAAATTTAAGAGACTCTTATTTCCTACAAAGCAATATTCAATGAAGTGACCTGGGTCAAGAGAACATTTTATCCTTCCTCCCTCTCATTCTGTTCAGCCATACAACCTAGATGAGATCATCAGAAAAATTAGGAAGTTAGAGGTTTACATTTATCTTTAAAAAAACTTACCAGATAAAAATGTTTTTTAAAATCACTCTTCAGAGTGAGCCTATAGAATGGGAAAAAATCTTTACCACACACACTTCAGATAGAGCATTAATCTCCAGGATATATTAAAGAACTCAAAAAACTTAACTCCAAAAAACCAAATAACCCAATCAATAAGTGGGCAAAGGAACTGAACAGACACTTCACAGAAGAAATACAATCAATCAACAAATATATGAAAAAAATGTTTAACATCTGTAGCAATTAGAGAAATGTAAATCAAAACTACACTGAGATTCTATCTCACTCCAGTCAGAATGAGAATCATCAAAAATACAAGCAACAATAAATGCTGGCAAGGATGTGGGGAAAATGGTACACCCATACATTGCTTGTGGGACTGCAAATTGGTGTGTCTATGAAAAGCAGTGTATGGAGGTTCCTAAAAAACTTGGAATGGAACCACTGTTTGACCCAGTCATCCCACTCCTAGGTTTATACCCAAAGGTCTTAAAATCAGAATACCATAGTGATGCAGCCACATTAATGTTTATAGCAGCTCAATAGCTCACGATAGCTAAACTATGGAAACAACCTAGGTGTCCTTCAACAGATGAATCGATAAAGAAACTGTGGTGTATATGCACAATGGAATAGTACTCAGCCTTAAAGAAGAATGAAATTATGGCATTTGCAGGTAAATGGGTGGAACTGGAGAATATTATGCTAAGCTAAGTAAGCCAATCCCAAAAAGCCAAAGGCTGAATGTTTTCTCTGATATGCCAATGCTAATTCACAATGGGGTGTGGAGAATAGAGTTATTTTGGACAAGGCAGAGGGGAGTGAAAGGAGAGGAGGGGGCACAGGGTAGGAATAATAGTGGAATGAATCAGACATTATTACCCTATGTGCATATATGATTACATGACCTGTGTAACTCTACATCATGTACAACCAGGTGAATGAGAAGTTATACTCCATTTATGTATGATGTGTTGAAATGCATTCTACTGTCATGTATAATTAATTAGAACAAATAAAAATATATAAAAAGAAAAAAATACTCTTCAGAGGTACCTTCCATTCTTATTATCTGACTATAATTTTATTTTATACAGTTCTACATCAAATGTCAGAATAGACTCTTTGGGCATTAAATGATTCCCTACTCTTCATGAATTAAAATTTCCAAGTACAAAATATAGGATTCATTACATTTCTCTTCATGAATCCTCTAGTTCCTTCTAGTTCCTTCCAAGAACCTGAAGTTCTTGAAATCATCAGCCGAGATGTTGAAGTAAACAAATCTAGTAGGAAAAGACATTCCCATTACAGATACTAGATTGTAACTTTTCTTGACAGCAGGGACATCGCTATAGAGACTACTGTATCTGCAAAAGTGGGTAGTGGCAAAATGTATGTGGCATATGTACAATTAAGTGTAAAATATAAAAGGTCTACCCCTTTTTCTGTACCTCTCTCACCCATAAAACAAAACAAAACTGAATCTCATAAAACATAATAATTAGCTAAAGCTGCATTTAAAGTCCATATTTTTGTAAAAGCCAGCATAAGCATGGGACACCAGGGAATATAATTGTGCTGTTAGTAATTTCCTTGTTCCAGGTCTGCAGGAAATAAAACCACCACTTTCTAAATCAGCATAGTGACTGGACTAGAGACAATGACCCCTGGGAAGTTATGGTCCTGACCAGCTGTAACTTCTCTTCTCTGGGCTTCTTGATTTCAATATTTATAACCTGAGGGTGTTGAATGATCCTGTGACCCTGCCTAGGATGAACTTCCTTTGCTGCTAAAATAGTCAGATAAAGGCCTTTCTTTCTCTACCTGTGTGTGTCTTTGCGGAGTGTGTGAGTGTGCACATGTGTGTATAGAGATGCTGACATGAAATAATTCATTGTCAACACATGAATAATTCCATCATTTCAGAGTTCAGAAGCATAGCATTGAAAACAGGACTCAAACAGATATTGTACATTAGTGTTCAGAACAGAATTATTCTAAAGGTCACAAGGTAGAAACAAGTGAAATGTTCATCAACAGATGAAGGAATAAAGGAAATGTGATAGAGTCAAGTAATGATATACTACTTACCCATAAAATGAATAAAATAATGATACATGCTACAATATGGATGAACCATTTTCTCTTTTCTCAATTATGTAAGAATATAAACCTCTGATATGACATCAGGTGGTGGTAGGGATCCATTTCTTGAGTTACTCCAATGAAAAGAAGTAAAGTTCTTTTCAGTAAGCTGAAAGTAAGCTGAGTATTTTCAGTTTTAATTTTTTTTTTTCTTTCTGACCTATGGCATGCTAAAGTTCATGGTCATACTCATGTTTTTGGCCAAGGGACCTACAATTTTCCTTGAGAGAAGGACAGATATTAGCTTTGCAGAGTTTTGAATGAGTTAATATGCATTATGATGGCCCAGTTATTACACAGCAATTTAAGCAAGGATATTGTCTAGTTTTGTCTAAGGACAAAAAATTAAAAAAAATAATATAACAAGTTGTACAAGTTGTCTTAGTATGATGGCCACTGATTCAGTTTTAGTTGTGTCATGTAAAGCAAACTTGTTCTCTTACACTCATGCACTGTTAGCAAAATTGTAAGATGAATTATCCATAATAGACACAAATAACATGAAAGCTTTTATATCAGATGTGGCACTTCCCTCAGAAAATTCTGGCCCCTTAACCAAGGACATGAATATATCAGTGAACTTTGTTATTTATTGGTGACTTTCTTATTTTTCCATGTTGACTTTGCTATCATTGTATTTCAGTTAAGTTCTTGTACGCTTTTTATTATAATCTCTTTGCAGAAATCCACAGCTCAATCCACATTTTGATTAGCTTTATGCTTTTTCTGCCCCCCCCTCAAAACACACAGCTCAGCCGTGTTGCTTTGCAAACCACATGATAATTAATTAAAAGCAGTTTATCCAATCAGCATTGCAGATAATATTTATTCATATAATTTATACAAAACTATTCTCTGGCTAATTTGTAAGCAAGTTCTTTTTTCATAAATTTCTGAATTGAAGATAAAGTTAATTTCCTTTCTTTAGGATAATACATATGTATCATTTAGGGTTCAATCCAGGAAGCAAAACACACCAGTATTATGCAAGGGATTTATTAGAAGCCTGGAGAAGTAATTGGAGAAGACAGAGAAGTAGAGATTAAAAGGTAGAGGAGGGAGATCAGAGAACAGTCACTATCCAGTGTCCTGAGGCACTGATGCCTACAGGAACAAAAGGGAAGTCAGGTAGAACCATCTTCTGGAGAGACACTGCAGAGAGGAACTGGTACATTCAGACCTGATAGTGGGCCTAGGGCCTGCTGGTCAGCAGTGCTGGTAGTGTGGAAGAAGAGGTGGCTATGGAGGGAGGAGAGTTGGGACTGCTGTCATTTTTGTCTTTGAAGTCAAACCAATCTCCACATTGGTTTGACTTCAAAGCTCCCACAGATTTCCCTTCTGGCTAGTTCCAAACAGAGCCATACAGGAAAGGGAATTCTGGGAAACATAATTCCAGTGTAGCCATGTTGATGCTCTGCAAGCCCTAAAGTGCTTTCAGTTGTCATAAGGCAAGATATTTAAGGATTGGAAAAGGCTTTTCAGCTTCCACAGAGAAAAGTTCATCCAGAGTTGGTAAACAGCAGGTGCTCCAGAACTAACATGGAGTGGAATCCCTAGTGCCAACACAACTACTACCTGCGGCCCAGCCTAGAAGGAGATAGGGGCTTGGTTGAGTGTGAACAGTTGGCTTGCATGGAAAGTTTACTCGGTAGGACAGCACTGTAGTTATCATCTGAGACTGTAGGATGGAATCCAGCAAGGTCCTGAGCTGGGCACCAGGGAGAGGAGAACCAAGCAAAAGCCCTCTGAGGCAAGGTCTAGGGTAGAGGCGGATCCTACGTATGTTTCTCCATCAAAGGACTCTGAGGTTTGCTTTTATTTGGTTCTGGTCTTAATCTTCGTCATCATATCTCTTTTCTCATTTTCTATCACTCCCTCCATTTCTCTTCCTGCATCACTTTCCCACTCTCTCTCCCTTTGTCTTTCCTCCATCCCTCCCCCTCCCCCTTGGCTATCATCTTTCCCTTCTTTGTCCCTTATTGTCCCCAAGTCTGATGCTTCCTTTCCTCCTCCTTCATTTTCTTCATTTTACTCTCTCTTTCTCTACCACCATTACCCTCCTCTCCTCCCTTTGTGCCTTCCTAACAAGATTCAATAGCATTGGGCTCTTTACTAGTTTCTTCCTGATCTGAAAAACAAAAAAAAAAACAAAACAAAAACACTCCTTTTCCTTTCTTCAAACCTTATCACCCATCTTGCCTTTGTAAAATTGTCAAATCTTGCTGTGGTGCTGGTCTTAAAAAAGAGTTGTTTATTAAATACTCAAGGTCATATTATAATAGTTGAGAATTTATTAGCAATCTGCTTAAAGTCAATGCTAAACTGCTAATTACAATTAATTGAGCATTATTATGTATGTGACTTATAATTTTATAATATTTTAATAATCCATAGAAGTAGATGTTTGTAAAGTTCCATGCATGCTATTAGTAGAGTAGCCTCAAATTTTCAATTAACATGAAAAACTTTCAAAATGAACAGAAACTTATAAGAATAATTTTTTAAAAATTCTATAAACATATATAAACTGAAGAATTGCTGTGTGTGTTTGTGTTCTTTAACTTTTGTTAAAGACTTAATTTTTTTTTAATTTTGAATACTTAATAAATGTATGAAAATTGAATAAATCTTAGATTCAAAGGAGTTATCTATTACCATGCATCTTGAATTCAAAAGATACATAGTTTATTTTGTGCATTTATTTCAAAACAGTGTGTGGTAGGTTTAGATTATGCTTTCTTGAAAACATTTCTTGAAAAATTTTGCTCAGATAGAAAAGTGAGAACTTGTTGGTATGTGTTTTTTATTTTTTAAATATTTTTAGTTGTAGATGGACACAACAACTTTATTATTTATTTTTATGTGGTGCTAAGAATCGAACCCAGTGCCTCACATGCACTAGGCAAGCGCTCTACCACTGAACTACAATGCCAGTCCTGGTATGTGTTTTCTAAAAGGCCTATGTTGTTAAAGAGATTCTGTCCAAAGGTCTCTTCTGTTGATCCCAATGGAGCACTTTCACCATCAGATCAAAGTGATTGGTTGCTTTTGTCTTCTTCTAATTGTGGGTGGGCAGATTCCCAGCCCACTTTGGCAAGTCCAGGGCAGGTCCTATTGTAGAGAAAGGGGCTGTGATCCCTGAATGCCAGTGCAAAGAACTTTATCACATTAATCTTGTCCCTTGTAGCACACAGAATCCGTTCCATTAGGTAGAATTCTGGAAATTGGCTGAATTTCAAGCTGTTTTAATTCAATTATTTTGGCAGATGGCCTTAAAGGGAAGTTAAGGGTCATAGCTCGATAATTGGGTATAAATACAGTCAATGCAGTGGGCCTCAGCTTTAGTCAGGCAGAACCAATTTTTAGCTTGATGATATCATGGTTGCATATCTTTAATTGAAGCATTCATAAGGAGTCCTACCATAATCTGAGTATTACCATATTTTTCCCCCTCATAAACCCAAGGACCGGTTAATGGTATTCAATGAAATGTTGCATCATTGATTTTATCTTTCTTACATACCTGTCTCTTGAAGCATAAAGTTTGGGATAAAATGTTTTGCTTGTTGTTTAAAAAAATGTTTATATTCTCTAAGCTACTAATCAGTAATAGAAGCTTATGAGTCTAATCCTGAGTATAGCATAACTTATCACTGAAAACTTGCTTCATTTCTAAGACACAAACATTTGCACATGAATCTTTTAAATTGAGATTTTCTTAATTCTCTGTATTTAAATTGTATAATTTTGGATTATGTAGATTATTATGTAAAATGAAGATTTTGTTGCACTTTAGTGCAATGTCACATCCAAACAAGATCTTTAAATGTTTTTTTTTCTCATTTTTTTTCTGCTTTTTTATTTTGTTTCAAAATATTACTTGCAGTCTTAGGAATTTAGGAGAATTTTAAATTGACCAAGATGAAAATCTTCCATAGAAAAATTTTAATGGGTAAAACATAAATGACACTGTAAACTTTTAGAAGGAATAGAGGAACCACCCATAATCATTTTAACATACAGTATAATTATACTATTTCAAACATTTAATTCTCAAATGCTAAAGGTAGACTTAGTTATGTAGACAACTATTAGAAAATTTATGAAACCAAGGATCACTTTTAGTTTGTCCTTTTGGGAATAAAAGAGAAATTTCATAAAGAAGATTCAAGCAAAGTGGCATTATAGTAAATTATGATAGGAATTTTTATTTTTATTTTTTCTACCATTTGAATAACAAATCATTCCAGAAGGTTGAATCTGCACTGGTATAGGCAGATTTCTTGCCTCTCTCTGTATGCCTTTTAGGAATAGAAAGGCAAAGATGAGAATTGTCAGTGTGCATTTATTTGTTTTAAACCCCTGTACCCTGACTGTCCAAACTGAAATATACAAATTTGCCAGTCTATGGTAACATGTGTCAGAGCTTTTGCCGAAAACCTGTCTTTGACTCATTCATCCTTATTGAATTTAAATTTATTTTGGATTGTATCCTGACAGAAACTTTGAGACTGAATTCTGCATTTTTCTGTCTTCCTGGTCATCTGTCTCACTCTGTGTTGAATGTTCCACTAATGAATGTGACATTTGCTGGCAAATAAATAAATAAATCCACCTCTACACATTATTTCCTTGTTCTAGAAAGACAGAATGAACAGAATCAATAGCACAAGGAAACAATTTTCCCCTCTTCTTACTTATTCCTATTTCTCTAATTTAGTTATTTTGACAAACAAAATGAAAATAATAACTGTCATGGGATAAATCAAAGTCACAACTATTATTTAACAATATAGAAATTGAAGGTAGAATTGAGGCTTCTGCAATTTGCTCACCCCAGCTGCTCATCATATCCTGGTGTAATAAGAAAAAATGGCTTGAGATTTTCCTGTAGTGAACCACAAGTGAAAGCATGAAGCTCTGATTCACATTTTGCATCAGGGTCATGGCATTCCTATATGGGTGCAGCAGTCAGAACTCATTCCACTGTGAATGCCAGAAATGTAGCTCCATCTAGAGAAATAAAGATGTGAGAGTGAAGGTACTGCCTAGGGTAACTTGAAATCCTAACCAATGACTGTGACTTTCAGGAAGGGCTGCATCCAGGCATTGGATGATATGATCAGGTCTCAAGTTCTCTTTCCTTCTCTTAACATTGTGTTACTTTATGAGAATGGATTCAAACAAGTACTCCTCATTTCAGCAGCACGGATGACTCTACCACTCTAACATAAAACGACTTAGTAATGGCTACCATTTTGTTTTTCCTATGTACTTGGCATTCTTCTTCCAAATTTTCAGGTATTGTCTTATTTAATGATCACAATCATGGGGGGCAGTTATGCCATTTATCTAAACTTATAAAATCATAGGATAGAACTTGATTTTACTAGTCAATTTGGCTCCAGTACCCATGCATGTATCCCTAATTTTAATTTTTTATTCTTGAGATGTCAGGGAAAAGATGTCTTCTCTCTTCCAATATCCATAGCAATCCTAAAAATGGGCTCTGATGACTGTTCTTGAGAACTTACTCATCCTGCACCAACCCCTGTGTCCAGATGTCCTACATTTGCCCATATGGCAGTTAGCAGGCTCACATAGTATTCAGTCACAACAGTGGGGAGGGGCAAGTTCAGATGAGAATGTGCATGACAGAATTAAAAAGTATAATGCAGAAAGTTGATGTGCAAATTTGCCTGCAATTTCTCTGCCATTGCAATATTCAACACTGAAAACAGCTGAACTATGCAAGTATGCCTTTCCATGATTTTCCATGCTTTGTAACCATGTGTAGTGACCACAGTATGGTGGCCTTGTCAACTTCTGGGTGGGGGCAAGTTGAATAATAGAATGTGAGGAGTAAATGAAAAGATAGAACATTTAGGAAACCTATGGATGAGTCAGGGCAAGATGGAGGGAAGACATGGTGTAGCTACCTGACCAAAACCTACAGCTATCAAAATTCCTAGAGGTTACTTGGGATCTTGTATAGTCTTGATTGAGCTAATTGGAATTCTATGTAAATTTAGAATAGTGGTTAGTCACTTTTGGTGAAAGTATTGGCTGGGGGGTGACATGAAGTTTTCTTCAGTACTAAAAATACCCTGTGTCTTTATTATGTGGTGCTTACTCTGCTGTAAACATATATAGAAAGTTATTAAATTACACACTTAAAATTTATGCACTTTACTGTATGCTTGTGATATCCTTTTTCTTTCTTTTTTCTTTTATTTTTGGTTGACATATAAAACAACTCTACCTGTGTAGAGAAAAGCCAGATTGTCTAGGAAATTACCATAGAGACTCCCTGGGTTGCTTAGTAATAAGTAACAAGGGATCAATGGCCCCCTCCCTCCTTCCAGAAGGAGTGTCTGCACCTGAATCCAACATTCATAAATTGCCACATGCTAGTAATTACTTCCAGACATCAAGCCCTAGAAAGGTGGCATTGGAGTGCAGACTTTATATCCAACACCAGACTACTTTTACCTTGCTTATTGCAGGAGCCCTAATAAAGGAGATAGCTAAGATTGCCGTAAGCTGTGAGCCATAAGCATTACCACCTTCCATGGTCTCGTGAGACTTGGCCCGGGACATTGTGGATCGGGTCAGAGCCATTTGCATGATCTCGGGAGACTTGGCCCCTGGGATTGTGGGTCGTCCTCGGGGCCATTTTGTGGTTGTTGTTGGAGGAGCGTGGAGGGCGTGTCAGGGTGTTGTTGGAGCCGGAGAGAGAAGCTGACAGAATAAAGAGCCTGTTTGTTTCCAGTCTGCCTCTGAACTTATTCCCGCAGCTTTGCTGCTCCAAGCGGCCATCGCTTCAGGCAGCAACAGCTTATGAAACAGCTCTTATCTCATTCCACAAAATGGGAAATGGACCCTCTCCAAGAAAAGCCCATCTGCATCCAGCTGGGTCAGGCACAATCATACCAGTCCATGGGATGCTGAGATGATGGGAACACTGGGTATGTGTTTCTTCTACCTATGAAGTCCAGCCTACTCCAAGTGATCCAACACAGTGTTTGTTCTATATTGCCATACTCACTCTTACCAATCAATACCTGAGCTTTCTTGCATTTTGGTATATATTGGACAATTTAAAGATTACTACATTAGATATGTGTATTAGTTAAACCGGGCTGCCATAATAAAATATCACTCACCAGGTGATTCAAATAGAAATTTGTTTTCTCAAAGTTCTGGAGATGAAACATACATGATCACGGTGTTCGCAGTTTGGTTTCCTATAAAGCATCTCTCCTTGGCTGGCTGCCAGCCACCTTCTTACTGACTTATCACATGGTCACCCTCTGCATGCAGGGCCCTGATATCTCTGCACATGCCCCAATTACATTTTCTTCTGGAGACACCAATCAGATTGGATGAGGGCTCTCCTATGCTACTAACCTTATTTTAACTTAGTCACCTCTTTAAATGCCCTATCTCCAAATACCTTTACATTTAGAGATTCTGTGGTTTAGGGATTCAATATATGTACTTTCAATGGGACACAATTTGGTCCATAACAGTCTGTTTTTCTAGAACCAAGTAAAGTTACTCTGTTGAGCACAAGGAATCTGAAAATACTTTCTATTTTTTTTTCTTTTTTTCCCCTCTCAATCCAAGTAAATTAGTAGAAATTTAGATAGGGTAGGGTTCAAGCTAGTTATGGAGCCTTTCTATTCAGACAAATTATGGTACAGAATCTAAAATATCTGGTACAACAGGAACAAGTATAAAATTAACACCATTGAAGATTTTAAAATTCAGAAATAAATTCTTCTTTCCTTCACGTGTAGCTGTTTGCCTTAGGAGGAACTTACAGATTCCCAAACCGTCACACATGTGCTGTTTCCCTCTGTGAGCATGCTTTTCTCCGCATAGCCAGTTTTCCAGCTAGGTAGTCTTTCTCTCAGAAGCCTTGTCTGTTCCACAAATCTAAATATATATCCTTCCTGGTTATAGGCCCCATCGCCATATCTACTAAATTATAAGTATATTCAGGAAGTGAATTCTTCCTTTTATGTTTTTGTACCTACCCCTGCCACCTTCCTTAGCAGAAGAACTCACTGCCAATGCCCTATCCTGGCCTCCTTGCCCAATGTTAGTTTGTACTCTCAGTGGGAAAAAAGCTTTCATCAGACTGGAAGAGTATGGGCAGTGGTAGGAGTGAGGTCAGGAATTGTGGACATTCTGGTTAGCCCCTGTTCACTGACATTCTGGAGAGTCTAACCAATTAAACTGAGCTTCCTGACAAATAGACTACAGGAACACACAAACACCCCTCAGGGATCCCTGGCACACAGGCAAAGAGAAAATTAAGCTAATGTTGCCTAAAATCCAATTTAATGGCTTACTCTCTTTCTATCTATTCTAAAAATTAAGTATGTTTTTCCAACATTCAGTTGGACATTGCTATCACCTGTCCACCCAGCCAATAAAATGTTGACCCCCACTGTTCTCATTGAACATAAGGAACTTTACCTATAAATTCAAATACATGGACACTGATTATTGGCAAGTAAGAAGTGACTGTTTATAAGAATTATGTCTGTTTCTGAGCATTTATTTACAAAATATTTTTTCTATTAGAGCCCATAAAAATAATTACAGGAATTATATGTAATGTATGAACTTTTGAGACATTTTAAAGTCAATCTTCTACCTCCTGAGTCAATGATAGACTCTATCGAGAGTTTATTAAACTCTTGTGATAGATGTAAGAAGGAGTCTATTAGCAGAGTTTAAACATAATATATGAATCAAGAAAATCTTAGAGTAGTGTTTTATTAAAAACCTGCAGGATCTGGTGGAGTGGTGTAGCTTCTCCGGACTGCATATATTGTTATCAAACCAATAACTCAAAGTGGACAACATTATAAAATCAGAAAAATGTAATATGTTTTCCTCAGTTACAATCATCACGTTGTGAATGCAATTTTATGTGCTGATTTTTGTTTCACTAATTTTCCATGTTACTACATTGACTCTATAATGTGTGATTCTATAATGTGTAACTCTATATGGTGATTTTATTTTAGTTGAATGTTATTAATTTTCTTACTGTGCATTTGAGCTGTTTTAATCATCTTCAATTATGTATAATATTGCAATGAATATATTTTTCTAAATAATGTATATTAATTCTTAGAATAAACTTCAGGAATTGGGGTAGGACCATGTTTATTACTCTGAATTGATATTGCCATAGAGCTTGTCTGAAGTATTGATTTTCTGTCAAAAGCTAACAGCAGTGTATTGAAGTAGCAAGTCCATCCTTATAGTTTAAATGTTAAGCAATGCACACTGTATTTTTTTATTTCCTTTCACATATACTGTGTTAGCCTATTTTTCTTATTCTAAGACCAGCCATTTATAATTTTGTTGTTGTTGTTTTTGAATGGCATGCTTGGTTGACTATAGATGATATTCCTTATTTTAATACGTTCTAGGAGTGCTTTTTGATGTAAATTTTCACTTTCAAGGCTCTGAACCTTCCTCTTCTCATTGCCTTATATTTTCATACATCTCACGATGTCCATTTCTTGACTTTGCTTGTATAATGACACTAGAATGATTCCTTTATCACAATGAGAGCTAAATGTGCTTCCTCTTGGAAATGATAGGTCTCTTGCCTTTGCAGTTAATTATGTCCTTGAAGAAGATTACTTGCCTCCTTCAAGGTTGTGGTTTCCTAAATCCAGTGAGTACACTGCTCAAGGTAAATTTCCTTTTCTTGAGAGTCAATTTAGTGTTATGAAAAAAATAACTTATTACAAATAGGTGGCCATGTCATCTCCTGGGAGTACAGGCTTCTTCACATCTATTTTGCTATAGAATTAGGTAACATGAAAATTTTAAACCAGATATGTGGATTACCAAACAAACAGACCCTAAAATGAGGAAGTCAAAATAGAACCTTGCATCTAATTTTTTATTAATTCTGCTCTGTTTTTCTTCCAGTACCCCCTTGTCTTCATAAACAGAGTTATAGAACTATGAATTCACTTTATGGGGGGATAAGAGAGTGAACGGTGGGGAATAAAAAATCAAATTGTTTTGGGAATTGATGAAGCTACTATGAGGCTTACTCTAATTTCCAGTATAAATGATTATTCAGTTGTATCTTGCATTAACAATCTGGTTAGCTAAGAAAAGAAGAGGTGGGAATATGAGTAATGATATGGGCCAGGAAACTAGCTGAACAAGGTCACAAGCTACAGCACAGAGAACCTAATTGATTTTTCTGGGGCGGAAGACCACGAGTCCAGGTTTCCTAATCTTTGCTCATTAGACCATAATGAGGGGAGAATAATTTATATCAATGAGCACAGAAATTTATCTTTTCTGGCACTTAAAGCATAGTAGCATTATTTATAACTTAGAGGCATGCAGGTGTGTTTCCCTAGGCATCTCTTTCCATCAATACTTTAGAAGACTTCCTGGTTTGCTGTAGGGAAGAACTAGAGACATCTGGGGCTGTATAGTATGCTTGATACTTTTACAGAGTTCATTCATTTACACAGCATTCATTTACACTCATTCAGTCATTTAGTACCTCACATGGAAGTAGATATAAATCAGTGCTATATTTAGGATATGTTAACTGCAAAGGTACATTTCAAACGTATGTTTTTATTGATGTGACTTGTATAAACACATGCAGACAGGGACCTAAAAGCAATGGTACAAATTAAAATATCATCATGGATTACATTGTCAATGCATAATTATTCCCAACTGCTAACTTTACTTGGTCTATGTTCTGATAAAAAATTATAACTGCATTCTCTCTCTCCCATTCTCACTTATACCACTATCTATAAAAGTTCTTTGTGGTATTTCTTGTCTTGAGTGGACCTCATGAAAAGGTGGCCAGATCCTTGAACTTCAGAATAATTTATAGTCCTTGTGATAAATGAAGGAGGGTGGTACAAATTTGGAACTTTCAAGAATCACATAAACTCTACATTCTCATTCCTTGGCAATTAAAAATGGGATCTGATACAGAAATAAAAATGTCAAAAAGTAAAATTACCTGGTCTCTGTTGCAATGGCTAGATCAGGCACATTTTATTTAGGCCCCAAACTGTGGACAGTTTCCAGGGTAACTGGCTTGTGGTATTCCCAATCACATCCTGAACAAACAGCCTTGTTTTATCTCACTACAAAAATTATGAAAAGTATGCATCTTTCCATGGAACTGACACAAATACTACCTGAGATAAGATGAGAATAACTAATCAAGTAAACATGATCAGTGCCTGGGTCTGGAACCTCAGTCTTCAACAGCTTAACAGAAGGGATCGTAAACTTAAAAGTCTGCTGGAACTCGGCTGGATATGAGGCCACTCTCTCTTCCTTTCATTCTTGAATGGATTCAGTTGAGGCAAAATAATGGATTCATGGGGGAACTATAGAAAATTAGAGAAAATTAGAGAAGCCAGTAAATGCTACTCACCCTAAATCATTCAAGACATAAAATTTTTCAAGATAAATTCTCCTTTGTCATTAAAAAAATTATTGGCAGCAATGAATATGACTCTTTATAATACTATGTAGACTAACACTACCTGAGTCGAACATGATATCCTAAGGAATAGATCTTACTACCTCTGTATGATATTCTAACTGAAAATAAGCTAAGAGCAATTGTATCAACAGGGAAAGTATTGGGATTGATTATCTTTGCCATAGATTTGTGGATCTTACTTAAGTCATCCCCTCCAAAAGGAATACACCCCTGCCCCCGATTTCCATCTATCAATACTGTGGACAATTGTATTAGTCAGAATATGGTAGTTACTGTGACAAATAATCCTAGAATCTCAATTATTTAATACAACAAAGGTTTATTTTATATTCATACAAACCCCATTGTGCATATTTCCAGCTGGGTGACTCTCCTATAAGCAATAACTACAGGAGTTTAGGTTTTTCCCACTATATGATTTTTACCATTTCAAGTCCTCTACTTCCAAAAATGTGGACAGCAGAGAGAAAATACAAAATGCAATGTTGCAAGGCCAGGACTGAAAATGGTCTTCACTTCTTTCATTCACACTGGCCAGCATTCAGTCATCTGATCCCAACCAGATGCAGATAATTTGGGGGAATTCAGTCCTCCCAATTCCCCAGGAGAAAAGTATCATATCAGTTTCAAGGGTCAGTGTAAAAAACTAACTGATCCATGAACGTTCCCTGATAATACTAATTAGAAACAAGCTAACCCATTCATTCAATTAATATTTGTTTAAAATATACCTGCCAGTCATGTAGTAGACACTGGAGACACAAGGATAAGATACCCTCCTTATCTTTCAGGAGCTGATGTTTCAGTAGGGAGGCAGACATTCAAACAGCTGTTTGATAATTTGACGGGCTTAAATGGACTACTAAATACAGTGGGGGCAGAGTTGATGAAGTGTACTTTAACCACGTGGAGCCTGACACTTGGTTGTGTACACATCTTATCTCATTATTGTAAGATGCTGGAGTATATAAATCATGCCTTATTCATCTTTCTATCCCTCCTACTACCTAATATCTAAGGGTACCCATAAACATTTGTCAAAATGATGAGTGAATATGCTTCTGATAAAAATGGTATAAACATAGACTCTAGCTTTTAGTTAGTTTAAACTTTAAACTTAATATGGTGTATGATAATAGATTATTCCTTTGAATTCTTTTCTTTCTGTTGCCCCAAAGTTTCAATGAAGGCTCATTCTACAATGTCCAAATAGATTACCTTCAAATAATTCACAACACTTATCCTTAAATTGCAGTTTCCTGACTGTGGGACAAGTGTTGATTTCATTTAGGCAACATGCTGTATCATTTATCTGGGCTAAAGTGGATCAGATTAAGTTTCAAGGCAATTATGTCATATTCATGGCTAGTACAGTCATTATTAGCTTAGGAATTGCTTAAAGGAAGTCAGTTTCAAATATCTACTACTTACTATTAAATTTACTACATAATTTATTTATAAATGTAATCATTTAGATGTCCTAAAAGCGACATTAAAATTACCTAGGCCCACTCTCTCTTCCATTCATTCTTGAATGGATTCAGTTGAGGCAAAAGAAACCTGTTTCTAAACTATGAACCAGATGCCATTCTCTTGTTTAGTTCAGAATTGAAAATCTGTTGTTTGCTAAATGAGTCTTATTCTAACACCAATACCAGAAGGAAATGAGTTTCCACCATTTATCATTAAGTTTCAAAGTGGCCATTCAACTTCTGTTGGAAATTTGGTGGAGAAAAAGTTTAGCAAAGTGGAATCATATATCACCCATCATAAGAAATAAGTCCTTGTTCGCCAGCCTGGGAATGAAATTTGGAACCATTTATATCAGCAAAAGAATGGAGTGTGTGTGTCTTTTTGCAGATGGATAGAAAGCAAACATATATCAGAGACAATGGGGGCTTTGCCCAGAGAACTCCTTTTATGCTGAGCATGCAGTAAAAACACCTTTTTCTTTTGTTTTCTTTCCTAGAGCTACATGAACTCTGTCTGTTTAGTCTGTGCATTGGTAATATTTTGCTTCATGTTTGGTGTTGGGGTCTGCTTTGAATGTGTAACTCTTTACCTAGATTAACCAGTTATTTGTACCACTATTCTTTCCTTCCTCTAGCTTACCTGATATATTCCACAATCAGCAAATACACACTAGTGCCCATGTTCTCTACACCTGGATTGATGTATTTACCATTCAATCAGCACCAGATCCTAGATAGCCTTACTCTCTAATAATTAATCTAGACTCTATTTCCTTCCTTAATGAATATTTTAAAATATCAGCATATGTGGGTCTTGTTTTCCTAATTAAATTCTAGATTATATTTTAGAGTCTACAATTCACTGTATTTCTTTTAAACTTAGGATTGTGATGTGCAGACAGGAAATGTTAAGTGAATATTTGTCGATATTGGTATGCCCATTTGTACAATGATGCATGCATGAATGTTTTAACAGGGATTATTAATCTGACAAATCTGGGGATTATAAATTGGGGTCCATGAAGTAGAATTGAGGGGGAAAATCCATATTGTTTACTGACTTCTAACTGAAATTCCTAGATCCTTTAATGGTGATTGTAGGCTCCAAACCACAAAAGCCAGAGCTTTGCTTGAAACTTGACCAACCAGGGAAATCTCAGATATTTGCACACCACATTGCACTTGTTGTGATTAAACACTACTTCCAAATTAAGCTAAGTGTTAAAACTTCAACTAGATGGTGTCATTTTACATGCTAATAATATCACAAATATTAGGGTTTCACAAATGGTTAAAAATTGATGCCTATTTCACAAGCATATTTTAATATAATCAATTTCCTTTGTAATCACATATGTTGTATTTTATTCCTTTGAAAACATTACTGTAAGAAGGATCCATAGGTTCTGCAGGCTTCCAAGAAGTCAGTGGCAGATATGAAGTTGGAGACCCTATTTTAGACTTAACTAGCCGATGAACTATGTCAGGAGGCTTCTCCGGAGTCTAGTGGACAAGTTTTGAATTCTGGCTCTTCATTTTACTGGCTGTGTGACTGTAAGCAAATTACTTTGCCTCTTCATGGTGGCGGGAGGTCTTTTCCAGCTGTGAATCCTGTGATACTTGTTTTTTTAGACAGGTTAAAATATGCCTTACACCAAAGGTGATAAACTCATAAAGCACTTGAACCCACAAAAAGAGCAGAATAAGCTCACAATATAAATCGGTTCTAAAATGGCTTAGATAAGTCTTTGGCTGATGTATCTATTATGGATCAACTAAAGTTCATACAGGAGAAAAGGAAGCTTATGTTCATAGTCAACATTTAAGGTTATGAGTCAATGAAACAACTGTACTCAGTCACAACAGGGGCCATTTCATTGGACCCTGGAGCATCTCATGCTGATAACCAGCAGCTTTCATTTACATGGGCAGTCAGTCCAGTGAAGGAGGAAATTAGCCATATTTTCCTCCAGTGCCTTTGATTAAACTCTGATGATGTTTTCTGAAAAGGAACATTAAAAACTGGGATCTCTGGAGACAGACATGTTGTAATTATTATTACAAATACTTAGCATTTTTATTATCATCATTAATTACATTTCTCCTTTAAGGGTTTATCATAATCTCTAAGCTTGCTATTTGTTCATTTGTCTCATAATTATCCACAAGTAAGCAGATTGTTCTGCATTCTCAGAAATTGATTGTTCAATGTTTTGTTCATTTAAAAAAAATTATTGTATCACAAGGGAGGTTGAAAAAAAGTTGTTTTTAACCTCTTTCCTTCTGATTCTTCAAATTTTCTTAATTGTTTTGGACACCACCCCCAATCCTTTTCCTCCATGCTAATATAATTTATGCTTTCAGAAACTTGGAAGTAGGATTTTTATAAAACGTAGCACATCAATCTAGGAAAAGAACATTCAGTGGTGAAACAGATGCCATCTTTGATTGGACATACGTACACATTTCTGCATTAAGTCTCCTTTTTCTATGTAAACTATCCAAGTCTTATTTGACCTTAGCTGTCTAGATTGGCTGTGTTTGATAAAATGGAACTGACTACTTGTTTCAACTCTTTATAAACTTTACTTTCCCTTCCCTGCCTCTATCTACTTTGTACTTTTAAAGAATCCAGAATTGAAAGAAATAGCAGGTTGAAATGGAAAACATCTACTTAGTTCTGAAAACAATGCACACACACACACACACACACACACACACACACATATACAACAGTACACCTCTATCTCCAAAGACTGAAGTATCATGCTTAATATATTAACCTATTAGGGTTAACAGATTTGGTCAAGTTCAGTGTCTGTTTATTGTGCTGGCAGCGTCCAATGAAACAAGCCTGTTTTGTGGATGCTGCATTGTTCACTTTATGTGAAAGCCCATATTATTCTATTCATACTTTTCAAAGTAGTGTTTTTCTCATTTTAAGTCCAGGTCATAAGATGATGCCTCAAGTGCATAGCAAAGCATTTATTACTCTGTGAGACTCAGGTGATGAAAACTCCCTGTGGTTGGTGTGTTATTCTTTAAATGAGCTGTCATCTATGACAATGACTTTATTTATAAGACACTCTTCCTAAGGGAATATGGGCTTTTTGACCTTGAAATGCATGGAGAAAACCTATTTGGCAATTTGTCATGTTTTCCCCCTTAAAATAGTAAGGACTTATTCTTGCTTTTTTTAGTGCTGTATTCAGCCTTGGGTGGTAAACTAGATCTCAGCCTAAGTTCCATAGACTCTGAAGGAAAATGAATTTAGCCATTCTTGATTGGCAATGTCATAGGCATCAGTGCTATTTGGCAAATATTTCTAGGTTCCATTGTTTAGCCAAAAGATAAGATTATACTTTTTTTAACCCCCATAAGCATCAGGATGGCCATTTGACTTGATTTAGGCAATGAAATGTGAGCAAAAGTAATGCATTTCATTTGTGAGTGGAAGAATGACACTTAATGCCTGATTCATTATGTCTCTGTTCTTGCTAAAATAATGAAAAATCTAGCTAACTTTGAATCACCTCCAGCCTGAGTCCCTGGGTGGCTACCATGCAGCATCAGAGAAAACCACATTTTTGAGAACTTAAGCTATGGAGACTTGAGGTTATGTGTTATCACAGCATAACCTCCCTCATACTGACTTAATTATGTATGTATGTGTGAGTTTGTGTGGGACACATGGGTATTCTTCTGAGATATTTCACCCTTAATATCTGATTTAGGGAAGAAATAGTCACTCTCCTCTGTAACAACAGTAATGGCATTTGCTTTCATCTTTTTAACAGAAGAGGCCATCCCCAGTGAGAAGAGGGATTGTCTTAAATACATGCTTATATCTTCTACAAGGAAAATACCCAAGCTCTTAGGGAGGGATCCAGGGCTTCACCTTTAAGCCACAAACACAAATAACTCAGATCTCCAGGAAGTGTGCATGAATAAAAGTGGTTTTCTGTCCTCCAACTCTTTTTCCCCAAATTTGGGGGTAAATGTGTTCACTCAACAAAAATGAATAATGTATCCTTTGTGATAAGCATTATTCTAGGTGCTGGCAGGACATCAGAGACTAAATCAAATGCCTAGGAATCACCCCAGGCCTGGGGAATCTAAGTCTCTAGAGAAAAGATCTAGGCATTTCCATTTAAAACAGTTCTTAAGTAGAGTAAACTCAGAGGTGAGAAAAGTTAGCTTATCACTTTAGATTTTATCTTTTCTTCCCTCCAATTCAAGATCCAAGTTTGTACAGGCAGAATTACTTATTTCCATTTCCCTCTCTTCAGCTCTTCATAGTATATTGTATAATATTTACTCTTACACAATAGACTATATCTTATTGAATTTTTTTCTATATATATCTGTTTCCTCTTTCAGACAGTTATTTCTGAGGGCAGAAACCATGTCTTATTATTAATTTTATTTTCATAGCCAACCAAATGCTTTACATATTGCTGAAATTCTAAAAAGATATGTGTGCATGTATACATATACATACATATGTATGTACATATGAGAGAAAAGGAATTTGAATATGGACAATCCAGGCAGGATGAAAAACTTCACTTGTGGCTATGTTTGTTACTCCTGGATGCTCTTGATTAATTCAGCAGGTTTTACAATAACATCATAACTACCATTATTGACTTTGTCCTAAAATAGGCTATTACAATTTCTAAGTAACTCATTGAAAATAGCATACCCTTCTTTTGTTGATTCTTCTCTGCCTGCTTTTTGGTCAGACTGGAATATTGGAACTCAGATGGTGAGAGGAAATATACAAAGAAAAATACAGAAGTTTTCCTATGTTTTAGAAAGAAAGAACTTAAGTATTCACACCTTGAGGAAAAAAATACAGGATCCTCCCATCTAGTGTATTATTCCTGTGGTGTAATGAATGAAAAAGATGGAATTCAGGGGCCTGAGATCATTACAAGGGTATCTCACCAGGGTACATTTTTTCCCCCCACTGTAGAACCTCCTGGCCTGATCCTATTGAAAAATAGGAGATAAATTGCTGTGTTTTGAAGGTGCATTAACCTTAGGTTCATTTAATGAATTACCTCTCCCAATTCACTAACAGATACCCTGGGGCCTAAGATGAAAAAATGGCCTTTCTTCTCACAGAGAGGCTCAAATATGTACCTCTTCCTTCTTTCTCTTTAACTTGTGTTGACTTCCATGTTTTATCCTCTAGTTATATATATTTAAAACATAACCATAATGTACTCTGTTTAAAAATAATATGGGAAATCTATTCCCTAACAAGGAAAGTATATATGTCTTATTTCAAGGAGATCTTAATTTCGGCCTCATTTCCTCCTCCTGGAATTTTATATTGCAAACTACTTACTCTCTACAGTTCTGCCAGATTTCTGAAGAAAAGGAGGAATGGTTAAATAAGAAAGTGGGTGCTGCAGGGACGTGTCACATAGTCCAGCTATTCAGCAGATAAGCTCAGCTTTCACCCTATATCCATAGACCCTTCGAGAGACCACTTAACTAGATGTTCTCCCTCTTCCTCCCCAATAGAATTCCCTCTCATTATTATTTTATCATGCATTTACTTGGAAAATAGTAACAAAAAAATAATCAGTAATCGATCTTTAATGGGGTTCCTCTGAAAGCAGAATCTGAGATGAGAATTTGGGAGTGTTTTAAAATCCTGATCTTGTTCAGATACTGTGAGGCCAACAAGGAGATATCTGCAATTTGAAAAGATGTTTCATTACTCACATTCCCTAAGAGGAGGGGCAACCATGCTGGGTAGAACCACATGAGAAGGCACCAGGGTCAGTCAGGAAGCAGAAATATTTTGTTTGCCAGGTAAAAAATAAATGTGGTAACTGTTGGTCATGACCTTCTGAGCACTACCTAGGGGAGGCAAAGCCCTGACCCAAGGACTGACTACTCAGGAAGCAGGAGTATCATATCTCCAATTTGACGTGAAATTTTACCTGATTCATAAAGCATTTAAGCCATTATTTTTCACATTCCCTTTCTCTTTGTTCTTAAACTATTCCTTCTTTCCTTTTTGTTCCCTTCCTTCTCTTTCTTCCCATCTTTTATACTCCTTGTCCCTTTCTTCCCCACCTTTCTCTTTCTTCTTCTTTTCTGTCCCCTCTGTCTTCACTTCTTCCTCCTTGCCCCTTCCTTTGTCTTCATAAATCTCATGGTATGTACAACCCAGATCATCTTCTAGGTCGGCATTCCAGTACTGCTAGGAAATGATAACAGCAAGACAGTTACTCTTCTGTGAATTACATTTTAACCCACAGCCTTTTCATAACTTTTACAAGCGCAAGAGAACATCACATTTTTTTCCAATACAACTGCTGTTTCTTTCTAGTTGGTTTTACACCAAAATTGTACCATGATAGTGACATAGGCCTTCAATAGATGACTGGACTAGGAAAGATAGACAGGAAGGTTTGCATACTACCACGTAGCATGTCTACACACCTGGGCTTAAAGCTAAAAAGCCTCCAGTGCAGATGTCCTGCTAATCATCAGGAATCACATTATCACTAGCCATAAACTGAATTATTTGTGATGTACATTCTGGATTATTCTGTTTGCTTCTCACTCCATACATTCAGGCACTGACACTTAATTATGCTGTCCCATAGTAGATCAAGTTTTACAGCAGCAACAAAAGATTAAAACTGTTTTATACTGGGGACATTTAGAGGATAAACAGCAGAGGGTTCTAGGAGAGAACTGTAGTCAGCTGTGTGGCCATCTGGGAGAAAACTATTCAAGTGCTATTAATATTTAAAAACCTTTTAGATTTTTATAGTTTGCAACGTTCCTAACAAACTGGTCTTTAACTCCACAGTGAATTTTGGGTGTCAAAACACACTGCTAAGCTATTAATGAGTCTTTATTAACAGGGACAGAGCTGTCATCCTTGTACTGTCCTAGTGGCCTGTTTGAAAGCTAGTGGTATTGAAGATTCAGATCAGAGTTTTCACTTGTGCATAACAATAAGTCCATTGGATACCTAATTATTTAGTTATCTCTCATCTTTTCTGTCTTTTCTCCCCTTCATTTTCTCTTTACTTCTTTCTGTATGTTGTCATAGCTTTTCTGAGTCTAGAGAAATGGTACTAGAGTATTACTGTAACAGAAGTACCACAATCTATGTAAAATTAACTTTGCCAATACAGCCGGGTGTTTCTTCCCAAACAGTTTTTTCTGCTTGAACTGTAAAATTGTATCAAGATAGTCTTCAGAGAAAAGAATAGTAGCTGTCACATAGGTGATAGAAATGAGAGATGAGTTAATGGCCAAGAAATGACCTAACCTCATGCATATTGACTCCTATTCCATGCCCATTCATTCCCCCAACCCCACCTTCACTCCTCCATTCTCCTACACTTACAAGCCTCCCTCAGTGGGGACCACGGAGCAAACTGGAAAATCTCTAATCCAGCATCATATTAAAAAGGAGTATCGGGGGCTGGAGTTGTGGCTCAGAAGAGAGCGCTCACCTAGCACGTGTGAGGCACTGGGTTTGATCCTCACTACCAGATAAAAATAAAATAAAAATATTTTGTCCACCTATAACTAAAAGAAAAAAAAATTAAAAAGCAGTATCAGCTATTGGCAAAGTCATTAGATAAACAATCAGATGACATTTGCTGAATCTTTCTAGGCTGCAATTAGAAAAAAAATGTTTATACCATTAAAGTTTATAAGAAACTAGTCAATAATAGAAAAAAAAAAATTAAGCATGAAGTGCTAAACCCAAGGGCTTATTTGTAATGTTATTGAGGACCCTCATTACATGATTTCATGCATTCTTCGCTTCATTCTTATTTATGTGGCATTATTTTTAAACTTTTACTTTATAATAATTTCAGATTTATTGAAAAGTCATAAAATTAATACAAAGATTTCCACTATACCCTTTATCCATTCCCTAATTGCTTTCTTTACCATGTCCATTTTATTCATCCCATCATTTGTTAATATTTGCATATTATTTCTGAATTATTCAAGGTACCTTGAAGACTTGTGAGTTTTATCCTTAAATGTTTCAGAGCACTTTCCCTTAAAACAATTCTGTTATTATATAATCACAGTGCCATGAAATTCACATTGATAAATATTATCATCTATAGATCTTAGTGTTATTAGTATTTCCAGTGACTTCCTTTTTATTATAAGAAAAAGAAAGAAAGAATGAATGAATGAGAGAAAGAAAACCTCCTCTAGTCCAGGTTGGCATTAAGCTGTCCTGTCCCTCTAGCCTTCATCAAAGTCTTAACAGTTCCTCGACCTTTCTTTGTCTTTCATGATCTTGATTTTTGTTTTTTTTTTAAGAGTATATGCGAGGTATGGATATAGCTCAGTGGCAAAGTGCTTGTCTAGCAAACATGAGACTGTGGGTTTGATCTGTTATACCACAATGAAACAAAACATCAAGTATATTGTTTTGTAGGATCTCTCCCCACAATTTAGACTTTTGTGGTATTAAAGAATAATTTCAGAAATCTAGAAATATGACAGAAAACATAGCATGAATACATATCAAATATTGTCTTTAACATTAATGAAGGAACTAGTAAGATGTTAAAAACAATATAAAGAGTATTTGAGGAGCAAAGGTACACATTATGTCATTTGCACAAAATGTTAGAGTAAAATTTCTGGCTTAGATACAAAACTAGGGCATGTCTGATGGGACCATAAATCATAATCTTTGGGATTATTCATTCCATTAAAGAGAAATAACTTGCATTACTCCTGGACAAAAAATCTATGGTAAATTTCTACATCCTAAGACTTGTAACAGTCCAATCAGCAGTAAGTTAAGCCCAGCCTTAGAACATATTTTCCTTGTTGGCCAGGAATGTTCAGAAGGAAAAATGTGAAAAAGATACAATGTGTACTTGAATTCCATGTACATGCCCCATACTCACCCCTCTCTCTTCTGCCCTAAGGTGCCTGACACCTGTCCACACCAGGCCTGCCACCATCAGAGAAGAACGGAAGAGGCTCAGGCCTTACCTAGCATATATATATATATATATATATATATTTTAACCATATTTTGAGAACACTAATAAAGGCTAAGAAAGACTTTGAAATTTGAAGCCTTCAGGACTCTGATATCCAAAGTGCATATTTTCAGGGAACTTAGGCAGGAAGTCCCCACCCAGCCAGCTCACACAGGTAGGTGTGAGTTTATTTCCCTAAGGCTCTTGATTTGTACTTCTCCTTTTCACTGAGACTCTCCTTTGCATGCCTTCATGAGCTTCCCTGTTTTTTTTTGTTAGGGTAACCTTTTCAAGAAGGTACCTTTATTCCAATATTTCCCTCATTTAGTTGGTCAGCTATGAAGGGCTTTTTACCCGAGGTTAGGTTTTGATGTTCATAATGAAAATGACACCTCAAAGGAGGGAATTTACTTTTCTGTGTTAGACCCAAAGAGAATACTAGTTAATATTGTGTATGATTTTAAAAGCTATGCACACATAATTTCATAATTATAAAGCTTTTTAAGCTTTGCATTATATAATTTGAGTCCTAGATATATTATGCTTCATTCCTGTGTTGCTACTAGGAAACAATTTTAAATATACACTTCAATTTTATTGAGAGTGATGGAGTAAGATGACTGACAAGACAATTGAATCCATAGCCTAAAGTTAAGTTTTGTAGTTTAGACCTAATGCATGTCAGATCCTCTAAGCTAGTGCTTTAAATTCCTGTCACCAAAATGACGATTTTTAAGTTGATTTTTTTCCATGATAATTATTGTTTTAAGTTTTCAATTTTCAAAAGTTAAGGAAGTTCTTGTTTTTTTAAATATTTACTTTTAGCCGGGCGCAATGGCGCACGCCTGTAATCCCAGCACTTTGGGAGGCTGAGGCAGGAGGATTGTGAGTTCAAAGCCAGCCTCAGCAATGACAAGGCACTTAGCAACTCAGTAAGACCCTGTCTCTAAATAAAATACAAAAAAGGGCTGGAGATGTGACCCAGTGGTCAGGTGCCCCTGAGTTCAATCCCCAGTACCACAAAAAATAAATAAATAAATATTTACCTTTTAGTTGTAGTCGGACACAATAACTTCATTTTATTTATTTATTTTTACATGGTGCTGAGGATCGAACCCAGGGCCGTGCACGTGCTAGGCAAGTGCTCTACCACTGAGCCACAACCCCAGCCCAAGGAAGTTCTTATTAACTAAATTATGCACTTTGCAGGCAACTCAATTCCAAATGAATGTGTGTACTAGAAGGCACAGGGGGCAAACTTTAAAAAAGGCCAAAAATTTGTCATAAATTCACTGCTCAGAGATAATTACTGTGAATATTAGACATTTGGCATTTTTTCTTCTAATTTATTTATGTTTCTATATCGGAGATAATTGTGTATGTGATCAAATGTCTTTATGTTTTTAGTGAGCCACTTTCATTATCAGTATCCTCCTGTGTAAGTAAACTTTCTCACGATTACTATTTAATGATGGTACAATACTTCTAAAGGTTAATGTACCATACTTCATTTAACCGTTCCCTTGTTGGCAGATTATTTTTCTCCAGTTTTCCCTATTGTATAGTATCTAGTGAGGGCAATCTTAATGAACCCTACAATTTGAACTAAAAGAATTTATTTCCTTACAGTCAGATTCCAGAGTTTAGGACTCTGTTGGGGACCATGATCATGTCTAAAATACCTGATATAATAATCCTAATAGTATGGGTGAGTGTCTCAATTACACCTAAATCATGATGCTCTGAATGAGTTTGATTCTTATATACTGTTCCGTCTTTTCTAATGGTTGTCTGAACTTTAACATCATTGAATAATAGCTTAGTTGAGTATTTTCTTGAATGTCATTTTACACTTGGACTACTATTACAACTTTTTGTATGTTTGTGTGTGTGTGCATTACTCACGTCTTTTTAGTTAGAGGCTACACAGGTGTAGTTTTAATCTGCACTGCGTACATGTATGTAAGTATGTGTGACCCCCCAATTTCCTAACATCCTCTATGAGCTACCATTTTCTCATTTGTAAAATGGGGATATAATATTAATTCATAGAGTTGTTGTGAGAACTAAATGAGATAATATTTAGCACAATTCCTGGCATATGATAAATATTCATTGGATGACTATTATAACTCTTGCTATTATTACAATTAATATCATGTCAAATATTTATTGGGGGAATAGGGATCTTTCTACTTATTTATGTGAGCTTTTTGTGGATTAAATTTATTAATCGCTTGTCATATTTGTTCATAAATAAAATTTCCAGATTGCATATTTCTGTTTTAAAGTTTGCTCAATTGTTTTAATTGTTCTTCTGTGTTTTGTCAAAATGAAGACCAAACCAGTTGTAATAGCATTTATTAGAAAAGGAAGTAGCTATCCGTCCTTGAGTATAGTGTAACTGCCTGACCCAGTGATTAAAAATCATTAACACTGAGGGACAGAAATGTAAAGAAACTTGGAGCATCTCTTTTTCAATATTGAAGCAGAAAGTCAAGTGGAAAAATACAGTTTGGGAAATGTATTCTGTAATGATGCCAAATCATATTGTAGTTATTTTCAAAACTAAATACTAAACCATTTATTAGAATAAATAGCCATCCTGAAAAGAGGAGAAAAATTATTTTCTTATCAAAAACCCACTTCCAAATTTATCTACGTCTCTGAAATGTAGCCTTCATGGTTTTGGCTAAGACTCTCATTAACAAGGATAACACATCTGTCGATTTTGAAGGAAAAACTGAATTAAATGTGTGGTTTCAGATGCTGTCTCTCTCTTTCCATTCTGAAATTCAATAGTAACTGATTTAAATACTGGAACTGCACATGGTATTTTGCTGACCATATATATTCAATAAACTTTCTTTGGGTCAAATCGCCACTCTTATTTCCATTTAATTTTCTTTATGATCACCCAATCAACACATTGTTTTGAAGGGTGTAAAGGTGAAAAAATATCAAAACATTGTCAGTAACAGACTACAGGGTTTTTTGAAACTTTTAAAATCCCATCTTATTCACCAACAATTCATAATTAAATTTTCAAGTGGCTATGAGAAATGCACTTAAAGTGTGAATAATTTGCTTACAATCATATTCCAGAAAATCTGCATATGGTTTAGACAGCCTGTGTAACATGATACTAAATGAAACCATACAAACCAAGTAAGGGTGTCAATAGGAACTTGAGTTTGTCCTATTTGTTAGTGCTCATTAAAACTTATTTAAACTCAGTATACTAAAAAGTTATAAAATGACACAAAGCATACTCCTGAGTTGTAGTTCAGAGATTGAATCTATGGGTATTTATTTAAGCTACAGTTATATTCAGAGCAGCACTTTTGAAACTTTGATGCTTATGTAAATCCCCTGGGGAGCTTGTTACAATGCTGATTCTGAGTCAGTCACTGTGGTGCATCCTGAGATTCTGCATTTCTAGCCAGCTCTCAGGAGATGGAACTGCACTAGTCCAAGGACCAAAGCTTCAAGTAACATGGGGTTAGAAACAAATTATCTACTGGGAGTGCATGAAAGAATTTACCAGAGAGCTCATTAAATGCAGATTACTGGCCTTAGTCCCAGAGATTCTTATTTAGCAGATTTAGGGAAGGGCCCCAAGATTCTGTATCCTTAACAAACTCCTACATGATGCTCATGCTGCTGATCTCCAGAGCATAATTTGAGTAGCACTGATTTAAAAGTCCTCAAACTCCCTGCATCTCTGACATAAAACAAAAGTTAATTATGGTGCGATGAATCGTATCTTGTCAAAAGTTTCCTAGCTTGTCTAGAAGGGAACTGGGTTCTCTGACATTGGCCTTCTCTATGGGCTTCAGTTTCCTTACCTATGGAACAGGAAAAATTATTAGTGACCCAACTCCAAACTCTTCACAACCTAGCACACAAAACATAAGGATCTCTTTTTAAGTTGATTCATAACTGTTAACTCTTTAGTTTTGTCTCCTAAAACATCAGCAGGATCTAGAATAAGAGTACAAATGGAGACCTCATGCCATGTAGGTCTCGCCTATAGGTCCTAAAGTTATACATCAAGCCAAGTCCATTAGACAAGAATATGAATTGCTTATTATTACAATATATGCCTCAGCCAGTGTGTGCAACTGATATCACTTTCGACACTAATTTATGAGCACTTCTCACAACTACAGTCTGATATATGAAGGGAATGGAAATGGATACTTGGTTCTCCTAGGAAATAAAACCTGGTTATTTGCAAATATATCACACTCATGACAATTTAATTAATTAATTTTCTCTTACCTAAATAAGAGAAATCCTTCCTTCACTGTGAAGTTTTTGTCCATTGCTGAAGTCAGCAACTATACAATCCAACAACTCTTCCTGATGTTCAATTGCAGTCTCCTCTTATTTTGAAATATAAGATAAGAGACATGGAGAAGCCCTTCCTTGGGGTCTGAACAATGTTAATTATGAGTTTTGGATGTTAAGGATTATGCATCACACCTACTGTACCAGTGCTGAATTCTGGATCCTAAATGACCAATGTCAATTCTCATGTGTATTTGTGATGTGTGGAGACCATTGAAGTTCAGGACCCAGAGAAGAGGACATTTTTGCCTGGATCTAGAGCACTACTGTTTTGGTGGACATAAGGAAACTGATAACTGAAATGAGTATGACTCAAAGATCCCTCAAGATATATATGTTTAGAAGAAGCATGAAGAATTTGAACTGACAATTTGTTTTTCCAGATGTTCTAGAATATAGCAATGTAAAAACTAGATTATGCCAAAGTCACATCATTTTAGCTACACAGAAAAGTCTTATGTCAAACAGAGACATAATCATCTGCCCTTTGATTCTGAGAAGACAGCATGATATCTCCATACAGACTGTTTCTGGATCTCTTGCACAGTGGCCATTTAAGTAAGCCACACCATCATCCAATATCCCTTATATGAGAGTTAACAAAATTCTTTCTTAAACTTTACTAGATTAAGAGAAAAGCAGATTGTCTTTTCAGATAATCTTGTATGTTTCTTGCTTTAGCTGGCTGAAAGCTCAGCACTAAATTCAAGTTTCTTTGCAATACTCAAAACATCTCAAAAAAATGTCTGTATACATTTTTTTTTTCATTCCTTTAGATGCTTTCTTTGAATTCTGTTAAGTTCATCTATTATTTTTCTTGAAATACCTTTATTTTATTTATTTATTTATTTATTTATTTGTGGTGCTGAGGATCGAACCCAGCACCTCTCATGTGCTAGGCAAGAGCTCTACCTCTGAGCCACAACCCCAGCACCAAGTTCATCTATTCTTAACGAGATTTAAAATAATCAGTTAATCCAGGAAGATGCAGCAACATATAAAAGAAAGAAATAACTACTTGAATGACCTGTCTTCCAGATCTCATATAATTGAAATGAGGAAATATTTTATAAATAGTAAAACTGCTCATAATGTAAAGATTTCATCTACCTCATGGTCCAAAATGATTGCTGGAGTTCCATCTATGATCAGATATAGTACATGTCAGTGTAAAGAGAAAGAAAAAGAAAGCCAAAAGTAAAAAATGGGATAGTTTTGTAGCTTTTCCAGAAGTTCTATGAAACACTTGGTCGGATGACCAGATTTGATGGAAAATGCAGCACTTTATTCCTGGCAACAGCAAATTTAGCTAAATATTAATTTTTTATTTGAAAAAAGAATAGAAAAGAGATAGAGGTGGAAAACTTCAATACTTGTCTTTGTTGGTGTTACAGTGGGGACATTTTCCCTCCCTTCCTTCCTTCCTTCCTTCCTTCCTTCCTTCCTTCCTTCCTTCCTTTCTTTCTTTCTTTCTTTCTTTCGTAGATGGACTTGATACTTTTATTTTCTTTTCTTTATTTTTATGTGGTGCTGAGGATTGAACCCAGTGCCTCATACATGTGAGGCAAGCACTCCACTACTAACCTACAACCCCAGATTCTAATATCTTTTTTAAAAAAAATTTTTGTAGTTGTAGATGGACAGAATGCCTTTATTTTATTTGTTTATATTTTATGTGGTGCCGAAGATCCAACCTCACATGCTAGACTACAGTAACAATGTTAAATCCTTACAATTGTTATAAAGTTCTAAAGTATCTGAGGCCACACTGGAACCATATTTATTAAATTCCTTCCACATTTCAAATACCGAACTCTTACATCTCCAATTAGCATAATTTTCAACAACAAAGTAAATAAGATTTTTAAGTAGGATTCAGATAATGACTTCCAGAACTGCTCCTGTGCAATTTGGCTTTGTTTGGGGATGGAATCAATGATTTATTTTTTCATAAATATTGATTTCCTTTCCTGGTGTTTTGTGAACTGAGTGGGAAGGGCCATTGTTTTCAGTCTTTGTTTTGTTTCCATTTATTTAGAGTACAGCCATGATTGTGGATATTTCCTTGACTATTTGTATTTTAGACTAACTTTTTCAGATGATAAATTGAGCATGAGAAATATGTTATGAAATTGATTGCATTTGCAAAGTGGCATTTGACATTTTCTATTTATAAACATGGTACCTTTTACCCAATATCCAGGAAACTTTTCACAAAAATGAATTTCCATTAACTTATGTGTTAAATGCCAGCACCTATTATTTGTATTTGAAATGCACTAAACTAAGATAATTTAATCTTCTTGGCCAAGGTCAAGTGCATTAAAAGAGAATGTGTTATGAATAAACATTGTTAAAAACAAACAACCATTACACAGCAGCTTTTCATAATTAACCAAGAAATTTCAAGTTAGTAAGCATAATCTTCACTTACTGAACTTTAAAAAAATCCAATATTGTATTAATATTCTCACCTCTTCTGAGGATATATAAAGACATGTACTTTGTTTACACATAGATAGTAATTTGTAATTTTTCATTGGTGCTGATGTGGGTTGTATATGTGTGTGTCTTTGTGTATGTGAAAAATATGAAGTACTGTGAATTGGAAAAGCCAAAATTGGGAATGGATTTTAATGTCTGTTTATCAGTTAATCATGAACATAGCAATCCACTTACTGTTTCCATGCCTAGTATACTATTAATCATCAATTCAGTGGGGAGGGGAACTTTTGGAAATTTTCATTGTTCAAGTTCCTCACCATGATCAGCCTAGCATTTATCACTCCTGTTTTTAACTTCTCAACTAGTTTTCACAATTTGTTGTCCTGTAAAATAATAAATGGCCCAAATTTTCTACACACTAATTAAAATTCCATTTCTCATGAATTCCTTAATCGAGTGCAAGTCATTATGTGCTTTGTTGATTCTTAAGTGCAAAGATAATTGCAATGGGCAGCATGAAAAGGGTTTGATTATTGCCTGTCGACTCTTGTGAATTCTAATAGGTCTAATTGCATAGCATCAATTCATCATCTCAGCATCACTTCTTTTTATTATTAGCTCTCCGAATTGTAATGTGCTCATAAAGAAATGTTGTAGTATATCAGAGATGACATGGTACCTGGCCTATTATAATTTTCAGCCCTTACCTTGTGCAACTGTTGAAATTAAAAGTTTATTATGGAGTGCCCTTTTTCTGAAACTAATTTTAAAATGTTCTTGTATGATGAAATGAATACTGTCCAATAATCTATATATGAATTTGCCTTTGTAATAATTCCATTAAATGGCTGCCAAGACCTTTTTTGCTCAGATTGTTCCTATAAAATTTGGAACATAATGTGTTAGTTGGAAAACATTTATTAGACTTTTTAATAGGAATTCCTGGTGGTGTTTTTCAGAGTTTCTATACTGTAGTGGCTAGTCTAAAGATGAGAGGGGGAAAAATATTTCTGCTGAATAATGATGTGGAATCTTCTAGGCATCCAGATTACTTGACTAAAGGACCACCAATAACTGAAATACCAAATATTCATTGTTTGCACTCTGGAAACAGAACAGCTCTAGTATAGAGAAGAAGCATAAACTTTTAATTAGTCTATAGATAAACTTACGTTCCATTTGTGTGAGGGAGTGTATCTGATAATAATGGCTACAAATGGGGAGACTTTTACCCTTTGTCAAGTTCTGCAATTTTAATCATAATTTCCAATAATTTCACCGGTTGTTATGAATAAAGTTTCAGTATGACAGTTTTACAGATGAGGCTCAAAATATCACCCATGATCACCAGATGGTTTATGGGAAAGCTGGAATTTTAACACAGAAGACACACATAGCCTGTATGCTATTTTCAACACATGCTAAGGCATGATTTATTCAAATGAATAACAGTGAACTTGGGAAGAAGGATCATTACTTTGTTAAAGTGTGACTCTATGTCAACCCCAAAGTTCAACCAAACTTCAGGTGTTTCTAGTTTCTTTAGAATAATATGATCACGAGTGATTATTACCCATGTTGGGGAAATGAGTCCATTTCATATGATTACTTTATAGCAGTTAAGCAAATTGAAGGAAAATGTCTTAGTTATCTACTGTGGTGTAACAAACTATCCAAAACTTGAAATAAATCAACAACTATTTTCTTAAGCTTGCAGATTTTATGCAAGATGGCTTGCCAATATCTTAACTTTTTTCCGCACTGTCTGGTCCTTATTGGGAAAGACTTGACTGATTGAGCACTGGGTCACCAATCTGGTGTCTGGGTTGTGATGACTATAGGGTGGGCTCATCTGGAATTGCCCATCAGAACACCTGCACATGTGCCTTTGACTTCTCACTGTATAGCACTGTTTTTGCACAGGGAGCATCCAGATACCAAACACTCCAAGAGACCAAGGCAGAACCTGCAGGGCTTATCACCTTCTTCTGGAAGTCCCAGAGAATCACTTCAATACATTTTGTTGAGTATAAGCTAGTCATTAGAGCCATCTGAGGCTCAATGGGAGGGTATTTATAGTCCAGCTTTTGATGAAGGTGTAGCAAGGTCACACCTCAGAAGAGCCAGTGGGATGGAAGATATTGGTGTAGCCAGTTTTGGCTAATATAACCTGCCACAGCAAATGAGTCAACTTCATGTTATTGCTTGCTGGACAGTAAAACGATTTGGAAGGAAACAGTCCCCCAGCAGGTATAAAATATTGTCTTAAACATCCCTCTGAAAATTATACTTTAATGAGAAGATAGTTCTTTGCTTTGTGTGTTTGTGTGATGAAAAGCAAAAACAAAACTTAATTCATTTTTCTACAGAGCAAATGTTTGGTAGTTCTTTAAAAGATCCTTCAAAATATATGGTTTAGATGTAAATATTTTATTAAACACTTGGGTTCATTTCCAAATATAGTTAAGAGAAAATACTAATTCTAAATTTGCTGTGCCATATGAAATTTGTAACATATCCTACACTTCAATAGAGAAATAAATTGCCACTCACAAACATCCACTTCTTATATTCTGCTTTGAAAATCATAGATCGAAACAGTAACATGCATAGAGCTATTGCTTACTATAATATCATACGTTAAAAATATTGAGATAAAATTCACATACAGTGAAATGCAAAGATCTTTGATACAACTGGTCGTCAACTTACAATGCTTCAATTTGGGATTTTTCAGCTTTACAGTAGTGTGAAAGTAATGTGTATTCCATAGAAACCATACTTTACGGTTTTGAAGTTTGATCTTTCTGCCATGCTAGAAACACGTGGTATGATGCTCTCTTGGGATACTGGATAGTGGCAGTGGGCAGCAAATACAGTCAGCCATGCAATCTGGATAAACAACTGATACTTAACAGGATATTGTGTTGCTAAAGGATGCTCTGTTAGGGTAGGTGCATTAATTTTCACCTTAAAATATTTACAGTTTATAATGGGATTATTGGCTGTAACCCTATGGCAAGCACAGGAGCATCTATATACAATTTGGTGAGTTTTGACAATGAAAACACACCAATCAAAATGAAAAATAATGACAGTGGCATGAGGAGGACTGATGGGTAGTAGTGGAATTTCCAGTTTCCTCCTTGTTTTCTAACACTACACAGAGAGGAGATTCATTTCCAGGACTCTCCATTCAGTCTCCTCTCATACCACGTCCCCGCCCCATAGGAAATGCCTCATTGTAATGGTGTGAGGGTAAAAGTCTGGACTCACCACTGACATTTGCTTTCAGGGGAAGGGATGAGCCCTTCCTTGGTTTTGTCTGTGGTATTTGTTTAAAGAAGAACAGTTGTTGTCTTTCTGTGTTACTACATTGCCCCTTTTCTGTTTTTTTTTAGCTGCCAAGAACAAGTTATTCTTAAGAGTTTTCTTTTGTTGTTGTTCTGGTCTTAGTGACATTTCTGAGTTGCTTTCTTCATTGGCATCAAGGCTGGGCCATGGGAGGCAAAAAGAAAATAACAGAAAACTCATCATCACGTTGGTTCTCAGGCCTGCCTTCTTCTCTCCGCCTTTCAGAGTCTTCTTATGTTTATTGTCTGTACAGTGTCCAGGGTTTTCCCCTAGTGGGAAAAGTAGCGAGAAGTCTGTCTATTCAAACTTGTTCTAGAACTAGAAACTTTGCTTTCTACTGAATATATTTAACACCAGGTCTTGGTGAGTGCTAAAGATAGAGAAGGACAACAATAACCTCAGGTTTAGAACCATGCTTGCCACGTGGTAAGCTCTCAAGGAAGACTAGTTTATTTTCTTTTTACAATCTCTGAAAGAGCAATCATTTCTTACAGAGCAGTCAATCTCAGGCCTGGAGGTGGGGGTGGAGATTCCCTCACCTCACCAGTGGACGAAGAAGTTTCTTAACACTAATGTACATCACAGAAGTAGCTGCTCTTGCCCATGCATGCTACAGAGTAACTTAACATGCCTACATGTATAAATGCATGTAGAACTTCAAACTTTTGTGTGCTGATAAAGGCAAACAAACCAAGGACCACAACATACAGACTCTGCAAATCTTCCTGGAAGGACATGGGAAGGGTCATTCTTCAGTTCCCAAGAAGATGGTAATTTTTGCCTATAAGTGTTTGACCTAACATTTTTCTCATGCCAAGATGGCTCTCCATAGAGTTTATTTGTAAAGCAAAACAGGGTGTTTTCTGTGGTGAATCTTTGTAATTCTGTTCTTGAGGAAAGCCCTCTGATCAGCCTGCATAACCACGTTCAAGGGCTACAGATTTCCTGATTGACCTGTGTGTTTTCTAAGCATCACTAGTTTATCTTCCTCTCCTCGTATATATTTTGAGTGCTTTGTCAATTAATTGGCTTGCACTGAAATATTCAAGTAGGCCTTGCAAAAAAATAGAAATAGCTCTCAATCCTTAGATTTACAGGTTGCTCTGCGTGGCACATGGTTCTTACTGTGTATTTTATTCAGTTTGGGGTAAGGAAGGCAGTCACAGAGGGTCTGTCCCATGGAGAAGTTCTCCTGGGTCTTTTCAGTTATAGTATAATCACCTCTTGGATAGATTTCAATGGAGTGATAAACTCCATTTTCCTGGTCTCATGTTAGGGCGCTGCCTTCCATGTTATTGTTTTTGTTTTTGTTTCTGGACATAGTCACTATTAATTAATTAACCATTTCATCTATTCAGGCTGCCATTTACCATGTATGCATTAACTGCCACATGCCTAAATTTCTTGGTGTATCACAATACCCTTCCTTCCTTCCTCTTTCTTGTCTAATTAACTTTTGATTTTGTGGTTTTTAAAGTTTATAATTCAGTGGTTTTGGCATATTCACACAGCTGTGCAACTATCACCATCACTAATTTCAGAATTTTTTAAGCCTCTTTAAAAAACAAAACAAGCAAGCAATAACTCATACCCTGTAGTAGCCACTGTCCATCCCCTCCCCCATCCTTGGGAACTGCTAATCTACTTCCTATGGATTTACCTATTCTCGATATGTTATGTAAATATGAATGATACAATAGGTAGACTTTTATATCTGTTTTTTTTTTTTTTTTTTTTTTTTTTTTTTTTTTTTTTTTTTTGCCTAGCCTAACATCTTTGTTGCAATTGTGTTTGCATGTATGTGGTGGAGGGAGGGTCTTGGAAACCCCAAGAGCCGACATAAACACTCAGACTAATTAGCTCTGTCAGGAAGGCAAGAATTTTACTTCTACATGCAGTAGACATACACAATCCAAATTGAAAGCATGCATACCCAAGTAGGCTGTCTGCTCTGCCATTGTCCCAGATACAAGGGTACTTGCCTGTTGCCCATTGGTGCAGGCTGACCGCACAATCTTTGGTGCAAATTACTATTGAGGAAATACTAACTTTAGACAGGCAGCTGTGTTGCAAGAAAATGGCAGCCCAGGAAGTACTAAAATGAAGTCTCTTCAGTTTGACAGAAAAGACTTGTTTTCCCCTCATTTTCAAGATTCATTCATGTTGTGGTATGTATTGTATTTCATTTCTTTCATGGCTGAATAATATTCCATAGTGTGGATATATATTTGATTATTCATTGATCAGTTGATGTGCCTTTGGGTTTCTACATTTTGGCTATCATAAATAAAACAGCTCTGAATATCTGTGTTTAGTTTCTCTCTCTCTCTCTCTCTGTGTGTGTGTGTGTGTGTGTGTGTGTGTGTGTGTGTGTGAGTGAAGGCATATGTTGTCATTTTCTCTTAGAGAGATACCTAGTGGAATTCCTGGGTCATCTAGTAACTCTGTTTATCATTTTGAGAAACAAACTGTTTTCCAAAGTGCCATTTGCATTCCAACCAAATCAACCCATGAGGATTGTAATAAGTCCACATCCCCACCAGTACTTGTTATTGTCTGCCTTTGGGTTATAGCCATCCTAGTAGGTATGGAGTGGTGTCTCATTGGGGTTTTATTTTGCATTTCCCTCATGACTAAGGATGTTGCGTACCTTGTCATGTACCTATTGGCTATTGGTATGTCTTCTTTCCAACATTTCTGAATTCTTTCTTTGACCCTCTTTAAATCTATTTTGAGATTTTGAGTCACATTACATGCTTAGCTTTTCATAAAATGGGCCTTCTTGTTCTTTGGCTTAGCTTGGGAGCATTCTTTCTTCAGATTGTTTTTTCTCACAATTAGTACTGAGAAATTATCACAATTCTGATCTCAATTTAAATTATTTCAACCAATCTCTCAATTAGTGTCACTCATGCTCTGCTGACATTTAATTCAGAATGAGCTTTTCCTATTGCAATATTTGTCCAAAATATGCTTACCTTTATGGCTCTTTGCTAAATTTATAAAAACTAGAGATTGGTTAGCTTTTACTTTGATTCAGTTTTACTTTCACATGAAACGTTTAAAAGCATAGATTAGAATTAGTGTGTGTGACAACACAGTACCACTAGCCAAGAGAGGCCCCATCAGTCAAAAGATCAAGCACATTAATACAATATATAAGCCAGAGATCCTAGCTGGGGTACAGATGGTATGAGAACCCAGTGGACAAAAACAAGGTCAGAATCTTGGGTGCCAAATAAGCACTGAAATATCAGGTTGTTGGTAGGATTTTGGTAGGAGGTTCAGCTGCCACTGTTCTTTCAACATGTAGTTCTAGACTAGTAGCACAGCATCACTGAGGAACTTGTTAGAAATGCAGAGTCTTTGTCTCCCCTGCCACGCCCCCCAGTCTCAGACCTACTGAATCAGAAACCTTGGGAGTGTGACAGTAACCTCTTTCATCAAGTCTTGCAGATGATTCTGACTACACTCAAGTTTGGAACTATAGATCCAGACTTCTTAGTAAATATAATAGGAGAAAGCGATAGGGAATATAATAGAAATTTAGGATTAAGTAAGGGTACAAAAAAGGTAGTGGCCAAAAGTAAGTTTAACTCAATCTACATAGCTACCATAGGAATGAGCAAACTTCTGATAGGATATGCCTAATAACTTCTTGTTGGGAAGTCAAGAATTAGGGAAACTGATTACTCTGGTGCAAGAAGGTTCAAGATTTCTAGAGAGCAACTCAAGTTCCTACTTGAGATCTTTAAGTTGTTATAATTAGTGTATCAGGCACTCTGGTTGTTACATGGACAGTTATATTTTCTTCCCTGGACTTAAATTACTTAGTTCAGAGAGTCAATCTTGTTCCAAATGCATTATTTAACTCTTTTCAAAAAAGGGACAATTTTTTCTCCTTGTGTTGGTCTAAGAAATGCCTTAAAAAGTCTTTTCTTTTTCAGTCAAGAGTTTTGACACAGATTGGGTTCTCACTGGGTTCAGGGAGACTTGTAGAAAGCCAAATCATTAAAGGCAAGAGAGAGCCTTGACCTTGGAGGAATTGGGATACATTACTGGGTACAGAGTGGGTTCATTTGGTTCTGACCCTGATTCCTTGAGTGAAGGCACATGTAAAAGTTGTCATGGGCATGTCATAAGGAAGAATGAGAAAGATATCTGGAAAAGCAAACAGTTTGTAAGAGGGGCTATACCTCTGTTGGGTCCCTAAGCTTTCACTGCAATTTTTTGTTAGAAAGCAAATTTTTCTCGGAAATTGCATAACAACGAGCCATATTCTGTGAAGGAAGGTTGTCTTGCTATCACAAGAAAATTCCAAGGACAATTTTCTTTTCTAACAGGACAAACTTCTTATTTCTCCTATAGCCTCTGTACTTTCTCCAGCTCTTCCTTTACATGTAAAGCAGTCTATACAGATCGTCCATGTGATAACACTTCCAAATCAGGAGCGAATATGACTTCATTCTTCTGTGGCCATGTCCAGGACGATGGTGTCTTGAGTCATGTAGAAGAAGGCTGCCACATGATTCCACCAACTGCTGGGCTTTGGCATTCTCAGGGTCTAAGAGCTAAGTGAGGACTCCAAGAATCCTCCATAGATATTTAGTCCATGGCTATATTCTTAGACCCAGGGGATACACTGGAAAGGGACCATGATTTTTTTCATGAAATTCTATTAATTGTTTTTGTGTCTTCTTCATAACTTTCTTTTTCCATTTAATAAGAACATTAAAAGGCAAGAAAAAACAAAGCATACTGGTTCGATCTTATGGAAACGTTCATGTAATTCTGTTGATAATATTGTCTGTGACAATTCTACTTAAAAAAGTTAATTTTGTTATTCTTTAGGATCTTTATTGCATAGCAGTGTCAAAACACTCATGCAATTTAGTTGTTATATTAGTACTACTGGCATTATCCTAACTATTGGTCCTTCAGAATGGAATAAACAGCAAAACTGTTAAAGTTTTATCAAAATGTGTTATTGATATTGTCTTCTATGTATTAAAAATGCTACACAGCAAGAATGCTTTGGAAAATAACTCAGCTGCTTGATTTGTTTCTGTTTTTAACATTTTCCTGGAAGCTATATTTGTAATGAAGCATTTAAATCTAATGTTTGTGGTAAAAATAAATATCCTTTTTATTTTATGCAATTGTAAGAATTTGTAATTAATGCATAAATTCAGTATCTAAAAGCAAATCCTCAGAATTGAACTATACTCTTCTGATAAACATGTAAGTGCGTGTTTATTTAAGGTATGTATTTTTTATGAAAAGGGAACATAAAATAAGTGTAACTTGAAACAATGTTGTCATCAATTCTAAAAGAAGTACTGTGTAGGGCTGGAGTTGTGGCTCAGTGGTAGAGTGCTTACCTGGCATGTGTGAGGCCCTAGGTTGGATATAAACAAATAAATAAAATAAAAGGTCCATTGGCAAATAAAAAACATTAAAAAAAGAAACACTATGTAAATGATGTGGATGGATATATTCTGAGTCGTGAAAATATTGAAAATATTCCTTGTATCCCTGTGTTTTGTCTACATGTATTTTCAACTGGGACATGCTTTTTTTTCATTATTGAAAAATGAATTCAAATCATTCAACATTAAAAAAATCTGTGAGGATCTTAGCAATTTTTATAATTCAGTTGTTAGCTACATGAGGAATGAATTCTTTGTTAAAACATCTATTTGCATAATTCAGTGAGCAATTATACTACTAATGTTTTTTTTTTTTCTTTATTTGAGCTACTCTGCCAAGGGATTGATTATTTGCATTACAAATAAAAACCTGATAAAAAAATACATAAAATTTTTAGAAGGTTATATATAAAAGTCTAAGAAAAAATGTTTCAAACTGTACATTCAGTGAATTAAAATCCACTTAGAGCTAGCTGTTACCAAGTCTTGGCCTAGATGACAAAATAATTCATATCCAGTAAAAGGGTTGATAGAGAAAAGACTTGTGCATAAAATACGTACAAGTTAGAAAAAGATGTTTCATTGAGAAAAATACAAAGAACAATTAAAGGATAGAAATTTTTGGAGATTAAAGCAAAATTTCAAATGGAAGGATCCATAGTAGAAAGGAAATAGCTAAAAACTAACTTAAGAAGAATAAGCCAAGAAAATATTTCAAAATGTATAGCAGATAAAATATTTGAGAGAAAAATAGAGAATTAACTCCCAGACATATAAACTTACCAGTTAAGAGTTCTAGAAAGAATGGAGAAAATGAAAGCGTAGTAATAATTTCACAACTAGAAGGACATCTTTGTCCATTGTGTGCTGCTATAATGTAGTACCTGACTTTGGGTAATGTATGAGGAAAGAGGTTTATTTGGCTCATGATGTTGATATTGAAGGGTCTAAATAGCTTGACACTAGCTTTCTGGCAAGAAACTCCTGGCTGAGTCACACACAACATGGCAAAGAAGCAGAAAGTGAAATTGCCTGTAGAGGAGAGGTACCTGTATGAGCATGGAAGCAAGAGATCAGAAAGCAGCCAGGATTAATTTTGATAACAGTCAGCTCCCTCAAGAACTAATCTACTCCTCCAGACCTGACCCACTCCAGCAAAACATCTTAATCCATTCACGAGGATGGAGACCACATGACCTAATTACCTTCTACTAGGCCTCACCTTTTCAAGGTTCCACCAGAGCAATGTTGTCACAATGGCAACCAAGTTTTTACCACATGAACCACTGGGGTATGAACTACACCCAGACCATTGCAAAGGGAAAAACAATTGCTCTCCTAGAAAAACCTGGACACTTTGTTCAGAATTTCAAGGATAAATAAGAAGTTCTCAAAACTTTTGGAGAGGAAAGGAAAATTTAGCTTACCTATGGAGGTATAAAAAAACAACCTTTTTCTCATACTATAAGGGAATGAAACAAAATGTTCAAAATTCTGATAGAAAACATAATCTTGGACCTAAAATCAGTATGTCAGACAAATAACTTTCAGAAATTAGAACTAAAAATATTTTGAAAATGCAATGACTTTAAAGTTTCCCAACCATAGACCATTCTGAATGAATTACTCAAGGCTATATAACAACAATAAAATAAGTTTAAGAAAGAGACCAGGGATCCAATAAGTAGCAGAAGTAATTAAAACAGTAAAATGTAAATTAGGACATAATTTATATGTATAAATCATGAATTTTGAGAGTGTAATGATGGAATATTGATTAAAATATAGAGGATCATATTACTATCTCATTTAGCACATTGTAAATATAATGATGTACAAACACAAATGATAAGTCAGTGTTTATCACATTCCACATGCAATGTATTATGTTTGGTGCTTTCATATATAATACATAATTTATTCCCTATACAAATTTGTTAAGGTAGTATTATTCCATTTTCACAGTTGAGCAAAAATAATTTGTCCAATTTCATTCAGTTTGTAAGTGGGATATGCCAGTAGCATATGACTTGTTTTCTTGTCCTTTCCTGAAATCATGCTGTATAATTATAATTGCACATTCTGTTGACCATGTTTTCCTGATATCTGTAGATACTGCTCTGTGACATAATTATTTTTCTACTCATACCAAATCTCCCTTTTCTTTAATTCCACTAATTTCTTTCATCATAACGCCCTCCAGGCTTATTATCATATTATCTCAACCACAACCCCATTTCTAATTAAAAATGAGAATTTACATAGTGCATTACTAGAGAACCAGTCAGTCACCATATCTTATTTATTTATTTCCAGGTATTTTTTTTAAAGCCTGATATGCATTACTTAATTTCCAAAGCTTCCATTCAAACATTCATTCTTGGCATCTGAATTATTGTGAAAAGGTCTTTTGTTTGTGTTTGAGTGATTTTACATTAATGATTTCTACTAAATAATCTTGCAGAGGCACATGTTGACCTCTTTAAATCTTGGTCTCATAATGAATCATGTTTGAAAGACTCAGTGATGTATCCCCTCCCCCCAAATGATTCCATGTCAGGCCCAACATAGGCAGAGAAAGGGAAAAGTTTTTAAAAAGAACATGTGTCTCCATACTGGAAAAGGAGTTCTTCTCCTACTCTTGTCCCTTTCTGCATTTTACTTTTATATTGAGGGTAGGCTCTGAGAAGGCCTGAGAATCACTACAATAATTTATACCCCAATTATCATTCTATTCCCTAATTCTATTATTCCCTCAGCCTCCCAGAATAAAGTTCCTTAGAGTCAATTTTGACTCGCCATTATCTCTTTTACTACCCACCCTAAAATTATCAAAGAATGGCAGCTATCCTTTAGGATTCTTGAATTATTGGCCTCCCTTTTCATCCCTGCTGTTCTGGTTTAACATTGGCTGGTCTCTTTCCCTTTAGTAGTGTCCAACATAGTCTGCAAAGAAGGAAGCACAAGGTGGTAAACCATTGTTGGTGTTGTTTGGGAGTTTATGATCCTAAAGATCCCTCTTGTTTACTCTAGGATGGCTTGTAGAATTTTTGTTTAAAACCAGCTTCTGCCCTTTCCTCCCTACTGGAGGCAATTGACCTAACAGCAGCCATCTTAGACTTTCTTCTTTGAGACCTTGAAAACAGTGTAAGAAGTGCTTCTAAATTTTCCAGTGGTTGGAAGGTAAAAGGGTCCTGATTACCATCTTACAGAACAGGAAAGAGAAATTGCTCTAGTTTCTCAAGAATGTGCATAAAACAGCAATTGCATTGAATTAAAATTACTCATAAAATACTTTAATCTATATAAAAGTGATACTAGATAACCATTATTTTTTTTAAAAATTGCACAAATCTTTATTTTCTTAAACCAAAGTGGAGGTCAACCACAGATGTGGACCTCTAGCAATAAAAGCAGGATTTTAATTGTCAGATACTTAGCATATTAGGTTTCCTACATAAGTCACAAAGTAATAAGTCCTAAATATCTCTAATATGAACACAAATCCTAAAAACAGCTGGTACAAAACCATCATGAGCGACTGCCTGTCTGGATGTAAATTTTTAAAAATATTGTCATAGTATCATAGTCCCCACTAACAATAATTAGGAAATACCATTTCTTAACAAATCCAGCACATCTGGTTTTCCCTACAGAGTTAAAAGGGATCACTGTTTCTTCAAACTTAGGAACCAAGCTAAAGTAAGCTAATGATGTCCATTTTGTGTTTGAAAAATAAATATTCATATTTAACTTTAGAGTGAAAAACTCTAATGTAGCAGTTCTCAAAAGGGTGACTAGAAAACTTGAAAACCACTTTAGTGCACAATAAGTTTATCACCTTTGAAAAGTAGCTGGGGATGCAGACTAATGTCCTGGAGTCCAACAGCATAATCCAACCTGCTCCTGCTCTTGCTCCTGCTCAAGCAAACTTGTGAAAGTATATAATGAAATTGCCATAATTACTTAAAATTTTATCATTCTCATTCCATACATAACTTATTCATAGTGATGAATTTCTATAAATCAAATTCATGAATAATGCAACTTCATAGTTTAGAAATTTTCTTGTATTCTTTGTGTTAGAAGCTCTCTCAGTCTAATTCTCTAAGTATTTCTGCCTTCTTATTAGTCTTTTCTAAATACAAGTGTTCCTGAAGAAAATGAGAGTAGGTCTTGGTGTGGAACTGTAAAATGGTACCAAATGAGAGTCCCGGTATAAATTATGGAACAGAGCTGTCCCACGAATGCAGCAATCTCAGAAAGAAGTAGAATCTGGTTTATTTTGATGGAGAGATAGTCTCATTATTTCCAAATGTCACTTTTTAAAAAGCTGTGAATAATGATCCCATTAATTCTTTGAGGAGATATGTAGAAAGTCTGTCATATTCCATTTTGTGACTTGAGAGGCAAAACCAATCTATAAAACAAGGCAGATTTATTCTAAAGAGCCATATGCAGATGAAGGAAATGACACATTTAGAAATGCACTTGTTTAATTATCTTTTTCAAAACAAAGGAGTCACCACATTTTTTTTTTTTTTTCTGTTGGGAAGTCTTTAGAAAGAATATCATAGCTTTTGTTAAAGAGCATGATAAGAGCATGATAGTGTAGGAGATTGTGTGTGTGTGTGTGTGTGTGTGTGTGTGTATGTGTGTATGTATACATATATATCATCCGTGGTGCAGTTGTTAGGAAATCTTTGATTAGGTTGGGTCTTTCCATTGAGAAATAGCTTCTCAAGTCCATAAAATTTTGTGTTGAATGATTTGAACCAGTATGGCCAGATTCCATTGCTTGCTCAGTCTAGACTATCCATTCTATCTCATTGTTTTCCATAATCCAGTAAATCACCTTTGATTAGATTGATTATAATTGGACAAACTTTTATTTAATCATCGACAAGTTTACTAATTATCCACTAAGTAACTGTTCCCATAGAGTTCTTGGTTTTATGGGAGACACAGACACAGATCTGTCATGCACTCTGCAGCAGGAGCATAGAGTCACTACAGGAAGATAGGAATCACAGAATCATCACATCTCAGGATTAGAAAGGATCTCAGAGCATATGTAGTCATATTTGGTTGCCTCCAGTGAGAGGAAATGCCTTGCCTCATCAGGCAGAATGTCATATTATTGGAGACCTCAAACCAGTGGAATCTCCTCAGAAATGTTAAAAGTCATATCAATAATGGTCAAACAGAAGAGATATTGAACACCAAAAGAGGAAAAATGCTTTCAAAATTAGTTCATATAGTGGGGTTCATATATCCCACCTTCAGAGAAGCTAAACTCCCCTTAGATCTCAGAACGGAAAGGGTTTTCAGAGTGAAAAATGAGGATGGGGTTATCTTCAAATACCAGGAATGTTCTGGAATCAGAAAAGTAAACGACCCACATGGTGGGAACAAATGGAACAACTGACCACCTTATGAATCTGGTACATAGTGGATTCTCAATTAGTATTGAATAAAGAACAGAATTAATACTGTGTGAATGATGGTTGGAGAATCTTTCCTGTCCAGGCTTGTGGTGTTGAGGGAGCTGGACAGGAAGGCTGATGACAAGCAAGCACAAGTAACCTTGGCACCAGCCTGTGACCTGACATTGACCCCTCCGCACACTTTGGTTCTAGCCCAGATTCTGCATGAAGAATTCCCCTCAGAGTGGGAACTAACATTCATTCATTTTTTTACAACACATAGAATTTTTTCAAGCTTATTTTGTCCTGGAATTTTAAAGTACCGGTTTCTCATCTTTCTGAAAAGGACCAAGTTGCTGCCATCTCTTGAACCAGAACAAAAGCCTTATTATCATCTGCCTTGAAAAAGTCATATTGTCTGTTTGGACCTCCAACTTCTCTCACCCCCTCTATTGAAGCATTAGAAATGCCATGCACTTGACTCACTTCCTTCTAAGATGTGTTCTCTTTGAGTTCATTCTAAACTGACGCCACATGTTGGAATTTTACAGAGAATTCAGCTTCCCACAGTCCCTCTGAGACCCCTCTCTGTTGGCAATAACACTATTGTAATGCAGATGGCCCCCAAACTCTGCGGAATCTCAAAGGCTCTTTAAGTGGTTGACCATAGGATATCCCTTCTATACAAATCTCAATCTGTATTATTAAAAAAAAAAAAAAAAAAAAAAAAAAAAAAAATAGCTATGTGTAGGGGTCCAATTTGAAGGAGGACATAGTCCCATCATCAAGGTCAATTTTTTTTTTTTTGAACAAAATTTTTAAATAGATCTTTGGCAGAAGAGAGAGCTGATAAAAAATTAAAGATGATCTTCGCCTTTTCTCTTTGTTTTATTTAATGTAAAAGATGACATTTGGATAGAAATTGATCAAATAGTATTATGATTTAAGCTTAAAAACTCAGAGCTATGAAGTCGACACATAAACATTATAGCACCTAGATGCCCCAAACATGGTCACATTATCCAATTCTCAAGTAAAAATGGAATCAACCCTCCAACTGAACTGGGTGTACACATTCAAGCTTTGGTAGTGCATTCTGTGTGCCTTTATCAGCAGCAAATATTGTTTAGCTGTTGTGTACTTAATCTTAAACATAGACATCTATAGGACCATGGAAGTTAAGAGAAGTAAACCAAAGGTAAACCAAAGGCTTTTTGTAGAAAGAAAAAAGAAAAAGGTCAACTCACAGAATCAAAGGAAACTGGATTGGAAAATAACATGCAAAAAGTTGGGTGACTATAGTTTTTATGAACATGGAGATAAATTTATTATGTAACTGGAGAAAGATATGAGAGCATAATCCAAACTTAGAAATAAGCAGCAGAGCGATAGTTGAAATGCATTTGAACTGATGTGTGCTGCAGATTGAAAAGGAACATCTTTTGGACAATTGATTGTTTCTTGAAATATAATAAAAACAAACTCTAAAAACGTGTTTAAGAAAACATTGACCTATTTAGAAAGAAAAGGCAGCATTCATTTTGTAATGCGATCAGGTGGTAATTCAATTTTCTGTTAACTGAACTTCAAGTATTCTCTTTCAGGTCATAGATTGGTGGTGCTTATCATATAAATTGGTCAATAAGATTTACAAATAGTGCCTTTAGTACTTGGTTTTGTGGTTGCATTTCTAGAAAAGAAAATCAATTTAATTCCATCTATTGGTTTTCTCCTTAAAATTCATGCAATTTGAATATGATTGACAGGGCACTGCATCATTATGCAGTCTGTTAGATAGACCCATTATACTTATGAATACAAGAGTGGAGTGAATGAAAGCAACATGTAATTGATTCTACACTTGGTCTGACTGTTCATTAACAGTTTGAATGTAACACAGTAGCTTCTCAAATGGAAAACGATGAGAGCAACCTATATGTGCTCTCTCATTTGTTTTAAAATTCATTATGCTAATATTTTTTCACAGAATGTTTTTGCTGCATTTGTTTTGCCAGGGATAAGTCTGATTGAATCTATGTAAATAGTTCTTCTGCTTTCAATATTTATTTGGCATTCCAATCACACATTTTTCAATTTACACTTTTAGAAATGAAGATGGGCTCTCCCCTGATCCCCCTGCAAAGAAAACCTTCTATTCTACCCTCCTTTTCTATGTAGTTCAGACTAATTTCCCAGGATAACAGAGGTGGGGGTGGGGGGTGTTGAGCGCAAGGTGTTGGTTATAGCTTCAAAACAAAGGAGCTGATTTATCGACTGATTGATTTCAGAAATAGATGAGCAAAAACAGGCTCCATTTGTCTTGCCACATTTTAGTCTGATGAGGCACAAAAGGGCCTGCCACCTCATTTTCTATACCTCTTCAAGGGGTTGCATTTGAAATGTTGATTAAATGTACAAATTGCATTTCTGTTTTCTCGCTTTCCTGAGTGATTTAAGAAAGGGCTTTGTTACACAAAAGCTGCTTTTTTCTTCCTTGAATGTGGAGGTGGACACTTTGGGGAAGTAGCATCATACTTACTGTTCCAGGGATTATGGTGCTGATTCTGTAACAGCCATGTCTGACCTTTCCTTTGTCCACTAATTCCTGCCAGATTATAAGACAAAAGAAGCCACAAAACTCCTGCCGAGCCAGGCAATTCTATCTGGGAGCTACAATTACACCACGATCTCTAAATTTGATTGTGTTCACAGTGAATAAATATACTAATCTCATATTCCAATCTTTGTCTAACTCTGATTTTTATTAAATCAGCAGTTGACTTATTAAGATAATTGTTCTGAGAACTCCATACCAGTAATAGGTCTAATCATATTAGTATTTTTCTATGGTTTCATATTTACCTGCTACCAGGCTTGGTAACTGGTAACTGATAAAGACACTCAACCCTGCAAACCCCTGGGGAATCATGAATCATGGCTGTTTTAGAATATGTCCTCTCATGCTTTGTGATTCCTCCCATTAAGAGGTAGGGTCTGTGAAAAAAAAAGTGGGATATTTGTGACAATTGTAACCAACAGAATATGTCTGGAGTGATACTGTGTGACTCCCAAAGCTGAGTTATAAAAGGCAACACTGCTGGTAGACTTGCTTTTGGAGCCCTGAGCTCTTTTTTAAGTAAAATTGCTGAGTCAGCCATGCTGTGAGAAAAACCAAAACTCAACTCACCTCGAGTGGCCCTGAGACTGTGTGCAGAGAGAGATGCCCATTCATCCCTTAGCTGCAACAGTATTCCACTGTTCCAGTGCTAGCTAACCACCACTGACTACAACTATTTTAGAGACCCTAAACTAAACCCTTTCGGTTAAACCTTTTCAGAATTTCTGACCCCCCAACCCATAAATAAAAATAAATAAATAAATAAATAAATTAAATAAATTGGTGGTTGCTATGTAAACCATGTTTTTGAGCAATTTATTGCCCAGCCGTAGCTGACCAGAATCTGCCTGTATACAAATGTGAAGGAAAAGTAGTGGGATTCATGAAAAGCATGCCAAAATGTATATGTACAAATATACATCATTTCCTTCAGCAAGTAGTCACCTTGGGAGTTGTTTGTGACGGTGGTATTGTTCTGTGACTTTTGGTGCATTATTCTGTCCACTGGGTTCCTTGAACAAGAGGAGTTGATTAAATTTTCCTATATTATTCTTTTCATCTCTTAAAATTCTTGACAATTACTCAAAAGTTTTTGATTGCTGAGATACTTTTGAAGTATATTCATATCCTACATTACTACTTTAGAGTTTGTAACACTGCATTGTAAAAGTATAGTAAAACTTTGAAGATTGAGAATAGCAAAATGAAAGAAAGATTACCTGATGGAATCATTCTTATAAATTTCTTGGAATTAAATCTATGTTTTTCTTTGAGTGGGTTTATATACTGATTGTTTTAGTCAGCTTTCTTGATACTGTGAGTAAAAGGCCTGACCAGCACAATTGTAGAGGAGGAAAAGTTCATTTAGGGGCTCATGGTTTCAGAGATCTTCATCCTCAGAGAACCAGCTCCATTCCTTGGGGCTTGAGGTAAGGCAGAACAACATGGCAGAGGAGTATGGCTGAAAGAAGCAGCTCACAGGATGATCAGAAAGCAGAGAGAAAGATTCCTTTTGCCAGTTACAAAATATATATCCCAAAGGCATGCCCTCAATGACCCACCTCCTCCAGCCATATCCTACCCACCTCCAGTCACTACTCAGTTAATTCCATCAAGGGATTATTTCACTGACTGGATTAAGGCTTTCATAACCCAATCATTTCTCCTATAAACCTTCTTGCATTGTCTCACACATGAGCTTTTGTGGGAACCTAATATCTAAACCAACAGTGATGTAAGTTTATCTTTGAAATGAACATTAAAGATCTTCCTGTATTGTAGGATTTATTTATAAATAGCATTTAGAAATATGGTTTAATAATCCATGTAGTTTTGTTTTGATTCTTTAATTTTGAATGGATAATGCATTCACACAACTTGAACGTTAGAAAATTTAGCAAGTACACAGGGAAAAGTCTCTTTCCTATATTTTCCCCCATCATTTTCATTTCTGTCACTTCACTTGTATATAACCACTATTATTAGCTTGTATATTTATCCTTCTAAAGATGTTTTATGAGTGTATTAGCTAATAGATGTATTCTGTCTCATATCTATGGACATATTTTTACACAAATGGTAGCAAGCTTAACATACTTTTTGCCATTTTGTAAGTTATTACTTTGTAATATTTCTTGAATATCTTCTTACATATCTACACAAAAGACCTTCTTTACAGAGTATAATATTTTATTTTATAAATGAACTATTATTTAAATAGTCCCCTATTTCTGGACACATAGATTGTTTCTAGTCTTTGTCTATTATATACAATGCTATTATGAATGACCTGTGTAAATACCCTTTTGCATATCAGCAAGTATATTATCCATGGAATTCATTCCTAGAAATTGAAATATTAGATCAAACGAATTCTACATTTGTGCCCTTAGTAGTTGTGATTAAATCACTCTCTGAGGATAGTGCCAGTTTGCACTTCTCTGGATAAACATCTTTGAGAAACTTGAACCATGATTGATACTCATTTATCTGGACAATAATGAATATGACTGCTTAGACTCTATATTTCAATTCTTGATAGGCATATACAGAAGGAATTGTTTTGGGGAAATGGAAAAAATATTATTCTTATTCAGCTTTTTTTGGCTTTGAAAACTGACACTCAAAGAGGAAAGTGACTTGCCCAAGGTCGTATGTCTCATTAGTGACAAATCTGAGACTTCTGAGTTATATTCAGATCTTGGTACTTGTAGTGTAGTGTTCTTTCCCCAACAGAGAAGAGTTTATAACTTTGTGGTGTGCTGAAGATACCTTAGAGTCTGCTTCTACTTCTTCTGTGGATGTTGATAGCTACCATTTCTTGAGCTTTCCCATGAACCAGGAATTGACTTTAAAATTTCCATTCACATTATTCTAATCTAGACCAAAAGATTCAAATTCATGTGCAAGATAAAGTATTGTCCCTAGATTTTGCATGCATATATACCACTTATGTCTGACCACCATAAAGATGCTATTCAGTTTAATAAAGGATAAATTAATAGAAAGCATCATTGAAATGATAATAGCTGTTTGTCTCTAATGTACTCAATCAATGGATTTTGAAATTATTACTGTGAAAAACTAATCTATGATATTTTGGATATTAAAAAGCAATCCTTAAAATAAAAAAAAAAATATTGAGCCACTTAATCCTGTCCAAGTTCTTTTTCAATAGCCTAAATATCATTCTGTACTCCATCTGTCTCCATTATAAGGTTAAATGTTAATGATGCCACACAACACAGAAGCGAGGATAGGATCATCTCAGCTGCTGCATTGCTTTACATACAAGGATACCTCATCAGGGAACAATAAAACAATGGCTTCATGTGGGCAATTGATGACTTAGAGCTAGAGCTGGAATTAGCAGGAAGTACTTTTGACTGAATTTTACAACAGAAAAAGAGGAACTCAGTGCGAAGCAGTAACTCACAAGTATTATGAACAATTAAAGTAATAAAAGAAATTTCCTTTCAAGCCTCATATTGATTCACCTCCAGCTCTGTGGATCTGAGAGGGCATCACATTGGTCAATAATAACAGTTGATCTTGGACACTCTAAATTTAATATAGTGCATAAAACATAGAGATCAATATTTTGATGTTGAGGAAGCTCATATATTGGCTGTTTGTCCCTAGACCCTTAAATGAAATAGAGAACTAAGGAAATACAGGGAATAATTTTTCATAAATTCCATTTAAAGTATGTAGACAATGATAGCTAAGGGAAAGCAAAGGAAAGGGTTTTTATTATGTCATTAGTTTCTGCTCTTACCAGTTCCTCTCCACTGCCCTCCTTCCCATTAATGCCTCTAAGCCTTCTCTTTACTCAGCTCAAGTGGACACATCTTTTATAACTTCAGATAAGAGGCACTTATTCTTGATCTTCTCCATCCACAAAATAGGCGGTCCATGGTCATGTCCTGTTGCTTCTTTATGTATTAAGTATTTGATCTAGAAAGCAGTGGCAAAGGAGGGGGAAAAAAGTACCTAGACTTCAACTTCAGGAGAGAGATTGAGGGTGCTGAAGTGGCCCTGGAAAAACATTTCCCAAATGTTAATTTGTAGAAACTCAGTCTTATGATGTATTCTGCAAAACAGTTTCAACAGTCAAATACTCCTGAGGATTCACAACTCTTTAGCATATAGTAAATGCCCAGAGAAGGCCTATAGTATGGTAACTGATTTGAATTAAGTCAACCAGTGGTTCCCAAATTTAATTGACTTGTGAACTCATGTCTGACTGCACCTACTGGGAAATTCTGCCTGATAAAACCCTATGTTGTTCTTCTCTTTCTCCTCATTTGTATTCATTAGGGGATTTGGAATATCATACCAGGGTATAAACAACAAGTAGTCACAAGGAGTAATAAATAAAGCTAAGAACAATTTCCTTTCTTCATGTGTTCTAGTGTTCTTTTAAAGACAGCAACTAACATAGCATTCTTATTAAAATCCATTACTTAGGGTACAGAGCTAGTATTGCTTGAATATATGTAACTCTTTTTTAAAATATTTTTTAGATGTTGATGGACCTTTATTTTATTCATTTATTTATATGTGGTGCTGAGAATCAAACCCAGGGCCTCAAAAATGCTAGGCAAGTGCTCTTACCACTGAGCTACAACTCCAGCTCTGTAACTCTTACTTTTACTTTTATGATAAAAAATATTACTGTATAATGTATTTTGTTAAATTCAACCTATTTTCCCTTTATCTTCCATTTCTATATTGTACCAGTTCTCACTACAATGAACCAGGCTTACCTGTGAAGTCACATCTGCACAAACTCAGTAGTGAAGTTTCTCTACCTTCATTGATCACACAACATGATCTTTAATATTGTTGGCAAGAGTTTAAATATGTTGAAACCAATACTTTGGGCTTTTCTCATGTATCAAACAGTAGTCTCAACATTTAGCAGGCAACCAACAAGGATTTTTTTTTTCCCTTTAGTGGTTTATGTGTTGCTATTCAAATTTCATATGAATTTTAAACTCTGCCATATTCTTATTTTTGTAATGTACTCTTCTTATTGTTCTTTGGTGAAATTAAGTAGTACTAATAAATCAAAACAAATAATTTAATTTTACTAGAACGTTCAAAGACTGTAGGCTGAAACTTATCATTTGCTCAAACTTGATTAGTTATGACTTACATTAATGAAATGATCTAATTATCTGATTTGCATATAAGACTAAGAAACAAAAGTTATAAAGCATTTTAAGTAATTTTAATTAAAATTTGTTTTTTTGTTCTTTTAATCTTTCTTGACTTTAAAATGGGGATGGCCCTATACTGTTATACTCCTAAATTTAAAATTTTATGTATGTGGGAACTGAGTCATAGAGTATATGCCTAGCACGTACAAGGCTCTGGGTTCAATCCCAACACCAACTTGCTCCAAAAAAGTTTATGTATGTGTAGAGATCAAAATAATAGCACAATTGTTGAGTTTTACATGTGAAAGAAAAGTCAAATTTTGTCTTTTAAAATGTAAATAGAATAGAGATTGAAAAATATAGATTCCTATTTGATAATTTTAATACATTAAAAATAGGCGATTAACAACCTATTTAAATGTATGTGCTCTGTTATTCCTAGCATACCTCATGTATGTAAGAAATGATAGGTTCCACTTTAACTGAAAAGAGTATTTTGAAATGATTGTTTTAATGATTATTATGATATAAATTCTTTTGGCATTCTTTTAAAGAAAATTGATTTTCTTTATTATGTACAATGCCTGAACTTGTCTTATTTACAAGGAAAGTTATGGCTAGCATTGGCTCTTTCTTCCCACGTGAATTCAGTTGCTCATTTTGTGTGCAATTATTTCTCAGTTTATTTCCCACCAAGGATTTGCCTTTTGCTGGGGTGCCAATTATGTATATCATATACTGTAATCTGTCTCACTTGCATCTGACCAATAATGATGGAACAATTCACTGTTACAAAATTCCTTTTCACAATTATCACTTTCCTGGGAAATTGCCTAGTTTAAAGGAGGTTGTACTAAAATCTTTTACCAAAGAAGCATTTACATCATCAATATTTCTTATCTTGCCTTTCTCCAGGCTCCAACACAAATACCTAAACTAAATAAAGAACCAATTATTTGAAAAGTGAAAAATGCCTTGCTTATCCTATTTCTCTTTCCTTTTGCATTTACAGATGTCATCCATACTGTAGGGCCTATAGCCAGAGGTCATATTAATGGTTCCCACAAGGAAGACCTTGCAAATTGCTATAAATCATCTCTGAAGCTGGTGAAAGAAAATAACCTCCGATCAGTTGTAAGTACTTTCATGTTCCTCATTTCTTATTCTTTTTCAGCTTTTATGTTTTGAACATCAATCTTGTCTAAGAAGAGGTAGGAAACCATTTCCAAAATTCTGATGATTAAATTTAAGGATAGCTGCTAAGTTATGTATCCTCTTTAGTTATCATTACTCTACACATTGGCATCCCCTAAATATTTGCTAAATTGTTTGTGATGTTTTAGAATTTGAAACTATAGAACTCCCCAACTAGAGTCATCTTGTCTATTTTCTTCTCTTCATTTTGCCATTTATTTTCTTTTGAAGAAAGCAAAAGCGATGCTAGTGGCCAACACTTTTAAAGAATGAAATTAGAAAGTACTGAGTTTATTATCATAATACATATTTATTACATATTGGTAGTTTGTATATGCATGTTTAGAGCTCAGTTTAATCTCTACCTACATGTATGAGTACATAAGCTTGTGTATAAATGCATTGCTTTAGAAATGACTCATTTGCAGAAAGTTACTCTATGTATTTTTATCTGAAAGTTGTTATTCTTTTAGATTCATTTTAGTCATCATGAACTAGCACTTTGTAGCTGAGTGTCCCACATCTCTTCTGAATTTTATCAGTTTAGACAGAAAATTCAGAAAATGTGGCTCTAATCTATTCCCTTAACAGTGGGCTAAGATGAAAGGAATTCTCTCCTACATGGATTTGGAGGTGTTTATCCACCTGCTTTTCTTTTGCAGCATGTCCTACCTTTATTACATCTCAATTACATCAGGAAAATGAAACTATGAGAATACTAGATTGTAAATACCCAATAGTAAGTTAATTTGGCCAGAATCCCTTGGGTTTTTCCCACACATATGTTGTAACCTAACTGAAATTATGGGGTTAAACATTTGACTTCTTAGAAAGTTGAATAGATCAGCATTGCCTGGGATTGCACAAAAATCATGATTTTACTATTTGCAAGGAAAAACATTAAGAATTACACATATTTAAATAACCCTGAATGGTTGTTGTACTTTTGTACATGACTGTAATTATAAAGTGCTTTTTTCAGTGCAACATTGGTGAATTTGCTTGCAACGAGAAAACTCTTTATAAGCTAATTTTATAGCCCTTTTAATCTTTGCATAATTGCAGAGCTAGATATTTTATTTTACCCTTTGATTTTTAAAAAATTTTCTGTTTGCAAATGAATCAATATATAAGAACCTATTCTGTCTCAAAGGAGAAAGCTGAAGTTCAAAGAGAATGAAGCAAAGTAAAGTATGAAGCTGGTTGGTTAATTTTGTTCTCTATAGGAAAGTAAGAAAAATCGAAACAGGTGCGCACATTCAGGGAATAATTAAAAATTTGTCAATATAGCATATCGATTTAAAAAGGCAAGGGGCAGAAGTGCTTGGAAAATGGACATGTATAGAAGTTTCCAACCTGGGGGGAGGGATTTTGAGACCTGAAGAGAATTTGTTTAATGAATTCACTGACATCTTTAATGATATGCTTTTAAAAGCCAAGAAAAAATGAGGCAAAAAGTCCATTAGAAACAGTATAAAAACAGCACTCACTCTTTAAATGGGGGAAAGAAACATCCTTAACTATAATCATCTTAAAACAATCATATCTGTCATTGTGCTACTTACTACCCTTGGAAGTGGAGTAAGAATTATGGACTAAGTTAACTTATCAAAGGGTCTGAGATTGGGCTGATCTAATACACTGTTATCCTGGATTGGAATTAGCTTACCTTAATATTTTAGATGAAGATTTTGAAAGATTAATTACATGTTACTTAACTAAAATTAGCAGGTAATGCTAAACATAATTTATTCTAGTATTAGAATTCAAATAGAGTAGAAAATATCTGTGAAATGTTAAATGAAATGTCCATCTAAAATAAGGACCACATTCTTGCTTGGTTGGCTGGAATTGCCAACAAATGGCTTGACCCTTTTTCATTAAAATGTTTGTTTATTCAGCCTTTCTTCTTCTTTTGAAAGGGGAGATGGGATTCTTTATGGTATATTTTGGACTACCATTGAAAAAATACTAATGTCCCCAAATTATGATTATTTGGGGGAAAAGGAAAGTTTTTAGAAATGTGATTATGTCTGGACACATGTTTTTATACTATAGGCTTGTACTTGGCAGACTCACCACAAAAAACTTGAGTTTTTTTAAATTAATGTCAAAGTTTCTCCGAAACCATTTACCAGAGTGGCTTTAGTGTTCATTCTACCAGTTAGCACTGTATGACAACAGACAAATAAAGTCAAAGTTCTGTAGCATCAGTTGCTAGATATAACAAATCAGCAAATTACTGTTATCTCAGACCTGACCAACTCATGTGTCTATTATGAGGATCAATTGAGATAATGAATGTAAAATAACTGGAGAAATGTAATTCTCCAGCAACTATAGTTTTTGACTATTTTACTATGTTAGTTTTTTTTTTTTTTTTTTTTTTGGTACCGGGGATTGAACTCAGCGGCACTAGACCACTGGGCCACATCCCCAGCCCTTTTTTGTATTTTATTAGAGACAGGGTCTCACTGAGTTGCTAAATGCCTCGCCATTGCTGAGGCTGGCTTTGAACTCGTGATCCTCCTGACTCAGCCTCCCAAAGTGCTGGGATTACAGGCGTGCGCCACTGCGCCCGGCACTATGTTAGTTTTTTGACTATGTTACTTTTAGTAGAAGATGATTGGCAATTCAGAAGATAGGTATTATTCTTGTGTAGATACCTATTCTGAACACTAGAATTATAGATATTTATCATGCCATTTCTTGATGTTTAAAAACCAGAATTAATTATCATGAAGAATAGTTTTATATTATGTTTATTTAAGCTATTGTTTACATTTCTAACATAATTTTATTCATAATCATTAAAAATGTAATTGTTTATATTACCAGCTCACTTCTCCATTCACAATAGCACACAACATGGAATGTTTTGCTGTCCAGTAGATGCACTGAGTTAAATTATATTCCTTACATCACTAACTGTAACTGTCTTAAATTTGTACTCTAATCTTTTAATTTATAAAGGATCTTTCATGTTATGGTTTCTCCACTACATGTTGTTTTGGCAGCAAAGCCATGAAAATGAATACTGAGTGAATAGTGAAATCAGGATAGCACATATATAAGGAAACAACTATAAGGCAATATGGAAAATTTCATAAGGAGTTATATTACTTTAGTGCTTCAAATCATTTAGGATGTTCTGCAGCTACAACTAACCTCAGAAAGTCAGAGTCTTATAAGCAGTTCTTCATCTTGTATGTATAATATCTGGAACTCATAACCTCCTTAGTCAAAAAACATAAAATTTGAAAAAAAATTTTTCTGTTGTGGAGTAGAAGTAACCTGTATTATTTCAGTTTCCATTTCATTGGCCAGAGCTATTCATGTAGTCCTGCCTACTCATAAGGGGACCAGAGAAATGTTCAAGAATAAGTTAAATATTTGATTGACACCATTTTTCTGCTGAAGTTAAACCGAAGGCTTTAGGAACACAGCAGAGTATCTGTTTTTTACTCTAATTTCACCAAAGGAAAATATTTTTTCACATTTTTACTAAAGGTAAAACAAATAATATGATTGTTTATTTACTTAATAAATATTAATGATACCTACTATGTATCAGGACATTATTATATGTCTTCTAAGACATGCAGGATATAATGGTTGTCTTCAAACAAAACCATCATGTCCCCTGTATGATTTGAGACTCTTCTGTAGCTCTTGTATCACTTTGAAATATCTTCCCACAGTTGCCTGAGATTTCATAATTAATGAGTAATTTATGATGGTCAGGCTTTGTTCTATCTGTGCCATTTTCCTTTAAAATGCAAATACCCATGAGATCAGCAGATAATTAATTTCCTAATACCTTAATATGAAGGAATTTATCAAATTACTTATTACTTTGGCAGGATAAATTAGAGGATGATGAAAGTACGAGCACCTGGGACTGGGGGAGGAGGAGGAGAATTGGAAGGGAGTAGAGAGAAACAGAATACAGAGTGTGGTATTAATAAATAACACTCACCTCCCAATTTTTTCAAAAGGATTTTATTTTTAAACAAAGAGAAGGAAATGTTATATTCACACATAATCATCTAGAAATAAAGTAGTGATTTAGGTGTTGGATATGCTGTGGATAAAATGTTTCAATATGAAAAAATACTATTCTTCTATTAATTTAGGGAAGAAATTTTGCCTGCCTTTTTAATCTCTGGATAGAGATCCAATCTTTGTGAGGGTCATTTTCAATATCTATACCCATAGGTTTGCTTTAGGTACTAAAAAAAATAATAAACCTAATGACTCATTTTATACTGGCATTTCTTTTCTATGAATGATTATTTTAGTACAACCTTATTAATGTGAGGAAATATTTAAATTGGAGATTTTAATCACGAATCTTCTTCTATTCTTACCATAAAGGGTTTTAAAAAAAAAAAATCTGACCAATCTTTCATGCTTTCTAGATCTAGTTTGTGGGTTTCTTATTCCTTTCAACTTAACTATAAATATAATTCAGCTGTTTTTCTTCAACTTTAAGTTTCCCTTGGACAAAATTCAAATATATGCAAATTAATTTTTGTAAATACAAAATCAATATCTATTGAGACTGTTGATTACAATATTGGTAAAATATCAGGCACCATGAAGAGACTAAATAAAAGTTAAATGTACTGGACACTGGAATAGGAAAAGAAGTCTTAAAGGAAAATCAAGAAGGGTTTAGATTTTCTTTGTACAACCTTGTGGAGGAGAGGTAGATGTGGAAAAGAAAAGAAAATAACAGCAACAACAAAAAAAAGTATGTCTTAGAATCACAGTATTTTAACATATGTGACCTGAGAACGTAAAAGGTAGGCATCTACAATATTTTGATTTTTGGAAAAATAGTGTGACCTTAAAAATCTAAACTTTAGCACATAACATACAATATCCTTGTGATTATGTATTACCTAAGACCTAAAACATATAACTGGAAATGGTGTATTGTCAACTTAAACGGCAGTCAGTGAGAGATTCTCTAAAGATTAATGAAGTGTAGTTGGAAGTAGAATAGCATTGCAGTGGAAATATCTGTACCATAGTAAACCATGAGCATATTCAAGGAGGTTGAAACAAGTGAAAGTTTTTAAGAGCAAAATCAGAAGGATTATATCAAATATTTTGAATCAGTTATCTTTGACTAGGATGATTAATAACAAAGCTGGAGACAGTTGAAGGTTGAACAGAGTTGCTAGGCAGAGATTCATGCAGAAGTATTTATTTTTGTGTAAGACTGTGGTAGCCTTTGTGTAACATTATGTTTCTAGCCGAGTTACTATCAGGAAATTGTGCATAAAAACCCTTACCATCCAGCTTATTTATTCATTTTTTTTGGTTAGGGTTGACACAAGTGATACCATTTTGATTATGACAGTTTTCACAGTATGTTGGTGAAAATCTTGGTGAAACCTCAGAGGAAAGTATAGCAGGAAAGACAAGAAAGAAAAATTCCTGTGTAGCAGGGGCTGGTTAATGAAAATCAGCAATATTGTATCCAATACTGTATCTCTGATTTAGAAAATGACAGATACTATCTTATACATCATGCTCTCTTTATTCTATTTAAGCATAGATATAGTCTGTGTGAATTTTTGTCAGTTATTCCTACATTCTATTTCTTTTCTTTACAATCTGATCTTAAATTCCTTTATGGAAAATTCTACCATGAGTTTTATTTTTAGCAGCCCGATGTATGCCATTTCAAAAGGATCTCAGTAGTTTCTCCTCTCAGTATCAGTTAGAAGGTGTAAACTCATATTTGTCAATGATATTAGACATTTAAGAAAACTCCTGTACTGATAAAATATACCAAATGTACCAAGTTTGACATTTTTTGACAACATGTAATAAGAAAATAGATGTTTTGTTAGAGAAATGATCATAATGATGTATAAGATAGTATCTGCCATTCTCTAAATCAGAGATACAGTATTAAATACAATATTGCTGATTTTCATTAACTAGCCCTTGTTCCATAGGAATTTTTCTTTCTTGTCTTTCCTGCTATACTTATAAGTCAGATTTTACTTGGGTTAAAATTTATTTTCTTATTGATGAATTTATGAATTTAGTGGTTTTATGTGATTATGGGAAGGCTAAAATTTGGATGTTTAAATGGTGTACATTACTATAATTTCCATGATTATCATGTAACATGACTTATTAAATGGGAAAATATTGTAAATTTTTACTGGTGTGAACAATCCAGTGCCAATAGAAATCTCTCAAAGCTAGGTGATGTTCACTCCACGAGTCATAGACTTTGAGAAGGAATAGCTTCTAATGCAGAAGACAACAGATCTACAACTTCAGTGCTACCTCTAGGCATTGTGACAATAGAGATTTTGGAATTCTGCATTTGTTTTACTATGGTGTAGGTTTTTATTTTAAGACGTAGTCAAGTGAATCTTATTTTCTTATCAAAGTTCTCTTCTGAGAAGGTTGCCATGGCAATGAGTTCCCAGCCTGAAATACTTAAATGTTGGTTTTATTTCATTATCCAAGTTTCCATTACAGGCTGCATCAATCAATGCAGCTCTCTATTCAGGAAGACTTTTGCAACCTTAAAAAGCTGACTCTTTAATTTGGTACCTCTGTTCATCTGCCTAACTTGACGTCACCATTTCTCAGCTAGTTCTTTATCTCAAAGAATGCTTTTTTGTAGAGCCATGGGTTTGATCTTTTCTACTTTCTATTTAGGCAACATCTAGTCCTGGCTCTCCACTGTCTGATTTATAAAGGATGATACTATGTCTCAGTGTCTTTCTTAGTTGAGTTTCTAACAACTCTGTGACTAATGATACTATGAATAAATAACAAGAACAAAAGCATTTTCACATTTGGGGCTTCACTTTACAGCTTACCACAGTACATTCCTATACATCATCTTATTTGTTATTCAAATGATCTAGCTAGCTGCCTCTATTTCTTTAATTTAGCCAAAGTGGGAAGGGAGGACTAAATCAAGACCTTTTCCACTCCCTTTTCTTTCCTGTGCACACCCTTCCTAAGATTTCTTAACTGGGCATAGGAGTAAAGAATCCATTTGCAATAGTACTCTCATTGGGTTATTATCGCTTGAATCGACAAGTGACCAAAGACAGACATCAGGAAGGAAGAGGAAGAAAAGCATGAAATGATGGCAAATGTACACATTATGTCTGAGAAACAGATAGTTATCCACCCAAACCTGTATTTTCAGATATTGTACAGTTCATATCTTCTGGTAGCCATACCAAAGTGATGATTTGAGTTGGAGGAGATCATTTAACCATGAAATAGAGTAATAAGAGTGGTTAGAACTTCTGAACCCTCACTTTGTGCCAGGCACTATGTTTTATACATTTAATCCTCAAAATAATCTTGAGTTAGAAAGGGTGGTTTTGAAACCAACCCCGATACTCATCAGCTGATGAATGGATAGGGAAACTTTGGTATATATATACACAATGGAACACTACTCAGCACTAAAAGAGAATAAAATCATGGCATTTGCAGGTAAATGGATGGAGTTGGAGAAAATAATGCTAAGTGAAGTTAGCCAATCCCAAAAAACCAAAGGTCGAATGATCTCTTTGACATAAAGATACTAACTTATAAAGGCAAGAGAGAGGGAATGAGAGGAATAAAAGAGCTTTAAATAGAACAAAGATGGGGGAGGGAAGAGAGGGGACAAGGGGATAGGAATAATGGCAGACTGAGTTATCCATGATTACCCTAAATACATGGATGAAGACACAATTGTTGTAAAAATACTTGATATTCAACCAGCAACTTGAAAAATAAAATAAAATAAAATTGCACCGAACAACAACAACAAAAGAAATAAAAAAAAAATACATGAAAAAAAAAAAGGTGGTTTCTTCCACTTTACAGACAAGGAATATGAGCCAGAGGATGATAAGGAAATTACTCAAGGCCTTATATCAAGCAAAAAGTGGAGATGGGTTTAAACTGAGGCAATTTAAATCCAGGGGCTTTAGCCCTTAATCCTCCTTAGTCCTGTCCAGTTATGTGTTTCCTTAACTGGTGGTTCTTGGGAGGAGTAGTACTACTGCTCTCTCTAGGGAGCAGTTTGTGAAGGTGGTTTTGGGAAATGGCAAGAAGGGGGTGTCACTTGAATGTTGTGGGCAGGGACAGGGGTGCTGTAACATGTGGGTTGGCCAAGCACATTGAAAGCTGTCCTTCATGCCACACAGCATTTTGATGTTTTGCTGGCAGACACATAAGTAAAAATCCATTCTTAAACAATAGGATACATCAAAACAAAGTATTTTTTCTCCCTTAGTATATATTGAACTACCATGAAAATCAAGGAAAGCTTATACTTAGTTTGCTTAGAACTTTACCAGGAGGAAATCCTGTCACTGGTGGCTGGGCCACCTGTTGTGACTGAGTCACCAATGCACCATATCTGTTGGAGTCTGCATTTGTAGGTGCTCTTTTCTTGGTGAATCAATGTAGGAAATCAGACTCCTGATTGAATATTATATGTCCTATGGTAGCCAGGCCTGAATCTTTACATGTGAAAAACAGAATTTTACTACAATCCTTTCCTTTTAATATCTCTTTCATATTACACTGTAGCACTAGATTAATTTTTAAAATTTGACATGTTATCTTAATTTGGCTTTCCCTCTGGAAGCAGATGCTAAGATAATGATTTGTGTGTATTTTATTAAGAAGATAGAAACAAGAAGCACTTGAAGAGGATTGGAGGGGTTGGGGAGAGAGGATTGAGAAAGGAAAGGAAAGGCTGTCAAGAAGGGGTGGGTAGGTACTGATATTGAACAGGTCACCATCTTTGGACAACTAAGGCTCAGTCCTTCCAAGAACTCTGGGGATTCCTAGGAGTTGAAATGAGAGAGGAGGAAAGATGGGCTATTCAGTCTCCAATTCCATCCGTTGGTTAAGGATTGTAACTCCCCAACATTTTTTGTCTGCCCCTTGGTCAGACTGAGAGAAAGTCCTCAGGCAGAGAATGGTGTTAAAGGTGTTTGCTGGAGGACACTGTGAGTGGGCCTGTACTGGAACACAGTTCTGAGAAGATGTGGGTAGGGAATTGACACCTTCTGCTTCATGCATGTAGGTAAGTTTTACCATTTAGAGTTATAAGTTCATCATAATAAATGAGCTTTACAAAACCATTTTTATGAAAAGGGAGGGTTGGGCCTGGTAAAACTGAGAATGATTTGTTTAAGTTTTGTTGCTAATAGGACAAAACTATTCAATATGCTACACACAGATGGCCACTTTTAAATTTTATTATTGAACTCAGCATCAAATTATCTGCTTCTTTAAGTGTATTTTGATATAAGTGTCATAAGGATGACAGTTAACAAACTAGAGTATAACCTATAGAATGCATGGAGTTATAAAAGTGAATATGATGATCAGGTGATAGAGAAATAGTATCACAATATTGTGTCACTTTGCTTGAGTTTTTTCAAGATCTGAATATTAAACTTGGGTTTACCATGCAAATTGCAAAAATTTAGCTACCCAAGTATGAATATATGTGAAAAAATTTTTTTTAATCAGAAGACAAATATTAAGGATGAACAATTTCGTTTGAAGGTCATCTTTTATTTCATTGCAGTATAAGAATTCTTTCAGTTTATGTTTTCCTTTAGTGTGCTGGGAAATATGTTATCTTATATCTTCTACAAAAATTTCACAATATAATTATGATCTGTTCTTGCTGTAGGAGTGTCTGAACTTTTTTGTTTCATCTCTATATACACCTGGAAAAAAATATTTTTAGTCACTTGTACATTCTGCAAATACAAGTCTAGTCTACTAGCAAAGACAAGAAAAAATATCTTTACACAAAAATATAAAGTATCTCAATTTGGTTGAATTTGTCAACATAATTATTTTCAGTTCTTTTATCAGTCTAAGGAACATTCTTAGGAAAATCATCACTGGTTTCTACAACAGTGTCTTCCAGAGTAAATACTAGCCCAACACACTGTCAAAGAAAGTATATTACAGTGAAATTTGTATAGATGCTGTAAGCAGATTTGCAATGCAAGCTTTCATCTTGAGTGCTTTATTTTCTCCTGACCTGAGCAGCAGTTATTAGATCACTGTATCATGAGGAAATAGTCAATTCAAAACATGGACCACAGAGTCCCCAGCCTGCCATTAGGTTTGAACAACTGAGCAATTTTGGCATATATCTAGAGGGTTAATAGTTTAGAGCAAAGGCAATGGCTTTAAATTGTACATTTTTTCTTGCAAATGTTCAGATTTATTTCTTTGGGAAAGCAATTTCAATGTATAGAATCTAAGCCATTTGTAAGCTGTTGAACTGGGAGACCAAAGGAGCAAAAACAAATAAAACCAATAAAATTTTTAAAATAAAAATAAATCTGTCAGTGGCCAAAAAGCTCTCTTGACTTGTTTATGAACAATTCGATAGAGTTGCAAAGAGAGGATTTTATTTTCTAATGGAAAACGTGTCACAGATTCGTTTCAAGCCACAATTTAGCAGTCTTTGTTAGATATATATACAAATACACTTTTAAAGTGTACAAAAGGTGAAATATTTTCTTTTCTTGGTGTCCCATGGAAATGCGATAGTATTGTATTTATAATTATGGATTTACTTCATTTTAGTCCATATGAGCTGAGTACTTTAGTGAGGGTATAGAGATTATTAACTTAGTACTCTATTTAACACTCTTCTGATATTATGTTTTGAAACTTTCCTTTCTTCAAGAATCTTATCAAGTAAGTGATCCCACAGGATACATGATATAAAAGCTTATAGACAAAATTAAGAGTCATGACTCACATAGTTTATTGAATTAAGGGAAATGAAGCTGGGGAAAAAGAGAGGTTAATGCATTTAGGCTAGGCAACAAATGAACGGAAGAATCACTTACCTCATTGTTGGTGACATTGTGGTCATATGCCCTGTGTGTCTCTGTCTACAATTTCAGCCTTGTAGGTGATGATGTGGTTATGAGAACCAGAGTTACAGTTTGAGCAAGGTAGCATGGCAGGTAGTACCTGGGGCAGCAACGTGTATTTGCTGTATTGAGAAGACATAGAGTTAAGTGTACCTGGCTAGCAGCTCATCACTGAGTTTCATACATATATACACACATACATACATCCCATTTGTTTTTCTTTCTTCTAAGGAAAAATTAAATTTTTCAAATAATTTGACAAAAACATTGCACTTTTTGTATGAGATGGGGTGGCAAATATTAGTAAATTATTATAACTAAGCGATGGGCAGTTGCTGTGAACTTAATTGTGTCCCCTCAAATATTCATATATTGGCACCCTATCTACCCTTCAAAATAGAAATATCAGATAACTTGCTTCTTTTCATTGTAATTCTGCCCTGTGAGGATATAGCTAAAAATTATACAACTGAAACTCAGGAAGAGAGTTCTCAAAAGGGAACCAAATATGCCAGAACCTTGATCACAAACCTCCCAACTTTCAGAACTTTAAGAAATAATAAATTCCTGTTGTTGAAGTCATCTGGTCTATGTCTTCATGTTATGTCATCCTAATCTGAGTAATACAGTGGTTATATGGATGCACATTATACTATATTCTGTTTTTGTATGGTTAATGTTTTACAGAACAAAATAGAAGTTTATAGATAAAAAGAGAATGATAATAAGTGATAATAATATGGACTTCTTAGGATTTTCATGAAGCTAAATGAAGTAATATTTATAAATTGTGTAAAGGATGATAAAGTAACATTTATTAATGATAATTTATATAACATGTATATCTAGAAAACTGCTAGGTTTTAGCCATTATTAAAAGTACTTGGGATATATCTGCATTTGTGGAGCTTACGTTCTACCAGTAGTGATTATCTATTTTATCACTAGATAGTTCCACAAAATTTCTAGATCTTGTGATTTTTATTGTTATTGCATTCCTGGAAATCATCTCATTATCATTGTATATTTTTACCATATTTCTTTGACTACCAAATCTTTGAAAAGCAAAGAAGATAATTAGCTAAGTATAGATCCAGAAAATGGCATTTGTATGAAATGGTAATAACATAACCTTTCATAAAGACAGATGACTATGTTTTAGTCCTGTAAAGAAAGCATACTAGCTATTTCTGAAGATCATGTATTATTGGGCAATGTATTATTGGGCAATCTGATGAATAATCAGAAAGCTCTCTGGAGAATTGAGTGAAGTTAACTCAATAAAGTCCCCAAAACAATGAAAATTCAGAAATAATTACTCAGGCTTATGTTTTAATGCAAAAATTAGATTTTTGAGACTATTGCTCCAGTAAAAAGGAATAGCTAAAACTATGAAATACTTTAATTTTTTTGTGATGTTTGGCTACTCTGGGGAGACAGGTTTCACATGAAAATGTGGTTTGCAGCATGAGTAAGAAATAGATGACATGTTCTGTAGCTTAAAATAGAGCCATTTCTCTATCAGGTCAATCCTTCATATAAGAAGACAAACTATATTTTTTCTTTCATCAGCAAAGTATCCCCTAAGATATATTAAGTACAAAAGGAAATATTCAACTTTATAGTTGCAGACACCCAGCAGACAACACTTTACCCAAGTGACCAAGATTCACACATATAGATATCATGAACTTCTTGGTGTATTGGATTAAGAAAGACTACTACATCATTCCTTTGATATTCTTGCAAACAACAACAAACAAACAAACAAAAAATGCAGGACCTCAGTCCAGTCATTAGAAACCATCAGGCAAATTCAAGGAGGGACATTCAACAAAACAGTTCATTAGTACTCTTCCAAATTGTCAAAATCATGAAAAAAATCAGAAAGACTAAAGTGTGTTCTTTTTCATTGACATTTTTGTTATGTTGATTGTTTTCCAAATGTTATGCCATCTTTGCATTCGTGGGATAAATCTATTTTAGTCTTGGTATATAATTATTTTTATTTATTCTTGGTTTTGCTGGTAACTTATTGAGGATGCTTGTACCCACATTCATAAGTTAGTCTGTAGTTTTCTTTATTGTGATTTTTTTGGTCTATTTTTGGTATCACAGAATGAAGTGAGAAGTGTTACCTCCTCTTCTATTTTTATGAAAGAGTTTGTGAAAACAGTGGTATTAATTCTTTAACTCTTTGGAAGATGATTTAATAACTTTTAAGATATTATATGAAAACATTTATTTAGCTCATAGTTTGGATATCTAAGACCAAGAAGCAAGAATTTCTAAAAATTAGAAACTCTTAGAATACACATTTTGTTTTTAAATGAAAGGTATTTGCTTACATGTTTTCTAATTCCACAGTTGCCTTGTCAAAAGTTGTAGGTTTTGTTCCTCAGGAAACATTGAAATGGAGCTAAGCATGCAGGAGGTTAATAAAGTACCTTTGCTATTAACATCTGCAAAAGGGAAGGAGAGACAGATTTGAGGAGAGAGAGAGGTCAGGTGGTGATGTTGTCTGCCTGGAACATCTGCTAACCCTGCTAGGAATTCTGGAACCTGAGGTGGACCTTCCAAATTGTCCCAAGTTGGTGTGAGGAGTCCAGTTCTTTATATTCCTGTTTCACTCAGTCATTGGATATAGGCTGCACCCAGGAAGGGGTATGATCTTAGGTAAACAGCTTTCTTCTGCCAGGGGCAATTTCTGGAGAAGACTGAGAGCTGAGGGATGGCTACTGGAAACGTTACCTGTAGCTGAGGCAGTGAGGGCATCCTTCCATCCCACAGGGAGCCTGGACAGTCCATCACAGTGTTCATTACACAAGACACCAACAAAATTGGGATTCTCAAACTGTGATTTGTCTAATTTATTCAACAGTTATGTATTTTCTCTTGACAGGATTTTAAGAAATTTAATGGTGCTAAGAAAATGAGAATTGAGGTGAAATATTTTGCCTCTTTCAGGAAACCAACTGTAAATGTTACTAGGCTGAGGGTTCCATGTTTACTGTTCATAGCTGAGTCATTGTGGCCCATGTGCAGATAATATTACTCTAGGAAAGAGTCTTAGTTTGTTCTCAGAGCTCTCTTTTTCTATACATGCATTTGTACTTCCTTAATTCCATATTTTTTCTTGGTTATCTCATTTTTAGGAATAAAAATTATAGACTTACACACAACAATATACACGTATCTCAAATTATACATTGTATGCAGTAGGGCCAGCTTGTGCTAATTTATGAGAGCTGATTATTAAAATTTTAGGAATTTTTTGAGTAGATTATTAAAACATAACCTTTGCTAAAAATTAAATTTTATGCACTCATAATTTAATACATTATATTGAACACAAAGGTAATATATGCTGATCACACATCAGGTCCTGATTATTTTACTACATTTTACTATTATGTATGCTTTTGGAGTTTTGTCTGTTGTTCCTGCATGGTGGGACACTACAAAATTATGGGTTTCTGTTCTTTTCATCCCAACTCCATGTTCAGTGACATAATATAGGTAGTATAAAACTTTCCATGGTGAGATTATTCATACCACAGAAATCAACAAATGCCACATATTAGGGCTTGATTTATTATTTCGTTGATCGTTAAGACTTAAGAAAGTGGGGGCTGGGGCTATGGCTCAGTGGTAGAGCGCTCCTCTCGCATGTGTGAGGGTTCGATCCTCAGCACCACATAAATAAATAAAGGTATTGTGTCCACCTACACTAATAAAATATTTTTTAAAAAAAGACTTAAGAAAGTGATAGAGAAATGCTGATAAAGCAGATTAAAGTTGTGTCATTTTCCATATGTGAAACATTATAAATATCACAAGAAATTGGAAATATTCCTATTTCTTTTGAAAACTACAATCTATTAAGCAAAGAGGCTGTGTACACATTGATAAAAGAGTGAAGTTATAAGATTTGTCTTTATCACTTTTTGCTTTTGTCTTTTCATTTACATTAATGAATAATTTTCTCAGGTATTTTGTCATAGCAATGAAAAGCTAACACAAGGGTATACTAAGCATTAGTAAGGTGGTCCTGTTATTGCTCATTTAACAGCAACACCAAAGCGGAATTAGGTAATTTCATATGTAAGTAATAGTTTCTCTACTTAGAAAGCAGGAACAAGGCAAGATTTTTAACTGCTTCATTTGAGTCTGGAGACTTGGAAGATCTTAAGGCATGGAGTGTTAGTTGATTTGCAACTCCATTGATTCCTATTTTGATCTAGCTTGTGTGTCTAACTAGGTAGATATTTTCTTTCCTTCCTACCCACCCACTCTGTGTGCATCATTCTAGAAATTATGGTTTGATCAAGGAGAATAACATTCCTAAATAAATAGTTCTAACAGCTTTTCTCTGCTAAAAGGTCCAAATAAGCTCTCAGGTTTTTATTTTACTTTTAGTGTTAGGAATTTTATCTTACTCAACTCTAATACAAACATTAAAAAAAAAATGTATAACCAAAAACCTTCTTTCTTTTAAGTGACAATAAAGGTATACTCTACAAATATATTTTCATCTGCAATTTCTAAACCAAAAGATGCAAAATAAGCACACATTTGCCAATATTTCAAAATGCCTACTGTTCTATCTGCACATGTTTAAATACTGTAAGTCACTACTGATGAAAATTATTTCAAATTCAAGTGCAATGGAATTCTCTATAATGTTCTGAACAACTGTGGCATTATCAGCAAAACATAACATTACAGCCTCATTGTAAATAATTCTGAGATTTGTTTGATCCATTCACCATGATCATGTTAATATGAAACATGAAGAATAAACATCTGAAATGGATAATTCCATAGTTATTTCATGCCTTCATTTATTTTTCACATTGTGCTGTTTTGATTTAAGTGGTGGAGGAATACTTTCTCAACATTTAGTCTCAGCTGCCTTCTCATGGGGTTGATTGTTGATTTCTTCCAGATTACAAATCTTTGTTCAATGTAAGGATTCTGACATGTTGCATCAATACTTCTCTATTTCTTTAAATGGGAAAATATATTTACTCCATTTCCTGTAACAAGTGAGGGGCATAGTGTATGGCACTCAAAATGTGTTTATATTATTTCCATTATAAAAAATGTCAGGAACTAATTTGAGGCCAGGAACTGGTGGTGTTATTGTTCTATTCATACAAGCTTATGTGAAAGCATTTCCAATTTTGACAAATTTGGCTTAATAATAATCAAATGGTGCCTACATTTCAAATGTGTATCTTCCTAAGGGCCTATGTTTTGCACAAAATTAAAGACACAGTGTTGCTCCTTGGAACAAATTAAGAAGCAGTTTGAAGAACTTTATATGTCACCTTTGGACAGTATTGTCCCTTTTTCTTCTAGAACACAGATGTGATGACATGAATAGAGATATGGAGATTCTGTGAACCTCAAGCTAAAATCATATAATAAATCAATCTGAAGTGCTACAGAAACATATGCCTTTAATGCTAATAAATTGTCTTCTCTTAGTAGCAGAGATATTACTATTATTTTAGTCCCACCTCATTTGAAGATTCTCACTGGTACATTGGTATTCTGTTGAGTACATCAGTAAACAAGTAACATAATGAATAGGGTGCACTCATGTGGGTGTGCATGCGTGTTGTAAATCCACACCACTTTTCTTCTCTGAATTATTGCATCTGAGTGTTTTAGGGAAGTATTGTATGCCTTTATAATATATTGATGTTGATGGGTTTCATAATTGCTTTATAGTATCACAGAAAGAAAGCTGACCAAAGAATTTGAAACCCAGAATCTAAGTACTGGCTTTCTATTTAATTGCTATGTAGGATCACCTCTCTTTATATTTTAAATGGGTCTAGCAATATCTTCTCTTAATCAAATCAGTGAAGAAGAATAGTAAGTGTTGATGAAAATGTGGGAAAACTTGGAAGCTTTATACATTGCAATGGGTATGTAAAATTGTGTGGTTATAATGGAAACCAACTTGGTAGTTTCTCAAAAGGTTAATTTTCATGACCCAACAATTCTGCTTCTAGGTATACAACCAATAAAAGTAAAAACATATGTCCAAAAATAAATTTGTACACAAATGTTCATATAGCAGTATTATTCATAATAGCACCAAAATAGAAACAACCCAGAAAACCATGAACTGATCAATGAATTTACAATGTATGTCCATCACACAATAGGAAATAATTAAGCAATTAAAAAAAGAAGGATGGATACATGCTGCAACATAAATGGAAGTTTAAATGTTCTACTAAGTGAAATAAGCCAGTCACAAAGCCTATGTTTTCCGAATGTATTAATATAAAGTATCCAGAATCAACTGTTTCATAGAAACAGAAAATAGACTATTTGTTGCCAGAGACTGAGCATAGAAGATGGGAAAGAAATGGGAAATGACTGCCAATGGGCATCTCTTTGGGGTGATGAAAATTTTGTGGAATTGGATAGTGATGATGATTACTTAAATCTAAATAAAAAAACACAATTTGTACACTTTTTTATTGGTGGCATTATAATTATACATAATCATGGGATTCATTTTGTTATATTTGTACATGAACATATCATATATAATTTGATCAATCTCAATCCCTGGTTGTCTTCTCTTTCCCTTCCATCCTCCCTCCCCAGATCTGCATAAACTATAGACCTTTCATCTATTATTGTTGAATTGTTTTGGATATTCTGAGGTTTTTATTCTTCCATATAAAGTTTAGGACTATTTTTCTAGTTCTAGGAAGAATTTCATTGGTATTTTGATGGAAATTACATTGAATCTGTAGATTCAATTTGTAATATGGCCATTTTGACAATATTAATTCTGTCTATCCATGAACATGGAAGATCTTTACAGATTCTGAGGCCTTCTCTAATTTCTTTCTTCAATGTTGCATAGTTCTTTATTGTAGAGTTATTTCACTTTTTTGGTTAGATTTATTTCCAAATATCTTATTTTTATTTTTCATTCACAATCGTGAATGAAGAAATTTTCTTGATTTTTTTTTCTTGGCAAATTCACTATTGGGATATAGGTAAACATTTGATTTTCATGTGTTGATCTTGTATTCTGAAATGTTACTGAGTTAGTTTATCAGCTTTGTAAGTCCTTTGGACTTTCTTGGGAAATGGGTCTTCTAAGTATAGGATCATGTCATTAGCAAACAGATAGTTGATAGTTTGATTTCTTCTTTTCTATTTGTAACCATTTAATTTCCTTCACTTGCCTGATTGCTCTGGGTGAAGTTTCAAGAACTATATTTAATAGAAGTGGTGATAGTAGACTTCTCCTCTTATTCCTGATTTTAGAGGAAATGTTCTCAAGTTTTCTGTGTTCAATATGATGTTGGATTTGTGTTTGTCATATATAGCTCATGATATTAAGGTAAGTTTCTTCTATACCTAATTTCTACAGTGTTTTTACATGACTGGTTGCTGGATTATGTTGAAAGCTTTTTCTGCATCTATTGAGATGATCATGTGATTTTCATCCTTAATTTTATCTGTGATTAATTGCATTTATTGATTATGCATATTGAACCAATACTGCATCCCTGTGATGAAACCAACTTGATCATATTATACAATCTTATTAATGTATTTTTTATGTGATTTGCTAATTTTTACTAAGGATTTTTGCATCTATGTTCATCAGGATATTAGTCTATAGTTTTGTTTCCTTGTTTTGTCTTTATCTGTTTTGGGGATCAGGGTGATACTGGCTTTATAGTATGAATTTGGAAGTGTTCCTTGACTTTCTGTTTCATGGAGTAATTTGAGGAGGATTAGCATTAGTTCTTCTTTAAATGTTTGGTAGAACTCAGCTGAGAATTCATCTGTTCCTGAGCTTTTCTTGGTTGGAAACTTTTTAATTACTGCTTCAATCTCATTGCTTAACATTAGTCTGTTTTTGTTTTCTATATATTCCTAATTTAGTTTGGATAGGTCATATGTCTAGAAATTTGTCAATATCTTCATGGTTTTCCAATTTATTTGAATGTGATTTTTCAGAGTCACTAATGATCCTCTAGATTTCAAAAATGTCTAGGTGATATCTCCTTTTTCATCTCAATTTTGTTGACTTGTGTCTTCTCTCTCTTTTGGTCATTTTACTAAGTATTTATCAACCTCATTTTTTTTTTCAAAGAAGCAGCTTTTTGTTGCATTGATCTTTCTCTTTTTTTTTTTTTTTTTTTCTTGGCAGTGGTGGGGATTGAACTCTGGGTCTCACACATGGTAAGCCAATGCTTTTATCATTGTACCACATAACCAGCCTGATCTTTTATATTTTCAATTCTCAATTTCATTAATTTTGGCTTTGAACTTAATTATTCCTGTCTTCTACAGTTTCAAAATTAGATTTTTCCTGCTTTTCCAGGGCCTTGAGATGTAGAATTAGATTCTTTCTTTGGGATTGATATATCTCTCTTTCTTTCTTTCTTTCTTTCTTTCTTTCTTTCTTTTTTTTTAATGGAGTTAGTTACTGCTATAAGCTTTTTCTTAGAAATGCCTTACTAGAATCTCAGGGAATTTTACTATGTTGGATCACTATTCTTGTTTATTTCTAGGAATTTTTAAATGTCTCCTATAATCCATTCCTTGATTACTATTATGTTGCTGCCTGAAGCAGAAACCGCCTTGGAGCAACGAACGCCGCAGGAAAATTCGGAGGCAGGATGAAAATGAAAAAAGGTCTTTTATTCTTCTTCTCTCTCCGGCTCCAGCAATCACTCCAAACGCTCTAACTCCAACCACCACCTTCTTCTTCTTCCCACCCACACTAACTAAACTCACCCAGTTATATACATATCGCTTAACAAGGACACATGCTTACAGCTCGAGCTTACAGGTGCGTCACGCAGTGTTCACGGGCATACAAAGATTCTTTGGATAATGTATTACTATCAGGTGGAAACTAGAACATCTTTTATGGCTCTCAGCTAACCACAATCTTTAGCTATCTCCTTGATTATAGGCTCCTTCATTTCCCCCTTTTAGTTTTAAAAGAGGGGATGTTCTAGGACGTCCATGTGCAACCGACATTCTTACCCGTCATGGGAGTCTAGGCTGTCCTGACTCCTGGCTTAGGTTGACATGCCGGCCACATTAGACTGTCCCGTGCGACTGTGCCGTGTCTTAGGTTGTCCCCTTCTGGGGATCTTACCCATCATAGGCTAACCAGCCATCCAATAGAGCCCTTCAGGATCGACTGTGTGTTGACTAACAGCCGTCCAATTTTTAGGAGATGCTGCGGCTTTAAGGCGGCAAGCCTACTGCTGACGAGCCAAGTTTCCATAGCGTATCAAGTTCTTTAAGCCAATCAGCTGCCCTTAGTTTCATCAAGTAACGCACTGAGTTCTCTTAGACAAATACCCACAAGGCATTGTCCCGTAATGTCCCAAAATAATGGAAAATCAAAATGTCCATAAGTTATAACACATAGATTCAGGAGACCCCATGCATGCAGAGCAGAGGCCACACTGCTGGTTAGGTTGTTTGATGCTTGAGCAGCAGGGATGCTTGCAGCGACCGCGGTCCCTGCAGTTGTAGCATCAGCCGTCTTTTTTATGTCTAGACATTTCCACCGGCAAATCTTCAGGGCCCGCTACCTAAAAACTCAAGCATCCATTATTAAGGGAAAGACAGTGCTATTCCAGCACTGAGATCAAAAGGTGAGCTGTCAAACTAAAAAAAAGAATTATTACAGTAGAAAATAAAAGTTGATCTCTGCTCACACACATTGCTGCTTAAGCTCCCACAAACATAAGCTGGCAAAATATCACATTCAGAAATAATCAAAGAGAAACTGAGGGTGTTTACTGCATTAAAGATAAAGAAAAGCTAAAGGCACTTTGGAAAAATAACTTGTTAGCTGGAATCCTCAAGTCTGTATATACACAGCAATCCTATACCTGTTGAAATAATTCAAATTAATCAGCTATTAAACAAATGAAGTTAATAACAAATAAACGATCCTCTGTCGGAACACCAAAATATCAGGTTATACAACATTAAACATATTCACAGCTGAAGAGACGTCCCGGAGACAACTATAAATCAAAATTGATTATCATTATAATTGATTATCTAATTAAAATATTCTGAACTTATATGAATATCTATTTATCTATCTATCTATCTATTGATTATCTAATTAGAATATTCTAAGCTTAAATGAATTAACGTTATTTGGATCTATATCTATCTACCTATTTTTTTTAAGCGCTTAATTATTTGTGACGTCACACTAGACAGACGCACATATAAACATATATTTGTGACATCACATTAACATGAAATTTAGACAAATGCACAGACATAAAGACATATATAAAAGAAAAAAATACAATTGTGTATACACTGAAGAGAGATCTTCTTGTCCCGGCCGGGAAGATGAAATTTAAGTTGTAAATTTAATGGAGGACTCTTAAGGGAATCACTCCATACCTTCATTTTGGTCCTCTTGATTTTGTACTTGTTTATTCAATCTAGACTCCTCAATAACTTCGTCTTGATCCTTTTGACTTTGTACCTGCTTTATCAATCTAGATGGTATCCATATTGGAGAGGATTCATGCTTTGGAAAAACACAAACAGATCCTCTCCCCAAAATTAATACTGGGTCTGGACCCTTCCATGTACCTGAGAGAACATCCTTCCAGTAAACCAAAGGTTTATGTTGTTGGTGTGGGTTCCAGTGTCTATCTCCAGCCGAATGTCCATTAGAATCTAAAGTTAAGAAATTTAGGGTAAACAGGGCAACTGCCAATCTGTCCTTAGGATTTTTCCAGTTTCCATCTTTTTGCTTTAGTAACATATTTTTAAGTGTCCAATTTGCTCTTTCAATTATTCCTTGTCCCTGAGGATTATAAGCAATACCTGTTTTGTGGATAATATTGAACTTTGTACAAAATTGTTTGAAGGATGTGGATGTATATGCAGGGCCATTATCTGTTTTAAGCATTTTGGGGATGCCCAATGCAGCAAAAGCTTGCAGACAATGAGATATAGTATCTTTAACTTTTTCTCCGGAATGTAAAGAAGCAAAAATCATGCCTGAGCATGTATCTATGGTGACATGAATAAATCGTAATTTTCCAAAACTTGGCTCATGTGTGACATCCATCTGCCACAAATGATTGGGCATCAAACCTCGTGGGTTAACCCCATAATGTGGATTGGGCAAAAGTGTTACACAAGATGGACATTCTTTTACAATTCTACGAGCTTGTTCTTTTGTGATTTTAAATTTTTGTCTTAAGGTAGTGCTGTTAACGTGGAACTGGGAATGAAATAAAGTAGCTTGTTGTACTGTAGTAAATATAAATATTGTTTTAGTGAGGGCATCAGCTTTTTGATTACCTTCATGGAGAGGACCAGGCAGATTAGTGTGAGCTCTTATGTGACCTATAAATAAAGGTTCTTTTCGTTGCCATAGGAGATTTTGGATTTGAGAAAACAATTTAAAAGCTGGAGTATGTGGTGCTATTGGACCTGCTATCTCCAATTTAGGGACAGCATGTACAATATAATGGCTGTCTGAAAAAATATTCATAGGCTGTTCTTTAAAATTTCCCAGAGCTATTATTATAGCTTCGAGTTCCACTAATTGAGCTGATTTTTGATTAGTGATATGAATCATTTTTTCATTTTGAGTGACTACTGCAGCAGTACCGTTAGAGGATCCATCTGTAAATACATTAAATGCTTTAGGAATGGGTTGAGTTTTTATTACCTGTGGGAATATGATAGGATGATTGATACAAAAGGACAGTATAGGAGATTTAGGAATATGATTGTCAAAATTTGCAGAAGTAGAGCATCTAGCTATAGCCCAATCATTATCATTGAAGCACAAATATTCAACCTGTGATGATGAATAAGGAGTAATAATAGTAGCAGGATGAATTCCAAATATTTTAGTAGAGGTTTTAAGTCCTTGAAGAATAAGTTTAGCCACCATGGAGGTATAAGACTCAATTGTACTTTTAGGAGAGACAGGCAAATGTATCCATAATATAGGTCCCTGTTGCCAAAATACTCCTGTTGGTGTATATTGTGAAGGAATAATAATCAATATTAGTGGTTGTGCAAAATCAAATCTATCGCAATGGGATATTTCAATGGCCTGTTCTACTAATTTTAGAGCTCTCCTGGCCTCAGGAGTTAATGTTCGCAGTGAGGATGGATCAGGGTTCCCGCGAAGGATGTCAAATAAAGGTTTTAATTGTCCAGTAGTGAGGCTTAGTGTAGGGCGAAGCCAATTAATGTCTCCCAATAATTTTTGGAAATCATTGAGGGTGGTCAAATGTTCTTTACTTATTAGAATTTTTTGGGGTTTAACAAAAGTATCCATGATTTTAAAGCCTAAATATAGTATAGGTGATCTGCTTTGAACTTTTTCTTCTGCTATATATAATCCATATTTTTTAAATTTTTTTGTTATTTCACTAAATATATTAAATAAGATTTTTTGGTTAGGGTGAGCTAATAAAACATCGTCCATGTAGTGTAGACACATGAGGTCTTGATATTTGTTTTTAATGGGCTGTATAGCTCTGTCCATATATAGTTGGCACATTGTAGGGCTATTTGCCATTCCCTGTGGCAATACTTTCCATTTATATCTTTTATCAGGGCCATTATTATTGATAGAAGGAATTGAAAAAGCAAATCTGGGGGCATCCAGAGGATGTAGGGGAATGGAAAAGAAACAGTCCTTTATATCAAGAGTTATAAGGTAATAGTTTTTTGGAATAGCTACAGGATTAGGAAGTCCAGGTTGGGTAGGTCCCATAATTTGCATTGTTTTATTAATTTGTCTTAGGTCTTGTAATAGTCTCCATTTTCCCGATTTTTTCTTAATTACAAATATGGGAGAATTCCAGGGAGAGGTGGAAGGCTCTATGTGTCCTGCTTCTAATTGTTCTTTAATTAATTGATGGGCCGCTTGCAATTTTTCTTTGGATAGGGGCCACTGAGGGACCCAAACTGGCTTATTAGAGAGCCATGGTATTTTTAAAATTGTTTTCTCAGTGGCCCCTAGAAAAAATGTCCTTTGCCTTTTTTATTATGATTAGGATTTTTATTCTTAACACCTGCAGGCTTGGTTGCTAGGTGTAGCCCCATTTGATGTAAGATATCTCTTCCCCATAGGGTAACTGGCAAGCTGTTTAAAACATAAGGTTGGAATGTTCCTGTATGGCCTTCATTGTCTTGCCAATTTAAGATTACAGCACTTTGTGCTGGGGTATTACTATATCCCAAGCCTCTTAAACTGGTTGAGGCTTTCTGCAGAGGCCAGTGCTTAGGCCATTGTTGTAGATTTATGATGGAAGAGTCAGCTCCTGTATCAATCAGCCCCTCCATCTCTATACCTTGAATTTTTAATTTGCACATCGGCCTCCGTGAACAATCCTGAACCCAGAAAGCCATAGGTCCTGAACCAGTGGAACCGAATGCTCTGCTATTTCTATTTTGTGGCATGCTTTTAAAAGAACTATGGAGACTGGGAATGAGGAGCAGCTGTGCGATTCTGTCTCCTTGATTTACGGAGATGATGCCCCTGCGTGTACTTAGCATTATTTTAATCTCTCCATTATAATCTGAATCAATACCCCTGGTATAACATTAAAGCCTAATAAACTCTTGGAACTACGCCCAAGGATTAGTCCCACAGTTCCTGAAGGGAGAGATCCCCTGATTCCCGTAGGAATCAGCTGAACCCCCATTTCAGGTGTCAGGACCATCCGGGCAGTAGAACAGAGATCTAATCCTGCACTTCCTTTTGTCCCTCTGATAAGGGAGTTAATGGGTAGGAGGGATTGTGACGAGGAATCATTTGGATCTGAGGGCATTCCTCCTCTAGTGCGCATTCCTCCTCTAGTGCCTCGTACATTTGTGGGCCCCGGGGCATTGGGCCCCGTGCCCCGTTTTTTGAAATCCTTGATAAATCATTTCCATATATATCATATCTGGAATGGCATTGATTGGCCCAATGTATACCCTTTTTGCACCTGGGGCATCGGCCTGGAGCGTGGTATGAATTTGATCTTATTACCCTTGGGGGATATTGCTTAGCATATCTTGGTTGATTATAATACTTTTGTCTGGAATATCCTGTTCTAGGTTGAAACCTTTGGGAATTTTGAGGGGAGGAATTTTTCATCACTGCAGCAATTACGTTGCCTGTGATAACAGCCTCGTTAATGTCTTTGCACAGTCTGATATAAATTGATAAGTCTTTTTTGCTTCTCCACGGCCTTATTGCATCCTGGCAATATTTATTAGCATTCTCGTACGCTAATTGGATAACTAGAGGCATAGCTTGCTCGACTTCGCCAAAAACTCTAGATGTTGTTTTTAAGAGTCTATCTACAAAATCAGCGTAAGGTTCGTTAGGCCCTTGTATAACTTTTGATAGGCTGCCTTGCAGATCCCCTGTGCCTGAGATTGTCTTCCAGGCTTTCACAGCTGCAGTGTGTATCTGGGCATACACACCTGGATCGTATTGTAGCTGATTTTGTAGTTCGGCGAACTGACCCTCCCCTGTGAGCATATCTATATTGCGTTGAGGGAAACCTGCTGCAGCATTTCTCTTTGCTATTTCTGAACAAAGTTCCTGGAATTGAGTTTTCCAGATTAGGTATTGTCCCCCACTTAGTACCGCTCTGCATAGACTTTTCCAATCTGAGGGGGCTAAGGTTAGGGTGTTAAGTGACTCTATCATACTTAATGTGAACGGAGCTTGAGGCCCATAGGTCATTACCGCCTCTTTAAAATTCTTTATTGTTTTATTAAAGTCTAGGGACTCGTGATATCTTTGTCCCTGTTCATTTTGAAATACTGGCAGTTCTAGGTGCTCCTGCGGTCTATGTTGTTCGAGAGCGTATAAGCGCTCAGAAAGGCCGCCAATTTCTACCTCAAGGGCACGTACATTTTGATCAATACTCCTTATTGTTTCTGTTAGGTATTCTATCCATGAAGGAGCAGAGGGCACTAGTGGTTCCTCTATTTGACGGTCTTTTCTCTTTTTTAATTTCTTTTTTTGTTCTTTTTATTGGAGACTGTGCTCCCTGAATCGCTTTTTGATTCCTCCTCACTACTAGCTTCATAATTCCTAACTGGCTCAGTGGAGGAGACCGTACTGTCATGGTTTGGCTCCTTGTTACTATTATCACTTTCACTAGTATCCTGAGTTTCAGCTTCTAAGGAGAGTACATACTCCTCAGCTAATTTTATTAAGCTTCTGATGGCTTTTGCAGTTCTTACTTTTGAATTTATATTACTGCTCTCCTTGCTGGTCTCAACTGAGTCAGAGGATATGCTTTCTTGTTCACTTTTCTCACTATCCTCTGAGTTCTCGCTATCAAAAATTTCATTTGTGGCTTTTATAAACCAACTTTTTGTTACATTCGCTCCCATATTTTTAAATTTTCTTTTTTCTTACCTTGCCGCTGAATTCCCCGTACGGGCCACCACTTGTTGCTGCCTGAAGCGGAAACCGCCTTGGAGCAACGAACGCCGCAGGAAAATTCAGAGGCAGGATGAAAATGAAAAAAGGTCTTTTATTCTTCTTCTCTCTCCGGCTCCAGCAATCACTCCAAACGCTCTAACTCCAACCACCACCTTCTTCTTCTTCCCACCCACACTAACCAAACTCACCCAGTTATATACATATCGCTTTAACAAGGACACGTGCTTACAGCTCGAGCTTACAGGTGCGTCACGCAGTGTTCACGGGCATACAAAGATTCTTTGGATAATGTATTACTATCAGGTGGAAACTAGAACATCTTTTATGGCTCTCAGCTAACCGCAATCTTTAGCTATCTCCTTGATTATAGGCTCCTTCACTATTAAGTCCATCTGATTAGTAGTATTACTTAGGTTGGAAGTATCTTTATTGATTTTATGTTTGGATGACCTGTACCTTGGTGACAGGAATGTTTTGAAATCACCCAGTATTGTTGTATTGAGGTCTATCTGGGATTTAATGTCAGGGAGTATTTGTTTTATGTAATTAATTACACTGATAGTTTAGGCGTAAATATTTACTATCACTATATTTTGTCATGTCTTAGAGAGGTCCTTTTTTTTTTTATCTTATCTATTGGAATTCTGTGTGATTCCAGTATGTGAATGTCCATCTAATTCCTAAAATTTGGAAAAATTCTTGCAATTATTTTACTGAAAATGTTCTTAATGCCATTAGCCTGTATCCCATGCCCTCTTCTATACCCTGTTCTTCATTAAGTTTTGTCTTTTGATGTTGTCCCAGAATTCTAGAATATTCTGATCATGGTCTTGTGCTTTTCTCCTTTACTGAATACTTAGTGTCCAAGTTCATTTACCCTGCCTTTGAGACCTGAAGTTCTATTTTCCAGGTATTATAATTTGTTCTTCATTCTTTCAGGTGAATTTTTAATTTGATTTATTGTGTCCTTCATTTCCAAGAGTTCTGATTTTTTTTTCAGAATCTCTATCTTCTTATCGAAATCATCTTTAACCTCCAGTATTTATCTCTTAATTCATTCCTTAGATCTTCTCTTAGCTTACTAAACATTCTAATAATCAATTTTATAGCCCATTATGGTTTGGGTATGAGGTGGCCCCAAAAGCTCATGTATGAGATAGTGCAAGAAGGTTCAAAGAAATGATTGATTGTTTGTTAACAGTCTTAACCCAATCAGTGATTTAACCCCCTGATTGGGATTAACTGAGTGGTAAAGGAAGAGGCACTGTGTAGCTGGAGGAGGTGGGCCTTTGCGGCATGGCTTTGGGGTATATATTTGCATCTGGTGAGTGGAGTCTTTCTCTCTGCTTCCTGATCACCATGATGTGAGCTGCTTCCCTCTGCCACACTCTCCCACCATGATATTGAGCCTCACCTCAAGCCCTAAGGAATGGAGTCAGCCTTCTATGGACTAATACATCTGAAACCATGAACCATCAAATAAACTTTTCCTCCTCTATAGTTGTGCTGGTAGGGTCTTTTAGTCACAGCAGCAAAAAAGCTGACTAAAACATAGTCTTTCTCTTAAATATCCACTTCCATATCGTGGGTTCCTTTGTTGGGGATTTTAAGTTTTGAGGAGAGATTTCTTTGCCTGTTTCCTCATGTTTTCAGATGTCTTGGGCTTGCACATCCCTTGAGATGGATTCCTCTTCCTCTTTGATGTATGTATTCTTGGTGTGTCCTTTTCTCTTTTGTAGTAAGTCCTATGTGGTTGGTATCTCATAGCTTCAACACCTAGGCTCAGCATATTCTAAGTGTTGTTCTCGACCTCCAATGCCATTCAGTTTAACTCTATAGAACTGCTGATTTAATTCACTCTTGGAGAGCTGCTTCAACACTATGGGTTCCTCTGAGCCACCATCTTGACCTCTCTGTTTTTGCTGTATGAATAGATGTCCAGATATGGGAACTGAGGTTCCCCTCTAGCCATTCCTACTTGGGTTTGATGATTGGTTTGGGATTTTTCTCTCCCCTACTCAACATGTGCTCACTTGGCAAATTTGTGGGTGTAGCTCAGCAGCATTGTCTGTACCCTGTGATCTTACAATATGCCAGTCACTTCCCAGTCCCTCTTAGAAAAAGGGGAGGTAAGCATAGTAACAATAATAGTGACCAATACACAACATTAAAATTAATGCCCAGTGCCAATTTTGCATCTATAACACTAATTACCACACAAAGAGGAATGGTGGGGTCAATATTCAACATCAGCAACAACACTAAACAGCGGCAACCTAGAGCTAGCATTAAAGTAAACAGCAGGTGTCAACTATGGCACCCACAGTACTAAAAACTGCAACAACATGAATGGTAGGTGGGCACCATTTTGATAGACCCAATAGTTCTAAATGATAGTAAAATTATAGTTGCTTAACATAAAATAAAATGGAGTATAAATGTAAAAGAAAGTTTGAAATATTCACAAATAAACATTGAAAACAAGGGTGAGAGGTAGCAGGTGATGGCTATAAAGGAAGATGTTTTAAAAATAGGTAACAATAAAATAGAGCAAGAGGAAACAAGAGAATTTGGCTATTTGAGGGGAAAAGGAGGAGAGAAAGAGTAATAAGAGGAACAAAAACAGAGGTGGAAATAAACAAAAAATCAAACCAAAGAAACCCACAGAAAACCCTAACCTTTCAAAGTGAAAGAAAAAAAAAAAAAAAAGATAAAATAACAAATGGGTAGAGAGAAGAGATTTAAAAATAAAAGAAAAATAAATGTATAACCTCAAACCTATCAGCACAGCAAGAACACACACACACACACACACACACACACACACACACACAGAAATGAGAAAAGGAAAGAAAAAAATACATTCTTAATGAAAGATGAAGGGTTTGTCTCTGCTGACATGATCCAAACTGTTGACAAGGATGGAAGTTCACTGCCTATACTGTTGCAAAGTTCTTTCCATTTCTTCTTGGATTGTGTACCCCTTAGAGCAAGGGCTAGGGGTTGTTAAATTGGACCTATCTGTGTTTCTCACCAAGTTGTCCGCTGGAGTGGCCTGGAAAAGAAGCTGACTGTAATAGGTCTCAGCTTCCCTTCTCACAAGTAAAAGGTGGGACAGACTGGGAAGTACAGACAGCTGGAGTTGTGTCTGGGCAGGTTGGGTCAGTGCACTCCCAGAGTGGGGCTAAGTGCAATGTCCAACAACTGGCTCTGGCATTTAGTTCTGACTTCCCTTTGAAACTTTGTTGGGTGGCACTTAGCCCAGAAAGTTGCTCCACACACCCTATTGATGGGCAGGTGTGGATCTCTGCTCGATGTCTGGGCCTCAGGGGGCTCCTGAGAAATCCACTTGTAGGGTAGGAAAACTAACCCTGTGCTGGTCTCAAATATTCCACCACTCATGAATGTGACCTTCTCAGGATCAGAACCCAAGTGCAAATGCACCCACCTGTCCAACTTCTGGATTCTCCCCAGCTGGTCCCGTGAGCCACCAGAAACAAAGGAAAAGCTAGTTTCTCTCCCTTTCATATCCTCAGCCTGAATTTCCCTGGGCACAAACCTCTCTGTGCCTGCTCCAGTCAAGCTCAGAGAGGCACACTGTGGACCCTGGGACAGTCTGACAATGCTTTCCATGGATTCCTGGGTTCCCTGCCATGCTTCCAGCTGTCCATTTGCCAGAGAAAGAAAGAGCACTTATCAATCATCAGCTTGCTGTGCTTCCTCTGGAACAAATATGATCAGACTGCCTCTCTGTTCCACCGGCTCTCCCATGCCAAAGTTATTTGCAATGCTTTATTTCTCTTTCTTCCTGCATTACCCCTCCCCTCTGTGATGAACTGTACTACTGGGGCTGCTAGCCCTGCTAGCTTGGCACTAACATATTATCTCTTGATCTTTGTTCAAAACTCCTGAATTTCTGGATCTCTATGATTATTTTATTGTACAATGTAGAATTTCAGTGGATTCTCTCAGTCACTCACCTCACTGAGAATACCCCCACTGCTTGGATCTGAAGCCATGGAACAACTGGAAAGCTCACTTTGTCGAATCCGCCATCTCACCTCTGTCTTGTACAGTTCTACATCATGAATTTCATGGAATGTGAACTATATCTCAGTAAAAAACCTTAAAAAGCCCTTGTATTGCTTCTATTATAGTATTGCTATAGAAATGAAATGCAGCTGGAAAGCACTCTAGAATCTAAATCATTTAGGAATCAATGCCACTGTGTAGAGGTGAACACAGTCTTCACTAACTGGGTACAGTTTGCACGGAACCCATCTTAATGTCTTGACATGGGGAAAGTTATACAAAGGGTTAATGTCACTCAGAATGCTTGCTGTCGAGAGCTTTAGAAAAGAGAGATAAACTGCTCAAAGAAGAATATATTTTTAAAAAATGGAAGGCACAGGAGAAATGTAGATAAATTGGATTTTCTGTTGGGATCTGCCCCTCTTTACATTAACAGCACTTGTAAGAAAGCTGCCCTACCAGCCTTCAAAACCCTGAAGGAAGGAAGTTTCATTTGGTTCTTCTCCATTTCTGCGTAATGCTCTGCCTTTACTGAGTGTTCAACTGATAACAGATGCACTCTGACAGTCTTTTTTCTTGAAACCAATATTCTATTTGGAACACTAAGCACAGTCTGCAGGCTATTGAATGGACTTCAAACATCTCCCTCTGGGAACATACATGCTGTTACTTTTTTTCGTTGAAAGGAGGAAGGGTGCAAGCTCACCCCAAGGCTCCAGGCAGAGTTAGAACTTGAGGTCACTTCATCCCATGCTGCCTCTAGGCCACCATGGCAATCTCCTCCCTCAGGGCTGCTCCCTGCAGCTTTCCTGCTGTGATGGTGGCCCAGTCCTGCCTGCCCTTCTCTGTGCTTGTCTAACTTGAGCTTGCTGCAGTACTTGACTTGTGATGTTACTTTGAGATGCTTGCCTCTGTCAGCTTGCAGAACACCATTATCTCCTTCCTTCCTTCCTGCTTGGCCATCCCTTCTCACCTGTCTTTGTGGCCACCTCCTTGGTTAAACCTCTGTGACTTCTTTTGTTCATTCTCACATCTTCACTAGTAATGTGGCTTTCCTTAGCAGCACCGGGCAACTCTTAAAACCTTCGTAAAGTTGGAACTTCAATGACTACTTAAATGTCCATGATTCCCAAACCATCACCCCCCGCTAAGACTTCTTCTCTCTTGATTTCCATAACTGAATATCCGACTACTTGATGGAAAAATTCATCACATGTCCCACAATTCTCTGTCTCAGTGTGAGTATGGCAACCTGTTTGAAGTCCCATGACCAATGCTTTTGTGAGTCTTATCAACACACACACAAACAAAAAACCTATCATGCCTTCAGAAATCCAGGAGCCATTCTCCTTTCAGCCAGTAATCTCTTACAGAACATTCTTCTTCTCTAATATCTCTCATTTCCTCTTGTCTTAGTTTGTTTTCTCCCCTGAGACAAGTACCTGGGTTTAAAGAATTGGCAGGGGAGTTCTTTTTTTCCTCAGGATTGACCACGAGGGAGTAAGGAAGTAGAGGGAGAAGGAAGAAGGAAAACCACAAAGGACGTGTTGATAAGCAGATTATTGCTAATGGCAACAAGAGCAAAGTCTAGCTGGGGAACTTCTGAGAATTCTTGTGGAACCTGCCTCAGAAATGTCCCACCAAAGAGCAAGGAAGCTGGGGTGTCTCTTTACCAATGACTGCCTGTCTTTGTTGAAGAATTACCCTTTACGTAGAAAGAACCTGCTGCAGCTAGAGGTGATCCTCAGGTAGAGACTCAGGAAGCAACCCTTGTAGATAGAATTTTTCTACAAAGAACTTCTGAGAGGGCTGGTGCAAGTGAGGCCTGCAGGTCTCTGTTGTATTTACATAAGCACAGCTAACCTCACCTATCACTCCTCAGCTGAACTACTCAAGTGGTCTCCTTGAAGCATTAAGGTTTTAAATTTTTCTTTTAAAGTTTTACACATTCTTTCAGGATGACCTTTAATCCCCCACATGCATGCATGCATGCACACACCTGACCTTAGCAGACACCTTTTCCTTCCAATATGAGACCCACAGTATCTCTCCATAGTTTTTATGATGAAGCTTGATTACCTCAGCCTGTGTTTCCAAACTACATTGCAAAGCACCTGGGGCTCCATGGTAAATTCACAGGGGTGGGGCAGAATGACTACTTGTGTGACTACTTACTACAGTAGTTTTGAACATCCTAAAAAACAGATCAAAACAAACAAAAAGAAACTGTTTAGCATGTAGTCTATTAGTTTCAAGGCAGTCCATAGTTTTAACATTAGATCCGACAACATCCCTTTCTGTTATGCCCTTTTGTTTCCAAGTTGGGAGTTTGTTGGTGTGATAAAAACAAAAACCAAGTGGCAATCCATGTGGAATAGGAAATGTGGGTGGCATTGGGGTCCAATCCGGTTCCAAGGATTGAGGAGTCATGTAGGGACAACAGAAACATCATTGCATTAGCAAATAATCATGGTTATGTAAGAGTGAAATAAAAGTGTTTTCCCCTTTCAATTATGTGTATGACTTTTTCAAATGACTACTGATCTGTTAGTGTAGATAAATGCTTAGTAAAGTGTTAGACTTCACAACTGAGGAAAAGAAACCCTTTGGCATTTCTTTTGATCTAAGGGCAAAATTAAAACATAATTAGAGGCTAAGGGTGCGGTGTACTGGGAAATTTGGGAATCCCTGCATTCCACCCTCACTGAATGCCCTGGCCAACCTCTTATGTCTCATCTGATGCCATTCTTATATGCAAAAGGTCTCACTCCAGGGAAGGTCCAAGAAGGATGTTATGCTATCTGCCTTCACATGTACTGATCCTTCTACTACAATTACTGTTCTCATGTTCCAGCCTTCCAAAACTGAGCTTCAGGATCACTTCTGCTAGAATGGGTCCTCACTGATTTTGCTTTTTGCCCAAATGTAATTTAGAGACCCTTCTGTCCCCACAGCCTCTTTCCCCATCTCTCAAGCAACATTCTTCTTGCTACATACTCACTGATGGTTAACTTGCTTATCTGCCACACTGATCTGTGATTTCCATAAGCTCTATGAGCACAGATATTTTGTTCATTTTAACTTTGCTGGCATTTTTTTTTTTTTTTTTTTTTTTTTTTTACTGGCTTGTGCAAATTTAAATTAATTTGCGTGAGTGCCTGACTTGGTGTTACAAATGCTCTTAAACCAATAAGTGAATGGATCACAGGATGGAGGTGAATGCAAGAATTAATATAAAAGAATGAACATTTGTTCTCTGTCATTTTGCTTACAATTTAAACATTTTATGTCATGATTTCTTTACATATGCCATAGGACCTTAACATATGTCATCTGCTGAATATAGAGGGATCTTAACTTCCCTCTATAAATAGAGGGATCTCAACTTTATTTCTCTTATCTGTATCTCATCTGCCTTTCTTACTCAAGGTAGGGTTTAACATTTTCATTAAAAATATTACATGTTTATTTGAATACTTTGTTCTTTCTCCCTAAATCACGAGTTCTATGAAGATAGGTACGAGATCTGTCCCGTTGATCATTGATCATTGTATCCATAACTGAGCATGTCGCCCAACATGTAGCCAGCATTCATTAAATATTTGTGGAATGAATGTGAGATAAGGCAGTGAATGTTTGATCTATGAAGGCTTCATGTGTTTGCATCAAGACCTGCAGACTATTCTGATGGGATGCAGTTTTTCCTCGAGCAGGTGGAAAGAGTGTCCATATTGTGAGAAGGAAAGGAAGGGCAGTGTTTGGAATTTTAATTTGTAGCTGGAAAGAAACTGGAAGCCATTTTAGGTTTCTGTCAAAGGGGTAGGGAGCCACATAATCAAAGTTGAGTTGAGTGCAATATACAAAGGCCTATTTTTTACACCGCTTATAATAGTTCAGGTCAAAAAAATGGATTCTCTGCCATTGAAAAGCTGCCATTTTTGCATCTGCTGGAAAGTGGTGAAATTAGATAAATGATAATGCCCTGTCTGTGTTCATTCCTCAGTCAGAAAGCCTCAGCCTTAAACGTTCCCCAGTGCAAACTCTCGTGGAATGAACATGGAGAGCGCTGTTTTACAACACGCAGCTCAATGAAATGGCTGCACATTTGGCACCGCTGAGCATTTTAGGAGGAGGAGGAGGAGGCAGAACGCAAGAAAAATCCCATAAACACAAATTGTGTCTCCTTCATGCTGGAAGGAGGACTTTGAATGAAAACGAGAGGCTTCTCCAACTTCAGAGAAAACACATTCATTAGGAAGGTTTGGAAAGTCAGATTTGTGCATGATTTCCTGGGTATCAGTGGCATTTCATTAAAATGTCTTTCCTCTCTCTCCCTTCCTCCATTCTTAATTTATTTTTTCATCTTTATTTTCCAAGTGACTAACTTAAAAGAAAAAAAAAATCAGTGCTAATCTGCATTCAATTGTAAGAGGTTAATTCTTGGGCATCAAGATATAATCCTAAATTTTAAAAATGAGAAAGTTCCAGGTAACAACCTAAAAAATACAACTACCTACCTCACAGTTAATTAATGCTTCTGAATTGGTACTGTTTGAGGTTGATAAGCCCCAAATATAAATTCCTCAGCTCAAAGCTGAGGAAGTTATATTAAGAAGACAGTAGAATGGAAAAATAATTAGCTGGTGTTTTCTAAGGAGGGTACATAAATGATGTCTGTGTCACCCAAACTAACTTTGTCAATTCAGAGTCAGTCATTGGCCATATTTGGTATTATATAGATTTTAGGCACCATGAGCCAGAACTATTGTAAAGATTATTTTATTGCATTTATTTCTTTGATGTAATTTTGAGAAGAACTGCCAGTCTTCTGTTTCATGTATATCTATAGGCATTTTTTAAAAATCCAATTACCTACATGTTAATAAGTTGAAAGGCTCATCTCAAATTTTGTTACAAACTAGAACATTTGAGGGTATATGAGTGTCAGGTTTAATTCTGAATCAGTCAGGTTAGCCTAGGTCCTGCTGGTAACAAGTGACTTCAACATGTCAGTGGCTTACACACAGAAGGACTTAGTTTTTACCTCAGATTCATGTCCACACAGGAAGCTGCAGCTCTACCACACATTGTCTTTATTCTGGTACCCTCTGGATAGAGCTGCCTCTCTCTGGAACCATTCCCCATCACAGAAGTGAAAGAGGGATGGTGGCTTCTATATATCAATTGCCCTCACATTTTATTAAATAGAACAAGTTATGTGGCTATACCTACATTTAATAGCTCAGGAAAACTAGGAAGTATAATTTTCCCTCAGGATAAAGATACCAAATATTTGTGAATAGTTACCACTAACTCTTTCATTTTTTGGTTATGAAAACAACAACACAAGGATTTTATAAAAAAAATTGTCTAAAACCACTTGCTAAGGTGGGTTTGGACATAGATTCCAGTTACTCCCTATATTCAGTGCTTCTTGTGTGCAGACTTGTAGACATAACATCGTAGCCAAAAAGTCACAATAGATGGATGCCATTTACAGAGGCCAGATGTTCACTAAGGCCTGTCTCATACCATGGTATCACTTGGACATGGTCACTATATCCTCTTATTGGCCCTGCTGTTCCAATATTCGATTTTGTTAAGTATTCGGTATCAGTCAGGATTCTGTCATTGATGCAGAACCATTATGAATTTTGGTGTAAGGGATCTATTATGGGAATTGAAAGTTAAACCATGTGGGGGTAGTTGGCAAAATAAAGGTTCAAAAGGGAGGTTGGAGACTCAGAAGAATCACAAACCACTTACTATGATAAGCCAGATATGTCCAGTCACCAGAACAGGACAGGGAAGGCTTTCATGGGAGTACAGAGGGAGGCTGGGCATCTGTGTGGCTACGACCCTGATAGGATCACCAATAGGCACCTGTGGTTGGCCTGGGAGAGTGGTTAGTCAGTAGACATCAGAGTTGGTAAAGGAGAGTGAAAATAGCTGGAAATCACAGTCCCTTTTTGCTGTCTTATAACCATGTCCAGCCACCACTACCTCCAGATGGCAGTGACTGCTTCTTTACCTCTGCCTTTCAAATCTAACTTGGAAACCTTACGTGGCAGTGATTTCAGAAACAGTTCCAGCTTAACCAAGCAGACAAAGTACAACCCCTCACACATTCTAAGTCTGATGAGGTCTCATGCTGCACCAACTGTAATAGTTTCCTCATGCTGCTGTTAGAAATTACTACACACTTAGTGTTTTACACACATGAATTTGTTATTTTACATCTGGAGCTTAGAAATCCAAATTTGGTCTTAGAGGAATAAATCAAAGTGACAGAAGGACTGTGTTCCTTCTGGAGATGCCAGGGTAGAACCCATTAGCTGCCTTTGCCTGTTTCTAGAGACTGCCTGTGTTCTGCGGCTCTGGCTATGGTACCCCAATTCCTGCTTTCATCATCATATCTCCTTTTCTCAGTCTGACTTTCCTGCCTTCCTCTTTCCCATTGGACTCTTGCGATTACTTTGCCGTCACCTGTATAATCTAGCATAATCTCCCCATCTCAATGTCATTAGCTTAATCACATTAGCACAACCCCTTTTCATGGACGTCATACATTCACATGCAGAGTTAGATATAAACTTCTTGGGAGCTCATTTGTCTACCCATAATAAGTCACAAGAGTCTGAAATTCTGTAGAGAAGGAATTGACTAATTAACTAATTAAACCTGTGGGCTAAATCTGACCCACTGTCTTTATTTTTATCAATAAAGTTTTATTAGAAAACAGTCATGTTCACTCATTTATGCAATATCTACAGATGTTTTTACATTCTGACAGAAAGTTGGATAGGTATGACTAAGATCAAATTATTAGTGACTTATATGGTCACTATGATATTTACTATGATCTTTAATAGAAAAAGTTTCCTGCCCTTTGGTCTGTAGCTCAGAAGACTGATGTGTTAATCTATAGTAAGAATCTTGGATATGCAGCCCAACTGACAACCTCAGATCTCTAAGATAATATAGTATCTCCACATTTTTAAATCTATATGGAATCATAAATTATTATTAAATCATAATAATTTAATGAAAATCTGAAAAATCATTGCAAACATTCTGTGAAGCAATGAATGCTAGCAGAACAGGACAAGGCCACTCACTGCCTGCCATGTGGCATCAGATCTTCCACTGGAGCTAAATGCCTGTGTCTATGGATGTGGCCATCCTTTCCCCTAGAACAGAACTATACATAACTACTGAAAAAAATAATGATTTTTTACCCCCAAGGGTCAATATCATTTATTTTTGTATCAACTTTTATATCATTTTATCTTCAAATTTTATAAATCTCTATCATCATCTATCACCCAGAGATAAATTTTCCTGGATATGACTTATTGGACATGAAAAATACTTTTCTTTCAATCATGCTTCCATTTGGTTTATTCCAAATTGGGGAAACACTTTATTTTCAAATATCTCTTCACCCTGCAGGACATAAGTTCTTTAATGAAAGTTTCCTTATATACAGTTTTAACCTGTTTATGTGGTTTGTCTTCTCTACGCCTTGTGAAGCAGGAAGAGCAGAAGTCCTCAGGTTAAGAAGTAATTGGTCACGATTAAGTTTTTCCTTCAGATCCAAAAATTGGTAAACACTACAGATCCCATTAACTATCATTACAACTTTTCATCATAGAGAAAAATCAAGGGGTGTCATCTAGAATCCTTAATAATACTTGGTGGTTGCTTTAATGCAGTTATCTCTTGAACCTTTCATTGTCTTTGATTTCTGTTTTATCATTTGTTTCCTAGCAGCAAAGTGGGGAAGAACAGGACTATAGAGCTAAACCACCTGAATTTCAGTTCCACATTTGCTAGCTATGTCATATCAGCCAATTATTTAATATTCTTAGCCAGTTTTCTCATCTATAGACAGATGGTGTAAGAGCTCCTACCTCAAGCACACTTTTAAGAGCTAAATGAACTAATATATTACAAGTATGTATAATAGTACCAGAAATTATATGCATTAATTAGTCCATTCATCTAACAAACCAGGTACTTGTTAGCATCACAGTAGTTCTGTGAGGTTGATACATTTTTTTTTTTTCAACAGACAAACTGACTGATGGTCACTAGTTGCTGGGTCACAAGCCTAGAAAATTATAGATATAGAGATAGAATTCAGGTCTGTCTGATTACAAAGTTCCAATTGTGGACTTACCATTTGTCAAACATGAGCCTTGATTTCTGTACTTATTTAGGGGCAAATTACACTATTTCTTAGCAACTCAGAATGTAGTAGTTGAGTGAACACACTATGGTGGTATATTAGCTAACTGGATCCCTGGGAATACATCATTCTGGACAGTCTAACTTTCCAGAGAGCTTTAGGAATTTGCCAAAATTTTAAACGTTATTTAACTTGTGTCAGACCTGGTGTAAAATGTCTTATTCATTTATCTGTCGTCTTGAACAGACTGTATTGAACACAATTAAAAATCACATTAATAACTCCATCATTTATTATTATGAACCTCATTTTTATGCTGTATTCTTAGGGCTTATATAATAAGGATGGCTATTATTGACTTGGACTATATGCATTTTTAAGGTCCTACGCTTGATTTATGAAGTTGTAGATGATTCCTGCCCAAGTGTTGCTATCCTTATTTGTCCTGTTGCTATCCATACACTTGTTTGAATTGCACAAACTCCCCATATAAATAAATGAATGAAATAAAGGTCCATCAACATCTAAAAAAAAAAAAAGAAGAAGAAGAAGAAAAGAACTGTTGATCAAGCAAAACTGAGATTATTAAATCTACTGTAAAATGGGAGATCACTACCTTGAGGAAATTAGGTAGACATTTACAAGGTAGGATATGAACTGGGTGATTTTAAAGTAGATTCTATAAGGTGGGTAAGTGTCTGGGATTAAAGACAATTTATGCCTTTTGAGCTCTGACTGTTGAGCATAGTAAGGTGAGAGATTTAAAACAAGTCTTGGTGATCAAGCTACTGTTTTTTGGTGTTTGCTTTTGTTTGTTCACTTGTGTTTTTACTTCTTTGGTGCTGTGGATTCAACCCAAGGCCTCACAAAGGCTAAGCAAGTGCTCTACCACTGACCTGCACCCCAAGCTCTAAGCTTTTGTTATTAATAAGTAATCTCTTTCAGTGTGTTCACAGTTATATTTTATAAGAGTATATATTTACTGGAGTTATATGCTAAATTATTTCTCCTACTTCCAAAATTGGATTAGGCAAGTATGGTTGATTCCAGAATTGTATAGTACAAGGACAGAGAAATCTGTTGATTTTGTTTCTTCACTTGCCTCTGTGCTTTGGTGCTTCTGTATAGAATGGGTAACTGAGCTAACTGGAACTAAGCCAACAGAGTCAAGAAAACCAAAGAGGGAGCCCAAGAAACTCTCATAAGGTTTTAGCTTGGCCTTGTGAAATCAATTTAAAAAATTCAAACCCCCTGACCCCCTTTTTCTTGCTTAATTCCTAGAAGACTTCCTAATGTCAGGTAGCCACCATTGTGTACTAGCTGAATATCCATCAGGATCTCTCTACTTTAGGAATGATGGAATTGTAAGTGCTGGTAAAAAATAAGTTAAAGAGATTTGTAAACAATTATACAAAGTGTACCTCTTTTGATTGTTGTATTTTTCTTTGTTAATATTTTGTTTACCCAGCTTCTATTGAGTATTTCACAGCTCTTAGTATCCTGTTCTAACTGGAAACTTATAAAGTAAGGTTGTTTAGACACAAGATTATTTTTTTAATTTTTTTTTAATTTTTATAATTTTTAATATGTACAACTCATAGTGCATATATTTAGTATCTTTTTACATACAACTGTTTGTATACAAAGTATATTCGTACAATTCAGGTCTTCAATCATGCATTAAGGAAAATGATATCCATCTCATTCAACCACCTTTTTTTTCCCCCCTCCCTCCCCTCTTGCTCCCTCCCTTACCCTCCCTTCCCTTGACCATTCTAGTGTTCCTCTAATCCTCCTATGTACCCCCATCCAACAATACTTTGAAATAGCCTCCTTATATAAGAGAGAACATTTGGTACTTGGATTTTTGAGACTGACTAACTTCACTTAGCATTATGTCTTCCAACTTCATCCATTTACCTGCAAATGCCATTAATTTATTTTCTTTTATTGCTGAGTAAAATTCCATTGTGCGTATATACCACATTTTCTTAATCCACTCATTTACTGAGGGACATCTAGGTTGATTCCACAACCTAGCTATTGTGAATTGAGACACAAGATTTTTGTTTGTTTGTTTTAACCATGGGATTTTATTGCCTTGTTCTGGAGTCCTTGAGTTCTTTAATTATTGATTTAAATAGCCCAAGATCATAGAAATTTAGTGTATCATACAAAGAAAGTAATATTACCGAGCAATTCTAGAGTATATAATTAACACCTAAAATGAAATGTGTATTGTTTTAAATCTACACTATGTTGATTGGGGAATAATAATAAAAAGAGTTAAAGGGCCTAATGGTCCAGCAGGTACCAGACTATAAAAACATTTGACTCATATTACTTAAAATTTTAGCTGTTTATAGTAATTTAAACCAGTTGAAAAATAAAATATATATTCACCCAGCAAAAGTTCTTTCTAAGAATTATGTATGATAAGGGGAAGAAAACTGATCAAACAATGTTCTTGAAGTCTCATTAACCATGGAATTTTCAGTGAGGCAGTGTAGATATTGTAGACACAAATTTATTTTGAAATGACAGAAATTCCCAAACAATATTTGAAACATGTCTTGGTTACTGCTATCAATGCTTATTTTTCTTTTCTCCCCCCCTCCACTTACATATTTAGTACTATAAATTGTTGGCATCCGGCCCAGAATCATGAAGCCTATTTTCAGAAAAAATAAAATAAATAAAGACTTTTCAGAAGATTTATACACTAAAAGCAAATTTAAATTTTGTTGTTTAACAACTTTTATTCAGGAAGAGTGAGTAAAAACCATAGTGTGGATAACATGGTTGCTTCTATCTTTTTTCTTAGCTAATTTTCCTACTGTGGACCAGAGTGTAGATATTAATATATATATATCTTATCAAATATAGGGAACAACTAAAAAAGCCCTTCCTGTACAAGATGACTTTTTCTTAGGATGTACATGTATGTGAAATACCAGAAGAGACAGGCTATGATCTAATTTATGTTATATGGGATGAATTTCAATAAAACCTATTCAGTTACACAGATGTCAAACTGAGAGACAAATGGCAGCCTCTGGGGGCAAACAGAGGTGACTGTGCCCCACTGATTTATGAGTGTGGAGTCATGGAATTGAATTCACCAACATGCAAACAACACTTATTGAGCAAGTAAGTGCCAGGCACTCATGCTCAGCACTTAGGATACAGAAATAAAAGGCTCTATTCTGAAAATTTTACAGTATAATTGAAAAGGAAAACCAATTAATAAAACAATGTTGTTAGTAATAAAAGTATGTAAAAAGTTGATTACCGTCATCAAAGTATAGTTTTCAAGGAGTTAGGACTATGATCCTCACATAAATATGTGATGAACATGTGTCAAAGATTTTGTTCAACTTATGGGAAAATGAGAGAACCAGTAAGCTGTTATAACCAGTCCAAATATATTTGAAGAGATGGATACTGACAGGAACTGAATAGAGGAATATTAAGACAAGATTCCTAGGTTAAATATAAAACTATCTCGTTTCCTTCAGAACAATAAAGCTTAGTATTTGGAATTATATCTCCTGGATTTAAATATTTGTGTCTCTCTTGAATAAAAATCTATAAATTGACATGTTTCTCACTAAATCTGGGATCTTTTATTGATAGTAGTCATCAGCTAATCAAATAAATTACATCCTGTCAATGATTCATGGATTTTTTTTTTTTTTGCTTCCATATTGACATTGTGCTGCCTTTTTGCCTTATTTTCAATTTTTAGAAAACAATCATTTAGTGAGAAAATTTCAGGAAAAACAGTGCTGTAATACTGATCTTGATTGTCCCTAAAGTCCCAGGTGTTGAAGGCTTGGTCCCCTGCTTGTGGTACTATTGGGAGGTGGTGGAACCTTTAGGAGGTCGGACCTCGTGGAAGGAAGTTAGGTCATAGGGGGGTGTACCCTTGAAGGGGATATTAGACCATGTTCCCTTCCTATCTCACTTTTTTCTTCTCAGCTACCATGAGGTAAACAAGCCTCCTCTGCCATGTGCTCCCTTACATGATGTACTGTGCCACCATAGGTCAAGGAAAGGGCCAGTCAACCTTGAATTGACACCTCCAAAACTCTGACCCAAAATAAAACTTTTACTCTTTTTAAGTTTATTCTCTCGATGATTTTTTTCCCCCTGAAATGACAGAAAACTAACACAAAGCATGTGAGAGAAAGAGAGGAAGAATAGTGGGATTTGAAGTCAGGTTAGTTAAGGAGAGAAATATCTGAGGTAGGGTTTCAATAAACAACAACAACAACAACAAAAATATATAAATATATAAATAATATAATATATATATCCAGTATGACAAAGTGTTTTGGGGAGGTCATAGGGGAAAGACATTGGTAGAAGGAAGGAAAAATAGTTTAATCCCAAGAATCATTTCATGAGCAGTTTTATATTTTCTTTTGTGACAGACAACTCACTTATGGAAACCAATTTATGAGATATTTACTTGATACTTTGTCACATTTGTGGCCATTGTGTTTAAAAAGTCAGAAAAATCAAACTACCTGTGTACTTATGAGGAATTATTAATCAGTTCTTTTTAAAGCCATCAATTCACATGTCAGAGAATCTAAATTCTTTTGGAAGGGAATGCCAAAGATAATGAAACAGAAGATGGTAGAGAGAGAGATGGTTTGGAACTACCCTAAAGTTAAAGCTGAGCAGGGCCTCTGATCACTGACTATACCTCTGAAATTTCCTCTAGTCTACCCCATTCTTTGTTTTTGTTTCTGTTTTCATTGTTGTGTCTTTCATCCCTTTCCTGTCTTGCTCAGATGTGGAGTGAAATCTGGCAGCAATAACATTTGATGTCTCACTGAATGAGCAGGGTGCATCTGAAAGAAGCAGCGTCTATGTATCATTTTTCTTCTTAAGCTGCAGGCATGGCATTAAATGGAATGGGATGGGATGAAACAGTGCAGTAAAACACAGAGTAGAATGGAATCTCTCCTGAAAACCCTTTTTTTTGGGGCTAAATTCTTTATTCTGTTGACAATGCAAGAAGGTTTGGAGGAGAAATGATTGGGCTATAGCCCAAAGTTAATCAGCGAATTAATTACCATCAGGAGATTAACTAATGGTACCTGGAGGCAGGTGGGGTGTGGCTGAAGGATGTGGTTCGCTGGGGGAATGGCTATGGGGTATATACTTTGTATCTAGAGAGTGGAATCTCTCTCTGTTTTCTGATCACCATGTGTGTTGCTTCCCTCTGCCACACTCTTCCTCCGTGATGTTCTGCCTTACCTCGAGCCCTGTGGTTTGAGACCTCTAAAATCGTGGACCCACAAAATAAACTTTTCCTCCTCTAACTTTGTTGTGGTTGGGTCCTTTTAGTCATAGCAGCAAAAATGCTGACTAAAACAGCTGTTAAGAAGATATTGGTTAGGCTGCTCAGTGGTGGAGTGCTTACCTGGCATGCACAAGGCCCTGAATTTGAATCCCCTGCAATGCAAACAAACAAAAAAGATATTTAGCTCCATTTTTCTCTGATAGTAATTTACCTTTTACAGGACAAGTCACATCCAGAAATATTTATTAATTCAACATCTCTAAGTAGCAAAGCCTAACCAGCGGGCAATAAGCTGTGGGCCATGGGGTTAATTTGAACTTTTTGGTATTTTTTCCAAGGAGGCAGTAAGAGGACTATACCACATGCCAGTGATCTTACTGTATGAATTGCCATGATTAGAAATTTCCAGGTCCAATTTAAGGTATCTAACCAGGAGAGCTCTGAACACAAAATAAATGAGGTGCTGCTCTAGAAATCCATTTATACCAGCATTTATTTTAGCCATTTTAAAAAAATTTTGACTCGGCAATTGATCATTGGATTTATAGTATTTAACATTGATCTTCAGAAGGCCAGTTTGGTGTTCACATAAAATATGTCCAATATTTCACTGTCTATGTGATCCTCTAGGATTAATTAGGGAACAATTCAACAAGATTGCTGTAGAATTTGATGCTATCCAAAATATTCTTTTAACCTAAAATATGATGAATGCTTGTTTTATGTGTTTCTAATTGGGCAGTTTCACATTTTGCCAACAAGTAGAATTAATAAGTAGGTTAAATTTAATTGACTTCCTTTGAGCAAAGGTTGAATACTTTCAATAGGAAAGCTTGGACTTTTTCTAACAACGACAACAACAACAACAACAACCCTTTAATAAACAGTTTTTGTTGTGTTGTGTTTTCCTAATTTTTTCTTTTTAGGTGACCTAAGCATCTGGGGTCTTTTTAAATTAACAGGACTTAAACTTTTGGAGGAAACTCTTATCTTCCGAAAGAAATGGCTTCTATTTGCATGGAACAATTAGCTATAATTAGCATGCAAATTTTAATGATATTTTATTGTGAAGCTGATTAGGCCTGTGAGATTGAGGATGCAAGTCACTTCTATTGTTTATTGTATGCAAATCTAACCACTTAGTTTTAATTAGACATTGAAACCCAGAACAATTAGCAACAATTGTTTCAGTATTAATGAGGAGTGTGAACTGCCAATCATGACTTTTTAAATGGCAGAGACTTGTAAGAATTGCTTTGGCATCCAAAAAAAATGAGTCTTTTTTTAGCTCATACTTTTGCAAGGTAAAGTCAAGTATGGACCAATCTGGCCAACAAGGTTTCTTTGTCTTCCTGTTTCCTTTGCTGTGCTTGTTTTGCTTTATAAACACTAGTGGAACGTGGCTTATTGAATAAAGAGGAAGTTCAGAATAAAATCTAGTGTTTTGAGAAGATCCAGACCATGGGTTATTTTCAATCAGATGTATAGCATGGTTCATGTTCTGATGAAGTTCTCAAAAGTCAATAGGTTGGGTTCTGATCAACTATTAAAGCATGTTATCCTGTATATCTTGCATAAGAAAATCATTACATAAATTAATTAGCAAACTATGATGCTCGTTTTAGCAATCTGACAACACCTGAAGAATATTGTAAAGTGGTTGATTTAGTTTTCTTTGGCTACAAAATTGCAAGGATGAGGTGCTAAGCAGTGGCTATACAATAACCTGCAAGATCTCCTTTCATTTATTTGCTGCCCCAGTTTTCTCATGCTGCTTTAGCCTACCTGTCATAAGGAGGATATCTTAGAAACACAATCACACTATCCAACAAGAATAAAATCAAAGCCACACATAGTGGCATATGCCTGTAATCCCAGCAGCTCCAGAGGCAGGAGAATCCTGAGTTCAAAGCCAATCTCAGCAATTTAGCTAGGCCCTAAGCAACTCAGCAAGATGTTGTTGTCTTGAAATAAAATATACAAAGGGCTAGGGATGTGGCTTAGTGGTAAAGCACCTGTAAGTTCAATTCCTGGCCAAAAAAAGGAATAAAATCAACCTAATTGAGGACAGAGAAAATTATTCATTTGTGGCTAATTAGTATTGCAATCCAGGAAAATAGAAATTCAAGCAGCCTTGAAAATATGCTCCAAGGTTTTACAAAATGGCAGCTGCTGTATTTATAGCTCTAAACTGCAATGGGGTTAGGATTGCATCACTTATTAGTCATAAATTATTATTGATGCTGGAAAAAATTAAGCTGTTTCATAAGGATTGGGTGCAGTCTCAGTCTCTGGGTAGTTTAGAGGAAGGGATTGGTTGCACAGAAGGTCAGAAAAGGTAACAAATGCTGTTTTAGAAAATTTCCATTTGGTGTGGTCCACAGGACAGTCCCCATGGTGGTGTGTGGGGGGGTGTTGTCTGCAGCTCAGTTCAGAGGTTCAGCTGAGAGGCATTCAGCAATACCTCTTCAATCCATTTTAAGTGCTCTGACTAAATGCTACTCCATTTTGATTTTCTTCCTTGACAACATTAAATTGTCAGTGACTTGCTTTCATTCATTGCTATTTGTACCCAAAAATGGTACCCTGAAAGGAAAATACATTACTCAAAGGAATGCATACTAAGTTCCAGTCTTCAAATATGTGAATTTTCTTGGGTGTGGGGTAGGGGTGGGGTATTTCCCTCATACCCCTCAAATTCAGCCACACTTATAGCTGAGGCAATCTGCCCTGGGGTTTTTGTTTTTGTTTTTGTTTCTTTTTTAAAGTGAGTCCTTTTCCTTCAAGAGGGTTAGAGGAGGATATTCTCATGTGATTATGTTTTTTTCCTACATATCTTTAGTTTCATTGAGAAATAAAGTTGCATCTTAATAGCAGATCTGAAGAAGGACAAATCACAAGAATATTCCAGTTAAACTAATATTTCCTGTAAGGATGCCAACTGCACTTGCAGTCCTTCCTCTTTCTTTACTTTCTATTTTTTTCTTTTTACTTTCACACTTTACCTGAACCTTCTCTCACTGAAAAGAAAATAAACTGCTCTAACTATTTGCACAGACATTGCTGTTTTGAATTAGGTTGGTATGTTAACAAAAAGAAAAAAAAAAAAAAGTTACTAGCTACCATTGTTCCAAAGGTTGATTTCTGATTTCTCTAACTTCTGTTGTGTCTGAATTTCTTTCCCCATTTTTCAAATAATGATCCTCAATAGCCTAATAAATCAGCTAATAAAATGTTTTAGCATCTGCTAACATTCCCAGAATGTGTTACATACATGTTCAAAGGGTTTGTTAGGGAACACAATGGAAGAAAATAATAGGGTAATACTATCATGTTTCAACATACTGCAGGACCTCAGTCCTTACATTAAGACTTAGCTTGTAAATATTTACATTGTTTGCCCAGATGGTGGCACAATTGGAAAATGTGGGTAATTGTTTTTTTTCAAACATCTCTTAAGAAACTTAAAAAAATAAAAAAATAAAAAAAATAAATAAATAAAAAAAAAAAACAAAAACATGCCAGAATTGCAAACTATAAGAAATACAACTAAGTGGCCATTTGAAAACTTTCGTTGTAAAGTTTTTTAATCACCCCAATAGGAAAGAAGTTGATAAAAGTTTTCTTGAGGTTTTGAGGACAGTACATTCTTGCTCTGTCCCTCATTTAGCTAAGCCTGGGCCAAGTTGCTCTCAGAATATTTCATTTCAAGGTCATGAACTTTTTTTGAATACTAGCCCTGTGGCATTCACTGTGCTCATGATATGAAATGGCTCTACTTATCGTCAGGCACGTGAATAATCATAGAGTTAAAGGATGGGATTCCTGCTAAGCAGATGTAATCAGTCCTCAGCCAGAACCCCAGTGGGTATCTTCTTCTCTCCCCTGGTGAGCTGGTAATCTCCTACATATTCTCTTTGTTTCCCATTTTCTTTTTTCCAGTCCACTCTCTGAGCCATAAATCTTCTAAGTCTTAATTCCATGCTTAATTCTTTTTTATTCAACACCTTCCTATGGTTCATTATTGTTCTCAGGACAAAACCCAAATCCTGAAGAAGGCTTTCAAGGTCTGACATAAACCCTATGTCACTTGGTTACCTCATTGACCCTGTTTCCCACTGCTCTTGTCCCCATACTGCAGGAAAATCAACCAGATGTCCTCAGCATGAGCCCTGTTCTTGAAGGCCTGGGCATGAGAAGGTTTTGCAGAGAGGTTTAACTGAGGAAGGAAAGTGGAATGTGTGCAGGCTTCTGCAGGAAGAGGAAGGTCTAGTTCTTGTAGATTAGCAGCCATTGTTTAAGTCATTTGGATAGTATCAGGATGGGTAGAGAGAAACAGCCAGGACTAAAACCATGTGCCTGAGTGGTGGGAAAGAAGGCTAAGTGGGGACAAAGGCAGACATGGGCCACAGAGGAAGTCTCTGCATCCTTCAGAGTCCTTTACAAGTCTGCCTACAAGATTACTCTCTCCCATCCTCATCCCCAACATGCCCACTCTGACCTGGTGGCTAACCCCTAATAATGTTGCTTCAGAGGCCAACACTTCCCACAAACCTCCCCCAAGTCACACCAGAGTTTAATTCCCCACCCCCAGTCATGTTCCCTAGCGGTCTATTGTCAAATCTGGGAGGGTACTTGTCACAGGGCACTAAAATTCTCTGCCTATTTTACCAGATTGCTCCATTTCTTGGAGGGCAGGGATAGCAACTTGGCCATCTTTGTGTCTTCAGCTTGGCATGGTACTTGACACAAAATAGGTCTCAAACCCTTTGGTCCAGTAAATGGAATGAACATGGATAGCATGAGACATTCACTTAAGGGTGTCCCAGCCTCTGACCAAACCCCCAGGTAGATGCTACTGTACTTAGTCCCCTTGATAGAGTTCTGATTTTTTCTCCTCATGCAGACTTGGAGAATAGGCAGGAAACATAAGAATTATTTCCAGCAGGTAGTTGGAGAGCTAGGGAAGCCAGAATAATATATCTTCAAGAAAGGAGGAAGAGAAGCTGAGGTTTGAAGAGAGAAAGAGAGTTTTGCGTTTATTTGATTAGATTTGTTTTGTTTGAGAAGGAGGTGTCAAAGGGGACAGTGTAGGATTTCAGAAAATTAAAGCAGAGACAAGAGGAAATGGAACATAAAATGACTGTTGAGACTTGTGATCTGGATACCATCTTTTAGGAAATATCACTTAAACATAGGAGTTCATCCAGATTAAAATTTCATTGAGAAATAAATTTTAATTCTTTACCTTCCTTTCTTTTTTTAATCCCTTAACTTCTTCCTGATTTGGATGGTATTTCTTTGTATGAGTATAGACATCAGATTTTGAAAACCTAGAATTTCTTAAGAGCTATGAATAAATGAATGAGTAAATGAACCAATGAACAAACAAATGAGTGAGTGGCTATGTTTTCCTCCGAGTCCTGGCCAAGATAGCAGCTGGAATCCATGAACTTTAAAAAAAAAAAACCTCCTTCCAGATTTGGAACAAAATTGACTATATTTTGTTCTTTTTGTTTTCAAAAGAGTAATACCATCTGAATTAGTTCCCCTAAAATTCCAGATGGAAAAATTTTCACTGACATTCGTTCCAAATTCTCTGGATTGAATATCTGGTTCAGATGGAGCTTATTATATATCTTTGAATTATTTTGTTGGATTATAAATCACTGTTTTCACAATTCCCCAAGGATCACTCACAGTCTTGGTTAATTGAAAGTTACTCAGTATTGTCACTTTCCCAGAGAGCATGTCCCAGGACCCCTTCTCACATGGGCAATCTGTGCATGGCCAGGCCAGTCAGGCCAAAGTTACTCAGCTGGATTTTTCCTCCCCTACTGAGCAAGGCTTTCCCTTAGGATTTGACCCTGTCTTGTCCTCCTCTGGCCTTCTGTCCACCTATTACTTTGCTGCCAACACCCACCCCACTCCCTTCACTGACCTGTCCATCTCCCTATGGCTGCCCTTTGGTGAAGAAACATATTTCTAACTGGAAAACAGAAACTTAAAATACACTGTAAGGTGAAATGGCTAACTGCTAATAAAAAACTGTTTGGCCATTAAGGAAATTCTTTGGAGTAGGGTATAATCAAGAGTGGATAATCAGTGAAAAGATTATTATCTCCTATAAATTGTTCCCAATGGAGATTTGTTCATATACTCTGGGGTCAACTTTCTCTCTTTTAGGATTTGCTACAGCAGCTGTGATTATAATTGCTCTGGACCTTGGTTCAGCTCTCTTGTGCCGGGCAGGGAGACTCCAAGGGACTTGTGAGGAAGACAATTCATACTTTGAGTGCACTTGCCTTCTTAATATGGCTTGTTTTCTGTTTGTCTCTGAAACTCTCTCACCCTATACTCTTCTATTCCCTGAATTGCTAACAAGGTTTCCATTTACCTGTTTAATCAATTAATTAATTCAATATTTATTTGGCACCTATTAGGCCCCCTGGGAGATAATAACACCTTAAGCTGTGATCTCATTTAGGAGAATTTGCATTTATTAAAAGTCTCTGGAAGACTTAAATGCTTTGAAGTCTCAAAAGAAGTAAATTGCCAATGGTTAGTGACCCACTGGTTGGGAGAGACCAAAGTAGATTAGGGAATAGATTATCAGCACATTACAACCCCAGAGGCAGATTTCTCTGAAAAGTTAATAAAACTTATGCTTTAGGGTCTAACGATTGCACACACCAGTTTTTGTAATTGTGTCTTTTTTTTAACAAATAGGACTTGCAAAATTGCATAAGCTTCAGGCTCCACAAAATTTGGATCCCAAGTGACTAGACCATTTCTTAGTCCATTTGGTTATTGTAACAGAATAAAAAAGTGGGGTGACTTGTAAACAATAGAAATTTGTTCATCACAGTTCTAGAGGCTGGGAAGTCCAAGAGCAATGCACTAGCAGATTTGGCATAATGCTGGCTCCTGGAAGGCATCTTGTTTATGTGTCCTTGGTAGAAGGGTCAAGTGTACTAACCCCATTCATGATGGCCACTCTCATGACCTAATCATCTCACAGAGGTCCCGCCTCCTGGTACTGAGTCACCTTGGTGATTAGGTTTCAACATAGAAAATTTAAGGGAACATAAACACTCAGATCATAGGAGACCCTCTATTGCTCAGAAGCACCAGAGAATCTGTACACAGTCGAAAGTCACATCTATCCCATTTGCCAGTTTCTAAAGCAGCACTGGCACATAATAGAAGCTCAATGAATATTTTTTAGATGTTGAACAAATTTACCATACATACAATATACTTAGCTCTTTTCTTGACATGTAATATGGGTTCAGTAAATTATTGAATGATTACTGTGATTAATGAACAAATGGATAATGTCAAAGATAGGTGAACCCTAACTTTCTGCAGAATAAGATGCTCTCTCTGTCCCCCTTCCCCATTTAGTTATGTACCCCAAGACCAATAATAGCCCAGCATGAGTGAGCCCATGCTACCTTACTATGTGTTAATATACAGGCTCTCATTACAGAAATACAGTAAAGAGGAAAAACTATACTTCCATCAATAAAATTCTACATTTCAAAGTAGAGACCTGGGATCTGTTCCCACTCCACCCACCCCTAACTTTTATAATGAAGCACTGCCTAACACAAAATTATATTCTTAGGAAAAAATGAAAAACACGTTTAAGAACTCAACTCTTATTAGCACAATTTTTTCCATAACAGTAACCATTAAACAGTTATGTATTTAACCTTTGTAGATTTGAAGGCTGTTAAAATGTCTAATTAGTTAATTAGAAAAATAATTATGTGTTAAAAAAGGAAGTCTGAAAATTATGTATGGATTTATAAAACTGAATTTAAAATAAACTTCTATTTTATGGTTGTAGTGCTATCCTGATGCATTAGCATTTCTTAATTCTTTATATTTCTTATAACATTTTATACAAAAAAATTGGAAGATTTCCCAAAGTTCTCCCCACCCACTTCCTGGTATGTATCAAACAGAATATTCATAGTTGGAATTGTGTTTTTTAACAGGATATTTCTTTGGAAGTCATTCAAAACACACATATAGTGGGAAATTACTTTAATGTATATGGTCAATGTTAGTCTGTCAGAGTCAATTATAAGCAAACTGTTTTTCAGAACTTTCTTCTTTGTGTTTATGATAATTAATGTGTGAAGAGTTTCACATAGAGAGAAACCTGGCTGATACCAATATCATTGTTAACAGACTGTGCTTTTGTCTCTCTTCTGTATTGTACACACTTACCATAAACATTCACCATGTGAATAATGAGAACTCATGGTCCTGAAGGCACAGAATGAACAAATAACCTCTGAACACAGTATGTAATTTAAAAGTGGGAGTCAATCATTTTTAGGTCACAGTCAGGGCAGTCATCATTTCTAATCTGGATAATTAAACAACCTATATATTTCCAAGTAAAGCACATTTTTTTTTTTTTTTTTTTTTGGTGGTACCGGGCATTGAACTCAGGGGCACTCGACCACTGGCTCACATCCTCAGCCCTTTTTTGTATTTTATTTAGAGACAGGGTCTCACTGAGTTGCCAAGCGCCTCGCCATTGCTGAGGCTGGCTTTGAACTCGCGATCCTCCTGCCTCAGCCTCCCAAAGTGCTGGGATTACAGGCGTGCGCCACCGCGCCCGGCAGTAAAGCACATTTTATGTGGAATAATGTTTGCAGTGGCCAGTCAACTTTACCTTCCAATGCCCCTTTCCTTTGACTACCTCTACCCCTACTCCTAGTTAGCCTGAACTTGTCATGGTGCTTTTGTTGAGAAGATTTTACACTTGCTCATATTGTTCCCTTAACCTTGAAATCACTGAAAGGCAATCCACTACATTGTCTGAGATTCTAAAAACTAAACTCCCCTATCCAAACTAATGCTTTCTCTATAGTGAATTGCAAAGAAAATTAAAGCCAACAAAGAAAGGGAGCTTGTTGGCCATGTTAGCAAATAGCTGACTATGCATAAATGACCTCAGGTGAGGAAATGGCATTTTCTCTTGAAGGACTAAGGATGGAAGGGGCAGTATGGATAAAGTGATTTAATTCATTCAGGTTCTCTGGATACAATAATTGGCTTTGGCAACTGGATGCTGTGTTTCTAAGGACACACTTTTCTATAAAGTCTGGGGCGATTTAGATCTTAATGTCTGACAAAAACTATTTCCCAATTCTGCCTTCCCCACCCCATAGCTATAGTTATGGAAAATTTATTTGACTACTCTGAGCTTTGGTTGGTCTCTGGATCTTTGAAGTGAGAATACTAATACCTACCTGGCCAGGTTGTGAGGATTGAAGAAAATATATGCCTTGCACTCATGAGAATAACTGCTTAACTCATAAGCACTAGATAAGTAGTAGCTGTTATGATAGAGGTGACTGCATGGTCCTTATTCTTCTACTAACGGTAAGATATACTAAGACAATTCTATGGACTTAATGAAGTAGCCTTGCGTCATGGATAGTGAGAATGAGGCAGTGTGGGAGAATGTGTTAATTATCTGAGGAACTAACATGAACAAGTGAGAGAACTGCTGTTTTATCTTTGGAAATGGGTAAGCCTGAAATAAACCATCAGGATCTATTTGCAGTAGGGTAAGAATCCAGATGCAAGTAAAAGTTCTCTTTCTTTGATGAAAGAGTCTGGTCTGACTATGGTTGTGTTTTGAACCCATATGACTATACTCCAGTACCTCAACACCCACTTGTCCTCTGGCTGGGTCATTCTTCATTACCAATAGACATATTGAACAGGCCTTGTGATATGTCCATTCCTTTTCTTCTGCTAAAGTGATTTTGAGCTTTCTCCCAGTCTCTGCTCCAGAAATAATAGTATCGTTGAATTCTCTCTGTTTTCCCCACTCAATTTGTTCTTCTGATTACTCAAGCTTAATGAATATAGGTGGTATGTTACCAATGGAATAGTTAATTCATATGCTCTGGTATAAAGGATCTGAATATTCTAACCCTTCTGTGCATTTCCTTGAATTTATGGCATGAACAGGAAAAAATGGATTTCATTCATTCAGTAAATACTGAGCACCTACCATTGGTTAGGTACTCTGCTATGTGCTGAGATAAAATGATGAACAAAGCAGACATAGTCTCTGCCTCACTGAGCTCATTTTCTCCTGAAAAAGATGACTATAACCAAATATTCCCAGAATTAAATGGTTTAATTAAAAATTATGCTAATTGAAAAGGACAAGTTCAGGATGTTCTCAGTATTAAGTCTAAGATTTCTATATCAAAAGAGAATTTTATTAGCCTAATATGGACTCTTAGCCTAGAATTTTCAGGTTCTTTGCATTGGTTTAAATGAGATGATGCCTCTTAGCATAGGATTTGACACATATTGTAAGTGCTCAAAAGATGTTATCACTTATCATTATCATCATCTTCATTAATACCATCACCACTATTAATTATTGTTTGTAGAAAGAACTAATTTTAAACCACCCCAATATAAGGATGTTCTCAGGGAATTCAAATGAATAATTCCCAATAGAAATATTATTATGCTTATGAATTGCTATGCAAAATTGCATTTTACTTTTTCTGATAAATTCCTCCCTGGCTTATTCAAGTTAAAGTTGAAGAAAAACGATGCTGTGTTGTATCCTAATTATCTTTACATTACTAACTGATGTGTAAAAATTAAACAACAAATTGCAGCCTGGCCCTAAAATTTCAAATCTTTTCTATCAGGCTAAAACTCTGACTTCTTAGGTTGAGGATGGCAGAGCCCATCTTAGCAATTGTGTCTCTGTATAAAGGAGCCAGTCCGGGCAGTACCACTTCACTGTGAATCCCAGGAGTCCTCCGAGATGCCTCTCCAAAGATCATACCTATAATAGTGAAGAAGCCAGCAGTGAGGGTTCAAAAAGCCATTACCTTTCTGTTCATGTGTGCCTCCAAGGACTACTTAGAAGTTTTCTGTACCCTGCAGAAGGCCCAATTGTAAGCCATTAATGACACACAGGAAATATATATTTTGAAGTCTTTCATAGCTCTTGCCTCAAGGAAGAAAATTTCCACTAGCTATTTATTGCAGATTCTAGACGAAAGACTTAAACTCCTTTTATTATAATTGAAAGAAAGAGAACTCAATTTCAACTTGGATGCTACCTTCTTTAAAATGCACAGAAATGTAACATAGCTAAAATGTGAGAAGGGCGCAGGACACCTGGGCAACTGTGTTGCATTTATGAAAAATTTACAGAACACTGTGACACACACATAACAAGGTTCAAGGTAAGGACTCTTAAAATGAAAATGTTTTGCAGTAAGAATCATTATTTAACTTGGAGGGATTTTGTGCTTAATGAAAGGCAATGGAATAACTTGTTTCAAGTATCCTACTGTTAAAATTCTGCTGGTGAATTCAAAGAGGGATGAGGTGGTGGGCTTGGAGGGAAGGAAAGGAAATCATCAGTGTTTATAAAATGCCACACCTCCCTGAAGAATTAATACATATTCAGGTTGCCAGTATTGTCAAATTAGGGAGGAGCCAGTGGGTGAAATACAGACCTCTGTGTGATGCCTGGTTTAGGAGGTTTCTATGGATTGCTGTTGCTGATATTTCAGAAACTCTTGGGGGACACCTGTTGTATGCAGCACAGGGACTACCTTCTAATTTAAACCCATTATGATCAATTATTATAATAATATCTGTTTCCATTTATTTAGCACCTACTGTGCCAGACACCTTTCCTATTTCCTCTAACATTACTGCTGAGAGGAAGGTGTATTCTTCATTTTACAGACAAGGAACTTGAGACATGGAGAAGTTAAGCAAAGCACCCACAGTCATAGGTCTAATAAGAAGCAGGGCTGAGAGGGTCTCCAGACTCAGAGTTCCTGCCCTGTCTTTTTACACACCATTTTGCTATTGAATCCTGTTCATGTTTTTTGTTTTGTTTTGTTTTGTTTCCATGATCTGTCAAGATGGGAAATAGACCTTGTCCACTCTTCACATAACAACAGACCCTTCCCTGGACTTAGATTAAATATTCCCTTTTAGTTTTATTCTCAGAATGAGAATTTTTCTTCCCTTTCCTCATGACCTGCTCCTACATCTGATAACCCCAGTCTCTTCTGAGTGCAATGCAGTGTCAGAAATCTTATCCTTAAAACTCTATCCCAGAACACAACATATGCATTTTTAGGCATCCCAAAGGCAGGGTGAGTTTTATAACTATAACATTGCTGTAGTATTTCAACATAGCTTGCTATCACTGGGTAAGGACTCTTTTATTTTGTACCCTGCAGAAGGTCCAATTGTAAGCCACTAATGACACAGGTTTATTATTATTATTATTACTCCTAGGTCTTTTATTCTGTCCAACACACACACACACACACACACACACACACACACACACACATTTATCACCATTCCCAGGATTTTATTGATATATATTTTTTCCAAATGCCCTTATTAAACAGCATCCTGTTTATTTTTGTCAGTTCTCTAATTTGTTTCTGTAGAATTAGCTTGACTAATTAGAAAAGTGAACAGAAGTTCCACTGCTTCAGAGATTTTCATTATTTGAATTGCTATTCCCCAAACTCCTTCCTTCCTCTTTTTCTCTTCTCCCTCCCAGCTAACATGCATCCATTCTTCTTTCCTTCTTTCCTTCCTTCCTTTCTTTTTTCTTCCCTCCCTCCCTTGTCTAAAGCTTAGAGAGTTTTAAGTGACACAGCTTGAAATTGAAATCTGGTTAGATTCCATTTTACAAGAATGCTTTTCACAGTAGTATCAGAATCACAAAGGAGCTTGTTAGAAGTGTAGTATTTCATCCCCAGTCTAGACCCCCTGAGCCAGAATCTTCAGTTTAACAAGACCACAGGCAATTCTAAATATAAGTTGGAGAAAGATTGGTTTGTATTATAGGAACCTGTTTAATGATATTCAATCTTTCTTCTCACTCAGGAGAACTCTTATGTGTTCATGTGTCATTCACATTACTCAAAGGTAAAACACCAGATCTGTAATCCAAGAGATCTCACTGATTTTCCTGATAAATGGATTGAGTGACTTTTGATCCAGTTTGTCAATCAATAATCAATATTGAGGCTGGAAAGCACAAAAAATACCTGTAATGGGGCTACTAGGGATTGCAGTTCAGGAGACAGATTTAGGCAAAACTGAAAGTGTGTTCTGAAGAAGTGGGCAAAGGGCTTGAGTATGAGAAACCAGAACTTACAAGACCTGTGTAAGCATATGTCAAAGTCTGTAAGTCCCTGGCTAACTGGTCAACTTGCAGGTGAAGACAGCTTCTGTACAGTTGCAAAAGGTTTGAGTTAGCCTGCCTTGCTGTTTAGGATGATTTCTAGACTGTTTTAGAATGCTTTCTTTGACTCCAAACAATTCCATCGTAGGCAGAATTTCCTATGATCTTACAGCTTCTTCCCAGTGAGAAATCAGAGAGGTCTGGGAACCCCAGAGAAAAGATTTCTTGTTCTTAATATTGAATCATACAGAAAGAAATAGCTTCTTTTCTGCCACTAGAGTTCATGAGGTCTTAAAATACCAGAAATAATGGCAACTATCTTGCAAACAGGATAGAATGGTTGCTGGAGCAAATCTGACTTACTGAATATGGCAAAAAGGCAATAAAAAATTGGTAAAACTACCTTATCTCAGCCTTTTCTTGCCTTTTGAGATAACAAACTTCATTCAATGTTTAAGCCAGTTGACTTGGGATGTTACTTACAGCCTGAAACATTTGAACTAATACCAGTTATTATCCTTTGAGTGATAAATGTGTTACAAAAAGCAGTTCCAGCATGTTTTCTAAAGCTAAATCATTGTAATCATTCAGTCCACTAGTTTGGTCAGATAAGAAATGTACGAATCAGAGTCAAATGTTCCTTTGTCTTTTCTGGGAATTTCTGTATTCCTTCAACTCATCTCTTGGACACCTTTCTCTCACTGCTTTTACCTACTTTTTTGTATGTAAAATTGGAAATATGTGCATACTGTAATTATTTTTAGAGAATTATCTTTGATTTCTACTGAAAAAAATATACCATAGTAATTAGATGAAATGTCAAGGACAGCAAACCACAATAGATAACTTAGGAGTCAAGAGCAGAAAGGACCCAGGAACTTGGTACTCAGTTACTTCTTAGTTTTTACCCAGTTTCCCAATCATTTCATGATGGAACCCATCTTCCAATTTTTCAATCATCCTCATCTGAAGATATAACTTATATTTACTAGAAAATTTAAAATAACTAGTAAAATTAGTTATTACAAAGCAAAGGTGATCCATGTGATTTTAATTTACCTTTAAAAGGATCTCTTAAATGATATTCTATTCATGAAAGTTAATATATGATTTCCAGCCCCTTCCCCCACCACTTTTTTAATCCTGTTTTGACTAATGGCCTAATCTTGGAGTTGAAATAATTTTAAAGTTGTTTTTCTAGGAATGGGGAAATTGGCAAGGTTGAGATTATTTTTGTCACTCATCTGGGACAAAGAAAGAATGAATTCAGTAAGACTAAATTCAAATTTCAAGTTAAAAGTTTCTCTTTATATATCAGTAATGTTTGCTAGCTCTCTCTCTTAGGAAATAACATATGAAAAAAAGTTACAAAGTTTATTGTATTTATTTGTTTAATAAGTCTTTCCCCTAGCATTTTATCATAGAAAATGCCAAGTATATATAAAAGTAGAAATATAGTAGTCCTTCCTTATCCTGGGTTTCACGTTTTGTGGTTTTAGTTACCCATAGTCAACCATAGTATGAAAACATTAAATGAAAAATTCCAGAGGAGAGGGGCAGAGGGAGCGAGCACACAGATTCACATAACTTTTATGACAATATATTGTTATAATTGTTCTATTTTATTAGTAGTTATTGTTGTTAATCTTTTACAATGCCTACTTTACAAATTAAGCTTTATAGAACATGTCCATGTATAGGAATGAAAGTTACCATATATAGGTTTCTGTATTACCAGTGGTTTCAGGCATCCATTGGGGATCTTAGAATATATCCCCTGCAAATAAGGGGGGCTACTATAATATTATAATAAACTCCCAAGTGCCCATCATATAACTTCAACAAATATCATCTACTGGACTAAATGGCTTTATCTGTAACTTCGCCCTTGTTATTCTAACCTTTGGATTATATTGAAGCAATTCTTAGTATATTATTCAATCTATAAATATCTCTATGTATTTTTCTAAAAGATATGGCACTTAAAAACACATAACCATTATACTAATAGTATTCTAGGAATATTAACTTTATTTTCTTTGGTATCATCAATTAGTAATTATTCATTTTTTTCCTCACGTAACTTTTTAACAATTTATTTGAATCAGAATCTCTTGTGTCTTTTTAATCTACAAGTTTTACTTTGTTCTCTCTCACTCTCATTGCTGTCAGTTTATTGAATAAACTGGGTTGCTTGTCTTGCAGAGTTCCTTCTATCTAGATTTGGGAATTGCATAGCTTTGTCCTTCTGTTTATATTTAGCTAATTGCATCCTTATGATGCCACTGAATATGTTCCCATATTCATTTCATTTTCCTTATATCAGTAGTTTAATAGCTAGAAAATTGATCAGATTCAAGTGAATATTTTCAAAAAGTTGAGGAGAAAGGTAAGTAAATCTTAACAGTAAAAATGCATACTGCTATGAGGAAAATACATTAAATTCATTTCTCTTCCTTTTTGTGATGTTTGTGCTCTTTGATGATGCCTCATTTTCCCCTCTGTATTTTGAGATTTGGAGTGTTTCTGGTTATCTTACCTGATTAGAAATTGTCACAGTTCTGGCCCCTTTATTTTGCTAGGAAAATGTTGCTGGATTGTCAATGAAATGTACACTATAGTTAACCCAACAGTTTTCTTTACATAATAAAGAAAATGAGCTCCTCAGTTCTTTGGAGTAGTGAATACCAATATAGATCTGTATGTATCTGTATATAGGTAGTGACTGGAACATTGGCTATGTGGTCGTGGACAGGTTAAGCCCCATGGCTGCTGTTTCTATTGTCTGTAAATTAGGCATCACTATACCTATGTTTTACACACACACACACACACACACACACACACACACACACACAATGCTTAGTAAGTGATAACTATTTGATTGATATAGAAATGTGATTTATTTTGGTAATGATATACTGATTAAATAATGATACAGAGTGGCCTGGCATAATTTAAGATTGGTTACTGATAACATATTTGTTCTATTTCTTTTGTTTTTATGACTACTGTTGAGGAAAACAGATTCCAAAAGTTATAGATGGGTAAAAGGATGACTGAATGTTCTATCAGTGTTATGCTGGGGTATTATCTAAGGCCTATCCGAGAATAATTTTATTCTCTATAGGTATGTACTATACTATTTTACTTTTGTTTAGATATCTCATATTTCTTTAGTGTAAATATTGAATTGCAGAAAATTAAGTGATAAAAATGATTCATGTCCAGTAGGAATGCAAGTGAAATTTGTCTTCAAGAAAAGACATATTCAAAGGTTAATGTTTAATTGTCTGTTGGAGTCATAGACCATTTTGCATCTGTACTAGCAATCTAATTGCACAGTTCTTTCAGTGCCAATACACAGTCTATCAAATTTTCTTGAAACCATGCTGTTTCCCTCATCATTGAGTTAAATAATTCCTTGACACATGTGCACTTTATATTTGTAAGAGAGCAATATATTCAACATTTTTGAAAATTGCACATCAATATTAACTTTCAGATCTCACTGCTGAACTTTGATCGCCAGTTTGATATTGATTATGGGTTCTAAGTTTAATGCCATTCCTCTAGAACTCATGGGAGGATACTCATTTCACTTCTTTATTACATCACCAGATGGACTTTATGTGGGTTTTAGGTATACAGCCAAATAACTGAATGTCCTTATTCACATCTGAATAGTCTTAAGAGTGGTGTCACAGCATCAGTAGATTTCAACATGGGGTACTGGTCATGCATTATAATGTTTTGAATTTATCACTGTATTCTGCTTATTAAGATAGCAATTTCCTTTTATGAGAGTTAGTGCTCTTTGACTCTTTATTTTAAAGTGCTTGAAGGTGTAAGTTTAATTTGGAAGACATTTATTCATACATATGTGACAATTCCAGATTATTAATAAGAAATCATTTATCATTTTCTCCATCCTTTGAGGATTATTCTGTAGTTTCTAGCTCAGTTTTCACACCATCACATCCCTTTCACCAGCATAAAGAAAAGGAATCTTTCTTGCCTGAAAAAAAAAAAAATGTTAAATTTGACTGCATTTTTAAAATACTGAGAGAGAAAGGCATGGAGAAAAAGATGAAGGCGAGGAATTTTTTCAGAGTTGAGGAAGGGGACAGATAGGTCTTGAAGGGTTTTGAGAAGAGAACATTCAAGGGTTGTAGATTGAAAAGGAAAGGAAATTTAATTTAAAAGATTCAGGGAGCAATGTGTTTACCCTATTTCAGGGTACTATAGGAAACTTGAATATGGAATGAAATTAGTTTAAAAAATATTATAATCCCAAACCACGATTTTTGAATAAAAAAGTTCATGAAAGCAAGCAACATGATTCTCCAGGTTTATTAGATCATATATTCTGAAAATAGTTGTTGAGCAATAATTTTGCACTAGGCTCCATTCTAGAGGCTAGAGATACACAACAGACAAAGACCCTTCTCCCAGGAAACTTACATTCTCATTGGGGGTGGGGAGGTGAACATAAATGAAAAAAAGAATAAAGGTAGGACAGGTTTTATACACAGATGGAAATGATACATAGGAATATATGAAAGTGGGTGAGTAGACTGGAGAAAGAAGTTGATCCATATTTATTTTAAGTTTTTTTTTTTTTTTTTTTTTTTTTTTTTTTTTTTTTTTTTTTTTTACTTGTAGATGGACACAATATCTTTGTTTTATTTATTTATGTGGTGCTGAGGATCAAACCCAGTGCCTCACTCATGCAAGGCAAGTGCTCAACCACTGAGCTACAACCCCAGTCCCCGGATCCATTTTATATAGTGAGATGATTTTTGTCATTTAGTGAATATTGCATTTCATTCTAGCCAGGTAGGTAAAGTTCATCAGATTGAAGCCATTGTAGGTACACATCAATGGGGTAAAAGTTCCTTAGATCTGGACCCTGATGGCCCAGTTAATCTTCAATATTTTGAATCATTCAGAAGCCAGTGTGGTACTAAAAATTTTTAATAGAATTTTGTAACTCAGAAATATGTTTTGAGGGTAAGCATTGCTTGGAGATGCATATTAGAGAAGAGAGAACAGTGAGCCCTTTTTAAAAGCACCATTTAGGAAAAGAGAGAAGTTAAATGAAACTTCCCAAGTCAAAATTTGTGTAATTCCATGACATCCTCCTTCACTAGGTTTGCTCATCAGAGAAATGGAATGTAAAGCAATTTTCTTCTATCAGCTTAGAGTTTCTTTGTCAAGGGAGGGTTATTTTCCCATAAATTCAATTTAAAGGAAAGGAAATGTAACTCACTTTCAAGGTCATTAAAAGGAATTAGAAAAGTTAGATGCTATGCTATAAATAAAACTTTAATATGTCAAACAGGAAGCAAGAGATATAGCTATTTTCTCAATAAATATTGTATATATGTACTTTGTCAATTAACTTTTTTTTTGACTGAACAAAATGTAAATGCCATGGATAAATGATAGCTTTAATGATGTTTTCCAGCGTTGTTACCATGGCTTCTTAACAAAGATGTTAAATCATTAGGAGTTGTATTTCATGATAATTAACTGCAAATCTGGTAATATTACCACTTTTCATTTGGCATGAAATGATGAGGGAGAACCACAAGGTTTATTGGAGGTACACGGCAAAGGACAGAACAACTTAATGTGTGTATATAAATCTTATAAAACTACCTATTGGACAGCATTTTATGATGGACATAAATTCCCAATCACTCTCTGATAGTGATAGACAGTGAAGTCTGCAGTGGAAGCAGAAAGGTGAGATAGGAAGTCACCCTAGAGAACAGAAAGGGCTTGTGGGTTTCTTGCTCAATCTGTATTGCAAATAACTAAACAGATCTTCACTCTTGTTTAAGATTTAAACAATTAAAATCTGCACTCTTACTAATCTTGTCTTGTTATATATGTGCTTTATTATAAAGTATGCAATGATGCTTTTGTAATTAAGGAGCTATTAGCCTTTGCCATTTTAAATTGTTTTTCTCTCTGTATCTTTTTTAATTTTTTAAAATGTTCAGCAAGCTCATTTGAGATTTTGTTTTAGGAAATGAATGGTCATGAGCATTCTGTCTTGTTAATATTTTCATTCTAACTTGTTAAAATAGAGTGATAGTAGTTGAAAGGATACTTTCTATATAGTTGGATAACCTGATTTGATTTTGTCCTTTTTGCTAATTAACTTTGACCTTAACTACACTATATTTAAAAAGGTTTCTTCTGTTTCAAGTGACTAAAATCCACCTTAAAGAAGCTTAATACAAGAAAAACAAATTTTGGTGCTCATGTTGCTAAAATTTCAAAGATTTCTGGTGAGGTTCTCAAGAACAAGTTTCCCCAACAAGGCCATCTGTATCAGTCTCTCCATGTCTCAGTTTCAGTGCTGGTTTAACTTCCAGACAATTTATTTCCACATGGTAGGCAGACTGGCAGCTTCAGACTCATTGATCTTGATAGCTGGAGATTCCAGAAAACAACTGTGATGGGTAATTTTAGATGTCAATTTGACTGATGTAGGGAACCCCAGATAGCTGGTAAAGTATTATTTCTGGGTCTGTGTATAAAAGTGTTTCTAGAAGGGATTATCATTTGAATTAATGGACTGGGTGGGGGGCACCATCCAATCAAATAAGGGACTGGGTAAAACAAAAAAGCAGGGAAAAGGTGATTTAGCTCTCTTTTAGAGCTGAGACACCCATCTATTTCTGACCATACACATCAGAACTTCAGGTTTTCCAGCCTTTAAACTCTGGGACTTGACCTATCTGTCAAAATCCCTCAGTTCTCAGGTGCTCAGACTTTGATTAAGTCATGCTAAAGGTTTCCCTGGAGGGCTGGGGTTGTAGCTCAGTCGTAGAGTGCTTGCCTAAATGTTTGAGGCACTGGGTTTGATTCTCAGTACTTCATATAAATAACTAAAATAAAGGTCCATGGACAACTAAAAAATATTAAAAGGAAAAAAAAAAAAAAAAAAAAGGTTTCCCTGGATCTCCAGTTTGCAAATAACAGGTCATGGGACATTTTAGCTTCCATAATCTTATGAGCTATTTTCCCCCACCCCATGTACCTGCCCAAACATCCATCCATCCTAGTGATTTTATTTTTCTGGAGAACACTGATAAATGCAAAGACAGAAAACATCTCTGCAGCAGTTGACTAAAATCATTGTGAAAACTCTGATTGGTTCTCTTGGGTCAACTGTCCATCTTAGAAGTAGTCCTTGTGAAGCCAGAATCTGATAGGCAGTCAGTATAGGTGGGAAATCAAGTCAGGTCAGATCAAAAAGCCAATTTGAGTTAGCCGATTTTGGGAAGTTGGAGACTTCTCCCCCCCCCCCCCAGGGATTGGAATGTTAATTCCTTCAGAGCCCTTCCTCCACCCTTATCAAAAACCTGCCCCAATCTGTTGCCAAGGTAACCTGTTCCCAAGGTAACCTGTTCCAGGAATTGCCACTCCCTACAGGGAGCTTTAAAGTTCTTAAAGTGTCCTGGGCTGCACCATCCTGCCCTTCCCCCTTTGCCTTTTGGAGAGAGATAAGGGGAAGAGAGCTAGAGAACAAAGGAAGCCCTGGGACATAAAAATGGCAGAACTGCCTCGCTTCTTGGGACACCGGGATACCTCAATGGCCCCCTTCTCCCTCCAGGGAGAAGTCTATGTTACCCCTTTTAAATAAACCCTGCTTTATATGCTTGCCTCAGCATGCTTCTCGAATGTTCAAACTTCAACATTTGAGGGAGCAGAACTCATCACTGGTAACCAGCTGTATCACTTGCAACTAGGAAGAGAGAACTTTTTGATTTGATTGGCCAGGCTTAAGCCTATGCCTACCCACTGAACCTATGGGACCGATACTGAATCACATGGTCTGAAGACAACCAATATGAAATGGAAGTAAAGTGGCTTCCTGAAGAAGGGTGTGTTGAATGGTTAAGTGCCATGGATCCACTGTTGGACCTTATTCATTGATTCTTTTCAAACTAACTTGTTAGAATTAGTCCCACCTTTATGTTATTTCTAGCATTATACTGGTAGTGATAAAATGATATAAAGAAAGAGAAGGAGCTTAGCCTGTAAGAATTTTAATGCTAGAGCAAAGTAGTCATTTAAGAAAGGCATATAATGCAGTAAGATAATGTATTTGAAATCAATGATCTCTCAAGGGAAGAATCTTCTAGGTTTGCTTTGTAGAGTCAGGGAAGACTTCAAGGAAATTACTTAGACTAGTATTTAATTTCCACTCAATGAAAACAGCATAGATGGAGGCATGAGAATATGGTGCATATCAGGGCTGGAGTGATTCCCACATCAGTATGGAACTATCATAAAGAACAAGGAAATGACAGGAGATGGCACTAAAGAGGTCATCAGGGGCAGATCTGGAAAAGTCTCTCTTATCAATCAAATGGCATTTTGTTATTTTTTCTGGGAGACTTGGGATATTGATCAGAAGAATAATATATATCAAATGTGTACAGTAAAAAGAGCACTCTTGTGTGCGGATGGAGGATTGCTTGAAATTTTTCAAAATGAGAGGCAGGTAGCTAGTGTAACTTTATTGTAACTTCCCCATCCTCAGAAGACTCTTGTCTTTGCTCAATGACTCACTCACTCAACAGATAGTCATTGAATATCTAGCATGTCTTGGGAGTGTGTGAACAAACTTTAATGCAGTCACAATGGAGATTTAAAAAGGAGGAGACAGATATTAAAGCAATTTATCAAAGGAGACTTATTTGATGTCAAATAGCTGTAAGAGGGAGAAAGTAAGCTTTGCACATTTGCAGCCTGAACTATTGGGAAGAAAGGGCTAACATCCCATGAGCCAGGTATTCTCCAAATCTGTTTACTCACATGTAACATGACAACAAGAGAAGAAGCCAGAACCACGGAGCTATTATAAGGATGAAATGAGATAATACAAATATGAAGGGGTTTGGGGAACTTTGAAATACAAAATGAGGGCAAGGCATTATTTTAAATAATCTCTGTGGTTCTTTTTGATTCCAAGGGGCTGTAATTTTCTTCCCACAAGAAGTACCCGTTGCACAGAATAAATTAACTCAGATGTCTTTACTATCTGGAGGAATAAGCGTTATTTACCTCAAAATGCTAGCTTTTGCCAGCCTTGTTTCCTGTTTTCTGTTTTTTCTTCTATTATGAGGGTGTTGAGTGGAGAGGGAGTTTTAAGAGCTAGTTGAGTTTCTCATAAAATTTCACATTGCAGACTTGGGCGACAATAGTTTTGTTTAAAGCTGATTCATTGGGATTTCATAAGAGATGCTATTGTATAGGTACAATAACTGTTTAGTGAGGTTCTTTATGAGACACTCAGGATTATGGATCCATAATTTGCATTCATTGCAAACATTGTAACAACTTCCTTTGAGCCATTAAAAGGAAGGTATTGAAAGGCTGTTAAGGACGCCACAAAGCAGTGAAATCACAACAGGTTCATTTATTGGAGAAAATACCAGCAAGATACAAGCCAGCATTACAAATTGAGGTCTCATCTGTTCTGTTGTCACTTTTAACTTTTTCCAGCCTCACTGTGTGAAGGAAGGGGCTGCGATTTGAGTAGGTTGGAGGCCCTGAAATCACCCTGCAATACACTCATCCAGCATCCAGCCATTCAGCCACTCATTCAATTTCAATTCTTTGGTGCTAGGGCAGATGCTAAAGAAAATAATATGCTGCCTTTATAGAGCCTAATTGGAGAAACGGATAAATGAAATATATTTGTAATAAAATGGAAATGTGAAATGATGGGCTAAGTACAGTGTTTTTATATGCTTCTGAGAAGACAGAGGAGTAGGATGAAGAGGCAATTGCTGAGAGGAACAGAAAAAGAAAGGACAAGCCTGGCTGCTGAATTAATAAGAGAGCGTTGTGTTGCAAATTAAGTTGTGGATTCAGCTCCCTGGGAGTTAGTAGTGCTGGCACATTCCACCAGCTAGCCTTTTCACTTCCACCCCCAGGGTTTCTGATTTAAAGACAAATTAAGCCAAGAGTGTAGTTGCTTCATAAGGGTGTCTGATGCAGGAAACCCATATAAACCCCAGAAGACTTGAGAGATGAAAAGTAATGGCGCAGTGGAACATCACAAGGCTGGCCTTTGCTGTTGACCTACCCTACGTGGGATAATAGTACTATTCCTCATATACCTGAATCATCTAGCACAACATCTGGCACATGGTAGACCTACAACCGACAGCAGATATTATCCACTGGCAGAAAACTATCTTGGTAAAGTGTTTGGGATTGACAAAGAAATGTTAAATGCACTGCCAGTACTTTTAATAATCATATTTTCTTTCATCTCCTCACTCAGTTTTGCCCTGTGCCTACAGGACATTAACAATATAGAATTACTTAAACAAATGAAAAAATTTCAAATTTATTTTAAGAAACCTGTCAGGCTGTCTTGCAGGTGCACAGGAAATGATGTAGTACTATTAGTTTAAAGAAAGTCATGACAGTTTCACAACTAAGAAATGGAAAGCTTTTTGTGGGTAACCCAGCTGCACCTGGTAAACATCAAAATTAATTTCTAATCTTGTGTGTTTATCACATAAATCACCTTTGTTTCCAAAAATAGAAACATAGTGAAATATCTATGAAGTAAATATTATCAATTGTATTGCTATTCATAATAATTAATTAATTATGGTTCAAAGAAAGCTCTTGTATTACACCTAGACCAGAAGTTATCTTTTGATTTCTTTTTATAATTTAACTTAAATAATCTAGGCTAGTTTTACAATACAGATGAAAAATTCCAACTCTGATCCTTTCATATTGTATGGCCTTAAGAAAGAACTTCTTTAAATTAACTTCTTTAGTCTCCAAAATGGGGATATTTGTGCCTATTTCCTGCAGTTATTATGGGACTAAAATGAAATAGTATGTGACAAGGTCCAGTATATGACCTGCTTTATCACTTACCCAATATTAGCTTTTGCAATGTATTTTGATTAGTAAACAAAGTCAACCTTTTATATTCATGATTTAGAATATGTGGCAATTCAAATGCATAATAAAAATAACATGGCACAGAGTCAAGGCTCTGGCTTCTAATTCCTGATGAAAATACTAACTGCTTTATGACCTAAGACAAGTCAGTTAACCCCATAGCCCTTAGCTATACAATTACTTATAGTATAAAACACTGTGTTATTATTAAGTATATTAAGTAAAGTAACTGAAATAATGGTTGTTACTTAAAACTTTCTGACAATTTACATCACTTTACTATTTTATATTGATATAAGGCTTTGATCCAGCTATCTGTATTTTTTCAGTTTAACTTCTTTGTTCATTTTAGTGGGAGATTATTATCTTTCCTTTTGTTTATGGATTTCAATTTCACCAAATCATTACCATCAGTTTTGAAAGGAACTTGCATATTATCTAATGGAGTGAGAGTCCTGTTCCCATTACATCGTAGCTGTCACTTGAATGCCTTCAGTAACACGGAATTCATAGCTTCCTAAAGCAGTATGTTCAATGATAGTCTTCCTTAAACTTAAACTCTGAACTGTTTCTTGGTTACTTCTTGCCAGAAGTCTGCCTTTCAGGGTTACCTAGTACAAGTTGATACTCTCTGCCACATTGGTGGCCCATCAGAAATTTGATAATGGGTAGCATACATATTCCTAAAGTCTTTATTTATTCCTCATATGCAATGCTTTTAGGTATATCAGAAGTATGTTTTTCACTCAAGGTCTTAAAATTATCATGGCGTTAAAGCAGTGCAGCATCCTAGAATGAATTAAGATTTAGAACATTTTGTTATTCATTATCTATATTCACTGCTTGAAGACAAAGTATTTCTCTTCTTTTCAAAAGCCTCTGAGATCATATGTTCCAATCCATATAATACATCAGTACTCTGGACACCTTTGCTAATCGTGGGGAAAATCTTAAAGCTGCTAAACAACAACAACAACAACAACAACAGCAACAACAACAACAAAATCTGGTTAAATTTGCTCAGTGAATGCCCAGTGTAGAAACATCTCCAGGATTGGGACTGTAGGCATAACAATCGGAAACAGTGCCCTCCTAATTAATGAATATGATCATGCCTGGGGGTGGTGCTAAGGGAATGGGGAGCAAGCCCCAAGGCCCCAATCTAGAGGACAAAAGACAAAAAAAAAAAAAAAAAAAAAAAAAAAAGAGAGAGAGACCAAATCTCTGATGCAAAGAAAGAGAACATCCTGGAGGACCAAGAGGGCCATGATGGGTTATAGATATATTGTTTGGATGGCGCAATGTTAAAAGAAAAAGAAGCTGTTTTTTTAAAATCAGGAGATTCTATGTGAAATCTAGATTTCCACCTACATTTCCACTTGTCAAGAGACAGATGATAAGCTGATGGGACAAACATCTCCAGGTGGCCCCTTTCCCACCTCTCCCTGTTTGAAGTATACTAGGCCTGCAGCTTCCTTTTTTATTGTCTGCTTGATTCTTGTGAGGATTTGAGACGTCGTGTTATTGAGGGCTGTGTCATTACTTATGCTCCATTTTTCCCTCTTCTAAACCTGTCTGTTCTTTAATACTTTACTCAATCCCACAGAGCACACACATGTACTAACTTCCCTAGGTGTAATTCTTCAGACAACACAGGGCTACTTTGTTCAGATCTCCTCTTCTGACAGATATTGAAACTTCTCACACCACCTTTTCACCTCCACTCTAGTGGGTTTCTTGCATTGTTTTTCCTGTTGTGTTACATAACAAACTGTGTTATGGAACACAGTCATTTCTAACAATACTCATTGTGGGCTGCAGCAAGAAGATGAGCTAAAGGTATGTGTATAGGATGTAACTTAGCCCCTTCCTTTCCTCATCCATGTGGAACTTGATGTTCTTGGTCCTAAGAAACAGAAAGTCAAAAGCCTTACAATGTCTCCACCTGGCCAGTAAGCACATGAAAAAAAAAAAAAAAAAAAAAAAAAAAAACCCTCATTAGTAATCAGGGAAATGCAAATTAAAACCATGGTGTGAAGATGCCCAGGCATCAGATTGCTTATTACATTGTTCTTTAAAACTTCTGTATGTATAATACAGCTCATAAGAACAAACACTGGAAAAAAAGAAACCCTTTTTGCTTGTCCTTTCTTCCTGAGTGCATAATGTGTTGGGATGAGAATGAGAAAGGATATGCATTGATGTGGGTTTGAAAAATAGGTGCTCTGCCCCATAACCAAGGATTTGATGGAGGGAATTTTTTCTTTATAGAAACATTGCTTTCATAAGTGAAGTAGCAGTGAGAGGAGGAGGCAGTCATTATTTTGCAATCGGAGTGAGTTAAAGGATCCAGGCAATGTTCATCCATGTTGGCCAACATATCTGTCTCTCTTTCTCTCTCTCTCTCTCTCTCTCTCTCTCTCTCTCACACACACACACACACACCTTATTTGTTTTACTTATATATCACCACTTATATAGTTTAGCCATTCTCCTCCCCATGAAAAACTGAACTTAAATCTTACCAATCCTCTAGACCTCGCTGATATATTATATGGAATACAGAAATGTGACAAAAGTACTAAATTATACATTGAGGCAAGCAAAATTGCTACTGAAAAATTCTAAAGAACAAATAACCCAGACTCTAAAACATGTAAATTAGAAGGTGGAACAGAGAGAAGGACATCTGTAATATGAAAAATGGGACTTAACAGATACCTGTCTATCTGAAGCAAATACAACAAAGTATCACTTAGTAATGCTATTTCATAGCTAAAAAGGTATTATACAGAATTATTCCCCACACTTCTGTAGTTTAGTTTTCATAATCATAATGTATTTTATAGTAAAAAAAAAAAAAAACATAAAAGACCTACCAACCACTTTTAATCCTGTTTTGTATGACTAGGGAAAAAATTCGAATTTGGATTTTATTTCATATACTCAGCAAATATTCAAAAGTATGAATTTTATGATATAAAGTTGAAATTGAACCCCTAACTAGGATTTGATTATAAAAAGAAAATAGTGTTAATTATCTAAGGATGTGGTAATGGTATGGTACTCATATCTCTCCCCACTCCTAAACATTTCACAATCAGATTAGCAGCACTAAGTAATCATATTCATCAGACTCTACCCTGGACTGAGTTTCAGTGGCTCTTCACATACATGACATTTAGAGGGGAATGTTTGGGCCTAATAAAACTATAACTACCCAACTTGGAAAAGAATTCAGTTGGTTCTGATTCCAAAGAAGAAAATCTCATTTATCTCCTTCTTCAGCATTATCAGAAAATGCTTTGCAGCAAATAAATGGCATCTCCATAAGTGGATGTTAATGAAATTTTAATGAATTTGAGGTGCTGGCACAGTATATCCCTGCAGAGCTCAGTTAAAAAAAGAAAAGAAACGAAAAGTGCAGCTTTAAAGCTGAAAGCTTAGAAATGGAAGCAGAGCACAAAGAACAGAATGAAGGCAGCCTCATTTGGCCTCGGTTGGCATGCAGATCTTTCCCACCCTAGTAAATTTTTTGGCCTCATTTTTCCGGTTGCCTGGAGGCCTTGTGAGCCCCATGGTCAAATACCCTGCATATTCTAGTGCTGAACGGCTCACACAGGAGATGAGATCCTTGATTTCTGTTCTCCTGTGCTGCCGCTGGATACTTAGGGCCCCTGCATCACTTTAAATGTTTATTGCAGATTGTTTCTTTTTGCCCTTCTAAGTAGTCTGTAAACTCTATTCCAGAGAGGGACTGGGAGAGTTATTGCCTGTTGATACACTCCCCCAAATAAGTGCTGAGTGTTCTTTGCTACACACATATGGACTTTGGCTCAGGGCCCAGAATACCTGAGTCGATTTCAGGATCCAATTGTTACAGTGGGTTTGTATTTTTAGAGAAGAAAAAGGTGTGTATCCTAATATCTGAAAGCTATCCACATTTACATTCCAACTTTCATTTTAATTAAGCAGACCACAAAGATCAATAGAGAATTTAGAAGCATAGAGCACCATACTGGAATGATTTGGAGAAGGAATTGTGCTACATTGACAAAGGGAGGGCAGGGGAGGTGTTTACTAAGCCATCTTTAACTGGCTGGATGTTTCTCATTTATTTTATAATTCATTGTCTATCCACTCCCTGCCCCATCCCAACCTTGGACCACAACCCTTCCAGAATATTAATGATGCCCCATGGCCTTGAAATGTATTTTCCATGAGAGAACAACTTCCCACTTTTACAATGCGAGAACAATCATGTGCATTGTTAGAGACCCTTATATGACTTTGACTTCATCAGAAGAGAATAGTAATTCTCCATTGACAGCTCCCAGTGACTGAAAGTATAATCAAAGTCAATGCATTATTAATGACGGTTCTTCTTAATGACTCAATCTCAGTGTGAAATACTTTTCAAACATTTTATTTTGTATAATTTTTCCACTTGGAAAAGTCTGCCCACAAATTAGGGAACACAATTGCTGAATGGAACCAGAAATACTGCATTGGATGTTCTCCAAACAAATTGTCCTTCACAGGGATTGCCAGAATAAGCTTTGATCATTTTTTTCCTGACAGGTAGGGAGCTCAGGTAAATGATATACTTAGATCTGGTTACTCAAGAACACAGATGGAGAACTTGACTGGATTCTGAGTGCCTTGATATATCTAGATTTATTACGAAGGATGTGATCTTTGGTAAGTCTTGAGAAAGATCTAAGGTTTGATTTCTTGCTCTTTAAAATGAGCTTAGTCATGCTGCAGGGACAGGGATTGTATGAGGATTAATGTCATAATGAATATACCATCCAGGACCTTGGCGTTATTAACTCCTGTTCCAGTACTGGGCACCCAGAGTGCAGGCAAAGCCAGGGAGAGCAATTTTAGCAACTGACTGCACTTACTGATCTGAGCTCTTTCAAAGGGTACCAGGAAAGAAAACAGTGGAGTGAGGATGGACAGGAAGGAGAAATGGAAGGAAGAGAGAGTGGCACAAGAGTAAGGATTTTGTTCAATATCATTACCTTTGAGATATAACCACCAAGACACCTTCAAGAGTAAAAGGAATCCAGATGCTAAGCAAGATCAGTAGTTAAACAGGAATAATTGAAAAAAAATCTGTGACAAGTGTTTGTATATATTTTTATCCAATAACATGTAAAATTTGAATTTTACGTGAGTTCACTGGGTATTTAGTTATATTTCATTTACTTGAAGGCTTTATTTTATATGTTGAGAGTATTTATGGGACATGACCATGAAGGAAGCCACCAGTTACTGAGTACCTCCTATATGCCAGGCATTATGTTTTTTAACTTTTCATATATGAACTAATTTAATTCTTTCACAACCTTGCAATGTGTTATTATCCTCATCTTCCTGATGAAGAAGTAGAAGTTCAGAGAGGTTATAGGCAATTTCTCCACAGCTCACATAGCAATGAAATGGCAAGAGTGAGAATTTGAATTCAAGTTTTTGATCCTTCCATCTAGGTTCTGACCTCTAAATCCATCAGATGATACCCACTGAAATAATGAATCTGATCTCTAAATCCATCATACACCACCCAATGAAATAAAGGAAAGGACTACCATTGTGATATTTCCAATAAGTGAAATTGATAAGGAGTTGTACTATGTTTAACTATATTTGGTTAACTGCATATTTAACTTCTTTTTGGTTATTTTTCTGACATTTGCCTCCAAGGCTAGGCAAATAATTGTGTTTGTGTGTGTGTGTGTGTGTGTGTGTGTGTGTGTGTGTGAGTGTTTATGAGTATGCACATATGTAGACTGTTGAATTCTGTCCTAATATCTTTGCTTTCTTTATTCTGCTGTTTCTTACCCCCACTTTTGAAATTAACCTCAAGAGTCATCATTTAGGGTTGCAGCTACTTACAGAACAAAACAGTTAGGGTCATTTAAAATCTTTTAGGCAGAGAGCATTTAAGTTTTCTTGTTTCTGGCTACCAGTAACGAATCTTCATTAAATCTTAAACACAGCATAAACAAAGCATGAGCAGTTTGTGAATGCTTCCTAATTCAACAAAGAAAGATTTCAGTATCTTGGAAATACTGTTAAACATTGAACAGACCCTGAGGACATCATTTTAAGGCCCACAGTATTGTTATATATTTTGGCCCATCTAAATCAGATTTTCCCAGAAGAATCAACACTGCCAAAAAGTTATGCACTTTTGTTGGAATTTATCTGGACAAAGATTTAGGCTTCTGAGACCATCTGAATTATCAACCATACAAAGAAATCAATGGTATCTTGACCCAGTCATATTCCTGCTTGTGCTTGGGACATTTCACAACACCTACCTATACAATAAGAGGAATTAATTTTTCCAAAATGAGGCAAAGCACATGTATTCTAACCCTGTTTGATATTCAACCCTTTTAGTGCTGGGTCCAGAAGCGGATAGATGTGGAAACCCACACTTAGTAAGCTTGAATGAGGGAGTAAATTTGCCCAGGGAGAATTTAGATAGGATCTGCAAGTATCAAAACTTCACTCAACTAAGAAAGGAAACTTGAATAGTGAAGTCTAGTTTTTCTTTGGAATAGAGCTTAGATTATTTGAAAATAGTTCTTGTGTTCCTTTCTATATTTTTAGTATGACTCACTCTTCTCTTGACGTAGTCCATGATATCACTATATCTCTCTTATAATATAGCCACACAAATCAAAGTTGATGTACAGCCCAGCCAATATATGATCACAATCATTGACTTTATTTTAACTTAAATAATTTATTTTTATTAATCTAGCTTAAGACACTGGCTTTGCCTTCAGGTTCATAGAGAGTTTTAGTTGCTTAAAGCCTCCAGGTATTTGTCTTTTCTGTTGAGGCCTTGCAAGGATGCTTGCCACTTGAAAACATTGGTTTCCAACTTGATCACATATTGTAATCAATTGGAAACAAAATTTAAAAATTTATTCTCTTTAGATACACATGAGAGTAGAGCCTAAACATATTACACATACATGGAGTATAACTTATTCTAATTAGGATCCCATTCTTGTGGTTGTACATGATGTAGAGATTCACTGGTTGTGTATTCATATATGAACTTAGGAAGTTATGTCCAATTCATTCTACTGTCTTCCCTATTCCCTTTCTTCCTCCCTTCCCTTTCCTTCTCCTTTGTCTAATTCCTTGAACTTCTATTCTTCCCTCCACCCCCCTTATTGTATATCAGCCTCCACATATCAGAGAGAACATATGACCTTTGGTTTTGGGGGATTGTCTTATTTCACTTAGCATGATAGTCTCCATTAACTGGGAAATTTTGAAAAACAGTTTTACTGTGTTGCATTGCCAGATATAATGATTAAATTAGTTCAGTCTGTGTCCTGGGTTTGGGAATTTGAAAGTGTTCCCTAGGTAATTCCACAATGCAACCAATTTGGGGAACCACTAATCTAACCTTTTAATTCAAAGTGTGGTCCCTGATATTGGCATCATACTTGGGATATTGTAAGAAATGTAGATGTTTAAGTACTACCCTGAGCTCCTGAAATAGTTGGGTGATTCATATGCATAGTTTAATGTTTTGTAAAATTCATATGCATTTTTTCTTGAGGTTCACTCAAGAGGGAGGTACAACTTATCAGTGAGAGTTGGACCATATGTGAGGAAAATGGGTTGGAGCATGGACAAATGAGTGAGGTTAAAGCTAGTTAATGACAAATCTGATGTTGTCAGAATTATTAGACTTTAGGACTTGGAGAGTACAATATATCATTTTATTCAATTCTTCCTGATTCTGGATTAAGATGAACACAGGAATCAGATGAAGATTAAAGTATAGCTTTAACTTTTTGTTGGCAAAGCTGGGCTGGGAAATGCCTGCAATTTGGATTGGAGACCAGCTAAAGTTACCTGCCCTTGATTTGATTTACTGTCCTTGTGTTGGCTAGCTAGTCTCTAGAGAGAGTAGAATATGGAGGCCCTTCCTGTGGAGTGGTAGAGTCCTGCCCTAATGAGTTTACCCTACTAGTGACAACACTAGCAGATGTGCATCCACAGTAGTAAAGTTGTTCTTTGTTGTTCCACTTAATAACAATTCACCCTATAATCCCAGCAGCTCAGGAGGCTCAGGCAGAAGGATCATGAGTTCAAAGCTAGCCTTAACAGTCACCCATCCCAATGGCCTGCTTAGTCACTTCTTCCACTGAGAGGCAGGGCATATTGCTTCCTGTCAGCTGTTTCTATTTAGGGTCCAAAATGGAAATGTAGGGAAAGGATATGAGTCATTTCCTCTATTCTTTTTGGTTGATTAGAGCTAGGGAGCACCTATCTGGCAGCTTGCCCAGGAGTATTGGTCAGAATGCCTCAACAATCACTTTGCAGAAAGGGGGCATGAGACAGAAGAACAAGCTAACACAGGGACCTAGCTGATAGGTCCAGAGAATCAGTGCAACTCAGAGAGTAGCCACAGGTCATGGCCACCACCTACACTGTCCCCAAATTGTTTGCTTCCTGGTGTCTTCCTTTACTCAGGGACTTGGGATTTCTTTTGATGTATTGACTTTCAGACAGGTCACCACAGGTATTTAAGAATCTTATCATTGGGTAGAGGTGAGTAGGGGTGTTATCTGGTTTCCTCAAGTCAATGGTTGCATTTTTTTTTCTTTCATTTGGGAATTTTGATATTTTATCTTTAAAGGAACTGCTTATCTTTCAGAGACATTACTTTGAGAGAGTTCAGGAGAGAAGGGGAGATAAGCAGTTATTCAGGTCTCCCTTTCTGACCATTCTGGAAACTAGTCATTCTCTTACATCTAATCTTTCCCTTTACTTAAAGGATGTGGTAAAGTTGTCTCAAACTCAGGGAGATGGAATAATGCAAAAACTTAGCAGCCACGAACATAAAACACACAAACATAACAAACTCAAGAAAATTCCAACTTAGCTTCCTTCTCTCCTGCCAAACTCACCATCTGCTCACTGCCAAGTGTTCTCCAAGGTTTTGTCAGCACTTATTGACACCACTTCCTCACCACACCCTTGTTCTTTGTCTCCAGCATCTGGCTGTTCCCCAAGTGCTCAGCTGAAACTCTTTTCCAGAGGGCACATGTGGCATCCTCATTCCCAAATCCACAAACCATTGCTTAACTTCAGCTGCTTTCATCTTTTTCTGTAGCATTTATTTGACATTGTTTCCTTTCTTCTTTCTTTCTAGTGGTCAAATATATGAGCTTCAGAATCATACAGATCCAAACCTAGATCCTAACAAGATTACTTGTAATGTGACTCTAGGCAAATAATGTTATGCAAACACACACACACACACACACACACACACACACACACACACACACACACTCACAGATGTGTGTTTTTTAAAATTTTACTTTATAGAAATGGTATCACATTTTATATTCTTCTGTTTCTTGCTGTACTCAATAGTTCGTCTTAGAAATCTCTCCAAATGAGCTAATGTAGACTCTAACTCATTCTTTTAAATATTATTAAGTGGCCAAAATTCAACCATCTGCCCATTGATGGACAGTCCATTTGTTTTCAGACATTTTCTAGTCTGGGCTGGTGATTTCATATTATAAGATGAATTTCCATTTGTGGGTGGCTGGATCAAAAAACACATATATATTTAATTTATATTTAGCATTCATTTTTTTTTTTACTTTTAATTGTTTTTCTATTCATAGTTGTTATATATGACAGCAGAATGCATTACAATTCATAATACACACATAGAGCACATTTTTACATATCTCTGGTTGTATACAAAGTATATTCACACCATTCGTGTCTTCATACATGCACTTAGGGTAATGATATCCATCTCATTTAATTTCAAGAGATGTAGCCAGATGGGCTTCTAAAAATCTGTAGCCTTTCACATTCTACAACAGTTTATGAATAGCCCTCCCTCAAACTATTTTAGTCCTTTTAAAATGTTACAAACCTGGTACATATCTTCAACTACTGCACAAGATGAGCATCTTTTCAAATGTTAATTAACCATTTAGATGTTGTGTTCTGTAGCTCTTTATATGCTGTTTCAAGTTACCTAACTTCTCTAATCTTCAGATATTTCACAACATTATTGTGAGGATTAAATTAAATTAAATATTTGTGTGAAGGCTTTGGCCAAAGTTTGGCATCAATGAAATGGAAATGGTAGATGATGTAATTATTTTGAATTTGTTTTTCCTTATTAGTGCATCTTCACTCTCATCCCTTTAAATGTAAGCATTTTCCAAAATTTTTCTGTCAAACACCTTTTCCCACTTTCTCTCTCTCATTCTGAAAAATATCAATCACTTCTACAATTTCAATTTTACAAACTGTGGACTACTGAAAATGAAATTTGAATCTCTAATTTTGATTTGGCCTTCAAGTTCAGAATTGGCAGTTTCTATACCCGCATGGCCCCACAGCTCCATCCTCTCATCACCTCTCCCACCCTCAAGCAGGCAAACTCAGCCTTTAAGGTGAGGTTCATTATTTTCCAACCTGTGCTCCCTGTGTAGCTAGAAGCACCCTTTTCTCCAAGATCTTGGACTAGATCTCAAACTCACCACGCTGCCTAGATGCAAACATCCATTTCAGTGACTTTTATTTTTATTTTTTTTTACTATTATTTTGTTCAATGCTCTCTTTTTTATTGGTGCATTATAAAAACATAATAGTAGGATTTGCTGTTACTTGTTCATACATGCACAGAATATAACCATATGATTTGGTCAGTTTTATTCCCCAGTAACTCCCCATCCCCTTCCCTCCTCCCTCTTCTTGGTCCCTTTTCTCTCTTCAACTGATCTCCCTCCTATTTTCTGAGGACTCTCCCTCCTCCCCACATCTTTTCTCTTTCTAGCTTCCATATATGAGAAAAGACATACAACCCATTTTTTTTTTCAAATGACATAATCTCATTGTTCTTTATGGCTCATTAAAATTTTATGATATATATATATATACACACACACACACACATATATATGTATATATATATATGTATATATATATATATATATATATATATATATATATATAAACAATATTTTCTTTATCCATTCCTCCATTCATGGACATCTAGGTTGTTTCCATAATTTGATCATTGTGAATTGTGTTGCTATAAACATGGGAAGCATATATCAATATAATATGATGACTTTAATACTTTAATATAAATACCAAGAAGTGGTATAGCTGGGTCATAGGATGGTTCCATTCCTAGTCTTTTGAGGAACCTCCATACTGATTTCCATAGTATTTTTTTTTTTCTAAAGTGACATTTTAAAAAATTTTGGGGAACTGGTGATTGAACCCAGGGATACATTACCACTGAGTTATATTCCCAGCCCTTTTTAATTTATTTTTGAGACAGGGTCTTTCTAAGTGCTTAGAGCCTTGAGAAGTTTCTGAGGCTGGCTTTGAACTTTCAGTTCTCCTGTCTCAGCTTCCTGAGTCATTGCAATTATTTATAGGCATGTACAACCATGCCCAGTTCTATAGTGACTTATATTCATCTCCTTTTTTTTTTTTTACTTCAAGTGTTTCTACTCTAGTTGACTCCCTCAGCAATACCTAGCTAACTAATCAGTCTTTTTTTTCTGCCAACTTTTCACTTTTTAAAATCATTTGTTGCTGGAGGAAATCCTCTAAAATAGTAGCAGAATCATGTCAACCTCTCAAAATCACTTATCAGTCCCTTCTCTTATAGAAAAACATTTATGTTGCCTTGGTGGACCCTGTCTGCATTCCCCCACACAACCTATCTTTTCAGTATACAAATTAACTTCTCTACTAATACATCATGCCTGAGCACATGTGAGTTTTTTACTCTACTGGCCTTTCCACCTGTGATGCTTCTCCCCTCTCTGTCCTTTTGAATACTATTTTCAACAGACTTTCTTCTATTGAGATCTTCCTCATTCATTCAGCTTGAATGAGTCAACTACTCTAGTACATTCCCATTGCAGTCCTCAATTTAATTCTTCTGTACTAGTTATTATTGCGATACAGAATCTTTACATTATTCTTCTTGGCCTATTAGATACTATATTTATTGAAGGCCAGAATATGCTTCTTGTTCTTCATTTTACTTTCTTTCTTTGATGTTCTTCCCACTCTAAGTTTCTGATCTGGTACCTTGTAAGTGTTCCTTCCCTTTTCTTTCTCTTTTTTAATTTAGTTGGTTAGGGACAAAAAGGACAGAACTAGGATCTCAGTCTTAGATCCTCAAAGGTGGCAAATAGTGGCTATGGCACTGGCCTACCCCACAGTAGCCTTCTATTTGTGGCATATGCAGGCATATGTGAACACATTTTTTATGTGTTGTCTGATATTTACCATGCAGGGTGTTTCTTATAGGTGTCTGGCTTCTCATCATAGAAGTAATGTCAAAATGATTAGGCCTTCAAACTAAAGATTAGATTGGAGACTAGCAACTGTAGCTTTCCTTGTTCCAGCCACCACCTAAGCCACTTACCCATGGGCATTACCTTCCTGCCTCCTACAGGCAGATGATTCCATGCCCACAGCACTAACTTCACATGTGACCTTTGGCTAATCAATTTGCCCTTTCGTTTACTGAGGGTTACTTTCATTCATTTTCACCCTATAGATCTCATATTTGAAATATATCCTCATGAAACAGTGTACCTATTGAATTTCATTACTCTGTTCTGCTGACACTATCTCTTTCCAGATTGATTCACATTTCATCCAATAGTCCATAATTACCTGGATTATACTTATATGAAATTACATAATTTTCTATCATGCTTATTTTGCTAAGCAACAAATTTAAGAAAGGACATAAATGCTTAAGCACAATTATTGATGTTGGTTGCTAAATTTTATTTGGTTTACTCTCCTCTTCTATTCCAGATAAATATTATGTACAGTCAGGATACTGTGACAACCTGACATGAGCTTCTAGAAATAATGGCTGGATCTACTAGCTAATACCTTTGGCAACTCCCATGATACTATCAAGAGCTAGTCAAAGCTATTCAATTGCTGAATTGACAAAGTTAAATTTGCATATATATGCACATTTATATATAGGTACATAATTATGCATATATGCACATAAATATGCACATCTAATGAATGTATGTGTATACACATACACACTTTTGGTAACATGCATGGTAGCATTATAAATATTTGCATAATCCTGATTATTGAAATGTTCAAATAAATAACTACAGATAATAATGTATAAGGTAGAATTTGGAACTGTCCCACTCCCTACCCAATCTCATTGTATTATTTCTTAACTGTTTCAAATATAGTTATATAATTCATTTTTCTTAGTATGTTCTCATTTAAAGAAATTGTACACATACTATAAATTATATGTTTTTTTTTTATTTCACACTATGAACTGGATATCCTTCCATTTTAGTACATTTTTCATCTGCATCATTCTTCTTAATTGCTTCTTATCATTCCAATGAAAGTAAGTATCATAAAGTATTTAGATAGTTTCCTGCTGATGGACATTTAGATTGTTTCTAATTCTCTTTCTAGTTCAATGATCAGTTTCCTAAATGAAGAAGATGAAGGTAAAATAATTATTGCATGACTGCGTTTCTGGCAAAAACAAATTTAACTACTCTAAGTATTTGAGAGTTGACTCCATATATACATGAAAAATGCTCTACCATCTGAATTTTCTGCAGGTTGCTTTTTCAGAAATGAGAATCTGGACTTAGAGCTCTATCAGCTACTCTTTTGTAGTCATAATAATAATAACTCATATGTTCTGAGCACTTATACATACAGCGCTCCATGCTAAGTACATAAATTGTCTCATTTAATCCTCTCAGTAGTCCTAAAGGCAAGTACTGTTATTATATTCATTTTACAGAAATACAGACCAAGTAATTTTCCCATAGTTATATAGGTATTAAAGGGGAGAAGTGTAATTTGAACATACACACAAACTCAAGCTAGGAGCTGCGGTCTTAATTTTGATTGCTGAGGGGAAAGGAGACCTCTCATGGGGTCTGGTTTCCACCTCAACTCCTCAAGTATGTGAAACTTTAACAGGGGAACAAGGGAGGGAAGAAAGGCTCTCTTGAGTCTAAGAGTGTAATCAAGGCCAGGCTATTCCTCAAAAGAGGCTGGTAGCACAGTAATATAAATGCTTATGTCTGTTGCAACTTTGGAGCCCTATAATGCTTTCAAATTAGCAGTTCTATGTAGATCTCTTGAGACCATGTTAATGTTTGTGCAGACACATAGGCTACAATAGGAAAGCCTCAGACTCTTTAAGATTTGGATTTGCTGTGGACCAACTGTGCAATTATGGTTTTCTTCCTCTGAGAATGATGCTTGGACCACTTGGTCTCTGAGAGACATTTTGAATTTGAAATAACTTCAGACATATAGAAAATTTTTTCAAAAAGTGTGCAAAGATTTTCCATTCACATTTACTTTCCACACAAAACACCAAATGTTAAATATTTCCATGTTTGCTTTGGTATTATCATTCTTCCCTCTCCCGCATGTGCACATGCACGTGGGCACACGTGCGCGCACACACACACACACACACACACACAGCCTTATGTGGGTTTGTGTTTATCACACATCATTATTATCTCTTTATTTTTAGTTCTCAAATATTTGGGAATAAGACAGGAAATAAAAATAGGCATAATGCTCCTTTATCCCTAAATGTTTCATTTTGTGATTCCAAAAAAGGGAGACATTCTCTTTTTTTTTAATTTATTTTTTATTCTAAGTTGTTAGAAATGACGGCAGAATGTATTACATTTCTTATTATATTGTAGAGCACATTTTTACATATCTCTGGTTGTATACAAAGTCTATTCACACCATTTGTGACTTCATACATGCACTTAGGGTAATGATATCCATCTTATTCTACCATCTTTTTTTTTTCTTTACCCTTTTGCCCCCTCCCTTCCCCTCCCTCCCCATTGGCCATTCTAGTGTTTCTCTTATATAAAGATAGTACAATTATTGTTATGAGGACATCAATATTGATAGCACTGTTATTATTTAATCTATATATCATGTTCAAATTTCACCAACTGTCCTCCTAATATCCTTTATATTAAAACAATTTTTCCCCCTCTGGTCTAGGATCCAATTCAGGATCACACATTACATTTCATTGTTATTTCCATTTAGTCTTCTAAAATTGGATAAATTTCTTCAGTCTTTCATTTTTGAAGATTGCAAATCATAATTTTTTTTTCTTGAAAATCCTTAAGTTTTACATGTGTGATGTTTCTGTGTGGTTAGATTCAGGTTATACATCTTTGCCAAGAATATCATGGAGAGATATATCCTTATTGGTACATCATATTGGGAGTTACACAGTTTGTCTCATAACTCTTAATAGTAAGTTTCAAGATTTGATTAGGATGGTGTCTACCATAATTTTTTTCCCATTTTTTTAAATTAATATGTTTCTTTTGGAGAGCTCCTTTGAGATTATGTAAACATCCTGTTTATCATCAAGCTTTTTACCCAATAATTTTAGCAGTGATGGATGCTTTTTACCTGCAGAACTACTTCTAAGTTGCTTGTCAAATGAGTGCTGAGATTCTTGTTGTGCAATTTTTACTTACAAGGGGCTTGTTGGACAATAGTAAATATTTATTATTTAGTCACGTCATATATCAGTGAGTTTATCATTTACATGAGACCTGTCATATTTAACTTTGCTAATATGATTATCAGTAGCATTTACAACTGAGATTAAGGGTAAATATATTAAGAAATATATTAAGGCTTTTAACATGCTATTTCTTTAAATATATTCAAGTAAAAATTTTTATCTTTGTGACAAAACTGCTCAAATTTCCAAATGTTAAAGATGAAAGTCATTCACACTGGAATTTACACACTGTAAATGGCTTATGTATAGTTGAGGTCCAATTGCTTGCCAAATATCAGCATTTAGGTTCAAGGAAGAAGGCCAACTAAATTTCATGACTGTCTTAAAGGGGACGAATGAAAGAAATACAGACATTCAGCTTTTCTCCACTGCAAAATTGACCTTCAGGATTAACTTTCTTTAGCACATATAACTAGTGCTCTTTAAAGTCCTGGTTTTGTGGTCCCCACTCAGAGCAGAGCAATTATACTGAAATTTTCAGGAAAGCGATGGATCATCTGGGTCAGACTGTCCTGGTTAGGCCTCCTTTTGCTTTGCTGTTCTCCCCAAAGCTTGGAAAGTTACACTCTAAACAATTGCTCTTTAACTCATCAGCAGCTTGCACAGTTTTCTGCTGTTTTTTGGTTTGTTACTTCTCTCCCCTAAAAAAGTAATGTGGTAAGAGACACACTCATTAAAGTTGGTCCATGGCTTTGTATTTTTAACTGTTCTTTATTATCGCTAACTTATACCTAAATGGAAAAACTGCAGGAAACTAATTGTGTGTATTGAGAGGCTTTCTCACTGAGAGTAGAGTTATTTTTCATACAAACCCCTGTGTTCAACAACCAGTTGGAGAAGTTTTACAGATCAAATGTGAGATCCAAAGGAATTACAGAGGACAGAATCTGCTTCCCTGAATACCTTACTCAAGCTGCATATCCCAGGGAAAATGTGTAGACATCATCTCCCCCAGTTCCTCTCTTCATTGTTTCTTCCCTCTAAAAGGAGAAAGGAAGGATTTAATTGGGGGAGAATGTACCTGCTGATTCCAAAACTGATCCTGGCATTGCTCTGATTGGTACCTACCATCTTATGTTGCTCAGTAGGAGAAATCCTGTCTTCTCATTTGCTCACAGATATGACAAATTGTCCTATTATGTTTTAGTACTAGCTGACACTAATTACTTTATTATTTGATTGAATCCTTAATGGTTTGGTGATATAATTTTTAAGAAATACTTTATTCCCTCTATCACAAACTATGCCATGAATTGGGAATTTAATAACAAATAAGATAGTGGAGCACCAGAAGGGACTTCAGGGGAGGGAGGAGGGAGAAGAAAAGAGGGACAGTGGAATGAAATTGGCCAAATTTCGCTATGTACATACATGAGTATACCATAGTAAATTTTGCCTTTATGAATATTCATAAAGCACTAATTTAAAAAAAATAAATAGAAAGAAGACCAGTAGAGTAGAGAAAGAAGAACAAGGAGAGGGAAGTGTGGAGGAAAGGGGAAGCAACTGGGAACTGAAATGGAGAAAACTATGCACCATGCTTGTATGATTATGTAAATATGAACCCCAATATTATGTATAACTATAATACACTAATACAAAAACATATGGAAGTGAAAAAATAAAATATACAGTGGGAGAAAATATTTGCAAACCACATATCTGATAAGAACCTATTATTCAGAATAAAGAATACTTCTAACTCAACACAAAAAGATGATTCAATTAAAAATGTGGAAAGCATTTAAGTAGACATTTCACCAGAGAAGATACACAAATGTCCACTAAACAAATGAAAAAGATGGTCAACATTGTAGGTTTTTAGAAAAAATCAAAACCATAGTAATATACCATTTCATACCTATGAGGGTAGTTTTAGCAAAAATAAAAATAATACTGTTGATGAGGATGTGGAGAAATTAGAAGTTGTGTACAGTGCAGATGAGACTATAAGATAGTACAAACTCTGTGAAGAACAATTTAACAGTTTCTCAAAAGGCTAAAAACAGAATTTCTTTATGACCAAATATTTCCCTAAAAGTAGACAAAATGTACTCAAACAAATACCTGTGTGTGTGCATGTTCATGAAAGACCTATTCACAGTTGCCTAAAATAGGAAATAATGAATAAATTGTGATATACAATGGAATATTATCAGCCATAAGAAGAAATGAAATCTTGATATGTGCCATATTGTGAGTTAAACTTAAAAATTATGCTAACTTAATGAAGTCAGAAACAATGGTCATTTTTGTGTGATTCCAATTATATGAAAGATCTTGACTAGGTAAATCCATAGAGATTGAAATTATATTATTGGTTCCTAGGGGATGGAGGAGGGGGCAGTGGAGAGTAATTACTTAATGGGCGTGGGGTTCTCTTTGAGGTAATTAAAATGTTTTAGAACATTTTGGGATTGCACGTTTTGAATGTACTAAATTCCACTGAATTTTTCACTCAAAATTATTGATTTCTGTCATTGAATTTAATCTCAATTAAAACAAAACACAACACAGCTTATGTCTTCTTTGATTTATATTCTTTCTACCCAACTGTGAGAGGGAATAGACGAGTGTCTGACACACCTGACAGACCTGGGTTCAAATTCCTGATTCATCTATTTTACCCATTTTATATATTAGGATAAAAATACCCTTATAAAAATGTTGTAAGGATTAAATTAGATAAACAGGTGCATTAATGAATTATAAGAAATATTAGCTTCATTAGTGAAGAAATCTTCAAATATACATACATTTGGTTTAACATGATAAATGTGTTTTTATTTTTAATGCTATTTCCCTTATGGGTATTCACAGTAGGGGGACATTATCCACAGTCTTCAAGAACCCACCCTCTAGGCCCTAATTGGTATCCTTATTCTGTCAACCAGCAAATGAAGGAAGACCTGGTGGATCACTATGGCAAGTTTCTATGAGCTAGTAGTGGATGCTGGAATGCATTATTTCTCCCCAAATTCCATTAGTCATAAATCCATATAAGCACCATGCTTGGCAACAATACCAGCTGAGAAATGTAGATTGTGTTTCAGAAAAAAAATAAAAATAGAAAAGATTGTGATAAGACCAAAGCCTCCTAAAATCATGTACATGAAGCTTCTAGGTCAGTATCTGATAAAAGTAGGCACTCAATGAAGGTGAGCTCCCTTCTCTGTGAGTGAACAGAGAATGAATGATTCACAGCTTCAGAAGAAGAGCCTCAAAATGCATGTTCTCTTGATTAAGGACCACTGTTGTGGTCCTGTAGTGAAGTCAGTTGATGTGGCTGCCATGCAGACATTCAGCAGAGCTCCTTCTGGGCTCTATGCATGCTTGCTTCTTTGTTCTTTTGTGATTTAGAATTTCCCTTGAATTTGGCTCAATTTAGTTTCCCGATGTCAAATTTGGGTTTTTTCTTTCTAACACCTTTTACTCCCCTCTAGCACCTATTGACTTAATTTCTGTTTGCTTTTATAGCATACTTCTGCCAAGTGTGATGGTGTACACCTATAATCTCAGGTACTTGGGAAGGTGAGGCAGGAGGATTACAAATTCAAGACCAGCTTGGGCAACTTAGAAAGACCTTATCTCAAAATAAAATAAAGAAAAAAAATGGTTGGACATGTACTTCAGTGCTTGCCTCATATGTATGAACCCTGAGTTCAATCTCCAGTACCATAAAAACAAACAAAAAATACCAATTGTTTCTAGTTGTTGGTTCAGTATCTTCACTGGTTAGGCCCATAAATTTGTGTTTGCCATTCTCCACTTCCTAGTCATAGCTTAAAACCTTGTAACTTAAGCCCATTAATTTATTCTTAGTACAACTTAAAATTTCAACCTCTTCCTACATCCTGTAATTACCTTAGCTGATTTTTAAAGAAATTCTGTAAGAATTATTTTCATAAAGGCCATCTGGTAAAACAAATTAATCTCAAAGTTATGTTAATCAAACTAATTGCTAATTAAATGTCTTTCTTGATTGTATTAGTTATAGATTGGGGAATGTTTGTGATGAACATTAAGTTTTGTAAAGACACTGAGAAAACATCCCTTTTTTCCCCCTTTGATTTGCTGTTAGGATGTATGTGTGTGGTGATATTAAAAGGCACATTTTCCCATTTGTTAAATGGGTTAGTTGTTAGATCACATTACTACAAACAATCTTAGAACTTGGGGACTAAAATTTATTCAAACCTATTGTTAGTGTATCTGCTTCATGATTCAAGTGGTTCATGGAGCTTTGAAAGTATGTTTTTAAATATGCAAAACAATTGCCTGTGGATTCAACTCAAAGATGGTAAATAAGTTTACTTTTACATGCTAGTGGATGGACAGCAATTACCTTGAGTATATTGTCCGGAAGAATTTGGAGGCCTGTATAGGAGGAGAATATTTACCATACACACACTGTGATCCCCTCTGTATTAGACTAATTCATAGAAGAGGAGCTACAAAAAACAGGAATCATTTTTGCTGATGGTGATGATGTGAGTTTTAAAACAACAACAACATTAAATTGATCATAATCAGATAAACGTTAGGGAAAACCCCAGTTATTTATCGAAATATCTTTGTCTTTAAGTAGTAAGAGGAAAAATACTAAAAGTCAAAATTTTTTCTCATTTAGCTTGATTTATTTACCTCTAGAAATGAGTGAGCATTTTTTAAACAAAGTAATGTAGATTTTACGATTGATTTCTTTCTGTTTTTGGTTACATATTTGTGTACAGTATGGTAATTTTCCCTAAATTTGGCTTTCAGGTAATGGTGGATAGGTTTTACAATTGTATAAGAACTCAAGAATCATATTTTGTTTTGTTTTTTGTTGTTGTTGTTAATGGATTCTCCTTGTATCAGTGAAGCATGAATAAAGCTTGCATTTTAGAAAGGTGACCTGTAAATCTATAAAGTATATTTGTAAGAAATGGAATTTGTCATCAAGGAAAGAATTTTGCTTGAGAAATCAGATCTAAATTCTGGTCTTTTTGCTCTGTAGATAAGTCTTATGGCTGTGGTCAAATCATTCCAGGGGCTCCAGTGATCTCAACTACCAAAAGAACTTGGTGTTTAATTTTTAGCTTGAATATTCCTATTTGTTGATATTGATGTTTTGCCTTTCCACATTGGTGTACTGCATAATTTATCTCTGCCACACATGGAACACAAGGGGCAGTACTTTGCAGATTTCTCTCTTTATTTCCTCTTGACAAATAGCCAAATTCTTTGGCAAGTTAAAACCTTTATTCTTGACTTTCTGCTATCTCTGACAGATGAATTTGACAGGATCATTGGCTTTCAGTAAAAGTATATAAATCTTAAGAGGAACCAACATATGGTATTCAACTTTTACAACACAAATATATACAAATACTTTATCTGTCAATGTGGAAATGGTAAAAAAAATATTCAGTCATTTGACTTTCCTTCCCTGGAAACTTTTTATTTTGTAATTTTTTTTTTAAATTAAATATAAAACCCCACAAACACCCTCAATTCAATGGGACTAAAACCAAACTAATTTTTCCCCCAACAATTGCTGTTCTTTTGCAAATATTTCATATCTTGGTGAATGATGCCACCATCAGCCACTGGCCCAAGTCATAAACCCTTTTCTTTTCCTATGTCCCTCCATCATCCTGCATTCTACCTAACTGATTCTATAAATCTTGTTGATTCTACTTCCTATGTGTTTTCATCATCTGTCCCTTTCTCTCAGTGGAAGATTCTGTGACTCTGGTGTATACTTTCATCTGGGCCATTGATGATGTCCCCATATTGTGCTCTCTAATCCTAAGAGCCACATATAGCTCCCTCTACCTTCAACTCCAAGCTACACTTGAATAACTAGAACACAGATTGCAATGTGGGCCCCATATATCCAGGAGGATGGTATTTCCACTTTATCCCTTTGACCTTATTTTAAAGGCTACTTGAATAGGTTTTTAGAATTGTTTTCTGTGTTGCTTATGCTCATGTTTCCTACACAGGAGCCTAATCTACCCAATGAATCCTACCAATGCTCCAGGAAAGAATTACCACTATTTTTTTTTTTTTAATTTAGTTTTGTTTTAATTACCATGACAGAACATCAATCAATGTTCTATAAAATTTGGAATTTTTTGAGAAATTTTTTTTTTTTATAAAAAGTTTTTATTGTTTTAGGTAAGTACAGTTTTCAAATACACTGGGATCTCACAAAATGTATAGATATTGATCTGAATAAACTGAATTCTTTCCCCTTATGGTCAGTCTTCGATTTTATGCAAAATCTTCTGATACTCAAGAGCAAGCTTAGATCTTGTCTCCAAAGACCTCTTCACAATACCTCATTTCATTAATTTTGCTGTGACTTCCTGATATGCTTGTTGTTTTATGTATTGGGCAGCTAATCACTATTTTGTGAAAACTTTCTCTCTGTATGTCTTGATTTGCCAAAAATGGTATAAACCCTTTGGCAGGCTGGACCCTGCTTCTTTTTATGTTCTTAGAGTCCCTTATTTAACAGGTGTCCAGGTGTCAAATGCTTAAAATTTAAATAGCATTCTCCTCAGCCTTTTCCCTTTCATGCCATCACATTAGCTGACATTGATCAGGACATTAAAAACACATAAAGAGAGACTGGTACCTTTGAAGAGGTCTTTTTTTGCTCTGGGAGATTTAGAATAAATCCCATCATCAAAGTCATTAACCACAAAGATGGTGTTGGTCTTTAGCCACAATTGAAAAATCATTTTGCTCAATCCTAACCAGGTCAAATGTGATGGTAATGTAGGTGGACTTATTACACTTTGAAAATAAGGACCAGATATTTTCTATTTTTCAGATCCTGACTTTTCTTTCATAGTAGTCAAAGCCCCACTCCCCAAATATCTCTGCCCATATGCAAAAGTAATTTCATAAGATTTATTTCCACAGACAGACACATTATTAGTTGTTGGACTAGCTGATTAAAATGTTGGTCCTTCTGTAGTGGTAACAGAAATAGAGTAGACAGACATGAATACTAAATGCATCCAAAACCTGACAATATGAATGTAAAGATATAAAAGTATACCCCCTATTGGTTCATATGGTCAATAACTGCAGATTACTAGGAAGATACCCTCTTCCTTCTTTTACCTTGCAAATCTGATCATATGGTCAGTCAATGAGCCACTGAGGTACAGGAGAATAGGTTTTAAGTTAAAAAATATTTATGAAATAGAAATTGCAAAAGCTTGTCATAGCTAGTAATAGAAAAAAAAAAATCTGTGTTTGTCCATGGTTCCTAACATTTATTCTTTTTCATTACATTTAATCCTTTTTTTTATTTTAATGTTTGCTTTCTTATTTATGCCTCTGTTTTTTTATTTTTTATTTTTTTAGGTGATCGGGGGGGGGGGGGGGGCTAGGTTTTAAAGTAACTCTGGGAATGCAGGTGTTAAATTCTAAGCTAGTACTTAGTAACCTTCATGGTGAAATATGCTGCTGTTTATCAGATTACTGCTGTGTTCTGGACAGCTGTGCCCCAGGAGAGTAGAAGGGTTTGTTCCAGAATCTAATCAAGTCATGGCCTGTCTGTGTCCTAACTTATGCAGTGTAATCATTTGTATCATTCGTGGCTTGTCTTTCATTAATCAGAGCTAGTACAGGTAGCAAGGGAGCAGGGAATCCATTAGCATGACATATGGTGGCCTTCCCCAACTTTTGGATGTTTTGGAAGAAGGTCTCAGGGCTGTCTCAAAACCTACAAGAGCTGCTTAATGACTTAGACTCCAGTGAACACTTTGACCAGGCAGTTAAGACCTTTCCCGTTTCCTTCTTAGTACAGTCATGAGCTGCGTAACAGTGTTTTACTCAACTATGGACCACATGGATATAGTCTCATAATGATGTTGCCTGGTGACATCATAGAATTCTTAGTTTGTCTAAATACACCCTACAATGTTTACACAATGATTAAATTGCCCAGCCACACATTTCTCAGAACATATCCTTGACATTAAGTGACACATGAGTTTAATTGTATTAGAGTCTGATGTCTCCTGTGATGTTTTTATGTCCATCACTTTTGGGTACAGACTGTTTGATTTGCTGCTTCATCTTGTCCTCCTTATAACTCCCTCTAGAGAACAAGTTTAAAAGAGGCAGAAACTATCTTAATTGCAAAAGTGATGAATGAGGTAGACCTTCAGGACTATTTTTCATATTTTTAGAAATGCTGGAAATGCATTTGGATTTGTTTTCAGAATGATATGAGAAAGTTATTTTGGAAAAAAATGTTATAAGTTTGGTTATTTGAAATACTTATCTTGATAATAGCATTTATCTTTGCTAGTCTAATATAACATTGTTGTTTCCTTTAAAAGTGGAATTTTTAATAAGTCTAAATTTTCCAGATCTTTACATAGCCCCTTCTCCCTCTGTGGACAGTCACAGATATATGAAAATATATTATCCCTCAGTATCCAAGGAGGATTGTTTCCAGGACCGCCTGTGGATAACAAAATAAAAAAAATGTTCAAGTATCTTAAATAAAATAGCATAATCTTTGTATGTAATCTATGCACATATTCCTGTATATTTTAAATCATCTCTAGATTACTTATAATACACAATGTAATGTGAAAGCTATGTAAATAATTGTCATACAGTATTGTTTAGGGAATGATAAGAAAAAAGGTCCATACATGTTCAAAACAGATGTTGTTTTTTCTGAATAATTTTAGCTATGTTTGGTTGAATTCGCAGAGGCAGAACATATGGATACAGAGGGTCAACTACCTATTTATGTCTATGTAGCTGTGATGCTAAAGTATCAATTTTTTACTTTAGCAAATAGGTGGATAAAAAGATGCTTTATCTATTTCATGTAATTTTAAATTTAAGAAATCTAGAGATCTTATTTTAAATGTATCAACTTACTATATTTTATCTTACCCCCACTAATTCCCCATGTGTTCTCAATATACATTCCTTACAATAAGTTTCCAAGGCAAATAATAAGGTCTTCTGGTCTTTTACTCATTTATCTTAGAAGACTATTGTTGGATTCCAAGACTAAAAGTTGTACTCACATTTGGGTAGGACAAGGATAGGATTCTGTGATAAAAATCAAGAGAAGGTTGTGTGTATTTCAAGGATAAGAGAGAATTTGGCTCATCTGCATTCCCACCTCCAAGGCTCAGTATGTGCATTTTTGGATGCGGCTTATGTTATGGCACAGTTTTATTATCTGCATATTAAAAAACTCTGAAGATGTTCTTTGACATCTTCAGAGAGGTGCCAGAGAATAAAGATCAGAAGCTATCCCAGGGCACATGGCAAGGTGGAGAATGTTACACATACTGTGAGTATGTAAATTGTCTCAACAGTTTGGAGAAAAAGTTGAAAATATTGTGAATCCCCAAAATAATATTCAAACAATATACCATGACTTTGACTGTTGTAGGGAATAAAAATATGTTTTACTCTGTCCATCCTAAGTTGATAGCCGAGGCCTCTGTAACAAGAAACAGATTAACAAGAAAAAAGAATGCACATATATTTCAGTTTTAAATCACAGGGAAGCCTTCCTAAAGAAATAAAGACCTAAAGAAATGGTTAGACTTCTGCTTTTATGCTAGGTTTAATGGATAGTCATGAGGAAATATGACTGGAGGACAAAAAAGGTGTGATATAAAGGTAAGAATCAAGGGGAAACTTAGCAAGACCTCTTTATCCAGTTTCTTCTCTGTGTCTTTATCTCTTCAGGGATAAGTAGGTTCTTTTCCTCTAGGTATAGGGAGGGCACCCCTCATATGAAGTTCTTAAGACCTAAGAAGCAAGAAAGAAGGTGAGAGTGACCTTCCTACTGTTGTTCTAGGAAGCAACCTAAAATGCCAAGGTATCATATTTGGGGGTAATGTGTCCTGAATGCCATCACATGTAATGTGGTGAATGGTTGGGTTCAGTTTTTCTACCTAGCCCCTCCTTTTAATCCAGAACAGCTAAATTTCATTAAAATAATACTTTTGCATTCCTACTATGTGTCTGGGATTGTTCCAGGTGCTGGGAAATATCAGGTAACAAACACAACACAATTATTTTTCTTGTGAAATTCATGGATAACAAATAACAAACATAATACATAACTAAATTATATAATGTTAAAAGGTAAGATAAAGGTGCTATGTATGATAGATTTTTTTTTTTAAGAAATGAATGTTTATACTCAAAGGACTTAAAATCAGCATACTACAATGATGCAGTCATGTCAATGTTTATAGCAGCTGAATTCACAGTAGCTAAACTATGGAACCAACCTAGGTGCCCTTCAATAGATGAGTGGATAAAGAAAATGTGGTACTTAAAAAAAGAATGAAATTATGGTATTTGCCAGTAAATGGATGGAGTTGGAGAATATCATGCTAAGCAAAATAAGCCAATCCCCCAAAACCAAAGGCTGAATGTTTTTTCTGAGATGTGGATGCTAATTCACAATAAGGGGGTGGGAGGCGCTAGAGGAATATAGAGTTACCTTAGATTAGGTAGAGAGTAGTGAAGGGAGGAGATGGGAGGGGATGTGGGGATAGGAAGGATAGTAGAATGAAATAGACATTATTACTTTGTATGTATATATGTGCATGATCAATGTGATTCTATAACGTGTACACTCAGAAAAATGAGAAATTATATCCCATCTATGTATGTTATATCAAAGTACATAAATGCATTCTACTGTCATAACTAATTAAAACAAATTTAAAATTTTTTAAAAATAAATGAATTTAAGAATAATGAGAAAAATCAAGTGTTTGAGCTTGGGGTATAGGGTGAGGAAATTGGTTCACAAAATTTAACTTGGTGGTTAGAACAGCCTTCATTTAGAAGGTTATATTGAGATAAACTCTTGAGAAAGGAAAGGCAAGGAAATTTGCCAGCTAGATACCTTGATGAAAAATACTCTAGAAAGCAGGAACGGTTAATACAAAGACTTGGCATAGGGGCCAATATGGAAGGGGAAATTAATTTGCTTGCTCTAGCTGGTCATCTCCTTAACCTTTCATTAGCATTTCACGTCACATGCAATTGAATTTTTGGATGCAGCCTATGTTATGGCACAGTTTTACTATCTGCATATAAAAAACTCTGAAGATGTTCTTTGACATTTATAAGGTAAACTTTTATATAACATTGAACATAATTTTAATTAAAGAAAAATTCTTTTGAAATAACACAAGTAAAAGGATAAAAATACAGAAAAAGTCTGGAAGGAAATGCAAAAGATATTAATGGAGTTGATATGATTATGTAAAATATTTTTACCTAATGTAAAATATTTTTACCCCCATTTTCAAATTATTTTATAGTTTTCCTTTCAGAAGATAACACTAACAACAACTCTTATGGTCCCAGTGTCATGTTCAGAATACACTTATGTACTGTATGTAAATGGACTCACCTAGAATGGGGGTCCCATAAAATTATATTACTTAATGACATAGTAACCATCTTAGTTTATGTAAGAATACTCTATGTGATGGTCACACAGTGACAAAATAGACTAATGATGCATTTATCAGAACATGTCACCTCATTAAGCTGCATGTGTATAGGATAGAGGCCCTGTGGGGTCATTTAGGGTGGGAATGGGGTTTGTAGGTGACTTAGGGTGATGTATGAAGTCTGGGGTTCTCTACCTGACATATATATTGCTTATCTGGCAGTCAGGTAGCTCATGCTTTTCCAGGAAGTTTAGCCTGAGAGATGCTTATACTTAAGATTATTGCAGAAATAAATATGCAATATTGTAAAACAAATTCTTGAAGTGACTTCATAGCTCAGAAGAAATATATATCTTTTTTTCCCCATCAGAGGGTCTAACCACTTTCTCAGTAATGGTTAAGGGGGCTACAGAAGCTTGTTAGTAATACAAATACTTGTCTGGTATGGTGGTGTGTGACTGTAATCCCAGCAGCTTAGGAGGCTGAGGCAGGAGGATTGCAAGTTCAAAGCCAGCCTCAGTAGCTTACAAGGCTCTAAACAATTTTGTGAGACGCTTTCTCAAAATAAAATATGAAAAAGGGCTGGGGATGTGACTCAGTGGTTAAGCACCCCTGGGTTCAATCCCTGAAATAAATAAATAAATAAATAATCAAATAGTTTTAGGATTCCATTTCAGACCCATCAAAACAGAAACTATGGGGTGGAAATGTACCAACGTCTTGATGGGTTTCAGGATAGGCTACACCAAATATGCCATCTTGGCATTTGAGGAAACAACAGAAGTAGGAAGATCACTCTCACCTTCCTAATTCCTTTTTCTCCTGAAGCAGGTCATAAGACATTGATATGAGAGGTACCTTCTCTATACGTCTTGGAAAGGAACATCTTATCTTTGAATACCGAAAAATCTGAATTAAAAGATCTTGCCAAGTACCCTTTGTGTATTATTATTAGATATAATGCCCTTTGTCTAATCATATTTTCCCATGACTATCCACTCTTCATTAAGCATAAAAATTACACAAGTTTACTTCTTTCATTGGTTCTTCATTTCTTTCTGAAGTCTATCATGTCTCAAAAAATTGTATTAAATAAGTTTGCATGCTTTTCTTTTATTACTCTCTCTGCCAGACAGGGACTTCAGCCATGAACCTAGCAATGAGGGTGGTAAAAAAATATTTTCTTCTTCCACACTTTGTTTCAACAATCCCTTCAGACAAATCTTAGATGTGACAAGCTTGACAAGCACTCCTCAGTGTCAAGCATTCAGAAGTGGCTGACTGTCATTCTCTAGGCTCAGTGGGTGGCTCTGGCTGCAAAGGGCCCTTGCATAGGAGCTGATGGGTTTCTCCTCATCAGAGAGAGAAATGTGTCCAAATCATGGTATAAATTAGTGGTTTGGCATGTGGAGGGAGAGTACATGGAAGATAAACAGTCTGTTTCCAGGGCAATGGAAATTGTAGGTCTATTTCCTATATCAAGTTAGATTTCAGTTACTTCAAATTGATGTTAGATGACCACAACAGGGAAGCAAACAAACAAAATGCCAAGAAGGTTAGTTAATTGAGAAACCTGCTACCTGATAGTGGCGGAGTAGTCAATATCATAGAGTAGACGTGGAAGGTTTCCTGTGCACTTCTGACTAATGGATTTGAATGAAAAATTCCAAAATGGGCTGTTAAATCATGCTCTGTGATATTGTTGAATCATCAGGTTTTATAATCTCAGAAGGCACCCCAAGTTTAGAGGCAAAAGTAAAATTACTCTTCTCAGCAAGCTTCCTCTTGCCCTGGAATAATTTCTCAGATGGACTAATGTTTCTTTTGCCCCTGGTTATATCCTACCTGTGGCTTACATAAAAGCATCTATCTGTGCTGCTGTCATTTTTCTTTTCTTTGAAAATGGAGGCAAAATATTTCAGCTTTGATGTTTTACAAGAACAGAAAATTGTGATGTCTCCTTAATATGAAAAAACAAGCAAGATTGTTAACATTTAGTTATCTAATCTAGATACAGTTAATACATATGAATGTGCTCAGAAGTTTAGAACAAGGTCTGCATTTGATGTCTATTCTTCCACAACTTTCTAAATGTATTTTATTTATTTTATGGAAATTCACATAAATAACCAACGATATATGCTTGTTAAAAAATTAAGTAGGTTAGTAATATTAAAAAAAATCATTTCTATACAAAGTAATGGTTGTTCATTATAGATTTTATCTTTAAATTTTAAATATGTACTCTTGAAAATTATGAAGTCCACTTGGTTGAATTATAAATGAACCATACACTGACTTAAGTTGATGTGATTCTTTCATAAATCAAGAGTACAGTACTGATGTGTTGATCATGGACATTAATTTCTTTCTAGAAAATACTGTATGTGAGAGCTTTATTAGTTTAAAGGAAGTGATGAATTTTAAAGGAATGTATTTGAAATTTTATATCAAAGCAAAAGAAAAACAACTTCATATGATGCATGCCTAGTCCTTATTACATAAGCGCTAACCCATGTAAAATCTTATTTGGTCAATTGCTGAAAATAGTATCAACTGGGGCCATTTTCCCAACCAACCTTTTTTCCAACACTTTTCTTCTTGTTTGAGTTTCAGGAACTTGTTCTATGAATACTCTTTACTGAACTTTCTTAGAATATCAATTTTTTTCCATACATGTATGTATACACAAAAACACACATGCATACAAAGACATAACTTCCCTAGTGTCATTAGATGGCAAAGCAAAGCAAATCTCCCTGTGCTCCTGATTCTGCACATGATTTTTTAAAAGTATTTTACTCCTGAAATGGTAATTAAAAAGCAAATTATATTTCTGGGCCTGAATGTGCATCTGCCCTGCTCCAAGAGGAGTCATATTTCTCGATTATAGAAAAAAAAAATTGTGGTCATAGTTAATAGGTAAAAGTAAAGATCTTAATCAGAATGAATTCAAAATACTGAAGAAATGGGTTATGATTGTGTGGGAAATTGGAAAAGATTGAACTGATTGCGTGGGCTCTCTTCAGCGCTGTGGACATGGGCATCCCATTTTTGTCTGCGTTAGAATAGCATTTAAAATTTTCTTTTGTATGCAAAATAGGCAAAATTGCATTTGCTGCTAAAGTAATGCACTATTTAACATAGCTGAATAAATCCATTTAATCATTTGGGAAGTGCACATAATAAAATAATGCATGTATTTCTCCAGCTTAATCAATCTAAAGCTTCTGTTTACTCTAGATCTATATTTCCATGCACTTGGGAGAAGGAAGACTTTATGCTCTAAAAATTTGATGCAAGTGAAATATATCCTGGGGTAAAAAACAGAGATTTGAATTTGGGCCTCATAGGCCAGCATTAAAATGGAAATGTATGCAGTGAATTCATGTGATTAATTTATAATTAATTTAGGCAAAAATAAGTTTTGAGTATGTGTTTCTTAAGACAAAAATAGAGTATTCATGTTTCACTAAGGAAAGAGGCTGTTCCTCATGAATGCCTTTCATGAAAGGATATTTGGCTTGAATTTGATGATTATTGTTATTTACTTTAGTCTTTTGTCAGCTTTTCAACTGTCCCTCACAGTTACTTCATTGTGTGTGTGTGTGTGTGTGTGTGTGTGTGTGTGTTTTTTTGTATTGGTTTATTTAAAGAAGTCAGAACTTTTGAATGAATGAATAGTATACTTTTCTGTGTGGCAGATAAGCTGATACCACAGCCATTTTTGCTTAGTAACTGAAGTCATCTGTCCATGAAGTTATAAGGGAGGGGAGGTTACTGGCAGGAGAAGGCAGGCCTCCAAAAAAGCAAAGGGAACTGAGAAGGCTGAATTTAGCAACAGAGAGCAAGCTCAGCTTCTCCCTCTGGGTCCTATTTATCTTAGTTAGTCTGAGACTAGTAATGCATGGTTAGAGGTTGTTAATCCGAAATGGTACACACTCTTAAGATCTGGGTAGTATGAAAGAACTCTTGGATAACTGAATAAACACTTTCAAGTAGAAACAAAAAGCTCTTCATTCAGAACGAAGGTTCCCAGAGCACAGTGCACGGATTCTCATCAATAGCATCAACCTGGATCTTGTAGAAATGCAATTTCTCTGGCCCCACCTCAGGCCAACTGAAAGAGAATATTCAGGTGTGAGGCCCAACCATTTGTGCTTTAGTAAACCTTACCTGTGTTTCTGATGCATGCTTACTTTTAGAAAACCACTGCTTCTTAGAGGGTGCGAGTCTCTTTTCTGCTCTCCCTTCTAACAAAGACCATTTAGGCTTCATCACTCAGTTTCATCTTCTCCCTTTTCCTCCAAAGGGGATTCTTTCCTAGGTAAGTTGGTAGCTTAGAAATTTTTAATGCAGAACATAGGTCAGAACTGAGAAAGGAATTTTCCCAGGAGTTTAGAGGAGATCACTGCTGGAAGAAGAAATTCAGTTAGGGGGACATAAGGGGAAGAGAGATGTAGCATCTGAAGTTCCCTCTGGGTTGGAATTAGCTCTGCCATTTACAAGATGCATGGCTTTTGTCCACTTATTTATCTTCTCTCGGCCTCAGTTTTTCATCTATAAAGTGGATACAAAACAACAGTAATCACCTCAGGGTGGCATTGCAAGATTAAATTGATTAAATTCTATAAAGTATGTAGAACAGTGCTCAATATCTAGTAGCTATCACTATTCTATGCAGTGTATTTTGTTCCTGCTGTCTAAAAAATATAAGAATCTCAGTGATTGGGAACTTCTTCCTTATTGCTAGAGTGGTTACAGTGCTTTAAAAATGCCTTTTGAGACTGGACCACTCGTGTTACAACTTCAAGAGGTATCATAATAAATACACACATTTCCAGTTAGAGCAAGGTTAAAATACATTCATAATCCAAGACAAATGAAATGCATTGTTGCTGCCAGGGTGTTGCAAGTTCTCAGATATCATTCTGTTGCGACTCTGAAAAGTTCTTCTCAAAACAGGGCACACAAGTTATTTTTCCCAGTTTCCTCATTAACTCAGAGCTTCTTGCCTCTTAATTCATGTTTTTAAATTTTAAATCTGGCTTCATTATACACAGATTTCTTATGTATAGGTTTCAAAACTTGACTTTGCAATCCTTAATTGAATATCCAGTAGGTATTTCTGCAATACTTCCTTAGTTTTTGTTTCCCCTGTCACGTAAATTTCCACAGGTCAATAAGAAGAGTATTTTGACTCAACAAAATGGACTTTTGCTTTTTGATCCCTTCTTAGAATTAATGGCAAAATAGTAAAAAATTATGTGGTGTAGTGAAGCTATCTTCACTACAAGGTAACATGGTTCTGGCTCTACCTCTAATTACTTTTTGACACAGGAAAGTCATTTATCCTCTTGGATCAATTTTCTCACTTAGATCATGTTTTCAACTGGGAAAATAGTACCTCTTCCAATGGATGATGAGGAAGTCAAATGGAGAAGTAAACATTTTATCAAAGTGCCCATTCAAATGTTATGTTTTAGAAGCTAATGATAGTTAACATGCAGTGGGTGCCTATGATAAACAGCACTATGAAAAACTTCATATATACACATCTATATTTATTGACAAATAGATATAAAACATTATTGAAATGTTTTTAGTTCTCAATTTAAAGTTATTTAATTAATAAATAAAATGTAGAAAAATACTTCTACTTTTAAACATTTGAACCCTGATATATAGTTAGCTTTTTGTTGCTGTGACTGAAATACCTGACAAGGATAATGTAGAGGAGGAACAGTTTACTTTGAGCTCACGATTTCAGAGGTTCAGTCCTTGTTTGGCTGATTCCATTGCTATAGGCCTGAAGTGAGGCACAAAATCACTGAGGAAGGGCATGGCAGCGGGAACCTGCTCAACTCATGACAGTCAGAAATCAGAGAAAAAGAGAGCAAGAAAGAGAGAATAAGAAGAAGAGAGAGAGAGAGAAGAGAGAGAGCAAGAACAGTCTGTGCAAACACCTGCACTCTAGCTCAAGGAGCCTGAGGTAAAATAAAAACCCCAAAGGCATACCCCAGTGACTTAATCTGCTGCAACCAGCCCCACATGCCTACAGTTACTACCAGTCCATCCATTCTAATTATTAATCCGTCAAGTGGATTAATGCATTGATTAGGGTTTACAGCTGTCCTAATTTAATCATTTTAATCTTTGAGCATTCTTGCATTAACAGGAATTTTGTGGGAACACCCCATATCTAAACCATAACACCTGATAAGAAACATTATTAGTGTTTAACAGTTTTTAGATAGGATTAAGTGTTGTTGATTCCTCGAGTTTTTGTTGTTGTTTCTCAATTGAAAGAGTAAAATGCTATAGATATATAATTATTGAGTAATTCCAAGGTATTTTTCTTTCCACCTATTGCATATAAACAAGTTTGTGCCCCTATCAGAGAAGTAGTTTTATCTTTCAGTTTGTTAAAATACTAATGTGTTTTCTGTTCTTCTACTGTGATTTTTTCTTCTTATTGCTTGTTGTTCCTTTGGGAAAGGGCATATTTTGTTGTTCTGGGTTAATTCTGTGTTTTTCACTTCATATACCAAAACTGCAGTCCTACTATTTCATGTACAAATACAGCTTGCCAAATATTTGCTATAAAGGGATTTCTGGCCGTGGCAATGATTAATTCCAGATGCCCTGTATCATAACTCTCTTGAGGAATGTAAATGTACTCCCATTCCTCAAACTTTTCCTTATGTAGAAGACCAACACAAAAACATCATTTTGGAGTTTGAAATAAGGGTCTTGAGTCATCCTCAGCACAAGTGTTGTTGACGCCAAGCCAAACATCCAGGACAGTTGTGGGTACAGCTGGTCAGCTCTTGGATTCTGTTGCCCTTTACGCAACATTGTTCACACCCAATTGGTCTGGTTGCATTTTCTAGAACAGGCCTTTCACTGTCCAGAGTCCAAACCTTTGCTCAAAGCTTAATCCTCATTTCAGACGCCTTCTAGTTCACCTATCTGAATCTCAACCTTTCAGCAAATTGGTTAGAATACAACAACTTAAAAAAAAAAAAAAAAATCTCCTAAGATAAGCCCAGGTCAGCCAAAGACCTAAAACTCAGTTCTCTTTGACACTTCTTGAGTACTGGTTAAGCATTTTTCTTTGTAAAATTAAATGTGACCCTATTTATTTAAATGTTTAAATCTTATCTCCACACTTAGATACAAAGAGTTTGAGTGTAAGTCCTCTCTGTTTTGCAAATCATAATAATCTGCCCCACATCTAGCCCTGTGTCTCAGGATGAAGCACATTAGGTGGAGGCTTGACATTTTTTTTTTTTTTTTTTTTTGACTCATGGTATGATTAGAATCTAATAATGCAGACATTTTAGAGTAAGAAGACAATTCCAATCTACTTAAGAGAAAATTAGAATCTAGGACTAACTATTCATTCCTTTGCACCGGAGAAAAGGAAAAAGATGGGTAGTTGATCTTGTGTTTGCTGTTGGTGTGTTTTCTTTTCAAGGCCTTTCACAGAGATCAGGTAGCTTTGTGTTATCTCTGACCTATCTTCTGTCACCTTTTCACCATTTTCTTCATCACCCTCACACAGCGCAGGAGAGATTATTTTGTTTTAAACAGTGCTTGTCTATGCTGCCCTCTGCCCCTTTGATGTGTTTATATATTTTTTCTTCTTAGAAGTTTTAGGAAGAATGCAGTGACATTTCAAAAATCTTGCTTCTTCAGAATTAAACTTTGACCTCTCTGCATTGTGATTTGGTCCCTGAGTAGGCACTCAGGCAGGCACGCCTGGCCTCCTGGGGTCAGTTGTCAACATGGACCCTTGCTTCCAGCTTGGCATTCTCTTTCTCTTGCACATTCAATTTCTCCTTTTAACCTTAATGCTGCCACTTTTACAAAGATGATTTTCTACAATTTTTTTTAACTTTGATAACTTCTCAAGATAATGTATTGTGTGTGTGCGTGCGCGCGTGTGTGTGTGTGTATACACATGCGTGTGCACTTGTCTTTACCAACTTAGAAGCTTGTGGTAGCTTAATACATTAAATATAGCTATGTCCGTGAGTAAGAGAACTATGATTAAACACAGTTCTGTTTTCCTCTATCCTTGTTTTCAACTTAGTTTTCTCATTTCTCCCATGTTTCTGAAACATCCATAACATTTTTAATTCTTAACTCGATTCCCCCAACCATGTGGATCAATATTGTACAGTTTTGAACTTAGGAAGCCATAAAGTCATTAAATAACACTGAAGACTCTTCAGTGACTGTGAAGAACTTTACAAAATATATTAAATGCTCTTAATATAAAATCAGATAAGTCAGAATTTTAAGAGTTTACTGTGCAGACAATATTGCAATGTACAATAGACCACCTCCTCCCACCAAAATCCCAACCATTTCATGAATTGAGAGACTTCAAAGCAGAAGTTATGGCACAAAGTCTCAATTTCCCAGCAGTTACAGCACAGTTTATAGAATATAAAGAAAGAAGGATTTTGAATTTTCTCATAATCAACTGTGATATGTTTATATTTTTAGAGGGAAATAGAGCTTCCTTTAATTTGGTTTGTCTATAGTGGAATTGGTTTAATTTCACCGAATCATGTTGATAAGGACTTTTGTACATGTTTAGGGTGAGCTGTTCATAGAAATAGGAATGATTTAAGTTTGGCTACAGGCAATTTGCCTTTGTGGTAGCTCAATGGTGGCTTCTATTTTTTTTTTTTTTTTCTCTTTAATTTTTAGTAGTACTCTTGCATTTTTAGTTTAGCTAAGATACACAGCAACACTTATTTCTACTTATCTGCCTCTTTTCTTTCTTTTCCTCTTTACACACAGACACAAAATCCAATTTAGCTCTAATATGACAGGATAATTTTGGTTCTATCTGTTATGACATATGAGACATTACTTAAATATATTGTCTTATTTTTTTCACCCAGATATCTTCACCCATCTTTTTTCTTTCTTTCATATTCTGATGAGCTTTCCTAAATAAACTACCCAAGTCTTACTGCCAGCTCTATCCCTATAGCCTCCACTTCAGCATGCTTTGCTGCCATTGCTGAATTAACTATGGTCCTTTCCAAACCACATGGAATTATTTTTTCTTAGGTCTGGGTACAGAGAAACCTCAAAGGAGGAGCTGATGAGAACAGGCCACCTGCAGCTCAAATTGATAATAATCATAATGGACATCCATCAGAAGCTCAGTATGTGCCAGGCACTTTTCTAAGGCCATGGGCTATTTAATCATCAACATTTTGCCATGAGGTATTATTATTATTATCCCCATTTTTGAACAAGGAAACCAAGGTGTAGCAAGGTGAAGTTACTTGCCTGAAGTCTTTAGTCCATGTAGAGCCTGGACTATGAACACAGACTGTAGAGAATATCAGCTCTTACTCACTCTGCTAAATGGTACGTTATGCAACTATGCACATCTCCTTTTTTTTTTTTTTTTTTTAAACAAACTGATTGTAAACACAAGAGTTATGGTTCATTTCAGAGGATGATGCTAATTTTTCAGTTCATAAGCACAATGTTCACACGATTTTGATGATACCCTTTGGAATGGTACACTCTGTATATTTAGAACATTTCATGTGGCAGCCGCTGAAGCTTGTTAATATCAACAACTAGCTTTATTGGCTTCTTCAAATATGTCTATTTATTGTGACTAGTCTACAGCAAATATGGAATTCAGAGGAAATACAAAGAATATTGAGGAATTAATTAAAGAAATACTAAGGGACATTCACTGTTATCAGAAACTCAAAAGAGGTATTTTCAGTGTGTGTATATATGTATATATGTAATGGTCTGATTGTTGAATGTCCCCCAAAGGCTCTTGTTAAAGGTTAGGGCTACAGTCAATGGGGCTGTTGGGAAATGGCAGAACCTTTAGGAGGTAGGACCTAGCAGAAGGAAGTTAGGTCATTGGGAGTATGCTTTTGAGGTGGGCAGTGGACACCCATCCCCTTCCCCTCTCTCTTTGGACTTCCTGGCCTCTAAGAGGTAAGAAGCTTTGTTCCACCACACACTCCCCTCCATATATTCTGCCATGCCACAGGCCCAAAGTGACTAGGCCAAGCTCATAGATTGAAACTTCCGAAACCTAGAGCTAAAATAAATCTTTTCTCCTTTCAAGTTGATTTATCTCAGGTATTTTGTTATGGTGATAGAAAGATGACTAATACAACACATGAATGTATGTATGTATGTATGCACATAGAGAAAAACATCTTTAAATATGATTTTCACTTACTGAAGCACTCAGTATATAGTGTTAATAAAGAAAGTATCAACTATCACAGGTTAGGTATTGGGTTGTGTATATTCTGATGTCCAGGTTAAGTTTTTAAAATAATTTGGCAGAGATAAAAGCATTGGCAAGTGGGTTGCAGCTTTGACAATTTTCACTCTAAGAAATCAATCGATAAAGCACCAAACATCAAAATATATTACTCATTGGCTGATAAGTCATAAGCCCCAGAGGCTGTTGATCATTCTGGATGCTGGCTGCTTGCCTACTGAAGGGCAGATGGAGGAACTGGCTGCTAAACTGTTTCTAGCACTTGAAACCCAGCATGATTTGGGATCCTGAGCATAGCTGGAAAAATATTTCTGTAGTAGCTTATCTTGTTCTTATCACTGGATTTGCATAGCCCAAGAGAGTTTTGTTTTGTTGAGATGACTTCTGAACAAGTTAAATTCATGTTTACAGTCCAATTTCTAACACCACAAATATTATTGGATATTATTTGAGTCAATTTCTGTTTATGGAACATTTATAAAAATTAATTGAAAATATTCATTTTCTGATCCATTGTAGTTTTGCCGGCAATGGTGAAGGTATTAGAATTCCTAGAGATCATAGTATTATTTGGCCCGATTTTATAATTAAAAAAAAAAAAGAGAGAGAATGTGTCTTATTATCTGTTTTCCCTTATAGTGTATGTAGTTTTAATAATGCAGTAGTTAGAAAAATAAGTCATGTAGGAAAGTTAGTATGGCCTGTCTCCCATTCATTATCTTGGTAAAATAACTAGGATTTAGGGTTACATTTAATTCTTTTCCCCACCCCAGACTCCCAAATTTGCCTTGTCTTCCTTTATTAAACTTTTACTTCTACTTTTGAAAAGATGCACATTCTTGTATTGAACTTTGGTGAGATAACAGCAGTTCTCTTCTTTGACTTCCCGTGTTCAGAGCCCTGGGAAAGAAAAAACAGCAACAGAAGATTTTGTGTTGATCAGGAGATGGAGAAAGCAGAAGCAAACACACTGGAGCTCTTTCCTCTAGATCAGCCCATTCCTGCCTCACTGCAGAACACCCTTTCTAGAGTCTGGTTTTTCACACTCTTCCAACACAGTAACTTTCTTTCTTGATTGGGCTTAAAACTACAAATCTTGACCTCCGACCCCAGACAGACATTAAAGCACATCCCACAGAAAAATCCACATTCACACTCATTCGTATTTTTTTTGGGACATAAACTGATTAGAAAGTATTGACAAGTAGTTTGCATATTTTGATTTTGTGATTTGCTTTGGTAACTAAATTTCTAAATAGTCACCAAGCAATTAAAACCCTGTTCATATTGACACCATTATCAATTCATGTTATATTAAATGGTAATTTTAAAGATCTATTAGCTCATTACTAAGGTAATATTATAGTATCTAATAAATTACATGCATGTAGTTTTGTTCTTATGAACCTAAGACTACTGCATAGGAAAAAAAAATGTATTTAGTTACATCCCAGGGGAGTGTATAAAAACCTGCCAGAGTTCTACACACTTGAACTTCATTATGGTCAAAGTATTGCCTGAAGGTCTCCTTTGAGGAACTTTTCTTTTTGAAGTAATGGCCTTGACATCTGTCAAGTGAAACATTGGTGACAAATGTAGAAGATGAACTGAGGATCTATTCAAAATACAAAAATAATTTTAACATACAAATGTATATACCTCTGCATCTCTTTATATTTCAAGTTTCTCCAATATTGATTGTGACAGATACTGGCTGAGAAAAATGGGAAGGAAAAGAGAAAAAGTAGATTCATTTAAAATTAAGGAATTAAGAGTGATTACAAGTTTGATATGCCTTTAGCAAAGGTAGAAATGTATTGCATTATAATGTAAAGTAATAGAAACACATCATATAGTTTATATAATAATGGTAAACATCTAGTCTTTTAGAAATATACCTTTAGTGCATATACAAGCAAGTTGCACAAATAAAACAACTGGAAAATAACCTCCAGAAATCAGATCAACATTTTTTTTTTCTTAGAGCTTATGGGCTCTAAGAATTCAAACCACCGTCTAAGACGTCTAAGACCTATCAGATCTATCAGTACTTGGGTAGAGAGTGTGGCAGTGGGAATGGAACCCCCAGACAGCAGTCAATGTCCCTGTAGTAGGAACTTGGATGGGTTTGAAAAAAACCCATGAGTGCACATCAATGGATCTGTAAAAATATTAGAATTACGTACAAAATTGTACCTGATGGGCACAAATCAATGATATGGTTTAAGGGTTTCTCATCTTCTCCTAGAAGTGAGAGAGGGTCTTCTATTAATTTCTAATAGGTTATAGCCAAGCATCTTGGTAGTGTGTTCTAATGAAGATTTTTAAATCACTACCCTATATCTTTGTGGCCAAATACAAGAGGAATAAATCACTTTAGTGAAAATATGACTTCAGACATTACTAGGATTAAGAAGGTGGCAAGTGAAGAGTACATATAGAGGGGGACATTTTTGGAGGGGTGGAAATGTGTTAGTGGTAGGGTAATATGTATGCAAGTTTTGGAAATAATCACCTTCACACACCCACCTAGACATATTTATAAGAAGAGCATAGAGGTTTTTGATTTTATACTGCATTTTCTCTGTGCAATTTCTACCACAACATTTAACATCTTCCTCTTGTTGTTCCTTCATCTGTGCTCCTTGTGTTTTGTTACTGACCTCCCTTGGAGGAATGTTGTAAGGCTTAAATCATGAATGATTATGAAGTACGTAGGAAATAGAAAGCACTGCTCAGTGCTAACTCAGATGCACCTTGGAATTGCTGCATGCACAGTACAAAGCAAAAGACATGTTGTCAGGTTTCCTTCTGGGGCTCTGGATCAGTCAGGCCTCCCACTCATATCAGGGTGAATTAGGGCCATGAATTTGAAAGTACATCTGATGCTGCTTGGCTTGTCTGTGCTTCTGTTACAACATTTTTTAGATGTTTTGAATGTTCATTTGTTGGAAGATTTTAAATCCTTCTGTTATCAAAGGAATCCAAAGTGCCCACTGCAAACATTTTTGAAAGATGATGTCACCTGGTTGAGGATACAGAATTGATCTACTGAACACAAATGTTGGAATGGTATGTATACCTTACTTATTTGGCCACATATATGTAGGGTATTGACTTAAAAATCTTCATTAGAACACACTACCTAGTACTTTGAAAATCAGTGATATGTTATCTGCCCTACCCCCTCTCTCTCATCCACTTACACATTGACAATCTGATATTAACCCACCTCCAACCTTCAATGCCACATATGAGTAAACTGAGATTAATGGAAGCAAATACTCCATCTAGTTCGTGCTAGAGGTAAAACTAGAAACTAGGCATTTTTCACATATGTGAGTGTTCTTTGATCAATTCTTAGAAGACACACAAGTAGCTTTGTCAAGCATTTTTTCTTCTTAAAAGGACCTGAGCTTTTCACTCAAAGTTCACAGAATAACCATTGCTCATAAACTGACCATCCGTGCATTTTTAGTGTAAGGGAGATCAGATATAACATCTGTCATGCTATAAAACTCCAGAATTAATTTCTGTGATCTACTTGTTATGAGGGGAAATCCTTTCTTCCTTTCTATTCTACATATTCCCTTCAAATATGACTTTTATAGATTGAAGTGAGTACACAATTAAATACATTTCCTTCCCATTCATTTATCTGTAGAAGAACATTGAAAAGGGGAATGGAAGCCACAATCTAAATAAACTCCTGTAGGTTCAGTTATTGAGGTATCACAGCTCAAAAGAGATTCTTCTGGCTGGCTGCGTAGCTTGGTAATCCCAGTAGGGGAGGCTGAGGCAGGAGGATAGCGAGTTCAAAGCCAGCCTCAGCAAAAGGCAGGCACTAAGCAGCTCGGTGAGACCCTGTCTCTAAATAAAATACAAAATAGGGCTGGGGATGTGGCTCAATGGTCATGTGCCCCTGAGTTTAATTCCAAGTACCAAAAAAAAAAAAAAAAAAAAAAAAAAAAATTCTTCTGGACTGAATTATTCAGATGGTAGCACAAACACTATTTTACATTCCAAACACATGTCTAATCTCAATGATGAACACCTACATAAAATTCTAATCCTTTTCTTGGTTTTCCTCCCTAAACATGTCTCATCCTTTCATTTTACAGACTACTACCTCTAGTCTTTTTAGTAGTCTTGCCCTCTTCCTGCCATGACCCTTGTACTTGTCAGATTATACCAGCCCATTTGAGAAAGCATTGTGAGATGGAGATGTGACTCATTTCAACATATATAGTTCTGGTTATTTTGTAGGGCCAGAAATAGCTCTTCTATGCTACAGGCTTGGGGACAAACAAGCACTATTATTGGTAAAAATGTTAAATAGAACAATAAGGGGTTTGACTGTTCAAACATGGCTGCAACAGAGACAAATTTGGTCTAAACTCCTAGTCCCAGTTTGTTTTGTGTAGAAACTTTTTTATGTTCCTTCAGAGAACATCAACCTTGAAAACATGTTTTTTTTTTTTTTTTTTTTTTTGTTAATCACTTCACAGAGAACTGATTTCTGTGTGTGTGTGTGTGTGTGTGTGTGTGTGTGTGTGTGTGTGTGACTTTATACAACTACAGTGCAATTAATCTAGTTTTGTAGCTACCATGGCATTGTCTGTATACCCATCCTGTCTCGGTGTTAATGGATGGATCCAAGATATGAAACTAGTGACTAGAAAATTGATGGTTATCGAAAAAGTATTAGAACATTTCATTGGTCATTTAATCTGACTTGTAATGGAGCCTAGAAAATATTCTATGGTGATCCCCTTGTGTCTTAACTAGGTTGCAAAAACAAGCTCTCATAACTGGGCAGTTATTTATATAGGGCAGAAATTTATTTCTCACAGATCTGGAGGCTGGAAGCCTGAGATCAGGGCCAACTTCTGGTGAGAGCTCTTTTCTAGGTTCCAGACTGTCAACTTCTCATCCTTTCATCAGAAGAAGGAACAGAGACTCTTTGGGGTCACTTTTATTAGGGCACTAATCCCATTCAGAATCCATCCTTATGGCCTCATCTAGTCCTAAACACTTTCTAAAGACTCCACCTCTTAATAGCATAACATTTAGGGGTAGGGTTTCAACACAAGAATTTGGAGGCACAGAGTATATGGTCAGTCCATAATACTTTATAGTGTTATGGTTTGGGTGTTCAGTAGCCCCCAAAAGCCATGTCTTAAAGGCTTAGTCTCCAGGGTGGCATTATTGAGATGTAGTAGAAACTTTGGAAGGAGAAGTGCTGTGAAAGAGTCTTAAGTCCTTGGGGGTATGCCCTCCAAGAATATGGTAGGAACTTGGTGTCGCCGCCTGCAGCAATTGCTGCTTGCAGCAACAATACTGCAGGAGAAAACTCAGAGGCAGACTGGAAATGAAAAAGTTCTTTTATTCTTCTTTCTTCTAACTTCTCTCTCCGGCTCAAACAACCTCTCCAACTCCAACCACCCCTCTAACTAACCTCACTCTGGTTAAATACATTTTGCCTTAACAAGGACAAGTGCTAACAGCTCGAGCTTACAGGTGCGTCACACAATGTTCATGGGCATAAAAAGATTCTTAGATAAATGCATGAATATCAGGTGAAAATACTTGAACACCTTTATGGCTCTCAGCTAACCTCCATCTTAGCTATCCTCAATTAGGGCTCTTACATTTCCCCCTTTTGTTTTTAAAAGAGGGGATGCTCTATGGCGTCCCATGTGCAACCAACATTCTTACCTGTCATCAGATAATCAAGGCTGTGCCCTTGACTCCTGTCTTAGGTTGATATGTTGGCCACATGAGACTGTCCCGTGGATGGGTGACAACCTCATCCGGATCGACTGTGCCTGTCTTAGGTTGTCCCCCTCTGGGGATCTTGCCCGTCATTGGCTACCAGCCGTCCAATCCAGCCCTTCAGGATCGACTGTGTGTGTTGACTAACAGCCGTCCAATCGTGAGGAGATGCTGCGGTTTTAAGGCGGCAAGCCTTCTGCTGACGAGCCAAGTTCCATAGCGAATCAAGTTCATTAAGCAAATCAGCTGCCCTAAGTTCCATCAAGTAACGCACTGAGTTCTCTAGACAAACACCCGCAAGGCATTGTCTCGTAATGTCCCAAATAATGAAAGATCAAAATGTCCACTTGTTATAACACGTTGATCTAGGAGGCCCCATGCATGCAGAGCAGAGGCCACACTGCTGGTGAGATTGTTTGATGCTTGAGCAGCAGGGATGCTTGTAGCGACCGCAATCCCTGCAGCTGTAGCAGCAGCCGTCTTTTTTATGTCTAGACAATGCCACCGGCAAATCTTCAGGGCCCGCTACCTAGAAACTCAAGCATCAATTATTAGAGGAAAGGCAGTGCCATTCCAGCACTGAGTCAAGAGGCGAGTTGTCAAACTAAAAAATAGAATTATTAGATCAGGTAATTAAAGTTGATCTCTGCTCACACACATTGCTTGAGGTCCCACAAATATAAGCTGGCAAAATATCAATTTCAGAACAAATCAAAGAAAGACTGAGGGTATTTAACTGACAAAAAACACTGCATTAAAGATAAATTAAAGAAAAACTAAGAGCAGTTTGGAAAAATAATTTGTTAGCTGGAACCCCCGAGTCTCTGCATACACAGCAATCCTTCTATGAAATTACCTGTTGAAATAATTCAAATTAATCAGCTATTAAACAAATAAAGTTAATTACAAATAAACAATCCCATGTCAAATACCAAAATATCAGGTTATACAGTATTATTCATATTCTTAGCTGAAGAGAAGTCCCGGAGACACCTATAAATCAAAATTGAAGGTACCTTCACTTTTAAATTGTTTATCCAATTTGAATACTCTAAACTTAAATAAATCAAAGTTATATGGATCTATCTATATATATTTTTTTATAATTTTTTAAAATAATATTAATTTTCATGAGCGCTTGGTTTTGTTATTTGTGACGTCACACTGGACAGACGCACAAACATACAAACATATATTTGTGACATCACATTTACATGAAATTTAGACAAATGCACAGACATAAAGACATATATAAAAAGAAAAAAAAATATTTATATAATTGCATTCACACTAAAGAGAGATCTTCTTGTCCCGGCCGGGAGGAATGAGACTTAACTTGTGAATTTGTTGAAGGACTCTTTTAAGGGAATCATTCCATAACAACTTCAGCTTGGCCCTCTTGATTTTGTACTTGTTTTATTAATCTTGATTCCTCAACAACTTCATCTTGGTCCTTTTGATTTGGTACCTGTTTTATTAATCTTGATGGTATCCATATTGGGGAGGATTCATGCTGTGGAAAAACACAAACAGATCCTCTCCCCCAAATTAATACCGGATCTGGGCCCTTCCATGTGCCTGAAAGAACATCCTTCCAGTAAACCAAAGGTTTATGTTGTTGGTGTGGATTCCAGTGTCTGTCTCCAGCCGAATATCCATTAGAATCCAAAGTTAAAAAATTTAAGGTAAACAGGGCAACTGCCAATCTGTCCCTAGGATTTGTCCAATTTCCTTCTTTTTGGTTTAATAGCATAATTTTGAGTGTGCTACTAGCTCGTTCAATTATACCTTGGCCTTGAGGATTGTACGGGATACCTGTTTTATGGAATATATTGAATTTTGCGCAAAACTGTTTGAAAGATGAGGACGTATATGCAGGGCCATTATCTATTTTAAGCATTTTGGGAATGCCCAATGCAGCAAAAGCTTGTAGACAATGAGACGTAACATCTTTAACTTTTCTCCAGTATGTAAGGAAGCAAAAATCATGCCTGAGTATGTATCTATGGTCACATGAATAAATCGCAATTTTCCAAAACTTGGCTCATGAGTGACATCCATCTGCCACAAATGATTGGGCATCAATCCTCTTGGGTTAACTCCATAACGTAGATTGGGCAAATGTGTCACACAAGATTGACAATCTTTCACAATTGTTCGAGCTTGCTCTTTAGTTATTTTGAAACTTTGCTGTAAAGTAGTACTATTAACATGAAATTGAGAATGGAACAAGGTAGCTTGTTGGACTGCTGAAAATATAAAGATCGTTTTAGTGAGGGCATTGGCCTTTTGATTACCTTCATGGAGAGGACCAGGCAAATTAGTATGAGCTCTGATATGTCCAATAAACAAAGGTTCTTTACATTCCCATAGAAGGTTTTGAATTTGAAAAAACAATTTAAAGGCTGGAGTATGTGGTGCTATTGGGCCTGCTAGCTCCAATTTAGGGACAGCATGTACAATATAGTGGCTGTCTGAAAAAATATTTATAGGCTGTTCTTTAAAACTTTCAAGAGCTATAATAATAGCTTCAAGTTCAACTAATTGGGCTGATTTTTGACCAGTAATATGAATAATAATAGCTTCAAGTTTTTGGGCTGTGACCAGTAATAGAATCATATTTTCTTTTTGAGTGACCTGTAGTAGAGTTAGAGGACCCATCTGTAAATACATTTAATGCCTTAGGAATAGGTTGATTTTTATTACCTATGGAAATATAATGGGATAATTGATACAAAAAGATAGTATAGGAGACTTAGGAAGATGGTTATCAAAATTTGCAGAAGTAGAGCATCTAGCTATAGCCCAATTATTATCATTGAAGCACAAATATTCAACCTGTGATGATGAATAGGGAGTAATAATAGTAGTGGGGTGAATGCCAAATATTTTAATAGAAGTCTTAAGTCCTTGAAGAATAAGTTTAGCCACCATGGAGGTATAAGACTCAATTGTACTTTTAGGAGAGACGGGTAAATGTATCCATAATAAAGGTCCCTGTTGCCAAAATAATAATCAATATCAGCGGTCGAGCAAAATCAATTCTATCACAATGGGATCTTTCAATGGCCTTTTCTACTAACTTTAAAGCTTCCCTAGCTTCAGGAGTCAATGTTTGCAGTGAAGATGGATCAGGGTTCCCCTGAAGGATATCAAATAAGGGTTTTAATTGTCTAGTAGTGAGGCTTAGTGTAGGGAGAAGCCAATTAATGTCTCCCAGTAGTTTTTGGAAATCATTGAGGGTGGTCAAATGTTCTTTATTTATTAAAATTTTTTGAGGCCTAATAAAAGTATCCATAATTTTGAATCCTAAATATAATATGGGAGATCTAGTTTGAACCTTTTCTTCTGCAATGTTTAGTCCATATCATTTTAAATTTTCTGACATATCACTGAATATGGTGAATAAGACTTCTTTATTAGGATGAGCAAGCAAAACATCATCCATATAATGGAGGCAAATAAGGTTTGGGTATTTGTTCTTAATAGGCTGAATAGCTTTGTCTACATAGATTTGACCTATAGTGGGGCTATTAGCCATTCCCTGGGGTAAAACTTTCCATTGATATCTTTTATCAGGGACATTATTATTGATAGAAGGAACTGAAAAAGCAAACCTGGGGGCATCCAGAGGATGTAGAGGAATGGAAAAGAAACAATCCTTTATATCAAGAGTTATAAGATGGAAATTTTTAGGAATAGCTACAGGATTAGGAAGTCCAGGTTGGGTAGGGCCCATAATTTGCATGGTTTTATTGATTTCTCTAAGATCATGTAACAATCTCCATTTTCCTGATTTTTTCTTGATTACAAATATGGGGGAATTCCAGGGAGAGGTGGAAGGTTCTATGTGTCCTGCTTCTAGTTGTTCTTGGATTAGTAGGTGGGCCACTTGTAATTTCTCTCTAGATAGGGGCCACTGAGGGACCCAAACTGGCTTATCAGAAAGCCATGGTATTTTCAAAATTGTTTTCTCAGTGGCCCCTAGAAAAAATATCCTTTACCTTTTTGATGATGATTTAGATTTTTATTTTTAACACCTGCAGACTTGGTTGCATTTGTTGTAAAATGTCTCTTCCCCATAGGGTAACTGGCAAGCTGGTCAAAACATAAGGCTGGAAAGTTCCTTTATGCCCTTCATTATCTTCCCATTTTAAAATTACAGCACTTTGTGCTGGGGTGTTAGTATATCCCAAGCCTCTTAAACTGGTTGAAGCCTTCTGCAGAGGCCAGTGCTTGGGCCATTGTTGTAGATTAATGATGCAAGAGTCAGCCCCAGTATCAATCAGCCCCTCCGTCTCTATACCTTGAATTTTTATTTTGCACATAGGCCTCCGTGAACAATCCTGAACCCAGCAAGCCATAGGTCCCCAGCCAGTGGAACCAATCCTCTATTGTTCCTATTCTGCAGCATACTCTTGAATGAGTTGTGTAAACTGGAAAGGAGAAGCAGCTGAGCAATTCTATCTCCTTGGTTAACAGAGCTAATGCCTCTAGGTGAACTAAGCATTATTTTTATTTCTCCTTGGTAGTCGGAGTCTATAACACCTGGTGTTACTTGAAAACCTAATAAGCTTTTAGAACTTCTCCCTGAGGATAAGTCCTACAGTCCTTGAGGGAAGAGGTCCCCTGACTCCCATGGGAAATAGTTGAACCCCCATTTCAGGTGTTAGCACTATTCGGTGTGGTGGAACAGAGGTCTAGTCCTGCACTTCCTCTTGTCCCTCTGACAAGGGAGTCAATGGGTAGGAGGGATTGTGACGAGGAATCATCTGGATGGATGTTTGTGGATATTCCTCCTCCAATGCCTCGTACATTTGTGGGCCCCGGGGCATTGGGCCCCGTGCCCCGTTTTTTGAGTTTCTAGACAAAATGTTTCCGTAGATGTCAAATTTAGATCTGCATTTATTGGCCCAATGATTCCCTTTTTTACACCTGGGGCAGTGGCCTGGGGCATGGTATGAGCTTGGTCTTATTTCTCTTTGGGGATATTGTCTAGAATAACCTGATTGATTATAATAATTCTTAGGTTGAGCCCTTGAGAAATTTTGAGGGGAAGCACCTCTCATTGCTGCTGCAATCACATTTCCTGTGACAAAGGTGTCATTAATGTCTTTACATAATCATATGTATACTGAGAGGTCCCTTTTATTTTTCCATGGTCTTATAGCGTCTTGACAGTATTTGTTGGCATTTTCATATGCCAGCTGTATGACTAATGGCATTGCTTGCTCTACATCCCTGAATATTCTGCCTGCCGTTCTTAAAAGTCTGTCAGCAAAGTCAGCATATGGCTCATTAGGCCCCTGAATTACTTTAGGCAAGCTGCCTTGTAAATCACCTGTTCCTGGTAAGGTCTTCCACACTTTAACAGCGGCAACGTTTATTTGTGCGTATACACCAGGATCATATTGCATTTGAATTTGTAATTCAGCAAACTGTCCTTCACCTGTTAGCATATCTACATTATGGTCTGGGAAGCCTGCAGTCACATTTCTTCTAGCTGTTTCTACCCAAAGCTCCTGGAATTGTGACCTCCATATCAGGTATTGTCCCCCACTCAATACTGTCTTACATAAGCCTTTCCAGTCTGAGGGGGTTAAAGTTAAAGTGTTAAGGGACTCCAGCATGCTCAACGTGAACGGAGCTTGGGGCCCATAGGTCATTATTGCCTCTTTGAAATTTTTTATTGTTTTAAAATCTAAGGACTGGTGGTACCTGTGCCCATTTTCATTTTCAAATACTGGTAGGTCCCAATGTTCCTGTGGGTTTTGGCGTTTGAGGGCGCGTAAGCACTCAAAAAGGCCGTTAATCTCTGCCTCAAGGGCACACATATGCTCAGAAATACCCCTCATGGTTTCTGTAATGGATTCCACCCATGAGGGAGCAGAGGGCACAAGTGGTTCCTCTACTTGACGGTCCTTTCTGGTCTTAACTGACTCAGCGGAGGAGGCTGTGCTTTCATGGTTATTTGGCTCCTCCTCACTACTATCACTTTCACTGGTAGTAACATCCTGAGTTTCAGATTCAATTGAGAGTACGTACACTTCGGCTATTTCCAACAAGTCTCAGATAGGTTTTTGCAGCTCTTATCTTCGTTATTTTTGAGTTCACACCAATACTATCCTTACTGGTCTTATCTGACTCAGCGGAGGCTATGCTTTCATGATCACTTTCCTCCATACTATCAGCTATATCAGAAAACTCTTCCATAGCTTTTATTACTCGGTGCTTGGTTATTTTCACACCCATCTTTATAGATTTCTCAGTTCTTACCTGCCGATTCCGAGTTCCCCGTATGGGCCACCACTTGTCGCCGCCTGCAGCAATTGCCACTTGCAGCAACGATACCGCGGGAGAAAACTCAGAGGCAGACTGGAAATGAAAAAGTTCTTTTATTCTTCTTTCTTCTAACTTCTCTCTCCAGCTCAAATAACCTCTCCAACTCCAACCACCCCTCTAACTAACCTCACCCTGGTTAAGTACATTTTGCCTTAGCAAGGACAAGTGCTAACAGCTCGAGCTTACAGGTGTGTCACACAGTGTTCATGGGCATAAAAAGATTCTTAGATAAATGCATGAATATCAGGTGAAAATACTTGAACACCTTTATGGCTCTCAGCTAACCGCCATCTTAGCTATCCTCAATTAGGGCTCTTATACCTTGGCTTCTTTCTTTATCTCTCTTTCCTCCTTGGCTCACAGTGTAAGCAGTTTTGCTATGTTGCACACTCTTGCAATGATGTTTTGCCTTGTTATAGGCCCAACGCAATGAGTTCAATTGATCATAGAGTGGAACATTCTAAACTGGGAGCCAAAATAAACCTTTTATTTTTCTAAGTTCATTATCACATGTATCTTACTATATGAAAGAAAGCTTATTAAAACAATTTAGCTACACATCATGTCTCTCTATTCATTTAATATCTTTACCATACTTTTATTATGAATCAGTCACTGCTGTATGTTTATGTATTTATCAGGAAATGGTATAGACAGTGATTCCTGTCTTTCATTATCAAATCCTTCAGTCAATACTATAAGTTTATTAGAATATCTTTTCCATTAAAGATAGGACTAGTATAGTAGATGTTCAGTACATACCTATTAATGGTATGAATGAATCAGGATTGTCTCCTCATGGTCAAATCTATACCCTTTGACATTTCTTTTCCAGATTTTATATCAGTGATACCCAACTACAATTTCAGTGCTGATAGAAATGGTCTCTGATTGTTCAATATGGTAGGCACAAGACACATGTAGAGTTGAGAACTTGAAATGTGGTGAGACTGAGGAGTTGAATTTTTAATTTTTATTTAAAATTAAAGAGCTTCAAAGTTTACATGTTGTTTAGTTCAATGAGCTAAACTAGTCTCTTTCCATTTTTCTTGCATGGAGCTGGATGAGCTGGGAGGAGGGCACCAGATCGTTCCATTCTTTCCAGGGAATGAATGGGGAGGAGAGAGAGCAATATGTTTTCTTTGCATTTCTTTTTAAGATATTTGGTGTTTCTCCTCAAGAGCATTTATAAAAAGGGCATAATCTCTTGTAAAGCACTGTAAACTATATGCATTATAAATCCTGTCAAGATAGTTTATGTTACCAGTGGTTAATTCTGCCAATTTCTCTCATTTTATGATTGTCTTAAGCTTTAGTTCCATGACACCAACCACAATGAAGCCTTGAAGAGATGGAATTCTGTGATGTGCTAAGTGAGTCAAGAAAGTCCACTGGGCATAAATTTACATTGAAATCTCTGGGACTAAGAAACAAACATTTAAAGTCCAATAGGCAAAGCTAGCTTGGGCGACTGAGGTCATGGCCAGGTGCTAAAAAGAGAAGTAAAGGATTTAAGTTAGAAGAACCCCAAAAAGTTCATTTTTAACTCTTGGCTTGCTACCTTGACAAAATTTTTTGGACTAGTTTTATGCATGTGAACTTTGTGATGGGTCATTATAGAGGTCTTTCAAGGCCACAGGCAATTTGGAACTTGCAGGTACCTACATATTTGAAATCATTTATCAAAAGCCTTTTGGTTTAATCAGATTTTTGTTCTGGATCTATCATGTATATATCCTTATAGGTCAAGACATTTAATGACCCTTGACTTGAGTACCTGTATGTATGAAAGTATTCAGTTGAAGTACATGAATTCCAAAGTATTTTTTTCTGAATAAAAAAAAAATCTGTCTTGATCTTTACTTATTAGAGATGGAAAGATAAACACTTTATGCTATTTTATAAACCAATAAATTATCACTAGCGTTGGTGCAAAAGTGAGGTACGTGTAAGAACCTTACGGGAGTGGTTATATTTTGTGAAATTACATCCAGGATTGTACGAATTTATCACAGGAAAAAATTTTAAATACAAACCACATCATTAATGTTTGACTACATTTTCTCATGGTACACATCATCACTTTCTTTTATGTCATGATCACCCTACTTAAAATTCTAATCCCTTTTCCCATATGCTAGCATAACTGCCATTCTTCTCTACTTTTTCCCTCTTTAGTAATAATCACTTCTAAGATACTAAAATGTTTACTTGTAACTTGTTTGTTTATTTTCTTACCACTCTCAATTTAAATGCAGTGTCCATGCAGGTAGGTTTTTGTTGTTGTTCTTTTTTTTTTGTACTAGTTTCTTCTAAATTAACTGTTCTGGCACATAGCAGGCATTCAATAAATATATGTGGAAAGAAAGGAAAAGAAAATAATCTTTGGTCTTGTATTAATAGCATATAGACTCTAGAACATGTTCTCCAGTGTATGTAGCACCTTTTATTAAAATTTTTCATGATTTTCTTGGTAATTATTGCAAAGACTCTTAGTACTCACAAAGTCCATTTTTTTCTTCCTCCTTAATGTCCAATGAGACTACCTTGCCTGGCTACCCTTCCATTTGATGACAGTATGTATTCATGCTCCCGCCAATGAAACGTAGGTGAAAATGAAGGTGTCACTCTTAATTCTGTGCCATTAAGCCTGACTTCATGGTCTTTCATTATTTTCTTCTTCCTGGAGGTTTGAATTAAGCTGGTACCATGGCATCCTCAGACCTCTGTGTTGATAGTGGCCAAATGCACATAAAGGAATGTCCTGAGTCCTGGAGAAGAACCAGCCCACTGGGAACACCTCACTCCCCCAAATGCACAATTGAATTTTAGCATTAGCATTGTTGTAAAAATAAAAAAAAAATAGGCTTGTGCTGTATAATACTACTAAAGTTTTCAATTTGATCTGTTGCAACATAGTTAATATTTCCTTAACTTTCAGAATGAGATTTTTGTGTTTATTAAAATGAAGGAATTAAATTTTAGAAGAAGAAATACTGCGAGAGTATGTTTTCCAGAATAATCTCAGTGCTTTCAACACAGTCCAATGTATCAATTTAAGAAAAAAAAAAAAAAAAAAAAAAAAAAAACTCTGAAATATGGAGGGAAAAAAATCTGCTTTTCCTAATCAGTTAATTGAATTTTAATTTTTTAAAAAAATGGATTAATCTGCTTCATAACAGAGAAGGCATTAGGCTCTGGAGAATTTTAGCACACATGCAGATAATGTCTTTTAAACTTGGTCTTTGCATTTCTTCCAGAAACCATCGAGTGAGTTGTGTTGTAGGCACTTTTTAAGTTAATTGGGTGTTTAGGTCAACTCTTTGAATTTAGTAGTGCCTTCCTGAGAGAACCAAAAAGACAAAACAAAACAAACAAACAACAAAAAAAAATAAAAACTTAGTCTTTTTTAATTCAGTTTATTTGCTACACAATTTTTCTTATTTGCTGGAGTTTTTTTTTTTTTTTTTTTTTTTTTTTATATTTACCTTCCATATCTGGAGTTTAACTTAATGGCCATATGTTACTACCTAAATAAGCTGTCACACTTTATTTTTGTGGGAACATTAATCTTTTCCAGTTTTCTCCTCTCATTAATTAATGGAATTTGTCATTTTAACTATTTATTCCTTGGAAAACATATTAAGAATAATCATAGCTAAATAATGGGTCTTCATTGTAGAGGATGAAAGGGGCAAACGTGGAAAACTTTCTGAGTATTTGTTTTCTTCTGATGGAGCTTCCTTGGTAGTCCTCATCTTGACTAGATTGTTGTAGGGCCGTGTCCAGTTTCTTTAGAGCCCAGCTCCCATCCTCTACCATCTTGAGGCGGGTTTCCAATTGCCAAAAGATGAGAGTAAACTGTGGCCTCCTCCATGGTAGACTTGAAGTCAGTTTATTTTGTGCACTCTGTATAAGATTTTTAACTTGGAATCTAAAAAGTATAAGCAAAGAAATGTATAGTAAAACTGACTGGCTAACTTAGGGATTTAATTACCCAATAGAGGAGAGAGAGTCGACTGTGGCTTGGCTGGTAGGAGCTTGGTGCTTCTTGCTTTGGGCATCTATTTCTACATCATTCTTACTTTGGTTTATTGCCAGTCTTCAACAAGACTGCAGTGACTGTAACGCTGATCTTGTTCAGTCACCTGTAAGATCTCATTTACACAGGCTTATAGGGCTGGAGAAGCTCAGGTTAAAAAGTAATAATGATTAACTGTGTTTATATTTGACTTTCAGTTGTGATTTTTTTTTTTTTTTTAATAGCAGATGTACTTCCCTAAATAGACTCAACTTTTAGTTCTAACCTGGAAGTAGGTAAATGGGAGGAAGTGATGAGTGGAAGAGGAAAGCCAGCTTGATATTAAATATTCCTCTAACCTTTAATCACAAATGCAAATTGTTGTTTATTCAGATGGGGAATTGAAAATTCTTGATCTCATATGGGGTCCCATATTAGGATGAGCACTAAGCAGGTTAATTTGAATATGTATTCATTCAAATACTGTGAAATAAATTTATATGATTGTATTTCACTCCAAAATCTTCCATTTTAAAGCTACATGTACATGTGGATAACATGTTAAAATAGTGTTTTATTGCTATCCAAAAAGCTGGCATTCTAGGAATTTCCAAATAGTTTTCATTGAAACAAGCAAGACTTATCATAGGTCCATCAACGAGTACAACAGTTGAGATTGTTATTATGCACGTTTCTACTCTGACAATTTAACTGGTAACTGAATTTTCCATCCCCCATCTACTCTGTGCATTGACTCTCATGAATTTATAATATCAGCAACAAAAATCTTTTTATGGCTGTTACATCTTTAATAACATAAGAAATTTCTTTTGTAAGTTCAGTATTTTTCATGTTGAAAATAGTCTTCTGAAAAGTATTAACAGGAGTGGTTTCTGTAGTTCTTAGGACCATTTTTCTACATTTTGGCTTTGTGAGGAGGTTGGGAGCAAGGGGAAATGACAACAATTGGGGTTGAAGACCTTTCTACTACTACACTATAATCCAAGAGAGCACTTGACTCTACTAAATCTTTGGCTATTGCCATGGGGTGGGCAGTAGAGAGGGGAAAGTATTGATTCTAGAGACACAGACTGAAGTTTGAATCCAATTTCGGGATTTACTAGCTACATGATCATGGTCAAATTATTAACCCTATGGCACTTATTTGTATTTATTTGTGTAACAGAATAACTATTTACTTTGCCAGGTTGATATAAAGACTAAATGGATAGTATCAATAAGACATTTATGCTACTCTACTGGTGGTTTAATTTTGTTACTGATTTCTAATTTAAGAACATTTTCATTGTGTAGTAAAAAGAAATTTGAGTTTTTGCAAAAAGAAGGTCAAACCTTTACCTTGTACTTTTGAGAGGTAATCCTTGTATGTTTTATGGTCTTGGGTTAACCAAATAGGAATAGTGCGATTCAGAGGGATTGTTGGTCATACCTGGAGAGTTTAGGGCTATGTTAGCCATATAACACTGTCTAAGGGTAGATATATCATTCATGTGATTTCATCAGTTCACTTGGATATGAGTTGAAATATGAATGCATTCAATCAAGCAATTATGGCAACATAACGAAACCTCAATGAAATTCTGGACATTGAGGCTCAGGTGCACTTTTCTGGTTAGCAGTACTCTGTATTGTCATTAGCAGTGCTATGGAAGCTTCACATTTGAAATCCTTTTAGTCTCTGCCCTATGTATGACTTCAACTGACTGGTTTTGATCTGTATCCTGCTAAAGGCTATAACTGTAGGTATAATAGCTTTCAGTGAGTTCTATGAGTTCCACTACAAAATTATCAAATCTGAAGTTGGTTTGATAATAATTATAATTTTGATAATACCAAACATGCAGCCAGTATTAGAAGTGAGAGCAATCTGGGGAATTGTGCTCACAAACATTGTTATTTGGGCAACTCCAGGCATATATGAAAAATCAAGATTCTTCATTACAGCCTGTAGTAGGCATTTCTTAGTGTCAATCCCATACCTTTATTCCTTTTATTTTTAAAGAAAAACTTCCCCGTCAAAGACTTAGAAAAGACCAATCCCAAATAATGCATGTATTCAGAATCCGGACACAGCTGTTACAACCAGAGTGGACATTTCAGTAAAAATTCTCCAATTTGATTTTTAGAAAATAAGTTAACTCATTGCTATAGCTTGGATCGGTCATAGTCCCCAAAGGCCCATTGTTAAGAGTTGGTCAACCTGACACTTCTGGGAGGTGGTAGAATCTTTAAGAGGTAGAGCCTAGTAGAAGGAAATCATGTTCCTGGGGGCATATCCTTCAAGGGGATATTGTGACACTGGCCTCTTCACCTCTCTCTCTGTGCTTCCTGGCTGCCATGAGTACCCACCACAATGTTCAGCTTTACCACAGACTCCAAAGCAATGAAGCCAAGTGTCCATGGACTGAAACCTCTGAAACCATGAATCAAATTAAAGCTTTCCTTCTTTTAAGTTGATTATCTCAGGTAGTTTGTCATAGTAATGGGAAACTGACTAATACACTCAGGTTAGATGCTTAACTTAGGAGATCACATGGACTAGAAGGTTGAAGTCCAAGTTGTGAGGCAGCCATATAATGCTCCATGTGTGCAGAGTAGAGAAAGTCAGTTATGAAGAATGAAAGCAACCTAGAAGAAACAGAACTAGCATCTGAGATTTAGCAAGGACAGTACAGATCTACTGCTAGATTATGTTGCAGGCCTTCCAAGACCCAGTATTTCTTCTTGTGCTCTCTTTGTATGATTTTTCTCTGTATTCTTCCTAATACCTTCTTCCTAAACACAAATATGAGAGTTCACATTTCTTATAGCCAGGAGAAGGTGAGTGAAGACATCAACCAAGATGCTTATATGATTTAAAAATTGCTACAGAAGATAATGGCTTCATATCTATATTCAATGAAGGGCTTACCAAATTGCAAACCTAGATAATAAAATATTAATAGGTACTCAAAAGATATCAGAAATAATTAATTTAGAAGGTGAATAGATTTTTTTCAAGTGGAAAAAATATTTAACCTCTCTAGTGTTCAAAAGAATATATAAAGTACATTACTACTACAAGAAAACACCATATTGAATAATAAAAATTACATTAAAATATTGGTAATAATCCTTGTTAGAGTGTAGTGAAAACATGCACCCTATACATTGCTGGTGATGGTAAAATGACTCTGTTCTTTTTAAAAACAAGTTGATAGTATGTTTTAAGCTATCGATATAGTTTTATCCCTTGTTCTAGTAATAAAATTCCTAGTAACTTATATGGAAAGCATAAAAATGACAAAAAGTCATTTTTATGCTTTACATGCATAAAGACATAATTTAAATATTATTCATAAAGACATAATTTAAATATTAAAAATATGAAACTATGTTTTAGAAAAGACTGATAAAGTAAGATACTCATTCTCAACTTGATGAATCATTATGGAGCCATTAAGTAAGAATTATGAAGATAATGTAGCAATAGGAAAACTGCTTATACTTATAACACAAAATGAAAATTACTGCAGAATATAAATTTCTATCTATACCATATTAAATTGTATAGGAATAATACAGTAGTGATTTATCAATTGTTAACTATAGATTAGGGAGTGTTTTGTGCATCAGGGGTATGATTAACTTAAATATCACATCTATTCTAAGAGGTCTCATTATTCTTATTCCTATTTTCCAGATGAGGAATCTAGACACAGGTGGTTGAAATAATTGATCTAATGGTCTAAAGTTTGGAGTGTTGCTTTGTTTCAGCCCAGTCTGGCACACAGTGGAGTAAACTGCAATGTAATTCTGATGTTAACCACCTGGGACTGGCATCAAACTCCACAAGTTAAAGTCTTGGTATTCCATAAAACTCCCTACTTCAGATGCCATCTGTACTTTGGGGACCTCCAGGCCATCTGCCCTGATGATTAACTGTCTGTAATTCTGGAGCTCTCCAAACACTCTCACATTTGATAGTTTGTTAGAACAACTCATGAAACTCAGATGAAAACTATGCTTGTAATTATAGTTTATTATAAAGGGTGCAGATGAGGAATAGTTAAATGCAGAGGAGAAATGGTAAGGTTGGAAGAGAGACCAAGATTATACGCCCTCTCCTCATGCAATCAGGGTATCACTCTTTCAGCACCTCCATGTGTACACCAACTGAGAAGTTTCACTGAGCTTCAGTATGCAGAGTTGTTATTGAGGTTTCATTAAATATTTATGTTTGATTAAATCAAAGGCCATATGATTATGCTTAATCTCCAGTCCTCTCCCCTCCATGGGGACAGAGTTGTTCTTTCTGGTGACCAGCCTTCTAAAGCTATCTAGAAGGACATCATAAGTTTACTCCATTGGTACAACAAAGACTATTCTATCATCTAGGAAATACCTCAGGTTTTTAAAGTTGTATGCCAGGAACTGGTAACAAAGACCATATATGTTCTCTAATGTACCATAAGTGTCTTTTTGGAGTTAGGAAAATGCATTTTTTTATTCTTTGAGAAATCACTAGGCCCCTGTAATATAATAATGATCCAATGAAAAGCACATTGGGTTCTACCTTTGTTCTGATACCTTAGAACTCTGGTTCAAGTAATTTACAAGCACTGCCATTCTCCCAAGTAACATCACCTTCTTGCTCTCTTCTGTAATGATTCTTTAGAGTTTTCTTCTACTTATAACTTTCTGGTTTTTGTTTTTGTTTTGATTATGGAATACATTGTAATTGGAGGCCATTTATGATTTAGCCTGAACGTCTGGACTTATTTTCCCTGGGTCAAAACCTCATGCTCCCTATTTGTTAGCTGTTGGCTTTGGGGCCAGTTTCTTAATGCCTCAATTCCTTCATTTGTAAAATGGTGAGAATAACACCTCCACAGTGTTGCTGAGAGAATAGGTGTAATAACACAGGTAAAGAATTTAGTGCTGATTATGGTAGAAATAAAGTAAGAATTCAAAATGTATTCTCAAAAGTAATTTATAATGTGAAAATTTATATGATTTTAAGTCAGCTCTTTCTTGAAAAAACGTTTAATATATCAGCATTTATATAAGTTCATTCTTAGTAAGAAATAGCAAGCATATCAAGCATATTAGCAGCTACATATACTTTAAAAAACACATACATACACAATTTTGGGGAGTAAAAAATGAAAAATTTTCCTGTTATTATAGGTTATCCAAGTTGCTGTGAAGAAGAATACATTATGAAGGTTTTTACTGTTATGAAAGAATTATAAAATGAGTTTAGAGTGTAACAAATTTGTGGAATGTAGGTCAGGAAAGGATAACAGAAGTCTTGGAAAGTCCTTTGCATGAACCTTTAAATGAATGGAACACCTAAGATACTGATTATGTAATCAACCCAGTTAATGTACTCAGTTAATGGTGCCATCTCACCAAAGAATTACAAAAAATAGATTTGCTCTAGAGTAATTCTAGTTTGACCATAGTTTAGCCATAGAGTTTTGACTTCTGTAAAAATGAGTTTGAACAACAGCTAACATGAATTACTTGACTAAAGGAGAAAGATTAAGATTATGATACTGCTCTTAAAATGACAGTTCTGTATTTTTCTATTTTATTGCCTACTTTTCTATTTTATTGCCTACATGTTACAATAAAACTTAATTTTATCTTGGAAATAAGGCAGATGCTTTAATAACTGCACATTTCTAGCATAGAAATAACTAATCATGGGTATTAATATTGCCAATATCTAGATAATTAAAAAATAATACCTATATACATTATAGGGTTATAAGTTACATTTATTTACAAAGTACATTGCTGTTGTACTTTTATTTATACTTATTTACATTTTTTGGAATATAATACATGCAACTTTTGGACAAACATAAGCAATTATGAGTCTAAATACAATATTTTCTGATATTTAGATAAGTTTCATTGATCAAAGTGACCCCATTCTTACTGTATACTCATTCATTTATTCATGTGTTCATTCATTCAGCTGATATAAGCATCAAAAGCTGATGGTGGATACAACACAGAATTAGTTGTACAAGTTAACAAGCATCGAGGCTACCACTTAGCAACAGAGATAAGTAATATATCCACATGGCTTTAATCAAAGACAGGACAAACTATTGTAGAAGTTTGAAAATGAAAAAGATTTTGAGGGGCTTAAGTGATCAGAAAAGATATCTTGATTATTGAATGACTGAATAATAAATGGATTTTTAAAATGTCATTGTTCTGGAAGAATTCTAGTTCCTAAACAATTGTTTGTTTGATAAAAAAAAAAAAAAAAAAAAAAATTGAAGTTTTGAACATTTTAAAAGAGTGATGTTTGATCAACAAATTAATATATTATCAATATTCTCAAAATAATGGCCAAACATACTGTTTAACAACTTATTATCCTTTGATTCATATAGTTATACATATTTTTCTGCATGAGACATTAATTACCTGAAGGTTATCTTAGTCAGCTTAGGTATAAAATACCATCAAGTAGGTGGCGCAAACCAGATATTTATTTCTCACAGCCTTGAAGACTAAGTCCAAAATCAAGATGCACTGACACCAGTAAAGAATGTATAAAAAATTCCATGCCATTTGATCACATGTGTAGAGTCCTAAAACAATCACTACACAAATACAGACCTATTACTGCAAATATCTACTTCACACTACCCATTTATGAACAAAATCACTACCATCCTTATCATCCCTAACACCAGGCAACCACAAATCTGTTAACCATCATTATAACTTGGTCATTTTGAGAAAGTTTTAAAAACAAAATCATACAGTGATCACCTTAGGCCTTTGTCTACTCTGTATAATGCCCTTGAGATCTAACCAAGCTGATGCTTATATTAAGTGTTAAGATATGACATGCCACATTTACTTAACCATTTAGCTATTTAGGGAACTTTGTTTACACTTTTTGACTGTTACAAATAAAGAAGCTATGGTTATTTATGTGCAGATGTTTTTCTTTTTCTTTTCCACTTTTTTTAAATTGGTGCATTATAGTTGTACATAATGATAGGATTTGTTGTTACATATTTGTACATGCACACAACATAACAATATGATTTGGCCACTATCACTTCTTAACACTTCTGTCCTCCCTTCACTTGGTTCCTTTCCTCTATTGATCTCCCATGAGATCTGTCCCTACCATCCTTTCCCTTATTCCTCTCTAGTTTCCACATATGAGAGAAACTGTATGACCCAACCTGAGTTTGATTCATTTCACTTAACCTGATGGTCTTTAGTTTCACCCATTTTCCTGCAAATGACATAATTCTATTTTTCTTTATGGCTGAACAAAACTCATTTGTGCTTATATGCCACATTTTCTTTATCTATTCATCCATTAATGGACACTTAGGCTGGTTCCATAGTTTGGCAATATCACTGTAGTGTGATGACTTTACTTCTATAATATAAATACCAAGGAATGATAGAACTGGGTCATATGGTGATTCTAGTCTAGTCTTTTGAGAAACCTCCATACTGATTTCTGTAGTGCTTGTATTGATTTACAATTCCACCAACAACTCTAGGAATGAAACCTTTGTCACATATATGGTTTGCAAATATTTTTTTCCCAGTATGCATGTGCTGTCTCTTCATTTTTGAATGGTCTTTCAAAGAAAAAAAAGGTTTAAATTCTGATGAAATCTAATTTATAGATTATTTTTCTCTTATGGATTCTGCTTTTATTGACATGGCTGAGAACTTTTCATGAGTCATACATTCTGATGACTTTACCTTATGTTTTCTATTGAAAGTTTTATATTTTACATTTAGATCTATAGCCAATTTGAGGTAATTTTTGTATACATTATAAAGTTTAGGTTGAGATGATTTTTTTTTGCCACAGTTATTAAATTGCTCTAGCAACATTTGTGGAATAGGCTATTCTTACTCCATTGAGTCAGTCCCTCTACCAATACCTTGCAGTCTTGATTGAGCTGTATAATGAGATTTAAAACCAGGTAGAGTGCTTTTTCCCACTTGATTATTCTTTTTCATTATTGTCTTAGTTGTTCTATTTCTTTGTCATGTAAATTTTGTAATAAGCTATTCTATGCTCACACATCATCTTGCTGAGATTTTAATTGGAATTATGTTAAACTCGTATATGATTTGGGGGAAAGTGACATCCTCATCAGGTAGAGTCTACTAATCTATAAGCACAGTATGTATCTTCATTTATTTAGATATTCTTTGATATCTTTCATCAGTATTTCATAGTTTTTAGCACAAAGTGTATATATATGAAGGAAAGACAAATTTATTCCCCATTCTGTCATTTTTGAGTGATTATAAATAGGGTTACATTTTTAATTTTGGGTTCTACATGTTCATTGCTAGTGTATATAAATAAAATTGATTTTCATATGTTGATCTTTCATCTTGTAACTTGCTGAACTCATCTATCCAGGGATTTTTTTTTGGAAATTACTTGGGTTTTCCATGCACACCACCATGTCATCTGCAAATCAAGATAATGTTATTCTTCCTTTCTATTTCTGTAAATTAATATTGTATTTTCTTGCCTTATTGCACATTCCAACAAAAGTGAGAACTGACATCCTTACTGTATTCCCAATCTATGGGTACTGAATGTTTTTCATTAATCTTTCACCATTACATATGATATTAACTGTAGGGTTTTTGTAGATGTATTTTATTAAGCAGAAGTTACCCTCAATAAGTAGTTTTCTCAGAACTTGCTTTTAAAAATCATGGATGGATGTTGAATTCTGTCAAAATATTTTTCTACATCAATCAAAAAATAATTTTCCCCTTTAGCCTACTAATATGGTGATTGCATTGATTTCAAAAGAACATTTTAATAGTTATTCAATTCTTTTTTTTTTTTTTAAATATTTGTTTTAGTCGTATTTGGACACAATAACTTTATTTTATTTACTTATTTTTACGTGGTGCTGAGGAACAAACCCAGAGCCATGCACGTGCTAGGTGAGTGCTCTACCACTGAGCCACAACCCCAGTCCCTAGATATTCAATTCTTTATGAGAAACTAGTCATCCTTGCATAATAAATAACCATTTCATCTTGTGATTAAATAATAACAAAAAACTAAGACAGGAAAGTAAAAACAAATAAAGATATTAAAGCAATAAAATCTGAAAAAAATGTTGGTGAAAGAAAGAAAAGAAAGCAGGAAGAAAGGAAGGAAGGAAGGGTGTGTCAAACCCACTAGAATTCATAGCACACCATAAGGCTGACTTAGTTTCTATTTAACTAATTACTATCTCCCTGTTATTTCTTCCTTTGATTATTCTCTGCTATCATGTCCTTTTGTTTTTGTAAAGTTGGTGGTTTGTGACTTGAGAACCCCCACAGAACACAGATGCAGGAGACAAATGGTCATCTGCTTATTTAGTGATGATGTAAGAAAGTATGATGTGCAGATAGAACCATCTTCTTGAGAGAAGATATTGGAATCTGCAGTTCAGCAATGTGTTAAATAAGGAGGCAGGACTAGAGCAAAAACAGTATAAACAATGAAGTTGAAATAAAATCACCATGTAAACCTATGCATGGTGAAATAAAAGAACATTTGAAACCTCTAAGAAAATGTTTCAAAGACACAGTGGTAGTGTGTTACTCTTATAGAATGATGCCCTGAAGTGGGTGGCAGAAGTGACCAAATGAGATGGCTTTCTTACTCCATCAGTGTTTACCAAGTAGAGGAATTGAGAAAGTGCCCATTGATATTGATCAGGAAAGCCAGCTAGGCTGTGGATCATTGACCCTTACTGTATCAAGCTCTACTGCAGGAAAACATTGCCTCCCATTCAGCCCTGACCTGTCTGACATGCTGGGATTCAATTACTACAACAAGAAGAGAAAGAAATATGGGCCCAACAATTCATTTGGGAGTAATAAAAGCTCAAATTTAGTGTAATATAAATAAATGCTATAGAGATGGAAAGCAAGATGAATTATTGTTATTATCCAGTATTTTTATAGCACTTTATATTTTGCAAACGGTTTCGCAATCCCGTATAATGTATCTATGGGGGTCTAGTGGATGGAAATGTTGCAGACTATAAGGAATAGCAGTTAGCACATCCATTAATAGTACTCCACTTACATTTTTATTGTCTGTTTCACATGAGCTAGCTTCTCTTACTTTCTTTACCATGGTTTTTGGTAACTTTGGTAATTAATAACATGATTTTCAGGGATATGTTGAAATTTCTTTGGTTTTAAATTTCTAGGTCTAAGCCTGACTTTATGTGAATACGTTACTGCCATAGAATACAAGCATGAGGGCTAGGTTACACTAAGAAATTTTTATTCCTTGTAAAATAATGACTAATATGGACTTTGTAGTGTACTTACTGTTCTTTAAAGGTTTCTAGAATTTTCTTACTATTACTGCCTCCCCTAGCCTCCCTTCCGACTTAAATAAGCACCAGATGCAACTGCACCAGTGTACTTTAACGGCCTTATGTGTTTGGGCCATCTGTCTAGTTTATACAAAGTCACCCCACTTTGATGCTTCCTCCCCATTGTCCCTGGGAACTCCCTCATACTTTCCAGAACATGTGCTTGGGTTTAGGCCTCCTCACTGTCCTTTACTATAAAAAGATTATCTAGTTTAGTATGCATCCATTGTTGGAGAAAATATTTCTTGTGACTCTATTATTCATGTTCTTATTGATTATCCCTTCATCAGCCTGGATCAAAGGCTTAATTTTCACAGGAGTGGAATTCAAGAATTTATTGGGATTTATTTAATAGCTAATTAATGTCTGTGTTATGAGTAACATAAGTGGTTTCTCAGATACATATTCTTTTCATCAGGATGTTACAAGTATGCTGTCTCCCCCTTTTCCCAGTGAGATAACAGAAAGCTTAGAGAAGGGAACAAGGACAGTGCCCAGCACACAGTAGGCCTTCAATACCTGTGTGTTACATAATGTATGAAGCCCCTCAGGCAACTTCCAATGAAGTGGACGTTGCCAAAATGTTACCTTCAAGATTAAAATCTTGTGCAGGCAATGAGACATAAAATTGACCTGGAAAATGTGTTTGATCCAATTTGTCTCCTCTAACATTCTAGTAACTCTAATACAGGAAAAAGGAAAATCTCAAGTGAGTCATGAGAGAAAAGTTAAAATCACAAAGTTTAATCTGTTCACAACTGTTTTACTGACAAAGGCAGAAATAAATTCAACAGTGCATTTGTTGGAAAGAATCACATTTTACTCTGATTAAGAATATGCTGAGACTTGCTTTTTATGGCAACTTTTATAATTGTACCACACATCAGTTTTTAAATAACTGAAAAAAATGTTCTGTACTTCTAAATTATTCTTTGAGGGTCAGAAATCTAAGGCAGATGTTTTAAATCAAAGTTGGCATTTTATAGTGAATATAGTTATATTTCTGAATATTGAAAGATCTATGTAAAGATGGTAAAGTAGAGGGGGGAAAAAAAAACACATGTTCTTTATGCAGTGGAAAAGTCAGAGTAGCCTCACAATCCAAACTTCAAAATTCCAAATCTTTTTAGTAAAAAATTAGGAGGAAAGTATTGTTTGAAACTAATAAGACTTCCAATATAATACTAACTTTTAATGACATCGAAAGAGGTCTTTCATTTAACCAGACAAGACACATTACATTTTATGCCCCCCCCCAAAAAAAAAAGAAAAAAAGAAAAAGAAAGAAAATTGATCACACAGTTAAAAATCTAACCTAGTTACAGTTAATAAGAAACACAGTGGTCTAAAATTATGTTTACTATGGAAAAACCCTTGAACATATTTCTCTTACCTTTAGCTATTTTAAGATGCAGAAAATAAGAGAAAGTAATTGAAATGTTGAGGTCCAAAAGTGAGTTAATTTGAAAAGGTCCAAAAGTGTTCATTTCAAGTGCACAAAAATCTTTACTTGCTTTAAACTCAAGAAGGAACTAATCAAGTAATGCAGTTTTAGGAATGTAAGATGATTTCCAACAGATACCAGAAGTTGGAAGCAGAAGAGAACAGGGGAGTATTTTCTTTTCCTTTCTTTCAGCTGTATCTTTTTTCTTAACATATTTATTTTTAGTTGTAGGTGGACACAATACCTTTATTTTATTTATGTAGTGCTGAGGATCGAAGCTAGGGCCTCACACATGCTAAACAAGCGTTCTACTGCCAGCCCCTCAGCTGTATCTTTTGAACAAAAAATAATCCATCTTTTCAATCCTAAACATTTTCAACTTGGGCCAACTCTGCATTCATCGATCTTTCATTTAAGATTTGAAGTTATGAAAGCTTCTAATCTCCTTCCTCTACTTCCAAGTTTTCCTTCTCCCCATTAGTGTCTTAACCAACTATTTGAGAAATTCTGAGCTTAGTGTTATTAAAACAGGTGCCAGAAAATTGAAGCAATACTTTCCCAGGGGAAATTAACATTGATAGGGATATTTTAAAATGTTCATTAAGTGTTAAAAATAACATTGACACATTACTTATAGAAAACCAAATCAAAATCATCCATATTCTCACTACAGTAATTAACCTGTTCTTTCCCCCCGTACCTTCTCAGATAGTGTTATCTGAGCAGAGAGCTGTGAGTTCCATTTGTACACACAGCATCCTTATGTGAACACATTCTATATTGTCATACTTTTCATGACATTCCTGTTTAATGTTGACACTGTCTCATTCATTTAATAACCACTCTACTATTTCTCTGTTTGGGAACATCAAAACTTGTTTAACTTAAAAAAATATGTTACAGATAATATTGGAAATATTATTTCTGTGCATAATTTTTTTTTCCTTTGAATTATTTCATTGTAATAAATTTCCTTGGGAAAGTCAAAGCATATGAATATTTTTCATTTTTACCATAGTATTTTCTGCAGGGGTGTTAATTTATAGTACTACTAGGTATTTATTAACGTAAAGATTTCTCTTTAGAAAAGCAAACTTTCAAACACCCTAAAAGAAAAGCCCAAGGAGCACAGTGAATGCTTTAAAGATTACTACCAAGAGAAAAAAAGCCAGGATCTTTTACATTTAGCAGAATTTATAAAAAAATATTTTTCCATAATCTCCTAAGGTAATCCTTGATTATAAAACTGTAAAGAAAAAAAAATTATCTAATAATATGTTGTGTGTATATAAGGAATTTGATATTTTGTATTATCCATTTCTTACTTTACCTTAATTCTTATACATTATCACATCACACTTTATAGATCAGAAGTGATTTTATTATTATTGTATGTGATAAATCACAATGAGGTAAATATTTTCATAAACTGTGTCCCATTTTTTCCCCCAGAGGTCTAAGTTATTTCTGCAATGTCATGTTAGAAGTGAAGGGATCACTTTTGTCATGTTTCCAGAACACTCTTCTTTTTCTTCCAGTCACAAAAACATAAAACATATTTCTCAAAACATGTTAGGGTAACACTGGCACCTTAAGATGGAGTTTGTGTAAAGAAAAGGAAAACTATTTTTAAACCTGTAAAATGTTTCTGAATTTAGTGATTCTCAAAATATAGTTACTGGACCATTAGCATCATATCACTTAGGAACTTGTTAGAAATGCAAAATCTCAGCCTACCCAGATTACTGGGATCAGATCTACTGACTTGAGAAAACTCCAGAAATTGAGCCAGCCATCAGTGTTATTTAAGAGATTATTCTTGTGCCCTTAGTGATTATACTTGTGCCCTAAATGTTTGAGAATCAGTGCTTTAGCTGCTTCTGGGTAATTTACAATGTCTTACATTATTAAAGTTTCAGAGAAATTCTGCAGAAGAATAAGAAAAAATACATAATACCCTACAACAAATACCTCAAAACCTCATCCAAATGTTGAACATGGATTATCTGTTTTATGATCCATCAAACACATGCATTCTATAGAGAGGCAGTTGTTGATTCTAAGTTCAATTGCAGTTGCTAGTTTCACCCTGAGTTGTCAATACATGTGTTCATTAGTGTTTGATATATTTCTTATGGCAAGACCATGGGAAGAATCATAGCCTCTGTTAAAAAGACAGTGGTGGGATAGTTCATTTTCTACCAAGTTGATTCATGTTTGTTTGTTTGTTTGTTTTCTAGTATTTGTCTATCTTGCATATCTTAATATATGTAAGCAGAGTATGTGTTTGGTATGAAATATGCCATTATGGCTTCTTTGTAACAAAGATTGATAGAGATTCTCTGTTCATATGCTTAATATTAGAGATGATAATATATCTGAATGAAAATTGTTAATATTTAATGAATGAACAAATCCTAAGTGAAAAAAAATTGAAAGCTTTTGGATTAAATATTTATTTTTATGTTATATTATTTATTATCTGACAGGAAATGAAAATAGACATGTTACAAAATAAAAATATAAAAATAATAAAATGGAAAATTAGAAGTAATTATTTTTACATGTATTATAAAGTTGCAAGTTGAATTTCTTGTCTGTTATTTGTTACCAGTTTGAAGGTTAGTGGGAAAATACTGTTTTTGATAGCAGACTTCTGACAGTTTAATGATAGTGATTAAGTTTTATGCATTTTACTTAAACACTACAGTCACTTGCTCTTTTAGTAGCTTTCTTTATACCTTTTACAAATATTAGATTTTAAGGAAAAATGTTATGTTTTATCTTAACACAAATGTCTTCATTTGTATGTGTTTTATATTTGAATGTCTCATCCTGTGTGCTTAAATTACAAAGAAATTCCATAGTTCAAATGAGCATGAAGTTGTTTGGCAAACTGATATTATATAGCTACAAAACCCCTGGTAGATGGTATCTATAAATAGAGGTATCTAACATGGAAAGCTTTCTGAACAATATAAAAGGGTCTTTTTCAAGAATAAGTGGAGAGGAGGAAAGCCTACAGCATTGATTTAAAAGATTGTAATTAGAATTAGGCTCTGATAATTAGATCCCAGTAGACTGAGTTCAGACTTTCTTTTTCCTCAGACAAACAAAACATAAATGAGTGTAGGATGTCATTTCTGCAAGAATGAAAATAGAAATGGAATTTTAAATAAAGATTATGAAACAAAATGAGGCATTTTAATTCTTGCACCTGGAATCATTTTATAATGAAATGCAAATTAATTCTAAAAATCTTTGACCTCTGTTTTGCTGATTGCAGCCTAAAATCACTCTTTGTTTTTTTTTTTTTTTTTTGAAAAGAGAAAATTCATACCAAGAAAAATTATTTATTACGTCTACCTTGAAATTTTATAATAAAATTAGATTATTGGCTCTATGGCTGACTAGTTTCATATTACCACTATCAAGAAAGGTCAAAGACTAACAGTAAAATACTTGGTATGAATTGGAGGTAAACCCATTGTGATTATTTGAAATCATTCATTGGCTTACTATTTATTTATCTTTTACCAGTGAGTTCTTATGGGAGGTTTACTTATTGTAATTTCTTTATTTCTAAATTTCAAAAAAAAGCACAACTGCAATCTACTTTTCAGCTTTGAAAAATGTAAATCAAAGCTTCATTAATTAACATTTACAAAAAAGAAGCAAACTTTAATTACTAGCCTCACATGGATGTTTATGTAAGAATTAGAGTTTATATGATGATACAGTATATGAGCTGATTACAAGGTGAACGACCTTTAAATTTCCTTCTGGATTTACTAAGTATAACTTATTTGTCAGTGTAGTGATCAATATTGTCATCAGCTTTTGTAGGAGGAAAACAAAAACTGGAATGTCATTAAAATGTATATCACCCAAAATTTTTGATCAAGTAGATGAAGTGGCAATTCACAGATATTCATAAAATAGTTATATAAAATGAGAGGCTAGGATGAAAATTTAAGATCTAATGAAGATAAATCTTCTCATTAATTTATACCTACACCTTTTCTAAAAAGAATTTGAAATTAAAACTAAAAGAATTTGAAGCTATTTACAATAATAACACCTAGAGTTTATCTATTTTTTAATAGACATGGAAAACAAGAACATATACCCCCAGAGTGTGTGTGTGTTTATGGGGGGGGGTCAGTACAGGTGGAATGGTAACGAAGAAACTTAACAGTTAATGTATTTTTTATGATTTTCATATACTTAGGCTCTGAGTTCCCCAGGGGCAATTGCAAATGAAAGCGATATGTCCATATTATCTTCAGTTTTAACTATAAATACTGTATAATGAAGGTTTATGTTATGCTTAATAGCATACAGTATAAACATATAATAGTGTACAGCATAAACATTCAGTAAATGCTTGCTGGTAACTTTTCTTCCATAGGTCACCTGGTTCAGTGTCATTCCTTAAGTCATCTTTTAAAATCTCAGTTCTTTTACCTTCTTTTTAAGTCACTCAAAACAAAATGAAACAATACAAACATAAATCAGTCCTCTGGTTTTCTTCATTCTATTTCATTGTTCAGCTCCTTTAATGTTGGAAAAGTAGGGTAGTTTGGTGGTTGGCTGGGTTTTTCATCCTAGCTTGCCTTTCAGTTTAATCTATTAGAATAGTGGTTTCCAAATCTAGTAGCTCTAGGGTCCTTTCAAAGGTTTCAGTGACAACATTCAGAGCAAGAGGGAAAACACTTCACCCAGAACAGTTTACCCGGAACGAGTTAGCCTTTCTCTGTTTGCAATGTTGTATTGCATTTTGATCTTCTTTGAAACAAAGTTCTGCAAAAAACAATTTGAGAATCATTAGGTGAAGACCACCACCAGTGCTCCAGTAAAAGGAATTCATAGAAAATATTGGCAGGTGAGGTTTATGAAATCTCTTATCAGGGGATCTTATCTCTGACTGATGGATAGTTTTCAAAATGTAAGCAATCCACTAAAATTATGAGAAAGTTCAGTATTTTCTGCATGCAATTTACCTGGAGTGATGTTTTACATAAAATTTTTCTTTGGTTCTTATTGTATTATTACAAAATTCAGCAATATACAACGAATTTTTAAAGCCACAAAGAATTAGTATTGATTAATTAGTTAATAAAGAAAATAATTGAACTATCTTTTAAAAACTATCCAAAATCTATTCCTCTTGTCCCTTTCCCAAACTCAACTACTGTATTTAATTTGGTGTGTGTAATTCCTGTTTATGTACTTTTTCTACATATACCAAGATATATTGTGTTAATTTTATGTTTATAAGCATTTCCATAAATATTTTATTATAAATCTCATTGACTAACTTGTTTTCTCCAATGACATTTCATTTTTTATTTCCTTGTTGATATGTGTGTGTGTGTGTGTGTGTGTGTGTGTGTGTGAGAGAGAAGAGAGAGAGAGAGAGGGAGAGAGATTGATTCTGGTTCATTCATTTTTATTGCCAATGCAATTCCATGTTATTAAAATGTCACATTTAATCAATTCATTTCATCTGTATGGAAAAATATTATTAAATTGCTTTGTACTTGCTCATTATGATAAACGGCACGGCACAGAACATTCTTACACACATGTTTGAGGGTTGAACTAAGCCAAGTATGTAGCTAGAGTACCTGAGGCTCATAAAATGTGCACATCTTCAAGTGTATTCATAAAAGTCAAATTATTATTCAACAGGCTTAGCTTGTTATTTCACTTTTTCCCCAGTGTTTTATGAGGGTTCATGTCATTCTGCATTCAACAGTGGTATATTCAAACTTTAATTTTTATAGTTGAATGAGTGTAAAATGGCATTTCATTTCTGCTTTCACATACACTTCTCTAATTTCTAGTAAGTTTAAGTATCTTCTCAAATTATTGTCCATTGAGTTTCTTTCTGTGAATTGCCCTCTCTGTTCATTGGTCATTTTTTAATTCCTAATGAATTAATGTCTTTCATGTTGTAATACAGGATAACTTTATATATTTATAGTACAATAATTTTTTTTTTTGCCAATTATGTATATTTTCAATTTTTTCCCCCAAGACTTGTCCTACTCTTTCAACTTTGTCCTTGGAGACTTATCATGTTTTAAATTTTGTTGCAAAAAAAAAATGTACTGACAATTTTTTTTTTTTTTTTTTTTGTTTCTGTTATTCATTCTTGTTTAAAAAATCCTTCCCTACCATAATTTTATTAAACAACTCTACTGATCCCATAGATTCTTATAAAATGGATAAAATTTTATTCTTTACATTTAGGCTATTAATTCAGCTCCTTTTATGAAGGCCACATTTCTGTCAATACACAACCTCTGTATGACCTCTTTTTGATACATTGGTCTTACTGCTCCAAATTTAAACTCTTTCAATGACTCTGGCTTTATAATAATATCTGGGAGTTAAAACCCATATATCTTATTTATTTCCTTCCAAACTCATGTAAATATTCTTAACATTTTCTCTCAGATGAATTATATGCTTATTTGTCATTTTTCAAGAAGTACTACTGAGATTTTTATTAAGGTTGTTTTGAGTTTATACAATAATTTGATGACTATTGATATATTTTGAAATTGAGTCCTCCAATCCATGAACATTGTATATTTACAAGTATTTTTACATTTTTATTTGTAAATATTTGTGTTGTTTTCCCTAGTAGCTTTTAACATATTTTTATTATATATATACTATTGTAAATTCATTTTAAATGTCTGGATTTGCTTTTATGGATCCTAGTCTTGTGTTCATTGTTTTTTTGTTCACTTGCTTTTTTGTTTCCCAAAATAAGATCCCATAACTTTCTTCAGTTCTGGAAAATACAGAAAATGATTTTTTACCATTCTCTTTATTCTTTGATGCTTTCTGGAACACAATGAAGACTCTTGCAAATTCTACCTATTATATTCAAAGGTACATAAAATCTTGCAAGAGTTTCAGAAAGAATATTCATATGGTATTATCATATATATCCTTATATGTAGGTTGTGTGTATATAGTCTTCTGAAGTCCCTAAATCCTTTGCCATACTTTTCAACTATACTAAATCCACTTTCAATCAGACTAATGCTATTTATAGCTTTACATATTTGCCTTCCACTTAAGATTCAATTGAAGAAGCGATCATAGTTTTCTGTAGCATTCATTTTGCCTGAACCTATGCATTTTTCCTTTACACAGTATGTTTCAAAATTGTACAGACCATTTATATAATTCATCTTTGGAAACTTTACTCCCAAAGGAACAGAATATCCCTATTCCTTAGCAAGAAAAAGAAAGATGCTTCCAATTTCATTTCCTGAACCTACTAATTCTCCCACACACATACAAAAATACACGTACATACTGCATTGCACTTATAACTATCAGAAATTCAATTCAGAGAAGATGCTAGGGTCACTTTTCATGCTAATGGTAAAGATACAATTTATAAATATGTATACTGTTTGCATTGAATGGATTAATTATGATATAAAATATATGATTTTGCCCCGTATCAGTATGCAATAGAAACTAGACAATTGCACATCAATGAAGATGGATTGGTTTGGCAAAAGTTTTTCATAACTGAAAAAATTTGGATTTATTGCTTCAGGAAATGGGCTAATTTTCATGTAAATTTCTACCTCCACTTGTGTACTCATGCATTTGAAAAATATGCCAGTCTTTATTTCTAACATTCATGTAAATATTTTAACTGTCCATGTAAATCATTCATCTTGATATCACTAAATTATCTAAGAAAGTCCATCCATCAAGTGCTTCCCAATTTATTATTATTTTAAGTCTGTTGGTCTACTCAGTAGCACAACACTTACTAACAAAATAAAGTCATATGGATTATAGATAAACTCAAGGTATACTTGAGATTTGGAACTATCATTTCTATATGGTGCCAAATAATACACTGGTGATTTGGACCAACAAGGTGAAAAAAGTTAAGCATTCCCAGCATGAGCTAGTGGTTTAATTGAAAGTGCTCCAAGAAAGACTCAGGTGCTGTAATTGTGTGGTAATTTGGTAAGGCAGCTGCTAATTATGAATCAGGAATGAGAACAACCTTGAGAAAAATCTCAGTGTGCCAAGATTCACCAATTGCAGAATCAGAATCTGAGCCAAATAGTACATTGTGAGGTTATTAAAAATATTACTAAAATAAAGCCACCTGGGTCAGATTTTCTAAACTTTGAATTAACCAGAGGTTGCTCAGAGTTAGCTTTCTGGAGTGTCTTGTTTATTTCTTTTATTCATCTACAGAAAAAGACCAAGATTTAGAAAGATGTTATCAAGAAAAGGAAGAAGGGGCTAGCTCTTTTTGTATGACTATTACATATTGAGTATGTATAGTGCTAGACCTTTTCTTAAAATATATATATTAGCAAACTTAATTCAATCCTTGCAATACTGTGAGGCTACTATTATTCCCATTTTAAAGTTAATAAAATTGTATCTCAAAAGGTAAGAAAATTTCCCATGGCTATATACCTACTCACCATTCACATCCAAGTCTGTCTTTTTTCCAAAGCTTCTTCATTTCCTTTAGACCAAGGTATCTTCATCTCAATGCTATCTCAATGCTCCTTGACTTTTAAATATTATCTGTTTAATTGGAACTTCTTTGACACCACATATTTTTACCAGATCAGGCATATCTAACTGTCCTCAAAAACTTGTGAGTAGGGTCAAGAGACAGACAATATTGTTAGTAGTCATTATTGATATTTGCAACAGGACTTACCACTTCGTGGTGAGGTAATGAATAGAAGATACAGAACATTAATTTTATGGCTCTTTTGATCCCTAGGAGCCTAGGAAAGTTGTGGATGTGAGTGGTGAAAGAGGAAGGAACCAGGACAGAGGGAGAAGTTGGGACCTTCACTTGCCCTGGAGCTAGTTGGATGTCCTGAGATGTATTCAACATTAATTTGTCAGTGGGTAGGGTTTTCCCCTAAAAGAATAATGGCTTTGGGTGCAGTGGCTTTCTTTATTTGAAGCAATTCCCGGAGAGGGTTAGTGGTTGAGAGCTGTCAGCCAGTAGACTACTCAGCTGTTGAGGAAATATGTTATTTAGTTTTCATAATAATTTTCTATTGTCACAAAACAATTTGCCACAAAATCCACACACTTACTGTTCTCTAGTTTCTATGGATCAGAGGTCTAGACACAGATACATTGGATCCCCTGTAACGCTACAGTGAAGATGTTGACCAGATTCTTAACTGGAAGCTCAACTGGGGATGGGTTCACTTCAAATTTACTCAGGTTGTTGGCAGAACTTAATTTCTTATAGCTGTGAAGCTCATATCTCCTTCTTTAAAGCCAATGAGAGTAAGCCTCTAGAACAGGCCTGTTAGCTGGATGGATTTCTTTATGATATAGAATAATCCTATCTCCAATACCCTTTGCTATATAACATATCATTTATATAACATGAAGGAACATCCCATTATCTTTGTTGTATTGGTTAAAAACATATGACAAGTTCTGACCACACTCATAGGGATGAAATTTCACAACGGCAAGAACTCCAGGTGGTGGGGACCATAGAGTCCATATAAAATTCTGTCCAGCCTGTCCAGATGGGGAAATCTGTGCAGCTCAGCACAATATTGGCAGCACTTGTGTGCATTACCATCAGATCATATAGAGAATAAAGCTCCTAGAGATCATTAAAAAGAAAGCTAAGTTATTTTAGGACAAATGGGACTATAAGTTATTGTTTTATATATATATATACACACACACACACACACACACACACACACACACACATATATATATATATACACACACATATATATATAAAATTCTACAAGAAAATGAAGAATCAGAGTAGCCTATAGTTAGCATGCTTGTAATGCCAGAGGCTCAGGAGGCTGAGGCAGAAGGATTCAGCAAATTAGGAGACACTAAGCAACTCAGTGAGACCCTGTCTCTAAATAAAATATAAAAAAGGGCCAGGGATGTGGCTCAGTGCTTAAGTGCTCCTGGGTTCAATCTCTGGTGGAAAAAAAAAAGAAAAAAGTGTCCTGGAGTTTTATTTAGAGCTGGAAATATAAAAGTGAAGAAATAATCAAACAGACTTTTTGACGCTCTATTGATAACAGTAAGAATTATAGAGAATGCCAGTAATTTGAATAAAGTCATTCTGATCCTACATTGGTAACCTATTCTTACCACCAGGATTGTGAGAAAGCTCTTATTAGTGTTATCTAACTTGCTGTTACAAATTTATTTTTTAACCAGGAAATAGAGATTAGGGAATTATAGAATTTGAATGCTAGGTAAGACCTTTGAGACCATTCCTATTTTACAGATGAGGAAACAGTAGAGAAAGGGATTAACTATTTAAAAGACAATTAGTTACCAAAAAATCTGACAGATTTTCAAATTATCTGATTCCTAGCTCAGTGATATGTCTACCATATTCTGCCACCTTCTAGTTTTCTGTAGTCTTTTTAATTTTAATGTTTATTTCTTTAAGTGTATTGCATCCCAACAATGTAAAATTCATCTTTTATTTGACAACATATTCTCCCTCTTAGAGACCCTTTCTTCTTATGGGTCTTCACGGAGAAAATGGAAGCTTTATGTGAGAGGGAGAGTGAGGAAGAAGCGAGAAAGAGGGTGGGAAGCGGGACTAAAGAAGAAGAGGTAGACAAAGAGGATGAGGGAAAGGGAAGATAAAGGAAAAGGAAGAAAAAATTTTACTTCATTTTCAGCTGTTTACCTCTAGATAAAATTGAAAACCGAGAATCTGAAAACCCTTAAATTCATTCCTTATTTTCATTTTGAAGGAATGGGTGTTTCTCATTTATCTTCTACCTCCCAAGTACTCCCTTTGTGAATTTGAACATTTAATCCATTTAAGAAATTCACAAGGAATGTCAGAGTCTAATATGTTTCCAGATTGGAAATATTTTCATTAGTACATCATCCTCTTGGGTAAAGAGAGAAGCTTTCTCTCTCTTGGTCTATAACTCAGAGAATAAACCAATGTTCTTCGTTTAATTGCTCATGTAGATTGGGATAAGTGTCTTTGCAGTAATAATTCCACAAGAGATCTCCTGGAAAGAGGACTGTGGAGAGCCATGCATAAAGTGTCCTTTAGTCGCTGATAATGACAATGAGGACAGAGTGGCAGGTGATGAAGAAAGGAAAGTAGCTGGTGAAGACAACTCTCAGAGGATAGCAAGGAAAGGAGAAGGGGTGGGAAGCACATGCTAGATAAGCTTTCAAGGAAAAATTGACTGGTCTTATATATTGGAGCCATTATTCTAATAATTGTAATAAGTATTTGTTATTTGTTATGCTTTTTCGTTCTGATAAAGTCTATTGTATCATTAATTACATTATTAAATAGTCTTCCTTTGGCTTGAGAGTGTAATTTGTTTCTAGAAAAATAAAGAAACTATCACTGAGCATGTTACTCTAGTCAAAAGCTTCTTTGCTGTCAAGATTAATGGTACATGATAACTTTAACAGTTAACAGAGTATATGTGATAATTGATATTTATGTTTTAACATTGAATGCAAATAATACCCAAACAGATCAGTAAAATATGAGAAAATGAAAAAAATATGTTTCATGAGATTATTTCTACTACTCTCAAGCTACCAGTAATCAGAGATAATTCAGCACAACACAGGCCAGCTTCAAAATGACAAAGGTGACTGCATGGTGACTTTCATTTCATGGTGTTCAGCTGCCACTGAGGCATATGAATTCTAAATTTGTCATCATAAATGTGGAGAAATTAACTAAAGTAGGAATGAAAGGAAACGCTTTGTAGATGTTGAATGCTCATAACATGATTGGTTATATCAATAGGTATGACTACATGAATTTGTTACACATGGTTCTATGAAGAGATTTAGTCATAATATTTTAGTTTTTTAAAATTACATAACCACCAACAATTACATAGCCTTTATTATGCAGACTGCATCTTCATATATATCTGAATTGGGCTTCAAATGCATATAACCTTAAAACCTGTGAATTTGATCATTTTTGGTAAGAAATGACAATTTCAAATGTTTTGACCTAATATTTACCAATCTAACCTTGTCATTTCCACTTGTCATTATCCTGGTATTCTCTGAACATATAAAAAGAAAGTCTTGCTTTTTCCAAGGAAACCTATTTCAATCACAGGAATCCAGATTTCAACAAGAGACACACCATCCACTCAATTGCTTAAGACTCAAACATGAGCATTATCTTATTTCCTCCTCTCCCCTCATGCTTCGTATTCAATTCATCAAGGAATTCTCTCAGCTTTGCCTGGAATTTGTGTCTAAATGTCCCCTTCTCTCTGTTTCCATTGTCAACATTCTAGTTCATCATTACTATCTTCTGATTGAATCTGTGCAAGAGAACCCTAATCACTTAGCTTCCCATTCTTGTCTTCCTCTAATCATTCTCTAAACACATTAAAAACATTAAAAATGTAAATAAGATTATGTCATTTGCATGCTTAAAACTGTACAAGGATTTCCATGACACATTGATTCAAAATTCAAACTACTTACAGTGTCTACAAAGCTCTGCATATTCTGCTCCAGTATGTCTTGTCTGATTTCTTCTTCTATACCAGTACTTAGCATGCTCAAGAGACACTGGAAACCAGATTGAATATTCCCTTTTGGGTTCTCTGTTCCATCTCTTCTGAAAACTCCTCTTTTATGTCACATAATTGGCTCCTTCTTGTAAGTCAAGCTTCAGTTTGAATGACAGGTCTTCAGTGAGAACTTCTTTGAAAACATATTCTAAATAATCACTCCCCTCTGTCATTCTTTATCATATCATCATTTTAAAAATCCTTCTATAGAGAACTTGGCACTCTCTGAGGTTGTCTTATACATCTGTTTTTGTAGAAGGATGTTAATAATGAAAGTTTTAGTTAGGGAACATTCGTTTACAAGGTTAACCAGATGAAATGAAGTTTCAAAAAAGGACCTATGAATCAGGTAGTGGACTGTAAAAATTCCTCACATGAAGAAAGAAGTTAAAGAATCAGAAAACTGCATATTGAGAGACGATCTAAGGAGAATATTTTAAGGTAGTCACTGGAATTCCATTGTTAAAAATTAAATTAAACATATATTTAGTAAATTATAATACAGATAAACATGTAAAACTCATTGCTTCCTAATTATATTACTATGTTTTGTTATTATCAATGCTCTTAAAGTTTCTTATGCCTATTCTAACTGTATGATGTAAACACTTTAGATGTACTGGTAAATTTTGGCAATGTACTCATATCCCAACTCAGTTTTTGCTGACATTACCTTGTGCTTTAAATTAGCCACAATGGGAGTATTTACACCAAGAAATTGGCAAACAATATAAATTGGGTATTTATTTTGTTGTTAATTTCAACTTAAAAAATTTGAGGAAATGTTAATAATGGAGACAGTGTCCTATCTGTAACTGTTACATTATGACTACCATAATAATTAAAGAAACATTATTCTAATTTATTGGTTGCAAATACACAGGCTTGGTAAAAATCAATTCAAATATTCTTAGAATTAATTGGACATGAATTTATAATTAAGATCATTATATATCTTATCATTTTTATAAGTTTTGTGCTATACTTCCTTGTTAGCAGTAAAATGTATAAGCTTATGTACCTTTATGTACACATACTTTGGTTTTCTTGAGCTGTTAAGTATTTACCAAACAGCATTGTGATAGACTCACTGTCTAAGAGAAAGGCAGGTTACTTCTTTTTTTTTTCACTTTGAGAGGTGGTCACTTTCCTAAGGCAGCTGAAAGAGCACAGTTTCTCCCCCTCAGTTGGGGAAGGAGGCACTGTGAATTGGTGTCTTCTTTCACTTGAAAATCTAAAAGGTGAGAGACAGTCTTGAATAGCTGCTATGAGAAGAAAGGCTTTGGTGACTCAACAGCACATGCAGTGATGTTGGGAAGTTTGAGTTAGTATTTCTCCTGGACCAGAGAAGAGCATCAGGTGAGACAGCACAGACACAGGGTTAAGTATGTCTTACTTAAGGAAGCTTCCCAGATGAGTAAACTGCATAAAGAAGCTAGAAATTATTTCTGGGTTTCTAGAGCTAAGGAATGAAATACATGAATTGCATGAGTTGAATGTCAGATGAAAGTCCCTAGCTGGAAATGGGTAATCTGCAGAACCCTTTAACATGCTCAAAAGAGAAGGAGGCAACTTTGAATCCCTGAAGAGGAAGAGGAACATTTACTTGTTAGCAAACAAGTAAATAGTCCTAGTCACATAAGGACTTTTCTACTCTATTTCCTCATATCAAGTTAGCAAGTTGGGAAAGAAGTCTAAATTGGAGGAAAAAGGAATCTATCCACTCCCTACTGGCAGGTTTCTCCCCTAGGCCTGACAATGGTAAGAAAGCTCCTCAACTTTTAATCAGCTTTGTATTGATACTGCAGTTTACTGGTGAAGAGTTCACCCCCAAATGTTGAAGTTTGAACATTAGAGAAGCACACCGAGGCAAGCATATAAAGCAGGGTTTATTTAAAAGAGGTAACATAGACTTCTCCAGGGAGGGAGAAGGGCCCCATTTCTGGTATTCTGGTATCCCAAGAATCAGGCAGATCTGCTTTTTTATATGTCCCAGGCTTTCTTTGTTCTCCTGCCCTTCCCCTTATCTCTCTCCTTCCTGCTTACATAAACAGGCCCAGTGACCAGGCTCAGGAATGCTGGGTGAGATGGCCAAAATGTGAGAAGCAGATGGGCTGAAGGGGGAAGGGCAGGATGGTACAGCTCAGGACATATCAACAACTTTATAGCTCCCTGTAGGGAGGGGCAGTTCCTGGGACAGGTTACCTTGGCAACAGATTGGGGCAGGGGCAGTGTTGCCTCCTAAGGCAATGATACTGTGGGAAAGAAATTGGAGGCAGACTGGGAATGATTAGTTCCTTTATTGTTGCTTCTTCTTCTTCTTCTCTATCTTCTCCCCCTCTGATGCCCCCAGCCTGGTTAAATAGTCTTTACCCATCAAGCATACACATGCCACAAGCTCAACTTACAGGTGCTGCACTCAGTGCCCATGGGCACAGAAAGATTCTTAGTCAATTACATTAAGGTCTCTTGGCTCTCAGCCAGCCGCCATCTTAGCTACTTCCTCATTAAAGGCTCTTACAGGGCAGGTTCTTGATAAGGGTAGAGGAAGGGCTCTGAAGGGATTAACATTCCAATCCCTCAGGGGACAGTCTCTCTGACAGTCTCCAACTTCCCAGGATTCTCTCAAAATTGGCTTTCTTGATCTGACCTGACTTGATTTACCTATCTATACTGACTGACTGTCAGATTCTGGCTTCAATATGTTGGCCATTGCATGAAACTTTATATTTAAGGAGCAAAGGAAGATTACCAGTTCCCATCAAATAAACTGAAGGAGACATTGGAAGACAAAAATATGACTGCCTGTTGATAAATCATACATGTTCAAGGAGACAATTATATTAATTTCCCTGTAAATCAAAAGTTGTAAGAGAGTAGGCACCAAGCACAGAAAAAGCACTTGTGAATGTTTGTGTTATGAATGAATGAAACAAGTGAGTGAATGAAAACTCACTGGATCTTCTTTTGGCAAGTGAGGAAGCAGGCTCATAAAAGGAATACATAAAATACTTTAATTATCAATATTCTTTTGGCAAAAAGAAGAAAAAAGGAAAATTCTGAACAATTAGAAGGAAGTCAGAATTGTGTGGGTCTGTAGTAGGAGCCATTTCTATTGTGGGAAACAAATTCATATGATTTTTGACAAGGTGAATGAGCGATTGTTATGCCCAACACACACACACACACACACACACACACACACACACACACGTATTTAGTTAGTTAGTTAGTTAGTTAGAAATTAGAATAGGGCACTAGATTTGCGAGGATAGAGACAGAAAATTGGCCAAGACCAGAGAATTTGAAAAATTTTCTGAGACTGAAGGAAAAGAAGAATGAACATGAATTTAGAAATGTAATGAGAATATTTAAAAGGAGAGAAGAACTTGGATGAGCTACAGTTTTTCAAATGGCCTCTATTTTCTTATATTCATATACCTTTCCCCCCAAAATTAAAAAAAATAAATAAAAAAAACAAAATAAAAACAAACCTAATCTCTATGAAATCTCAAATCTAAGATGAAGAATCTGAAATCTCCAGGAGCTTCTTTTCAGTGGGATGGGGGGAAAAAAAAAAAAAAAAAAAAAAAAAAAAACCTTTTTATTCACAAAATAAATTAGAATTTAACTTTATTCACAAAATAATTTAGAATTTAACTATACACTTTTATAAATGTTCATCCCCATTTTTTAAAATTCCCAAGCACATTTAAGGAAATTGGTAATTCTAGTCAAAATAAACACATGTTAGCTAATAGATATTGAGAACTTTTACTAAACCAGAGGCTGCATTTTTAACTGACAGCAGTCCTGAGAAAATGCTGTGGTTCCCGTTGCATGACCCAGGTAGGTTAAAGCTTGCCCATGTTCCCTCGGCTAAGAAGTAGAATTTCAAATACAGGTTGAACCAACCTTAGAGTTCAGATTTTTTTCCACAGTAGTTTTTGCTTCCCAGTAAAGGTTTTGACTTTATTTTAACATGATGTTCCTTTTGGATTTAATGTCATTAAGGAACAAAATGGATGAGGCTGACCACATTTCCCTAGCTCTTATAAGCATCACACAATTGGATTTCCTTGTCCCTATTATTTTTAGTACTCTGTATGCAGACACACATCATTGATCTACAGGAAAGCTTGTGTTTTCAGTTGTCATGGTGCACTTCCCAGAAACAAAATATGATGCGTGTTCGCTTTTGGAAACAATTGATAAGTTTCAAGTTGACAGAAACATTTCATTTTCTAAGTCATTTATCTATTCATCATAAAAAGAGTTATAATAATATGTTGCTTTCTGTAATCCAAGTCCATTCTCTTTAGTGGATTTTCTTTTATTAATACCTCTCTACTTAAATTCTGAACTCAAAAAGTGGCCATTAATTAACTCAGGGAGCAACTCAGCCATTTTTTTTTTTTTTTTTTTTCTGGGAAATGGGAAATCTGGTAAATGGTTTGTACTTCTATTTTGTCAAAAACATTTAGTTTTAAAAACTGCATGGGAACATTTAATGACACTCCAGGAAATTTCATGTTTTCGGTCACATTTAGAATGGAGGTTTTGGGTCTATCTGACCTTCTTAATGACATGTTGGCTTAGCCTCAGCATCATGGCTTCAACTGAGTTCTTAATGAACATTAATCCATATAGTATAATCTTCAGACAGCACAAAAGGTTATTTGTATTTTTTTCCTGGAAAGGTCCAGGACAGATCCAAGATTATCTTCTTTCATTTTAAGAAAATAAACTATGATTTTGAATTAAAAAATATTTCTAAACAAATACATGAAACCTATTAAAGCTGACAACCTTTTGAGGACAAAGGCCATATCTAGCAAGCCTTCACATGCCCGAAGTCATGAGTTCTCCAGTTACCCATTCACTCTTCCAGTAAGTACTTGTAGAGTTCCTACTATATGCTAGACCCTATGTTAACACTGTAGTAGGGCCCGTGCTTATGAAAATTGTGTGTTTGTATAGCATTGTCCAAATTATAATTAATTAGTACATTTTTACAATTAAAATATGAAACAAAATCCTCTTGGCCCACATGCATGTCTCTTCTTGAAGAGGTTATGCTAACAGTAAAATAAACCAGATATACCTAACATTCATTCTTACTTGCATCTTGGCAACTAAGCAAGGAACTGTTCCAAAACTTTGCTAGCATATACTCTGGATTTTAATTAGGCAAAATAAGACTTCCCTCCATAATTTGGCTCTCTTACTTGACAAGTTGCCATGAAAGCATGATAATATCTCAGAGAAAATTATAAAACTACTAAATCAGAGTGCAGGGGATACAAAGAAAATGTCGATGCAACAGCTACAGAAATTATTCTGTGGATTCTGTGATCAATAGGATCTTGACAGTCATATCTGGGGTAGATCATGTTCAAGTACACACAGAGGGTAGAAAAGGAGGATTGAAGAGGGGAAGGGGGGGCAGGGAAGATGGTGTCTACACAGGCCTGATTCAAGTTCATGCAAACACAATGAAGACAGAAAATCTCTTTTAAGTTATTTTTAACCAAAGAACATAGAACTTTGACCTTGTAAAGAATGAAAGTCAATGAATTTGGGCGTAAGATAACTATTCTTTGGACTCAAACTATAGAAAGCATTTTCCTGCAAATATAATATATCCATTTGTTTTTAGCAGGAAATAAATAAAATTATTTTAAAATGGTATCCCTGAGAAAGCCTGAGCTGTAGTCATATTTAAACTGCATGAATACTGAATGACATGATTGCATAATTCAGTGTGGTCTGGATTTATTTGAGCAAACCATGGGGACGTACTTGTCTGTTTATTTTCCTACGTGTTCTTGACATTAGTGTCTAAGGAGTACCCTGAGACTTGTCTTAACATCCTCTTGAGAATGGATACAAGCACTGACATAAATTATTAACTTCTCCCTGGACAGGTCCATTAATATTCTCTGAATTATTATGGCTTTATTTGTTTCCCATCAGTTATTCTTGGTCTCTTTCCATTAAAGAGAAATCCACTCTTACTTAAATTTATGTCTTAGAGCAAAGGTGAATTCAGCCAACTGCTCTTTGAATCTATTTAATCCTAAATGATTTCTTTAAGTAAACTTTCATGTATCCTCAGGAGCCACTTTTCCTGAAAACACCAAGAGAAACTTCCCTTAATTGGGCATAAAATAACAGTTCTTAGACATGGGTTACTCTATAAATGACAGTCTGTTCTATAAGGTTATGGGGTCACAAGAGCCAGAATCTTTGGTGGTTATTGAAAACTGATATGCGAGGGTCTGAAAGGCTGCTCTGTTTCAGTCTCACACTGACAACTAGTAAAATGTTGAGATTCCAGAAGCAAGTGGCTTAGGCAAAGAGATGACAGCTGTAGGGATATCATCAGGAAAGTGACCATGAAGTGATTAATCATCTGTTCTTCTTTTGTGATGTCCGAAGCAAAACAGATTCCATGTCACCAGTATTGGCAAAAGCTGTAGACTTCGCCACTTTTGCCCTCAGCTATATTACATTTGACCTGTAAGATCTTAAACAATAGCTAAACTTATAACACATTAGCCCTGTATTCTTATGCTTGGCTCCATGTGGTTTTCAGCATTTTAAAGTTGGGAGGGACCTTGAAAATAATTTTATACTGTTTCTTAACTTTAAAGAAAATAAGACTCAGAGAAGGTAAGTAACTTGCCAAGGTCAAACCACTTCCAGCAGTAAAAATTTTAAGAAACCACTTGGAAATTTTCATTATTATTTCAATGGAAGTCACTAAAAGAACTGGGAAATTCAGGACCCCAGTGTCAGGGAGTGATTCTGAATTGCTAGGTACGGGGCTGATGAGAATTCCACGGACACTGTGTAATAGCTTAGCCAGTAATTGTATCATAATTTCAGACCCCTTGAAATACATTGTGTCCTAGTCATTGACGGAAGTGGTGAGAATGTTACTAACAGAATACAGTATGTTCCTTCTAGAGGTGGGCTTAATGCCTTATTCATTTTTTTCCCCCTTGGACTATAAAAGTGGTGCTTCAGGCATATTGACCAAATCATTGGAAAATCAATTACTATTGAGTTAGAGCTGAACAAAATAGTTTGGAAAGTGTTTAATTTATTCCTCATAACATGTAGTCTTTTAAAGTTCTTGTAATCTGTGATCCCTGGATGACTCATCTGTGATTCCTGACAGAAAACCTCATTTTCAAGTCTTTTATTTTTTTTATTCTTTCCCCCTGCTACCCTTCCAAATAAGAAAATCATTAAAAGAGAAGAAATAAAAAGGATTCAGCACAGTGAGATAAGAACAAATCAGCCCAACTGTTTTTAGAGTAGAGCCTGTTTCCCTAACTAATCAAAATTCACAGTAAGTGTGAGGAAAACAAAGCTAAACTGGCAGAAATAATACAGTTAGACTTAGGAAAGACTTAGAATGCAGTCATAACTCATAAAAAGATTATTAGGAAAGAAATCTGATGGTTGAGAGGTGAGAAGTTAATGCTAGCATGGAGATGAATCTTAAGTCACTTGGTTTTCTGCTGTTTCTGGAAAGGTCGTGTAAAACCAATCATATATTCCACTTTTTCCCCTTTCCCTCCCTCCCTGTTTTCTCTGTTTCTATTGTTCTTCCTCTCTCCCCTTTCTTCCTCCTTTCCTTTTTTCTTTTTATTCTTCTTCTTTGCCTTTCTTCCTTCTCTTTCTTTTTTCATTCCTCTTTCTTCATTCCACTTTTCCTCTTCTCCTTTCTCCTCCTTCTTTCTTAATTTCATATTTCTTCTATTTTCTACTCTTCTCCTCCACTTCCTTCCATGAACAACTTTTGTCAATTCTTCCTTTGTTCAGATCACCAGATCTTGGGAAATAAAGGCACAGCATATAAAGACCCCCTCAGAACTTGCAGGCAAGGGCAAGTGATGAGTTTTTAACACCAAGTCACACATCAAGTACTCAGGGACATTTTAAACTGCTATTGGAAAGAAGTTGCTCTAAACTAACACAAACTGGCATCATTAAAAAAACAAAAAGCTTCTTGAAAAGAAATGTTATGTGAAGAAAGAATTGGAGTTAAGTAAAGGAAGATGAAAGTTACAGTGGAGGAGACAGAGATGGAGTTTCCTCTCATTAGGATAGAGTGTGTGATTGGGGTGAGGGTGGGGTGGGACGGGGAAAAATACCAAGATTCAAGAAATCACAAATGCTTTAGCCTGGAACAGGGATTTTATGTCTTTATACTAATATGTCTCCCTCAAATACAGTGAGTGCCCTAGAAAACGAATCATATTGTTTCTCTGTTAATGAATAATGCCTATCACAGTAATGGTAGGTTTGTCAAATTACATACAGGATGTCCAGTTGAATTTGAATTTCAGCATATGACTTTTTAGTATAACTATGTTACATGTAATATTTCATGTATAGTTTTATCAAGAAAACCTATTATTTATCTCAAACTCAAATATAACTGAGTGTCCTGTACATATCATTGCTAAATTGGCAACTCCAATTATTAAGCACTAGGTAGTTGATACAAGTTTAGTGAATTAATTGATTCAAGAATGATTTTTACAAGGAAGTACCAGAAGATGCTGGTGGTTAGCTAGTCTTGTTAAGGACAGATATTTAGAAGTCTTGTGATTATTAAAACCACTGGCCAGTGTCATCTAAGAACAATGTGGAATATGAAAAAAATTAAGGATGGGGCCCTGAGGATCAATGAGAGTTAAGGAGAAAGCTGAGGAGGAAGGGTGTCTAAGAAGGAATTTTATGCATGAAAGTCAGCTTTGGAGAATGAGGACACAGAGGCCATGGAGAGAGTGCAATTCAGAAGGTAAGGAGCAGTCAGCAGCGTCACCCTTTAGGGAAATCAGTGGGGAGAAAAATGCCTGCTAATGGTAGCCACTGAAGTATGGCAAGTGGCTTCAACAAGAGGAGAGGGAGGTGGGGGGATTAGTCATATTTTAGTGAACTGAGAAGTTAATTGGGGACGGGACTGTTGAGAGAATAGAGATGTGGCACCCAGATGACTCTTTCAACAACCTAGGTTTACTAGATTTAGCAAATAGCAAAAAGGCAGGATGGCTACTTAAATTAGAATTTCATATGAACAATGAATGAAAGGATAGTTGCTACCTCAGAAGAGAGTGGGAGAGAATGTACACGGAGGATCATTTTAAGAGGGGAAGATCCAGGATGAAGCCTATGTGTGGAGAGGAAGGAAGCAGAGTGAAGAATGAAATTCAAGGTCCTGGAGTACTTACAGAGAGGAAGATAATTTAGCTCTAGATTCATAGACACTCATCAGAAACCCTTGGAGCCTGATACATTTCAGAGGATAATTTTCTTTAGAAAAGCAATAGAGAATGTATTTTCTGTTAACACCCCTTTGGGAGTTCTGTAGGAACCTCATAATCAAATATGTTATTTTTTACAAGAAAAAATGGCATGCTTTTAGTAATTAGTGTGAAGACTATAAAATAACTTCATTTCAGTTTAGATTTGGTTTTGCCACCTAGTTAGATTAAAAAAAAAAAAAAAAGAAAACCTTTTTGTTTTCAGAGTTTTTTAAAATTTTGCAGTTGGTAATGACATATTAAAAATGCGCTCAGTTACCTCCTTGGCCCTGGGAAAGACAGATGAAGCAATAACATTAATTATATCTTAAATTTATGACAGTAAAAAATATAACTGTTCCTTTTCAGTTCTTTGTTAGCTGAACGTTCCTAGTACTTTGTTGTGCAAAATTGTACTTAAAGATGGAAAGTCAAAACAAAAAAACAGAATAAAACAAAGCAGCAAGGAAAGCTCATAGTTTTTTTTTTATGTTGATTGGGACAGAGATTGACAGAAAGGAAAAGCATGGTTCTTATGATGAAGGGGGAAAAATAGAAGAGACAAGCACTGGTTAGGTTCAGGAGAAGTTCCTTTTTAAAGTGACAGTGAAATTGGAGTGAAGGAGGGAAGGAACTTAGAAGCACTGGACAGTACCGTGTGAAATGTTGAGAGTGAAAAGAAAGAAGATTTTAAAAGATCAGTTAAGCAAAATGAATCTGCTTCTCTTCTGGAAATTTAAGAGGCTAAAATATTTTTATAAAGCCAGATTATGTTTGAATATTTCTCAGTTTCCAGGACTGGACCTTTAGGTCATCCAGATTTACCCAGCTTTTTGTGGATTGTCAATTTGTATAGAGGAGGGGCAATGGAGTTGCAAGAAGTAAACAAAAACAGACACAAAAGAGGAAAAGAGAGACTAAAAGGACTTAGTATTGTTATTATGATCATCATCATCATCATCTCCCAAGTTCTGTCATATGGCCAAGAGCAAGGTAGGAAATGGTAAGACATGAACTTTTCCTCAGGGAACTAAGAGTATAATTTCTTTTTCCTGGTTAAACATGAGTCTGTCCTCATAATAAAAATGTTTGGTATTCAAAATATGTAACATGTATGGCTCAGGCAACAACCAGTTGGAATGATTGTGGACTAAGGTGCTGAAACAGGCCCTGATCTTAGAAGTCCCATTACTTGTTTGGTCGGGGTGGTTCCTAAGCATTCAGAGTAGAGTCTTAGGTGGCCAGGACTGTGTGTGGGTAATTGAGGGAACTTGAGTAAGTATCTGTTTGCAAATTATGCCCCAAATCTTTTAGTACCAGCATAACATAAGCATCCAGAGATAAGCTCTGTTTTCCCCTTAGAAGGAGGCTAATGTTCTAGTCCCATCCCATGGACCCTGGGGATGTTTTCTGGACCTTAACTTAGATATACAGAAGAAGGAGCTAAATGGTACTGAAACCAAAGTTTCTCCGCTTCTGCTGGTAGGCAAAGTCTGCATAAGTGTCAGGACTTTGCCATGGAGAAAGCCTGTGGGTCAGAGCCAGCAAAGCCTGATTCTTCTCCACTACCACTGAGTGGCATGTTGCAGCTCTTAATGGAAGGTTATGCCCTCCAGTTTTGCAGTAGACCCCAGAATTTCACTGCCTATTTCTTTTTTCTGGGTTCTTGGGAATTTGAAGAATGAAATCCACAGGTAATGAAAAATGAGTAAAATAGGGTAGGATTTATTCATGTGAGAAGAAAAGAATGAGCTCTCACAAGGGTGAGAAGGGACTTGACAGGGGCTGCTGCTTGAGTGTGTTAGTCTAGGGCTTTATATTGCACTTGTGTCAACAATATTGGTCAAAATTTATGCTAATCAGGATTTGGAAAAGCACTAACACTACTGGTTAGCCCTTGATTCTGAACTGCCATTCAGGTCTGCCCTACTTCTGTTTTCTCACAGCTTGCTTATAATCCCAGGTTCCCAGGAAGTTGAGGTCATCGATCACGGACACTCAGGGGTTCAGTTCAGGGCTATGGTGCTATGTGGTGTGGGTGTCTGTATCAAGCCCTGTCTAGTTTGCCACAAATCAGCATGCCCTGGCTTTCTGTGCCTTAGTTTTGTGCTAGCATGGCAGCTCCCAAGCTTGCCTACCACTTTGCTGCTCTGGGACAGGACTGGCTTCAGTACTCTCTCTCTCACTCAATCAGGAGGCTAATATCCAGCACATTCAGATCACATTGCTGGCCCATGGCTCTCCTAATCAACCCTGAGGACTGAGAAAGGATAAAGAAGTGTCTTGAGAGTAATACTTCTGTAATTACACTGGTGTGAAGCCATTGTGTCTACAGCCCTCTTTCCCTTCTCTCTTCTCAAACTCTTCCGTCCCTACCTTACCCCAACTGGTCTTAATTCTTACCACCCTCAACTCCCTTAACTGAATGAAGAAGAAACTTTGCCAATCTTGTTTACCATGAATTCCTATTTCTTTACTTAATATTTTTTGAGAACTTAATGAATCTATGAGTAAATAAATTTCCCTCTGCCCATGCTCTGGTTGTAGGAACATAGGGATCAAAAAATATACATTTCAAAGGAAGGTGATATGTGGTCCTAGAAACTCAAGAGATAATTATGAAATTATTTTCCTGAAATAATGTAGTAGAGATTATTTAAAGTACAGTCACCCTGTTGAACAAAGGGGACATGATCTAAGAAATGGTCATTGGGATATTTTTTCATTGTGTCATTTTCACAGGTTCATTTCTGTGTTCCAAAGCTAGGTGGTATAGCCCATTATAGAGCTAGCTATATGGTATGTGTATATGCACATATGTAAATATATGAACCAGTAACATAGTGGTTTATGTACTGTACATAATTATCTGTGCTATATTTGTGTATGATTGGTGGTGTAGGTTGTTTATACCAGCATCATCACAAATATATGAGTAATGCATTGCAATGGCTACCGTATCACCAGGTGATTGAAATTTTTCAGCTCCGTTTTAATCTTTTGGGATCACTGTCATATAAATGGTCTATTGGTCACTGAAATGCAGCACATGACCATACATGTAGGAGCTCTGGGACTGGTAAGCACTGTGAAGTTAGAACAAAATCCAAATACGTTATCATGGCTAAAAAAGGTCCACAGCATCTGACCTCTAACTAACCATCTACACGTAACTCCTATCACCCCTGACCTCATGTGACTATAGCCACACTGGCCCACTTTTTTCTTTGTACTCATCAAACAATCCACAAAAGGACCTTTGCACTTGCTGTTTCTTCTGCTTAGCATATGGTTCTCTGGATTATCTCATGGTCAGATTCTTCTGTCATTTATGTCTCTTACCTTCTCAGTAAGATGCTCTCAGAACACCCAATCAAATATGGCTTCCTCCCACTCATTGAAATTCACTCCCATTACATTCTGTAGTCTTATTGTTTTATGGGCAATTGTTACTATCTAAAATAATGCTTATTTGTTGTTTCCATGATTTACTTTTTTTTTTTTTTTTCTCTTACCACTAGAATCTAAATGCCTTGAGAAATGGTACTCTGTAGTTCTCAGAATCTGGAAAAGTACATGGCTCTTAATTGGTTTCCGTAAACATTTATTTAAAGAGTGAATTCTGTTGTAAGAGTAGACAGCAACAAATTCCCTGTAAGTTAAACAAGTATCCTTGCCTGCCCTTGATTCCTATCTATCATTTATAAATCCATTTCTTTGGAAAAATGTGTTCTCAGTTTCATCAAGCATTATAAAAAGTCTGTTGGGATATAATTTATTTATAAATTTCAGCAATACAATGTTTTAAATACACCTAGAAATGAACCATTTGTATAAGCAGACAGCTGGAAATGTAATTACTCTGATTGGTCATGTAAATTCAACCTTTTGTGAAGTAGATTTATTTATGTCAGGAACTGAAGAAGTAGAAGCCCAGGAGCCAGAGGTCTGTATCACCACACTTCCTAATCCATGCTATTTAACAATGTACATCCATTTAGAAGATGGAGATAATACTAATGTCTGTGATTCCAAACATCCCTGGGGGTTCAACACCACCTCATTTCACTGAAACAGAAACAAAGTGAGAACTGGGTGAGGCACCTGAGAAAATAGCTAGAGGTAACTGGAGAATTAATGGCAGATGAACTCTACTGTGAGTAAATAAAATTGAGCCAACAAATACTAAGCTGGACCAGCTGAAAGACTGCTTATGATCATTTCATTCTTCTTAAAGTGGAATCTAGGACTCTTCCTAGGTGGTTTAGCACAAACATCTGCTAAATCACTGCATTGGCTTTTATGTGGTACCTTTTAAAAAGCAAAATATTTAGTGGCAATGAAAAATGAGAAAGGAATAATCCTTGATATAAAGTACTCCAGGATTTGATGACTTTTTATGTCATAGCTGAGTTAATATTTTTAGTTAGTCGTTATACATGTGTTTGAAGCTGTGCAGAACATAGAGACAAGGTCTGTAATGGTAGAGCTGGCATTGCCAAAGGAGGGTAGATCTCCCATAGCCAGAAGTCTAAACAAGGTTGAGTCTTGTGGAAGTTTATAAGAACTCATTCCTGCCAGCCATATGACTTCATGACAGTTGAAAATGTTTTTAGGGACATTTCTGGGGAAACTCCAAAGCCTTCCATTAACCTCTAAATGCCCATATCTTCTTTTTTTTTTTTAATTTTTTTTTCCTCGAATCCTTTTATGTTTCTTCTTTATTTTTTTTTTTAAGTTCTTCTTGGAAAATAAATAGACTTTTCTGGATTTCTCCCTATTAAAAGTGAAAAATACTTCACCACCCCAGAAGTTTGATTTAGGCCACCACTGGAGGAATTCACTTTTATTAAAACTTACTATAAGAAAAAAGAATTGAGTTACCAGATTAATTTCTGATAATGAATGTGTTAAATCAGATTTCTGTTACTGTAAGAAATACCCAAGATAATTAGCTTATAAAGAGAAAAGGTATGCTTTGACTCACAGTTTTGGAGGTTTCAATTAAAGATGTCTTGCCCCATTGATTTGGGGCCTATGGTGAGACAGCACATAATGGGAGCAGTGCGTGGCGGGGACATGAAAGAGAGGAAGAAGAAGAGGCTGGAGTCCCAATATTCTCTTCAGAGGCATGCTCCCAGTGACCAGGTTTCCCACTAAGCTCCAACTCTTAAGTGTTCTACCACCTCCCAGTAGCACCATGGGCTGGGACCAAGCCTTTAACACATCGACCTTTGGGGGACAACAAATCCAAACCATAGCAATGACAGAAATGAGGCAAAGCCCATAGGTTATCAAATTATTATTTAATGTAAGTCAGACCTCAAATTTTGCTTTTTTATTGTTATCTCAGTATGTAAGCTCAGGATGTTTTGTTCTTTTGTTCATTCTTTTTTTGTTGTTTTTAAATTTATTTTATTTATAATAATTACAATTCATAGCGCACATATATAGCATCTTTTTACATACATCTGTTTGTATACAAAGTATATTCGTACCATTCAGGTCTTCAATCATGCATTCATTCTTTTTAAGTGGGGGAAAAACATGGAAATTGGAAGAGAAAGTTACTCCTAGTAATTTATTTCATTAATTTGTCATTTGGTAGATTCAGATAATACAGACACGTCTAGTTCTATCATCAAAGCTGATGTAAAATTCTTATCATCAAAAGGAGATTTTTATTGTTAGAGGAACTGTAGGAAAACAACTTTTTTCTATCCTGAAAAAAAAAAAAAAATCCTCATGCTTTCCAATGTGACTTGGGTTCACTAATATCTAATTATCCACCATCATTGACTTTTATTATGATTGGTTTTCTAATAGGTGATATTAATATTTAGTGTTTGAATATGTTCCCTATTAGTGTGAGGAAAAGCCAATAATGTGACACTAATATCATATTTAATGTGATTTATTATTTTAACTTTTATGATGGCTCTTGATCATTCCATATTTTTAATATTCACATTTCAAGGTTGTTAGACTTTTTTCCATTACTTCTATTTTTGCATAATTGGTATCATTTTACCTCATACCAGCTCTTAGGTGAATAATAATGCATCATTATGCCTCTTTACCAACAGCAAAACTAAAGATTTGGAGATATTAAAGTGATTTACCTAATTTTTTGAAAATACTTAACTTCTGTTTTGTGCATCCATGCTTTCCTTCTTCCTCCTGTCTACTTCTTCCTTCTTTTTGTTCTTTCTTTCCCTTGCTCCCTTCCTTTCTGCCCATCCTCCCCCCCCTTTTTAAAAATTTTTCTCCCTGTTTTCTTGCTCCTTCCCAATTTTCTTTCTTTTCTTCTTTCTCTTTTTCTTTTCTTTTTCCTCCTGAAGATTAGGTTGTAAGAAAAATGATTTTCTGCTGTTGCATAGAACACATTGTGCCCTGAACAGTTACCCTGTGTATTCAAGGTAAAGGTGCCCTCACCCTCAATTCACGGTACTGATAAGAAGGGTTGGGAAGGGCCAGATCAGAGGCCATGGAATATGGCTGAAAGCATCTGGTGAGGGAACCATTGTCCTCACGCCACCAGTCTTTCTCCTTCTCAGGAATGTGACTCCAATATAAAAGTCCCCTATAACTCTTTCCTTCAGTTCTGTGTCAAAGTGTTAATCCTTGTGATGGCTGACATTAACAAGAAGTAAAAGAGAGACCTGGTCTCTGGCCAGCGGATTGACAACACTGCTGTCCCCAGTGCTGCAGCACTGGGATAAGCTTACTCACTCACCTTCTGTCATTGCATGAGATTGATTGGAAGGGTTGTGTTGGTGGAAGGAAACAGATGGGAACTCTACCTGCCTAAATCTAGCTCAACATCCTTTTCTCCTTGTGGTAAGTTTCATAACTATTCCTTCCCTTTGATATTTTGGGCTCAAAATATCAAAGTTATCTTTGGTCCTTCTATGCTTTTATCCCTAGCTAGTCCCATAAATTTTTCCTTTATTATATTTGAGCAATCCATCTCTTCCACTACATTCTTGGCCTTTATTTGTCCCCATCCCCCAAACCCTAACACACACACTATTGAGATCTTTTCGTCCTTTTGTCCTGTTTGGATTTTCCTCCCAATATCATTTCAAAGTCCTTTATTAGTTAATGAGCAGTCTGTAGATAGATGCCAGACCCATGTCTCTCTAGAAAGGTAGGCATTGAATGTAATAGAATTTACCAATACCCAGCCAAGGGTGTTACTCTACAAAATGGCGACTGTTCTCCCAAGTACCTCAAGGATCCCAATGACCCTTCCCACTCCCTGCCATTTTCAGATAGGCACAGCAGACAGGAGAGAAGGTAAATCAAAGACATCTCTTTGCCATGTGCTTTGATTTCACAATGTAATCCTGGAGAGGATCTCATTCATCATCGACTGGTGCTCTTGCCACACTCCATATCTCTCTACCATATCCACCAAACATAGACTGCATTGAGCGTAGGTTCCAAATACAAGCAGAAGTATGTGCTAAACAGAACACAATGGAGTGTGGCCCATTATTTAGGAACAGTGAGCTCCCAACCCTATTTATCTTTCTGTTTTCTATTCTTGTCATTGGTTTGTCCTAAAGGGAATTTTTTTTGAAGTTTTATTTTAAATTCTATAATATATTCATTCTTGGCATTACATAAATTCTATTGCATCCTTCCTCCATCACAGCTTGCTGGCTCTTAGTGCATTGCCCTCAACTAGACAGAGGACATGATAAAATAATGTACGTCGAGGAGTGAATCACTGGCAGTAGCTTAATTTGTTCATCCTTCAGGAGTACTTATATATTAAAATAGGATATTTTAAATTCATAGACATATACCTCAGCTTGTAAAATTCCTGGCAGAGGGCTAGAGGAGATCTTTTCAGCCAGGGAAGTCCTTGATACCATCTATACAGACAAAGTGACTACAAATTTCTTTCTGTGATTAATAAAACTAATCAACACAGATCGAGTCAGTATTGTAGTTATTGCAGCTTTTTAGGTAAGATTTACTTGGAACTCCCTAATAACATTGTAAATCAGGTGCCATTATTAACATGCTATTTTATAGATGAGGAAACTATAGATAAGAGAGGCTAGAAATTTTGGTAGAAGGCACATAACTCTGGAGTGAGATGGTGTTTGAACACCATGTAGCCTTAATTCCATAACTACATAGAAGCAGGACCTCTGTGAGTTAAAGGTAGTTCAGCTCAAATGAAATCTTATAATAGTAAGAAAACTTAAATATTGTTGAATGTAGTCTTGTTTTACAACAAGGAAACTGAGGCTCAGAGAACATTTTGGATTTGACAAAGTAGCTGCAGACATATGGACATAAAATGCTACTCTTTTTTTTTTTTTTTTTTTCCGAGTTGATGGTTTAACATAAAGTATTTTTACAACAATTGTGTCTTCATACATGTATTTAGAGTAATCGTGGATAACTCAGTCTGCCATTATTCCTATCCCCTTGCCCCACCCCTCACTCCCCCCTCTTTGTTCTATTTAGAGCTCTTCCATTCCTCTCATTCCCTTTCTCTTGCCTTTATAAGTTAGTATCTTCATATCAAAGAGATCACTCAACCTTTGGTTTTTTGGGATTGGCTATCTTCACTTAGCATTATTTTCTCCAACTCCATCCATTTACCTGCAAATGCCATGTTTTTATTCTCTTGTAGTGCTGAGTAGTGTTCCATTGTGTATATATACCAAAGTTTCCCTATCCATTCATCTGCTGATGGGCATCAGGGTTGGTTCCACAATCTAGCTATTGTGAATTGTGCTGCTATAAACATTGATGTGGCTGTGTCCCTGTAGTAAGCTCTTTTTAAGTCCTTTGGGAATAGGCCAAGGAGTGGGATAGCTGGGTCAAATGGTGGTTCCACTCCCAGTTTTCCGAGGAATCTCCATATTACTTTCCAGATTGGCTTCACCAATTTGCAGTTCCACCAGCAATGTAAGAGTGTGCCTTTTTCCCTACATCGTCGCCAGCATTTATTGTTGTTTGTTTTTTTGATAGTTGCCATTCTGACTGGAGTAAGATGAAATCTTAGAGTTGTTTTGATTTGCATTTCTCTGATCACTAGAGATGTTGAACATTTTTTCATGTATTTGTTGATTGTTTGTATATCATCTTCTGAGAAGTGTCTGTTTAGTTCCTTGGCCCATTTTTTGATTGGGTTATTTTTTTTTTTCTGGTGTTAAGGCTTTTTAAGAGCTTTATAAATCCTTGAGGTTAGTGTTCTATCTGATGTGCTTGTGGTAAAGATTTGCTCCCATTCTCTAGGTCCTCTATTCACTTCACTAATTGTTTCTTTTGCTGAGAAGAAGCTCTTTAGTTTGAATCCATCCCATTTATTGATCCTTGGTTTTAGTTCTTGTGCTATAGGGGTCTTATTGAGAAAGTTGGAGCCTAAACCAATATGATGGAGATTTGGGCCTACTGGTTTAATTTCTAGGTCCCTGATCCACTTTAAGTTTTGTGCATGATGAGAGAAAGAGATTTAATTTCATTTTATTACATGAGGATTTCCAGTTTTCCCAACACCATTTGTTGAAGAGGATGTCTTTTCTCCAGTGAACATTTTTGGCACCTTTGTCTAATATAAGATAACTGTAGGTGTGTGGGTTCGTCTCTGAGTCTTCTAAAATGCTACTCTTAATGATGTTTTCATTTTATCTATTTTGGTGTATAGTGCCATATAGCCTCTTGACAGGATAGCAATAAAGAGAGCCTAGATTCATTAGAAAATGATTTCTTCCTGTTGGGATCTTAGTCTGTGTAAACCTATGACATGTGCAACTTTGCTCTCTCATGCTCTCCCTCATCACTAATCATGCACCTACTGGGGACACCTCATTGCCCCTCATTTGCTGGGTGATTGAGTCTTCATGAAGTAAACCCACACATGTGCTGTATTGAATGGTACAGCAAAACAATACATTCCTTCATTAAATTTTCACATGTAAACACCAGGGACTAACTATGCTTTCTCTGAATTTCCCAAAGGGTAGTTGAAAGCCCTGACAAAACATAGTAAAGGCAAAAGATAGCTGCCAGTTTTATAAAGAATGTAAGAAATTTCCCAGGGCTGGGGATGTGGCTCAGTGGTGGAGTGCTTGCCTATTAGAAGTGAGTGAGACCCCACATTCAATACCCACCATTGAAAAAGAGGAAGAAGAAAGAAATTTCCCAGATGGTTCAAGGAGAGGCTTTGCCTAACCAGGCTACTTTCTGTAGGAAATCCCAGTGAGTTAAAAACAGTATCTGTGACAATATCTATCATTCAATTAAAGACCGTCATAATTGCAAAACAATGTACATTACACTGTCTATCTTTACATCTTTTGTATACTGTCGATGCTGTTCTAGCTTCTTGCACTTTCTAGGGGTGCATTTTCATAATAGCTCTTTAAAATTAAGGTGAATCTTCAAAGTGAAAGAAAAGGTACAGTTTACATATTCTTAAAATCTGAGAATCTGATAGTTTTAAATTGTCATAAGGCTAATGGAAATTCACAGTCACTGTGTGTACATTATGTCAGTAAGTTTTCCTCTAACTTTCTTCTCAGGAGGATTGGTTTATGAGTAATGAGGATTGAACAGTGGAGCTATCTTCACAAACTCCACTGTGACATTTTCTTTTAACAAAAATTTATGTAGAAAAATTAATTATCCCTCCAATACGTAAGTTACAAGTCCGATTCTTTGTATATAATTGTTTGATTTAGTAATCTTGTGTAATGAAAAATTACAACTATTTCCTACAAGACATATGCAAAACACAGATAGCTCTGGTTAGTTGCTTATACAGAGGAGCAGGTAATTCACATAGCCAAGCAACAAGGAGTGTGAATATTTTGGAATCCAGAATATGGTAGTAAAAACTCAGTGACATTGAAATTGAATCAGGAAGAACAGTAAACAAATTGCTATTTACCCCTTGCCCCATCAACTGTTTTATTTACTGAGATGTCTTACCCCTATCGATTTTTGGTTTATTAAGATATTATGGCAACCATTACTTTTTTGTGTTTTTCAGTCAATACTGTCAATTCATATCATTCTTTTGATTTTTCTAGGAAAAAAAATTTGATCTGCAGAAGACTTTGGTGCTCAAGAATACATTGTTATTAAGTAGTACAGTTGGAATTTGAACCTAGATCTTCTTATTCTTCCAGAATACTCTTTTGACTATCAGACTTTCCTCTATGATGGGAATCAGGAGAGAGGGTGATGGAAAAAGGTGCTGGTAGTATTTGTTGAAGTGGTGGAGAAGGACAAGGACACTATTTTTCTTTCCTATCATGTGCTTATAAGGATATGAATAATAGGGGTAATGTGTCAGGAACAGAATTACATGTAACAAAAATAACAATTTTCTCACAATTCCAGAGTTAAGTCATTCAGGGTTGGTACTGCAGCTCAATAGTGTCAAAAAAGGTCTATGCATCTTCTGTCTCTCTGCCTTGCCATCCTTGGTCATGGCTTCATTGGAGCAGGATGGCTATTCCAGTTATCACAACTTTGTTCAAGCCAAACATATTTCTGTTTTTAAGAGGAAAAGCAGATATTACCTAAAATCTGTAGCAGTCTTCTGCTTCTACTTCATTAATTATAGCTGTGTCACATGGTCACCCAAGTATCATAGGAGGGGTTATCTCTCTTGGGGGTGGGCACATTTCTACCTCCAAAAAGGCAGAGTTCTTTTAGGCCAAAAGAGGGGCAATGGAGTTTAGGTGGGCAATGCACACCGTTGCCACAATTCCTTGTAGGGTCTTGTCAGCCTCCTCCTTCTTTACCCCACTCCAAAAATTTCACTGCTAACCCTCACCTGGGTCTCACCCTGGTGACTTTTTTTTGTCAAGCTTTGGAAAAATAAAAAGTAAATAAATTGTCAAAAAAAGATATAAGCATCTTAAAATCAGTGATTTATTCCATGATCCATTACTTATACTCTTGTGGTATTTTTCCAAAAAGAAAGAAAAGAAAAGAAAAAACCAGCTCTAGAAGTCTCACTTTGTGGACAGAATAGCTAGCTCAGAATACTCTTGTATCTTCTGTGCCTTTGAATATTTCCTGAATATGCCTCTTTAACTCTTTTATTATTTCTCAGGGACTTGTGTTATATTAGAAGTCATTTACTCTTATTCATGTCTGTTTTTTTAGCATGGTTAGGTATGAGCCATCTGAAGGACAACTCTTCTTTTCGTTCTGGCAGGACAAACATTTTAAGCAAAAGAAAAGAGTATCAGTAATCCAAATGGTTGTTTCTAAACTCTGCTTGACTATATAATGCCATTCCAGATTTAGGCCTTGTCATGACTGGCTTTTCTTGCACTGGGAAATGAATATTTAATGGTCGTCCTTCAGTGGCATAAATGTGCTGCTTAAGCTGAAGAAGTATTAGAAGCCTTTTCCCAGGAGAAGAAAGAAAATCCGGGCTGGAGTTAAGTAGCAGGCCTGCTCTGTGCTGAGCAGCTCTTCTCTCTGCAGGGAGAGGGGTCCCTGTTTCGCACCCCCTGCAATACAGTGAGCCAGCAGCTTTGGAAGCCCCTCATGCTGATCGACCAGCAGCAATGACCACTGTCCAAGTTGGGAAGTTGAAAAGAAAAAGTTTTCCTTCACTTAGCTCTTCTGCTTAATGCTTAGAAGAATCCTGTATTTATGCAACAAACCTAAACAACTTATAAAATATAAAATAGATCTTCTTTATTTTAGCCAGTGTTCTTTCCCAGGCTCTGCTAAGATGGTGGCTGCCCCAGTTTATCTCCTGGGTAGGAAACCGGGCACCACTGGAAACAATGGGCCTCAGGATACTTCCTCCTTAATTTGACCTTAGCACAGATGCCTCTTTTCTTTGGAAGCAATCACTGATCCTTAGGTGCTTGACCCTCCTTGAGTTCCTATCACATACTTTACTTATTCTTAGGAGATGAGATATTTATTATGAAGGCTCACTGTTCTATCCTCAGTGCCTCATTGTGTACATCCAATGAGAAAATAAAACAAATTTTGGGTTGAAATTGGTGTTATGATTTATATATGAGGTGTCCCCAACAGCTCATGTGTGAGACAATGCAAGAATTTAGAGGTGAAATGATTAGATCATGAGAGATATAACCTGATCATTGGATTAATCTGCAGATAGGGATTAAAACTGGGTGGTAACTATAAGCACATAAGCACCATTGGGTGTGGATGGAGGGGATAAGTCACTGGGGTCATGCCCTGGGGGCATATATTTTGCCGCTGGTGAATGGGGCTCTCTCTGCTTCCTGATGGTCTTGTGCTGAGCTGCTTCCCTCCACCACATCCTTCCACCATGACGTTCTGCCTTACCGTAGGCCCGGAGGAACAGAGTTGGCCATCTATGGACGGAGACTTCTAAAACTGTTATCACCAAATAAACTTTTCTTTCTTGAAAATTGTTCTTGTCAGATATTTTTGGTCATAACAATGAAAAAGGAGACCAAAATAATTGGTCTTGTGCAGGAATAGGATTAAAAAGAAGGAAGCAGGAGGCTTCTGAGGGCAGTTAGTGGATGAGTGAATAGGGAAAGGATACAAACTCTTTGGCTCTGGGTTTTCTCTGCATTAATTTTAGATATCACCCTATAGGTTGTCTTTGATTATTCTATTTCATTCTAAGTAGAATAAACATTTTATACCTGGTTTACGTGAGCATGCTTGGTCAAATCATGATAGTGACAGGATTAGTGGTTAGAGCTGTAGTGTTAAAACTACTGGTTTATCTTCAGACTTTACCAGAAAATGCTAAGAGAATGGCAAAGCATAATTGCAGGCCTATTGTTTTTGCTCATGAGAGAGGAAAGAGAAGTCACAGCAGTCTTCTAAGTAAAGACCTTGGCATCCATTTGTCCTCTTCCACATGTAGTCAGCCACATGAAATTATCACCAGTGGTAACTTTGATAATAGATCTGAAGGGCATCTTGTCCTTTAGGGAGGAAGAAATCAAAACCAAAGCTGAGCAATCATGTTTCACAGGTTATTTTCATAGAAATTCCTTCTTCTGTGAGATATGGTAACCTGTCCTTCAGGGTCAAGACCCTTTTATTCCAATGACATAAGATATGAATCCTTAGTGATCAAAGCCTAGACCCAGAAAGCTGTGCAATCCTGATCCACTCCTTCCTAGCTGGATGGAGTTAGGAAAATGGCTTGATATCTGTTTTCTGCATCTGAAAAATGGGATTAATAATAATCATATCTATTTCATAGGATCATTATGAGTATCAAATAATTTAACACTTGGAATTAGAATAGCAATAGGCATATAGTGGGCATACTCATTAATAGAGTATCAAGTAAGAATAATCACGAGCTTGGAAGCTGATTATAGATAACCCAAGGAAGGATTTAATTATAGGAGTCACCAGGTAGAGTTGAGAGCTAGATGGAAGTGACCCAGCAAACAGATGGAGATCTTGGGGGCATGGTCTCAATGATGGATAGTTAAGATGCAGATCAACAGCTGAGGCCGGGCATCCTGCAACTCTGAAACCAGCAAGGGCTTTGTGAAGTTTCTGGATGCCAAGAGTCTTACATTTCCTAAGTATGATTTATTCTTTTTGAGATTTTACTGTGTTCTGCTGTGACATTTCCTGAGCGGCATTTGCCCTCTGTACCTTTCATCACCTCACACTTCTTGGAGGCATTTTCCTGCTCTTTGTAACCCCCTTTGACAAGAGAAATGTAACTCAGTCTCTCAGCAGTGGTCTAAGCCACACAGATATTGTGGGGCAAGGGAGATCAATTACATTTCCTGAGGTCCTCTTCAATGGTCAGTGGTGTGGTGTGGGTGGCACTGTTGCTATTCATCCTCAGAACCTGGCTGGGCGAAGGTTCTGAAAAGCAGGGAGAAGTTCAAAGGTGAACTTGGTCATGGATACCCTTCTCATCTTATAAACTGTCTAAATAGTAAGCACACTGACTGGCAGGAATTAGTACTATACTGACGGAAATTAAATTTGCCCATTGCTCGCATAATTGAGAACTATAAATATTTTAAATTATAAGATTGTGAAAATTTTCTCTATTAATGCTCTGGGAATTCTTATGTCTGTAAATGCTGGAAGATACATAGGGTTGCCTGAATATAAAATTTTTCCTTTAATATCTCTAACATCAAATATTTTTTCTTGGTTGTTTCAAAAGGCTCCAAAATTGAAAAGAGTTAATATGTGAGCAGTCACAGGAAGGAAGCTCCCCACAGTGAGTGCAGTGTAGTCCTTCTGGGAAGATGTATCTAGGAAATGGGGGATGAGCAAAAAATAAAGAGATGCAAAAATAAAACTAACTTTACACTCCATATTTATCCTCTTCCTTTGCTGAACACTGTTTTTAGTCCCCCAAAGGACATAATTTGATGTTATTGAGTAAGATTTTTTGTTTTAATTAGGTATCCTAGTCCTTGAAATTTTAGACAAATTCCCAATGTGTCTGAGATATTTAAATATGTCAAAGGAAAGGCAAAAGTAATAATAAAATAAAGATTCTGTCTCACTCAGTTTTCTGTTGCTATAACAGCATACCCAAGACTGGGTGATTTGTGAAGAAAAGAGGTTTGCTTTGTCTTATGGTTCTAGAGGCTGGGAAGTCCAAGATTGGGTGACTGTATCTGGGGTAAGGATCTTGTGCTGCTTCATAACATGGAAGAATCTGTGAGGGAAAGTTGGTAGGTGCAGAAGAGATAGCACACAAAGGCAGCCTCATTTTATAACAACCCATTCTCCCAGGAACAAATCCAGTCCTATGAGAAAGGCATTAATTAGTTCCTCTTATCAGCTTTTGAAGGCCCCCACCTCTATATACCACCACAATACCCGGTTAAATTCCAACATGAGTTTTGGAGAGACAAACCATATTTAATCCTAGCAGAGCCTAAGGCAGGTCATATTAATAGGCTTTGTTACAGGTATGTAATATTTGTACACAGAGGCAGAAAGAGAAATATTTGGTCTAATACTTTCACTCTCTAATATTCTGGCATATCTATGTATGTGTGAGTATGAGATTTTATTATACAACTGTGGAAGACACTTTTAGTATTTGTATAATATCAGATTTTACTTCTTTAATAGAAGAACTCAAACTATCCCTATTTGCGGAAAACATGATTCTATATTTAGAAGACCCTCCCCCCCCCAAAAAAAAAAAAAAAAAAAAAAACTCCACCAGAAAACTTCTAGATCTCATAAATGAATTCAGGAAAGAGCAGGAGATAAAATTAACACTCATAAACCAATTGCATTCCTATACATCAATGATGAATCTACTAAAAGAGATATTAGGAAAACTTCCCCATTCACAATAGCCTCAAAAAACATATTTGGGGATCAATCTAAAGCAAGAGGTGAAAGACCTCTACAATGAAAACTACAGAGCACTGAAAAAAGAAATTGAAGGAGACCTTAGAAGATGGAAAGATTTTCTATGTTCTTGGATAGGCAGACTTAATATTGCCAAAATGGCCATATCACCAAAAGCATTGTACATATTTAATGTAATTCCTATTAAAATCCCAATGACATTCTTCACAGAAATAGAAAAAGAAATCAGGAATTCATTTAGATAAATAAGGGATCCAGAATAGCGAAAGCAGTCCTTAGCAAGAAGAGTGACGCAGAAGGCATGGCAATAGCAGACCTTAAATTATACTACAGAGCTATAGTATCAAAAATAGCATGGTATTGGCACCAAAACAGACATGTAGACCAATGGTACAGAATAGAAGACACAGAGACAAATCCACATAAATATAGTTATCTCATACTAGACAAAGGCACCAAAAACATACATTGGAGAAAAGATAGCCTCTTCAACAAGTGGTGCTGGGAAAACTGGAAATCCCCATGTAGCAAAATGAAATTAAACACCTATCTCTCACCCTGCACAAAATTCAACTCAAAGTGGATCAAGGACTTAGGCATTAGATCCCGAGCCTAATAGAAGAAAAAGCAGGCCCAAAGCTATATCATGTCGGTTTAGGAACCAACTTCCTTAATAAGACTCCTAAGTACAAGAAGTAAAATCAAGAATCAACAAATGGGATGGAGTCAAACTAAAAAGTTTCTTCTCAGCAAAGGAAACAATCAAGAATGTGAAGAGAGAGCCTACAGAATGGGAGAAGATCTTTGCCACCTGCCCCTCAGAGCATTAATCTCCATGCACTATAAAGAACTTAAAAACTTAACACCATAAATAAATCAGTAAATACATAACCCTATTAATAAAAGGGCAAAGGTACTGAACAGGAACTTCATAGAAGAGGAAATACAATTGGTCAACAAATATATGAAACAATGTTCAATATCTCTAGCAGTTAAAGAAATGCAAATTAAAACTATGCTGATTTCATCTCACTTCAGCCAGAATGGCAATTATCAAGAATACAAGAAAATAAATGTTGGCAAGGAAAGGGGAGAAAAAGGTACACTCATAGATTGCTGGTGGAATTGCAAATTGGTGTAACCACTCTAGAAAGCAGTAAGAAGAGTCCTCAAAAATCTAGGAATGGAACCACCATTTGACCCAGTTATCCCATTCATTGGTTTATACCCAAAGAACTTAAAATCAGCATGCTACAGTGACACAGCCACATCAATGTTTATAGAAGCTCAATTCACAATAGCTAAACTATGGAACCAGCCTAGGTGCTCTTCAACAGATAAGTGGATAAAGAAAATGTGGTATACACACACACACACACACACACACACACACACACAATGAAATACTACTCAGCCATAAAGAGAAATGAAATTTGGCATTTGCTAGTAAATGGATGGAACTGGAGAATATCATGCTAAGTGAAATAAATCAACCGTATAAAACCAGGGACGGAATATTCTCTCTGATATGCAGATGCTAACTCAAAATAAGAGGGGAGGATGCAGGGAAAAATGGAAGTACTTTGGATTAGACAAAGACAAATGAAGTGAAGGGAGGGTGGAATGGGAATAGGAAAGATAGTAGAATGAATTGGACATAACTTTCCTATGTGTATCTATGATTATGTGAATAATGTAATTCTACATCATGTACAACCAGAAAAATGAGAAGTTATACTTCATATATGTATAATATGTTAAAATACATTCTACTGTCATGTATAACTCAAAAGAACAAATATAAACGTGCAAAAAAAAAAAGAGAGGTACAAAATTTATTTGGACAGAAATGTAGCCAGATATTAAATATAAATATTTCCCAGATTTCTTTGCAGCTTGTTATCATTGTGTGTCATGATTCTGGACAAAGAAAACTAAGTAGAAGTTTCCTGGGAATTTTTCAGAAGTTTTTGTTTCTTGTTATGTGCAATGCCCCCTACTTCCTTGTCCTTTTTTTTTTTTTTTAATTGTAACTCAGCTGATGGTGCTGGAGATGGAGACCATTAGAATGGAATACTCACCTTAAGGATGGAAGACAGTAATGAGAACAAGTTCAGGACATTAATGAATTTACCTGTTAGAAGGGGAATATAATTAAATGCATATTTGTTGAATCCACTCATATTTACTATAAGGACGCCTGCAAAGCAATATAGGGAGCAATAGATCAATAGGAGAATAAGAGAAATCTCCACCCATTAAATACCAATTTCCAGGACTTATATAGGAGGTCTCAGATTTGATGCCTATTTGTAGGTCTCACACAGCTGTTTGGAGACTTAGAGGTAGATTCAGCTCTTACTACAATATCACATGTCTGTTTTTATAGTGCTTGGAAGCATTGAAGATGGAGTATATACAAACTGGGTATATTCACTTTTAGAATAATACTAGTTTTCATTTCTCCTGAGTGTGGTATCATGATAAAATTTATTAACAGGATTTTGATTTTGAGCAATATACATTTAACCAATTTATTTGATTTTTCTGTTTCCTCAGTATCTTATTATTTTGTATTCTGTGCCATACTTGAATATAATTGACAAAATTGTTTTGATGTTACTCAAAAACAAGCGGACAGATTTAGAGTATATTTTAATTAATAAATCAATAGACTTCTGATTTGTAATAGACTGTACTAGGGAGCAGGACAAGTGTGACAGTTACAGTAGAATTGAATGCGTGAGTACCAATATATATTTTTACTGTGCCAGACTCTGATGTAAGTGGTGAAATTGATGTATTGTGTCTGTTTCAGAGATTGTACTCTCCCTGCTTGTAAAACTCTGTCCCTTTGAAGTTTATGCCATGGGACCAGCTCCTCTGTTATCTACAAACTTCTGCATATGCACCTTTGCTGACAGAAGACTTTGGCCTAAGACCCAGTCTTCCTCTCTATTCCAGGCCTTGCTGTCCTCCTAGGTGATTTTTAATCTTCATGATGCAACCTCTCCAACGGCAATGTTTCTCATTCTATCATTCAATTCATAAATAGTTCAGACTATGCTTCCAAAAGATAGAAAATCTACTAAGAAACATAGTCATGACACATTAATATGAACAAACATCCAGTCATAACAGATTTCTCCATGTCTCGTTTGTTTTCAGTGTGTTTAATAAGGATCTAAATAATATCCATATGTTGCATGTTATTGATAGGACTGCTTTCTCTCTTTCAAAATTTTATTGAGAGATAAATTGCATATCATCTTAAAGACAGAAGTACACCAATCTGTGATATGTAGTCCAGTGACTTATCCATATCAAAATATAAAAAATACCCACATCCTAGATTTCCTCACACCCTCCCTTAATCAGCACTGTCTCCGGAAATCATCACTGTTCTGTCTTAAATCTGTTTTAATTTATCAGGCTTCCATTCCCCTCCAGTTCTCCATCTCTTTTCTTCTTTCTCTCTCTCTTCTTTGTTCTTGCAGTTTATATGTTGAACAAATTGGACTGTTGTATAAAGTATATCTCATATTGAAAATTTTATTAGTGACATCCTTATTGTCATTTAACATGTTTCTCTGCCCCTTATATTGCCTGTACCTTATAGTTCAGGATAAATTAGACCCAGAATACAAACTGCAAATGCAGACACACATATACAAATACACATAAATGTTTGTGTACACATGGGTGCAAATATATTTATACACATGTGTGCATGAACCATACAAACAGTTTACATACACCATATTTCAAGGTTGTAATGGGTGATATTCTATCATTATTTCTCCATTTATTGATTGTAATAATTCTATTTTAAAAATAATCTTCCTTTCAATAGCAGTTAGTTTACTCAGAATTACAGCTCAGTAGGAAAAGCAGAAAAATACTTATACTTTTCTATTTATTTACCAGTTTTCAAAATAATGAGTACATCCCTTAATATTTTCCAAAGCAACCAACAATTTCACTTTACATGTCATTAAGAAACAGACACATGAAATTAAAGTTATTTGGTATGTTCTTATTCATTACATTTATTTTTCTTATTCATACTCCATCATTGCAATAAGAATCTATCCATCAATAAGAACCTATTCAAATTGTTTCATAAGTCTTAGATATGACAATAATATTATTTTTTCTTTCTTATTTTTGGTACCAGGGATTGAACCCAGGAGTGCTTAACCACTGAGCAACATTCCCAGCACTTTTTATTTTATGTTTTATTTTGAGACAGGATCTCACTAAGTTGCTTATGGCCTTGCTAAACTGCTGTGCCCGGTCTTGAACTTGTGATCCTCCTGCTTCAACCTCCCGAGCTACTGGGATTATAGGCATGAGCCACAGCACCTGGCAACAATAGTAATTTTTAAATTTGTCCTTTTTAGTTATACATGACAGTAGAGTCTTATTGAATTAACAATAATAATTTTGATATATGTACGTATATTTACTTTCTGTTGTGATATTGGAGGCTTGTCTTGTATATTTCCTGTCCCAGATTCAGAATCAGCCATTTCACCAGGGAGCCTATATAAAAAAGATATTTTTACATGGGAATTATACCTGGTAGTGCTGATAATCTATCAGCAAAACATATCAAGTAAAAATAGATGATGTAGGAAGCAGAGGAAAGAATGGCTTATCTGTCTTTGAATAGGCAAAGGGGCTAGAATCTGGTTTGAGGATTGGATTTTGTTGGGGAACATATCAATAGTTCTCTAATAACAGGAATGTATTAGGCAATGTTCTAGAGACAGAAACAATAGTGTGTGTGTGTGTGTGTGTGTGTGTGTGTTTTGTGTGTGTGTGTGTAGGAAGGAGAGAAAGAGACAAAGAATATGAATTAGAGAAACTTTAAAGAAATGGTTCACACCATTGTAAAGGCTGGCAAGTCCAAACTCTGGAGGACAGACTGGAAGATTAAACACCTAAGAAAGAGTTGATGTTTCAGTTCAGACTGGAAGCAGAATTTCCTGTTCCTCAGTGGAGTTAAGCCTTATTTTTTCTTTTTTTTTTTTCCTTGAAGGCCTTCAACTAATAAAATGAGGTGTATCTATCTTATGAAGGAATAATTGGCTTCATTCAAGATCTCCTGACTTTAAATATTAATCTCACCAAAAATATCTTCACTGAAGTATCTAGAATCATAACCAAATACCTGGGTATCATAGCACAGCCAAGTTGCCATGTAAAATTAACCATCAAGAAGATTAAAGTGCAGATCTGGCAGATAAATAGGCCTTATGAACAGTTTCTTAAACATAGAGTTACCATGTAACCCAACAATTCTATTTCTAAGTATAACTGAGAGAATTGAAAATAGTTGCTATTCAAAATCTGGTACACAGAAGTTTATAGCAACATTTTTTATAATAGCCCAAAGTGGAACCAATCCAAATGTCCATCAATTGATGAATAAATAAAATATGATATATTTATACAATGGGTTATTATTTAGTCATAATAATGAATAATATACTGATATATGTCATAATATGGGTGAAGTTCAAATACATTGTGCTAATTAAAAGAAGCCATATACAAAAGGGCTGCATTTGTGTGACATTTTCAGAATAGGAAAATCCATAGAGACAGAAAGTAAATTAGTGGTTGTCAGGAGTTAGAGGAGGAGAGGGGAATGTGGTTATGAGTGCTAATAGGCATTCAGCTTTCTTTTGGAGTCAAGAAAATGTTAATGGAATTGGACAGTGATGGTGATCATACAACTATGTGAATATAATAGACCCACTGAGTTGTTCACTTTAAAATGACTAAGATGATTGATTTTATGGTATATGAATTGTATTTCAATAAAAAAGACCAAGTTGGTTATGGTGGTAAGTTTGAAGGCATCTAAAGGAAACAGGGTCTTGTCTGCACCATTAAAAATCTAATTTCATATAAAAGGGACTCAAATAGAACCAGTATACCAGGATGAGGCAGCCTCTAGGAGCAATACAAAGATGCCCCCAGATGATCTGTGTGAGATAAAGACCAAATCATTAATTAAGTCTTTCTAGTCTCATCTTTTCCTTTGTATCTCTTGGAGTTGGAGCTCTAGCTGGATCCCAGTCCCAGTACCCTTCCCAACACAGGGACTTGGTATTTGTATTCTCTTCCCTGGGAATGCTATTCCTTTCGATTCTTGTAGATTTTAAAATCTTATAGATTTTATCTCCTGTATCATTGCCTTGGAGAAATGGTCCTATCCTAACCTTCACCATCAGGTCAGTCACCAGCTGTATGCTCTCTTGTCATCTTGAATTCTCCTTCTCTACAACTCTTACAGGTATACTTGCACACTGGTGTGATTCTTTTCATTCAGTTGACTTTTCCTGCTGGATTTTGACACGGTTGAGGATAAGTATCCTGCCTGCTTTTGTTCACCAAAATAACCTCAGCAGTTCTTAGTTCTGTCCCACAGTAAGGTTGTAGTCCAAATACAAGTACCAGGTGACTGAGTGCATAGGAAATCTAGCTGGTGATCTAGCTGTCCAAAAGTATATGTGTACCTTCTGAGAGGAAAGTCTTGTCCTTGACAGGTCTGTACACTGGTGCATCCTTTCTTTTCTCAATTTCAACAATTTGGTCATTTTATCCTCAAAGGAACCCAGTGAGGTAGTTTCATGCAGTTGTCATTTACATGCATACCACCTGCAGTGTAATATGAGGATAAAATGACTGAATGATCGCCATGCTCAATGCAAGTGTCCAGCATTGTTTTATTGGGCTGTTAGGTCATGTCCAGTTTGCTCACTCAAATACTTCATCATATTCTGCTGCCAGGTCTATAAATGTCAAATAGTAACAACCCTTGATCTCCTGGCTCAATACTAAGCATACTACCAAATAAGCCTCACTGACCTTCTTTAATAAGAGAATCTTTAATATGGATTAATCATCTTGTAATAATATATTTGTTCTTTTTATTAGAGTCCTTGGGGAATGTCTTTTACTGGTGAAATGTTATCTTACAGAGTAATAAAGTAAAACTGGGTTTTATTCTTTAATTAAAAGAGGATGAAAAGTTTTGCCTAAAATATTTGTTAAGTGCCCTCAATTTGAGCATGTATCATTTTGCATTTCTACAAGCTTTGCTATGCTTGACAATTGAACTCAAAATGAGTATGACTGCTGATGGAACATTTCTGAAGAAGACAAACAAATTGTCCAGAATAAACAAAGCCTGTGTTTACTTTCAATCGATAGCAGCTGAACACGGGGAGGTGTCACTAGCTCAAGGCATAGATCAAGCTCATTAAGTACCCTGGGCGTCTTATAAATCATGGGATGTGTCGAATCTTGAATTAAACCAAATGAGAATGGCTCAGGATTCTTCCCTTGTATCAGGCATAATCACAGACTGTTGGCACAGAGACCCTCACAGGAAGATTGAGCAAGACTCTTTTTTCCTTTAGTAGCTTCTGAACCCACGCAGTGATCAACATAGGTAATTTGCCCATTCACAGACCAAGGATTGGAGCCAAATGAACTGAGTCTGAGTCTTGGCCCCTGTATTACCTGGCCTGGTGTTGCAGATGCTCTTAGTACCTTATCCATGCCCCTCAGCATCCCCAGGATATTGCTATCAGGTGCTGTGCTTGCTGATGTCTTTCTGTGTCTCCTGCCTGGAGGCATATCTGGCTGAGAGGGTGTGTTTGGTTCAAGTACAGGCAGATCAGAAATGCAGAGAGTTAGACAGTGAGGGATAGGAGTTGGTGAGTAAATAACCTTGTTATATCACCCCTTAATGGAAAAGTTGTGTTCTGTACCTTCCTCAGAGCACCCACAACAGGATTATGCACTGGTCACCCACAGTGGTAACCCATTCATTAGCGTACACATCCTTGCTCCTCTTCCTTTCCTGGCTCACTCTTATTCACAGTACTATCTGGAATAATCTGTCCAAAATCCTAGTCTCAGTGTCTGCATTTGGAATTACACATACTGATAAGCCATGACCCTGTGGGACTTTTATTCCAAAAAGAGCTTTAAGAAGGACAGAGTTGTCTAGAGAAGTATCATAGCCTGGCAGTTAAGAGGACATTGTTCTAGAGGCAGCTGCCTGGTCAAGTTGTGACTGCCACTCGCTAGGTAGCCACCTTACTATGTTTTAGGTTCATCCTTAAAATAGGATCAATGATAATAATGTTACCTGTTTTATTGGCTTGTTTTGAGACTTAAACAAGTAACACAGCCTGCCCACTGGATTTGGGGGGTTCTGCATTCATGAGTCAATCAGCCATGGATCAAAAACAATTGGGGGAAAAATGTACATCTGTGCTGAACATGTAAAGATTTTTTTTTCTCATCATTATTCACTAAATAATATGGTATGACAACTATTATTACGAGTAATCTACAGATAAATGAAAACATATGGGAGGACATGTGTCGATTATATGCAAATACCACATCATTTTATATACAAAACATGAGAATATATGAAATTTGGTTTTCTAGGAGAATCCTGTCCCCAATCCCCTGAAAATACTGAGGGACAATTGTATATATAATTCTTTGGGAACTGCCTAGTACATGGTGTGTGCTCAATAAAGATTACTGATGGATATGGAACCTAAGATTGAGGAAGAAGTTCACAGATTACCTAGTGTGACCTCTTTGGCATAGGAAGACCAGAGAGACATGAAATGACTCACAGAGGGTTACACTGCTAAGTAGTGACCAAAGATCTCCCAACCCAGTGTTCTCTATACCACAAAATTCAGTTTCAGGATAGTACTTTTTCCAAATACTCTATTAAAAAGAAGGACCCCATATGGTCAATGTGCTGACTTTTTAAAAAAAATTATAGCTCCCAGTCTTAGTAATATTCATTCATTAACTAAGGTATATATAGATTGAATAAAATAAAAAAATGTATGTTTCTATAACACTTCACTGCTTTTAAATAATCCCTCTTCTGCATTCACCATCCCTTGCAAGCAGCATCTTCTCCTCTTAGTTTTTTTTTTTTTTTTTTTTTTTTCTACTGGGGATTGAACCCAGGGGCGCTTACCCACTGAGCCACATCCCCAGCCCTTTTTTACATTTTATTTAGAGACAAGGTCTCACTGAGTTACTCAGTGCCTCGCTAAGTTTCTGAGGCTGACTTTGAACTTGTGATTCTCCTGCCTCAGCCTCCTAAGCCATTGGGATTACAGGCGTGTGCCACGGAGCCCAGCCCTCCTCTAACTTTTGACCTTAAACCAAACAATAAAGGGGCACATCACGTGGTGATTCCAGAAGAAGTGAATTGGTGCAAAGTCCTCACTAGTAAAAGCTCTCCCTTCCATTCAGCCACTGCAATCAATAGAGGAAAGTCACATTAAAGATGACCCTCTGGCCCGTACCCTCCAGAGATGGCATGCTTCTGGCAGCAAATATGCTGCTGTATAAATACACAAAATATTACAGAAAAGAGAGAGCTCTGCCCACACATGTGAATATTTGTCAAAGAGTCATGTTTCTATTTATCTTTGAGTATGTCTGATAAAGGAAATCTGGAGAGAATCTCTTAAAAAGGGAAGCACATTGATTTGTGAAAATGGGATCATTTCATTTATTCTGTTTCAGGGAAATCTCTTTTGTTTCACAGTTACTAGATGCCACCAGATCATCAAATGGGGGAATTTCTATTCTTTTGTGTTAATTCAAGAAGAATAAACTTAACACATTGAATCTCTTTTATTCTGTACCTTTCCTTAACTACAACTGATAATTAAAACTATGACAAAATCAGTTTTTTTATTATTATTATTATTATTACTTTAAAGCTTTCATGGTAGCCAGTTCTGGTTGGATATATATCAACTATGTGCAAATGGACAATCTGTAAGACTTTTTATAATAAAATAACCTCAATCCAGCACCAAATGATGCATGGCACACATCCTAAAGCTCTCCCTTATCATTTTTATGGCTAAATTACAATGATTGAGTATGAAGCTTGCCTAAGATTTCACTTCTCTTACTTCCTTGCCTTTATTTTTTTTTGTATATTAAGTTGCAGAGAAGGTTTTATTTTGCAATTCATTTTTCCTCTTGAATAGTGATTATATGAAGTTCCAGGATAATGCTGCAGTTTATAATTCTTCCAAATACGAGGAGGAGAACATGGCAATGGAATACAGAAATAGCAATAAAGAGCAGGAGCTATTTGTTCACATCTCTGGAAGAATAAGGATAGTGTAGAACATTTGCTTAATATGGGTACTAGTCTGTACATGTCCTTGTTCAAGGCTGGGTTTCCCCCCAAATCGGACACAAAGACTAGCTGAGTACAGTAGTTGGTTCTAAAGGTGATGATAGGATGCAATGATAGGAAAGTGGAGACAGGATCATGATCATGAAAATAGGAGGATGACAAGATTATGATCATGAACTAGGCACATGTCAACCAAGTTACTAGAGAAGGGCTCAATCCACTGGAACACTCTAGTACACTACATGGAGAGTGTCTTGGAATTGTCTCTATTAATATTCCCTTTGTCATCCATCCACAGGCAGAGAATCACAGGGGCTTCCTCTGAGAAAGCACTGGTGCATTTGGGACTAGTTAGCTTCAAGAGGTAATGGTTAGAATATGAAGAGCATAGCAGGGCACTGTAGCACATACATGCCTGTAATCCTAGCACTTGGGAGGCTGAGGTGGGAGGATCATGAGTTCAAAGCCAGCCTCAGCAATGGTGAGGCACTTAGCAACTCATTGAGACCCTGTCTCTAATAAAACACAAAAAAGGGCTAGGGATGTGGTCCAGTGGTCAAGTGCCCCTGAGATCAATCCTTGGTACAAAAAAAAAAAAAAAAAAAAAAAAAAAAAAAAGATGAATAGCATCTCTGATAAACCAAATTAGAGTGATAACCAATACCAGTTGAATTAAGCTAACCTACTCAGGTTCATATTCAAAACCAGGGATATTAGTCTGGCTACCAACTTCTTGGCATACTTGTCTCTCTTTCTCTGGATCATTTCTTCCTTTTTCTGCTCCTTTGTTTCTACCTTAAAAGACAAAAAAAAATTTTCTTTCCTTATAATTTCTCTAAGATTTTTTTGAGAATAGATAAACATGATTTGGAATAATAAGACACTTTGAACCAAGAGAAAATTCTTACCAAATTGATGTGAATGAATGTAATAAAAGAGAAAGTATCAGGTAAAACTCCTTACCTACCTATCCCCCCACATCAAGACTGTTGTATAGCTCTAGCTTTCTTGACAAAGAAATACACTGTATGGCAACATTAATTTTTAGTTGATAGTATATTTTGTAATTAGACTGAAAAAAAATTGTGTCTCCATTTGTTAATGGGAAACTTCTTTGGGTATATTTGGGTATTATCAGTTGTCTCATGCCTGCTCCTGAGTTAGTCACTCCATCAACCTATTCTTCCTTTGTTACTAGTGTTTCTGCCCATCTCTAATCAATTCCATTTGGCAAATATTATCCTCTAGTAGGAATGAAAATAGAAGTGAAAAAACTCTTCCTGAATGCTTCATAATCATTTCAAATACTATTCAAGCAGTTCTCAGACTGAATTCTGTTACATGTAGCAATAGTTATTGACCAGCTAGACCCAAAAGTAGTCATCTGATCCTGTTTGGTGAACTAAGTGGTAGCCTTCCATCTTCAGGCACTCTTGCACATAAATGCCACATAGGGTAAGTTCATTTTTGAGAAACCAGACTTCTATGTAAATCAGGTGATGGAGCTGTCAATTCAGTATGTGACTTTGGGACCGTCAGAGCACTGGACCTAGGCTTCTTTCTCCCAAGGTGTTAGATGGCTGAGCTTGCCAAGTTTCTAAATTTTTTTTTTAATTTTTTAAAATTCTAATTTGTTATACACATTTGCAGAGTACATTTCATTTCATATTACACATAAAAAGCACAATTTTTCAAGTTGCTGGTTTAATATAAAGTATTTTTACAATAATTGTGTCTTCATACATGAATTTAGGGTAATCGTGGATAACTCAGTCTGCCATTATTTCTATCCCCTTGTCCCCTCTCTTCCCTCCCCTCCTCTTTGTTCTATTTAAAGCTCTTTCATTCCTCTCATTCCCTTTCTCTTGCCTTTATAAAGTTAGTATCTTCATATCAAAGAGATCATTCGACCTTTGGTTTTTTGGGATTGGCTAACTTCACTTAGCATTATTTTCTCCAACTCCATCCATTTACCTGCAAATGCCATGATTTTATTCTCTTTTAGTGCTGAGTGGTGTTCCACTGTGTATATATATCAAAGTTTCCCTATCCATTCATCAGCTGATGGGCATCAGGGATGGTTCCACAATCTAGCTATTGTGAATTGTACTGAATTTAGAATCAATGTTTATAGCAGCACAATTCTAAATTCTTATATATATCTCATATGAGGCACTGGTCTTCAGACAATCTTTTTAGGCATCCACATATTTAGAATATCACTCATTTTACCACTTATTTCCAATATCTCATTTGCCTATTAACTAAACCTCTGTTGTTCAATGACGACAATTTTTGTAACCATCATTAAATCAATCAATGTCGATTGATTGCTTCCAGGGTGTGCACGCATGCACACACACACACACACACACACACACACACACAGAGAGAGAGAGAGAGAGAGAGAGAGAGAGAGAGAGAGAATTTTTAAAACTAAATTACAACCGAGGCAATATTCTAAGAAACTCATGAGTTGCTTTTTCTGGCAAAAAATTCATTATTTGAAATTTCTGATTGTTGTTAAAGTTTTGGCAGTGAATTTAATGTTCTCCACATCTAGCATTTTGCTTTTACTTTGTGAAACAGTTTACTCTAGGAATTTGTCTGAACTCATTTTGTCTATTATGTAAAAAAATCAGATTTAAAAAAATCCTGTTCCTCATCCCTCATCTCATTGCCCTTTCCATTAAATTTTGAAAGGCTATATCCCTCTATGAAGATGTAATTAAATTTTCTCATCAGTCCTTGAAAGATGTACTTTATCCTATAGATAAATTATGATGGAGTGGATTTGAATTAATCTTTGGAAACCCTTTCATATAGCATTTAGCCTACTAAGGTTGGATTAAAATTGTCCCCAAATTACTTAGCTAGGATGTCACACTATGTCTAAAAGTTATGCTAATTTTATGCTTTGGCTACAGTTGAGTTTTCAGATTCTGTATGGAGTTGAGAAAAGTATATGACCTAATGGGAATCAGTGTTTTTTGGTGAGTTTGTTCTTTGTTTTCCAACACATCACCTTACCCCCAGCCTGACTCCTAACACTACTTGTGGAAGCTGAATCCTCATCTGCAGGAGAATCCTTATCTGTGGGTGCAGAAAGTTGAATCCTAGGTGTTCTGTGGAATCATGGAAATAGATATTGGAAGTGGTTACCTCCAGCTACTGCTGAGTGTATCCTTGTGCCTCTTGGTGCACCTGTGGCTGCATAAAGGTTCTTGCCATCTCCTAAAACATCCTTCCCTCCCTTATCCATCATTCCTAATGCTTGCTATCCTCTGAGTAATGAAGAAAGCCTGAAAAGTTCAAATGCTAAATCAGTGCTAATTAGTTTCTTGTTATTTTCCCCAAAGCTACAAGTGTTTTTAAATAAAGAATTGTAAATAATATTAATTGTTGCTAGGTGTTAGAACCTCAGAACACCCTATAATTTGTATGTGTTAATGAAACACAGGAGGACATGCAGAGCAGAGGATAAGCAAGTTCCAGGGGATTTAATTTTGCTTCTGTATTTAAAAAAAAAAAAAAAAAAAGCAGAAATAATGTTGCAGGCCTCCCTCAACCTGCAAATTTGTGTCTCACCTGACAGAGTCTTCTGAGAAGAGAATGTCAGTGAAAATAAACAAATACAACACCAGGACCAGGAAATTAACCAAGTGTTGTACACATGGAAAGTTGTTCATCTCTTCCTAGAGGATGAGCGGCACATTGCATTTGCAGTGTGAAAATTAATACTTAAGTAAATTATCATCAAAATGATCATGCCCAGGAGAAAACACTGCCATAGGGACGTTATATATTAAAGGATTCTTTTTTACTTCCTCCATCTATCCATTCATCTCATAAAATATTCATTGGGCATCTACTAGGTGCTAGATACGTCTTAATCTGATGAGGCAACATACAGAAACTTCATGAAAATTTATTCTCTTTTTTCCCATGGTTGCGGGTTTCTCAAGGGTGTGGACAATATTATATGTATATAATACACCCATTTTGTAAATTTTTGAGCAGTCATAGCACCTGACTATATATGATTTATGCCTCCCCATAAACCATTGGACAAAACATAACAAAACGAAGAGCAAAAATAGGGGGTGGGGATAGAGAAAAAGAATATCTAGCTCATTTAATAGATATATTTAATAAACTTTATGTGTTGCCTTTTGACTATGCCATTTCTTGTCATTCAGTGATAGGTAATAACTAAAACACAAGGTTAAACAGAACAGAATATTAGCACATTTTTGGGTCAAGATCCCTGTCTGATATTATTTCTATTTTTATTGATTTATCTATACACTTGGATTGATTTTCTAAAGTTGGGCCAGATTCTGTTTTCTCCTCAGGAAATGATAGTGCTCTGGAATTTTAGCACAGAACATGGCATCATTCAAATTATTGAGACTCTTTGAGGCAAAATTTCAGGCCTCTTAAAGCCAAAACATGGTAGAAATGAGATCTGTCCATTCTTCTGGGAAACTTAGGAATTATTATGTCTAATGCCTTTGCCATGATTCTTGTCTGTGTAATTAAGATCTAAATATGATTCTATGTTCCTTCTACACCTAAATTTCTTATCTGGACAAATGACCCATTTGTGAAAGCTCATAGAATATCATTACAATCCTTAAAATCTCTCTAATAATATGTACCCAAAGATGGTCATATCAGCATTGCCAATAATTTTTCAAAAATATTCTTAATGTAAATAACTAGAAAATATTGTTTATTATCACTCAAGAGAAGAAAAGTAGAATAATAGACCTATAATTTTAAATAAGCACCTTCTTGTTTTTATTTAGCAAAAATATTTGCATTTTTCTTCTGCCATTTCAGCTCCTGGATATGAATAGCAGAGTCACCATCACATCGACATAATCTTGCAAACTTATGTATTCAGTGCAGAATGCAAAATGTCATGGCATTTCTTTATGAAACTTTTTTGGGCAAATTTGCTACACATCAAAGGTGAATGAAAATCAGTTCTGGAGTAGCCAGACGAAAGAAAATATACCACATCTAAAAGAAAGAGAAACTCTTATTTTTTCTTCACTCTTATCAACTTTTCTGAAGTCACTAATTATGAGCTCCAGTCCTATGAAGATGGTTCAACAGGACCCATTAAGGGTGACTTATCAAATCAAAACAAGTACAGAGTGACAGTAGAGGTAGAAGAGGAAGCAAGAGTTTCACTCCAGTATAGCACAAGAAAGCCAAGTAACATGTGATTGAGGAGGGTTATGAAATATTAGCTAAGAGTTCGAAGAATCTTTAATGAGTTTCTTTAAAATCTGTAAATTAACTGATGATTCTTCTTTTTTTGAATATTTATTTATTTTTTTAGTTGTACACAATGTCTTTATTTTTTACGTGGTGCTGAGGATCGAACCCGGGCTGCACACGAGCAAGGCGAGCACTCTACCGCTGAGCCACAACCCCAGCCTAACTGATGATTCTAATAATGAATAAGTTCTTGGAAGCCTAGAAAATCACTCACTGTATCATAGTCTTTAGAGTGAAAGTGGTTCTCAGAAATAATTTCACAGGGACTTCCTCTTAACCAAACAAGATCTACTTGCAATTCTGACAAGAAAGGGCACCTCAGATTTTTGTCTTAGTCAAAAAGAACAAAACACCTGACCGGCCACTTGATTTCCTCACATGATGGCATGTTGACACCATTACATGTGTACACACATGTGGTTTCTACATGCCAAATAGCAGAAGTCAAACAATCCATTTAATATGGTATTGCAGACAGCAATCTCAGCTGTGAGAAGTTAACTTGAAGTTATACATTGCATCAGCTTTTTAAAAAGTTACAAATGATTATAAATTTCTTTCATTTGTGATGCCACTTAGAGTCGTTTTTGACATAAGAAGCTTTACTGATAATAAGGATCAACATGAGTAGAGGGATCAAGTGTGAAAATGCTTCATTTGCTGAGTAGTGCTTTAAACTCTTGCCACACAGCGTGTAATCTCACGGCCAGCAGCATTGCTATGTATCATCTGGGAGTTTGTTAATAATAATCTCAGACCCTAGTCCATACCTACTGAGTCAAAATCTGCATTTTAACAGTGTTCTTCCTGTGCCTTTTCTGCTCATTAATGTTTAAGAATTATTCCAGTACAAATTTTTAAATAAATTGGCTGTGGATGTAAAATATAGAATTGACATGGACAGATTGAAACAGATAAAAATGTCACACCAGGAAACAACTGTGATATTGCCATTTCATGTGAACAGAAGAACAAGTGTATTTATCAGGATGAGAGGAGGTGGGTGTTTAAGTGGCGCAGTGGTATGACAAAGTGCTGCTGTGGGGGATAAGTGCAGACTTCATCATCTGGCTTCTTCCTGGTTTATCACTAACTTTGGCGTACCTTTCAAAGATCTGCTCCTTCAGGTATCCATGTATTAAGTGGGAACAATAGTTCTTTTCCTGCCTTCCCCTAAATTGAAGTTAATGAAATGTTATCTTGAAAGATAGAATTTGAATTGGTATTATTATTTAGTTACTTATTAATATTAATATCTATAAGTCAATAACATACGCATCATCTGGGACTCTGTTGTAAATGTATAATCTGAGCCTGCCCCAGATCTACAAAATCAGAATTTTCCTTTTAGCAAGATGGCCAGGTGACTGAATACTGACTGGAGTTTCAGAAGTTTGTTTGTTTGTTTGTTTGTTTTCATACTCCCTTTTTATTTATTTATATATTTTTATTTATAGTAGTAGTATGTATTACAATTCATACTGCACATATAGAGCATCTCTTTACACAAAACTGTTTGTATACAAAGTATATTCATACCATTCAAGTCTTCAATCATGCATTTAGAATAATGATATCCATCTTATTCAACCACTTTTTCTTTTTTTCCCCTCCATCTCCCCTTGCTCCCTCCTTTCCCCTCCCTCCCCTTTGACCATTCTAGTGTTCCTCTAGTCCTCCTATGTACCCCAAACCAACAATACTGTGAACCAGCCTCCTTATATCAGAGGAAACATTCGGTATTTGGATTTTTGAGATTGACTAATTTCACTTAGCATTATATTCTCCAACTTCATCCATTTACCTGCGAATGCCATTATTTATTTTCTTTTATTGCTGAGTAAAATTCCATTGTGTATATACACATTTTCTTTATCCACTCATCTACTGAGGGACATCTAGGTTGGTTCCACAACCTAGCTATTGTGAATTGTGCTGCTATAAATATTGAAGTGGCTGTGTAACTGTAATATGCTGTTTTTAAGTCCTTTGGGAATAGACCCAGGAGTGGGATGGCTGGGTCATAGGGTGGTTCCATTCCCATTTTTCCAAGAAATCTCCATACCGCTTTCCATAAGGGTTGCACCATTTTGCAGTCCCACCAGCAATGTATGAGTGTGCCTTTTTCCCCACATCCTCTCCAACATTTATTGTTGTTTGTGTTCTTGATAGCTGCCATTCTGACTGGAGTGAAATGAAATCTTAGAGTAGTTTTGATTTGCATTTATCTAATTGCCAGCAATGTTGAGCATTTTTTCATGTATTTGTTGATTAATTGTGTATCTTCTTCTGAGAAGTGTCTTTTCAATTCCTTAGCCCATTTATTGATTGGGTTACTTGTTTTTTGGTGTTAATTTTTTTGAGTTCTTTATATATTCTAGAAATTAGTGCTTTATCTGATGTGCATGTATTAAATACTTTTTCCCAATTAGTTGGCTCTCTATTCACCTCACTGATTGTTTCTTTTGCTTAGAAGAAGCTTTCTAGCTTAAATCTATCCCATTCATTATTCTTGATATTAATTCTTGCACTACAGGATTCATATTAAGGAACTTGGGGCCTAATCTGACATGTTGGAAATTGTAGCTTACTTTTTCTTCTATTAGGCGTATTGTCTCTGGTCTAATTCCTAAGTCTTTGATCCACTTTGAATTGAGTTTTGTGCATGGTGTGAGATACAGGTTTAATTTCATTTTGTTGCATATGGATTTCCAGTTTTCCCAGAACCATATGTAGAAGAGGCTATCCTTTCTCCACTGTACATTTTTGGCAAATTTGTCTAATATAAGATAGCTGAAATTATATATATTAGTCTCCGTGTCCTCAGTTCTGTACCATTGGTCTACCAGTCTGTTTTGGGGCCAAAACCATGTTGTTTTTGCTACTATTGCTCTATAGTATAATTTAAAGTCTAGTATGGTGATGCCACCTGCTTCATTTTTCTTGCTCAGGATTGCTTTAGCTATTCTGGGTCTCTTATTTTTCCAGATGAATTTCATGACTACTTTTTCTATTTCTTTGAGAAATGTCATTGGGATTTTGATTGGAATTGCATTAAATCTGTATAATGCTTTTGGTAGTATGGACATTTTGACAATATTAATTCTACCTACCCAAGAACAAGGTAGGTCTTTCCATCTTCTGAGGTCTTCTATAATTTCTTTCTTTAGTGTTCTTTAGTTTTCATTATAGAGTTGCTTCACCTCTTTCATTAAGTTGATTCCCAGGTATTTTATTTTTTTTATGCTATTGTAAATGGGGTAGTTTTCATCATTTCCCTTTCAGAGGCTTTGTCACTGATGTACAAAAATGCCTTTGACTTATGGGTATTGATTTTGTATCCTGCTACTTTGCCAAATTCATTTACTAGTTGTAAAAGTTTTCTGGTAGAGTTTTTTGGGTCTTCTAGGTATATTATCATGTCATCAGCAAATAGTGTTAATTTGAGCTCTTCTTTTCCTATCTGGATCCCTTTAATTTCTTTTGTCTGTCCAATTGCTCTGACAGGAGTTTCAAGTACTATGTTAAATAGCAGTGGTGAAAGGGGCATCCCTGTCTTATTCCAGTTTTTAGAGGGAATGCTTTCAGTTTTTCTCCATTTAAGATAATGTTAGCTTGAGGTTTTGCATAAATAGCTTTTATAATGTTAATATATGTTCCTGTGTTTTGAACATAAACGGGTGTTGTATTTTGTCAAATGCTTTTTCTGCATCTATTGAGATGATCATATGGTTTTTATCTTTAAATCTATTGATGTGATGTGTTATGTTTATTGATTTCTGAATGTTGAACCAACCTTGCATCCCTGGGATAAACCCCACTTGATCATGGTGCACTATCTTTTTGATATGTTTTTGTATTCAATTTGCCAGAATTTTGTTGAGGATTTTTGCATCTATGTTCATTAAAGATATGGGCCTGAAGTTTTCTTTTTTGGCTGTGTCTTTGCCTGGCTTTGGAGTTAATGTGATACTGGCCTCATAGAAAGAGTCTGGAAGAGCTCCCTCTTTTTCTGTTTCTTGAAATAATTTGAAGAGCATTGGTATTAGTTCTTCTTTGAAGGTCTTGTAGAACTCGGCTATAAACCCATCAGGTCCTGGACTTTCTCTTGTTGGTAGTTTTTTGATGGCTTCTTATATTTCTTCACTTGAAATTGATTTGTTTAAATTGTGTTTAGCCTCCAGTTCCAGTTTGGGCAATTCACATGACTCTAAAAATCTGTCAATGCTGTCAATATTTTCTATTTTATTAGAGTACAAGTTTTTGAAGTAATTTCTAATTATCTCCTGTATATCTGAGGTGTTTGTTGTGATATTTCCTTTTTCATCATAGGTATTAGTAATTTGAGTTTTTCTCTTCTTCTTTTTGTTAGCATCACTAAGGGTCTGTCAATTTTATTTATTTTTTCAAAGAACCAACTTTTAGTTCTGTCAATTCTTTGAATTGTTTCTTTAGTCTCAATTTTATTAATTTCAGCTCTGATTTTAATTATTTCCTGTCTTCTACTGCTCTTAGTGTTGATCGATCTGTTCTTCCTTTTCTAGTGCTTTGAATTGTGATGTTAAGTCATTTATTTGTTGGGATTTTTTTTTCTTTTAAGTAAGGTACTCAGTGCAATGAATTTCCCTCTTACTACTGCCTGTATAGTGTCCCAGAGATTTCTATACGATGTATCTGTGTTCTCATTTACCTCTAGAAATTTTTGAAATCTCCCTCCTCGATGTCTTCTTCAATCCCTTGTTCATTCAGTAGCATGTTGTTTAGCTTCTAGTTGTTGGAGTAGTTTTTTTTTTTTTTTTTTTATTTCTTGTTTTATCATTGATTTCCAATTTCATCCCATTATGGTCTGATAGAATGCAGGATAGTATCTCTATTTTTTATATTTGCTGAGAGTTGCCTTCTGACATAATATATGGTTTATTTTGGATAAGGAGCCATGTGCTGCTGAGAAGAAAGTGTATTCAATTACTGAGGGATGAAATATTCTATATGTGTCCTTTAGGTCTAAGTTATTAATTGTTTTAACGAGGCCTAAAGCTTCTTTGTTTAGCTTTTGTTTGGATGATCTATCCATTGGTGAAAGAGGTGTTTTGGAGTCCCCTAGAATAATTGTGTTGTGGTCTATTTTACTCTTGAACTTGAGAAGGGTTTGTTTGATGAATGTAGGTGCTCCATCATTTGAGGCATATAGATTTATAATTGTTATATCTTGTCGATGAATGATTCCCTGAAGTAGTAAGAAATACCCATCTTTGTCCCTTTTGATTAGCTTTGGCTTGAAGTCTACCTTATTTGATATGAGAATGGAAACCCCTGCTTGCTTCTGCAGCCCATATGAGTGATAAGACTTTTCCCAGCCTTTCACCTTCAATCTATTGATGTCTTTTTCTATGAGGTGTGTTTCTTGGAGACAGCAAATTGATGGGTCATTTCTCTTAATCCAGTCTGACATCTGTGTCTTCTGAATGGTGAGTTTAGGCCATTAACATTCAGGGTTATTATTGAGATGTTATTCTTATTTTCATCCATTTTTAATTGTATTATGTTAGTTAGCTTGATTTGTTTCTCCTCTGGTTGGTAATTCCTTTAGTTTAATATCTCCCTTTGTTAATTTTTATTGTTATTTTTCTCTTCTTCTTTGTGGAAAAATTTGCCAAGATGTTCAGAAGTGCTGGCTTTCAGGTTGTGAAATCTTTTAACTTTTGTTTTTTTGTGGAAGATTTTTATTTCTTCTTCAAATCTAAAGCTCAATTTTGCTGGATATAAGATTCTTGGTTGACATCCTTTTTTTTTCAGAGTTTGAAATATGCTATTCTAGGATCTTCTAGTTTTAAGGTCTGGGTTGAAAAATCTGAGCATAGTCTGATTGGTTTCCCCCTATATGTAATCTGCTTCCTTTCTCTCGTGGCTTTTAATATTCTCTCCTTGCCCAGTATATTAGGCATTTTCATTATAATGTGCCTTGTTTTGGATCTGTTGTGATTTTTGTACGTTTGGTGTTCGGTAAGCCTCTTGAACTTGGTTTTCCCATTCATTCCTCAAGTTTGGAAATTTTTCTGCTATTATTTTATTGAATAAATTACTCATTCCTTTGGCTTGAAACTCTGAACCTTCCTCTACCCCAGTCACTCTTAAGTTTGGTCTTTTAATGTTGTTCCATATTTCTTGCATGTTCTCTTCTTGATTTCTTACCACTTTTGCCGTGTAATCTAGATTTTCCTCCAGGATATATATTTTGTGTTCATTATCTGAGGTCCTTTCTTCCAAGTGGTCTAATCTGTTGGTGATGCTTTCAATTGAGCATTTAGTTTGGTTTATTGCTCCTTTCATTTCCAGAATTTCTGTTTGGTTTCTCTTTAGAACCTCTATCTCCCTATTGAAGTAATCTTTTGCTTCCTGTATTTGTTTTTGGAGTTCTTTGTCAAAATGCTCTTTTACTGCTTGTTTTGCTCTCTCATCTCATTTTTGAGTTCATTCTTAAGATCCATAAACATTTGGAATATGTAATTTCTAAATTCCATCTCTGGCATTTGACCAACTGTGCTTGCCATGGAATCTACTGAGGGGGTATGTTGATTTGTTTCAGTCACTTTTTTACCTTGTTTCTTCATAGTGCTTGTGTGTCTATTCTTCTAGCACTGTGGTACCTTTACTATTTTGATTTCACCTTATAGCCTTATGTTGCTCCTGTAGTACAATGCTGTCAGATCCCCTTATAAATACTTTACACTTTGCAGGAGCCCTGTTTGGGGAGATGGCTATGATTGCGGTTGACTTCAAGCAATGGAGTTTTGGACATTGCTGCCTTCCGTAGTCTCACGAGACTTGGCCCGGGATCTCGAGAGACTTGGGACGAGCACGGAGTGGGTCGGGTCCATTTTGGTTGTTGGTTGTTTGCTGGTGTGTGGTTCGTGTTAGAGTTGTTAGAGCCAGAGAGAGAAACTGACAGAATAAAGATCCTGTTTGTTTCTAGTCTGCCTCTGAACTTATTCCCGCGGCTTTGCTGCTCCAAGTAGCCATCGCTTCAGGTGACAATAACACTTCATCACAGTTTGATCACAATGTACAGATTTAGTTAACTCAGATATTGTTTCCAATTTACTCTGTATGTTTGTGTTGGGGTTTACAGTTTCATTATTGGACACAGAGATGATATGTTTAGGAAGAAGGAAGTGAGGTTATTGAGATGTTCTTTCTTAGGAAGTATGAAAATAGAATTCTATGGAAGTGGTTTAATATCAGCAGACGGGAGAGGAAAGAGAATGGAGTGAGTGATTTAGAGGGAAGACTGATTATATATAAACCAAACTTATGTGGCCATTGAGAGTAGAAAAAAAAAAGAAAGATGGAAAAGAAAATATACAAAAAAGAACAATAAAAGATAACAAAGAAATAAGAATTAGTGTAAGAGTGAGGATAGAGAAAGTGAGTCAAGACAATAGAGAGTAAACTATACATAACACCACTTTGTTGTATAGTTCAATTGCCCCAGATCTAGAAATCTAGAAATCCCAATTTCTGCGTATAACTTGTTTTTGCCTCTGACGAGTTTGCAATGACAGGGTGTAAATAGGAAAGATGAGGGAAGATGAAAAGAGACAAAAATGAGAAGGGAAGAACAGAAAGAAAGAAAAGAGGAACAAAATCAAATAAGCACACTATCAAACAGAACAAAAACAAGCAGAACAAAACAACAGCAACCAAAAAAAAAAAACCAGAGTCGAACCCAGGAACAAGTCTCAAACAAACAGGACCCTGGAGAGCCCTTCTTGTTTCCCCTTCCAGTTTAAGCCAGTTGTCCTGGATCATGCCCAGACAGTCACAGAGCACCAGTTAGTGGAGTCAAGTCTGCACCTTTGGCCAGCGGCAGAATGGCACAGCGGAAGAGTGGCTGGGGCGGGTGGCGGGCGTCAGCACGTGAATGGCACCAGGAAAGGGTTCATCCAGAAGCCACGCATTCCCCATGCCCGCCCCTAGTTGTAGCTCTCGGGGTTGCTGCACTGGCCTCAGACACGCCCTCCCCTGCTGGCTGCCTGTGTCTCACCCAGGTGTGTGCTGTTCTCAGGGCCCTGGCCAGATCTTTGGATTCCTGCAGCTGCTTTTCTTCCTTGTTTCTTTGTCCCTGTCAGTCGCGGCTTTCCTCCAAGATGGTGGTGCAATCCCCAGTCTCAACAGCAGTACCCCAGACCTGTGTGTCACTCTGAAGTGTGCAGGTCCGGTTCGGCAATTTGCGTGAAAGAAGACTATGAGGACGCTGCTCGCGTCTAGCTTCCCTTTTATTCTTCTGCGCTCTTCGATTTTAAAGCCATTGTCCGGATCCTTCCCTGACTACACAGTATTACCGTGCCTGCTGCGCCGTTAGTGCTGGTTTGATTTGTGGACTGCTCGAACTGGGCCCCCGTGCATCGGCAGACTGGAGTTCGTTGTATTTTACCATCCAGAGGTGCATGGATGTCCCAGCTCCCTCTCAGTTGCAGGAATATTGCTAGGAATGCGTTCAAACTTCCCGCTAAGCCTCTTTTAGTGACATTCTCTTGAGAGCACCTCTCTGCTGTCTGCCATCTTTCCAGTCGGTCCTCCCATTTTCTTAACCAGTGCACTCTCTATCCCTGGAGAAGTTCAGATGAAGCGTAGGTGAGCCCCAGTAAAGATGGTGGAAAGCAGAGCCATGCATATACATGGAGTTGTTAGAGCAAATGACTATCAGGGGAAGTTGTAATCTGAGATATCTATACTTCTAGCAGGAAAACTGTATCTATGTTTAAAGTAATATGACATGTGGCCAAAGGGCTTATTTATATCTTTTTCAGCTAGATATGAGGTAGACATTCGATGAAGAAATTTTGGTTCAGAAAGAAATACGTTTTATAGGTTGAGCTCTTTGCAGCTTTTGGAAAATCCCTAATATAGAAGTTTACCTAATCAGTGACTCCTTACTTGTGGTTGAAACCCTTCTTCAATTTTCATAGCAATATCTGTCACTTATGAAATTATCAATTTCAATGTTAAAGTATGTATCCACTTTCAGAGAATCCCCCAAAGAAGAAACAGTGACATGAAAAGAGAAAAAGCAGTGGGTAGATATCTTACCACACTCTTCCTTTAAAAGGAATTTAATTCTTGGTTGCATTAAGTTTTACCTGACATTATCCACTATGCATAATTTAAATCTTGTTTGTCTTTAATCAAGATGTGATTGTGAGATTGTGTTTGAAAATTTAACCCCTCCCCTTTATGAAATTAAACTTTTCAATGTAGTAAAATTTAGCAGAACTAGTGGTGGCTAAATGTATTCATCTATAAGTCAATGATTTCTCTGTCCCTCCATCATTCCATCCTTTATTCATCCATTCATGTAATGTGTGACCTCATTACCTCTCCAACAATAATGACCATCTGGTGCATAGACTAAATTAACTCCCTAGGAATGGAAAGAAATTTAGGCTTAACTTTGTCTCAATGAATTACAGGCATGTCTGCAAAACTTGGTATACTCATTTTGATGATTTGCTCATCTCCCGCTGAGGGAGCTAACACTGATCTTCAGTGTATGTAGCAAAAGGTCATCCATTTGATCTCTTCTTTGTGGATCAAGGATGATACTGGTTGGATTAATGCAGTGATCACTGGGAAATGTGTACAAATAACTCACTTCTTGGGACCTAAGCTGTCAGATATCTCTTTGTAGACTGGCTGTTCCTCATCTTGTTCCTTTTTCTCATTTCTATAATAGACTCCAGTTGATAAAACTCTTCATGTTGATTGATGGACCACAAAGCAAAACCAGTCTCAGGCCACAAGTAGCAATTCTTGAACCTGGAAAATATGACTCCAATCAAATTCCTTTTCCTTTCTTGCTTTCCTTTATTTAGTTGTTTCTACAGGGTGCATCCTCCAGACATCTCTTTCTTAGTCATTATCCCTTAATTAATTCCCTTGTTAAATATAAAGTGTGCATTAGGCTTGACTAATGTCTTCCTTTGTGTCTAAGGAAGGAAGAATTTATTACCTTTACATATTGACTCAAGCTGTATGATCACAAATCATTTGTTTAAAGCCCTCATTCTTTACAAACCATACTGCAGTTTAGGCCCAAAGCAACTGTCAAGAGTATCTCACCTGCCTCTCATAAATGTGATATGGAGTCAGGTGTTTGTACATATAATTGGTTTAAGAAGTGGCTGTATTCACATGGAAGCCCATCTTTTTCTTATGTGCTGTTTTCAAGTTCACACCACGGAATTATGGAGGGGTTGAAATGGAATTGTCCAATTTGTAGAGAGAACATGTTGACATTTTAAGGGACAGAACAGAGGTGTCAAAAATGTGCTGGCATGAAATCTGCATAGTGTTGGTAACCTAGCAATCTGCTCCCTCTCCAATTATGTGGTTCTGTGACAGATTAGTAAACACAGAGAAGAACCTCAGCTCATCCCAGAGGAGAGAATCAATGCTGAATATGAAGGGATACAGCCTGGGCTACAATTATTTCCTGCAGTAAGTTAAAAAAAAAAAAAAAGAGAGAGAAGAAGAAAGAAAGAAAAGAAAAAGCCTTGATCGGAATACAGTTTCAGAACAGTGAAACTCAAGGTATGACTAAGAAGGCCAGTAACAGTAATGGAAATTTGTTAAAAATGCAAATCCTTCTGCCCTACCCCAGACCCACTGAATCAGAAACTCGAGTGGTTAGGCCCAATACAGGATTTGCAGGCAACTAAAGTTTGACAAACATTAATAGGACATAGTTTTTCTTCTCTTATTTGGGATAAAGTCACACTGATCCTTAGTTTGAGGGCAGATTAATACTGTCAAGACCTGGTAGGAGATCCTGGAAGGGTTTTCATATTGTGGTGATGCTGAAAAAATTTCTCATCTATAAACAGTCCTTTCTCAAGGACTGAAGATGCTCAAAATGAATTTTTCTCCTCCTTTCTCCTTCCTCCTTTGACCTCACTGACTATTCTGCAGCAAAGAGTATTTAGAATTTTGAGTCAGATCAGGGATTGTATTTGAGCTTTTCCTTAGTCACTGTGTGACCCTGAGGAGTTTATTCATTCCTTTAGGAGACAAAAATAATATTAATAATGCCCCCTTTCTGTATTACTTTGTTATAATGAAATACAGTAAAGTCCATGTGTATTAGTCCATTTTGCATTGCTATGATGAAATAGCTAGGAACTTGTTTAAATAAAAGAGGTTTATTTAGCTCATAGTTCTGAAGATTCAAGAGGATGGTGCTGGCATTTGTCCAGTTGTGGTGATAGGCTTCTGGCCACATCACCACTTGACAGATGGCATCATGGTTGGAGCATAAGCCAGAGGGAGAGATCACATGGTAAGATAGGGCTTGAGAGATTCAAGATCGTGTTCTATTTTTTTTTTTTTTTTTTATAACAACTGGCTGTCACGATAACTAACAGGGGTCCTGAGAGAATTACATTAATCCCTTCCAAGGGCAGTGCCCATAATAACCTAGTAATCTTGCACTAGGCCCCACCTCTTACACGTTCCATTACCTTCACACATCACCCCACTGAGGACCAAATTTTCAGCATGTGAACTTTTGGGGGACATACTCAAACCGTATCCAAACCATAGTGCCCTGTTTCCTAGAAGCTACAGAATTTATTAGGTTAGTATCTATCTTCCTCTGGAAGTTAGACTCCCAAATTTCTAATTAAGAGAGAAATGGAGATTCAACATATTGTTAAGGAAGTCAGAGATTGACTTAAAACCATGAAGACTTAACAACCCCTACTTGGATTTATCATAAAAACCTTTACATGGAGCTGATTCTATGTGGGGCCTCTCAGTATACATGGAAGAGTCCCTGCAGACACTGCCTTCTTCTTATGTGGCCAATCCCTGAATTTCTTCCAGTTGTGTATCCTTCACAGCCCCTTCCTTAACTCCAAGCCAAGTCTCAGAGGAATTTTTTCTCCCCTTCTTGCAACTTTCCAAGGATTTACCTGCTTTTCCTTCTTCCTCTTACCAAGACTGATGGGACTTGACCAAATGCACTGTTTCCTCTAACATTATCCCCCAAAAAAACCCAGACTTATTTCACAGAAAAACTTCACTGCCAGCCATACTCAGGTAAATAACAATCACGATTAACATTTTCTGTAGGTTCTCCAGAGGCAGACCACTCTGATATGAAGAGTTAGAGGAAAACTCCTTAGTAGGAATTGGTCCCAGTGGGTGAAAAAACAATCAGGTGAGATGTGAGGAATTAAGCATGAAGGGGGAAAGTGAATGTCAGTAAAAACCCCAGATAACTGCTCAAACCTTAGGAAGATTCTCTGAACAATAATAGTCGTACTTGAGCTTTGTTCCCACCTGGGCAAGAGTGTAGGAATATTCATGCCCCTACCTCTCTGCCTCACTCATCAGTCAGTGGTAAAGGGCTGTCCCTGGGGGATTTGACTCCCAGATTCCTTGCTCTCAGTGTACACTGGAAGAGTGGGTTCCAGCATTCTGGGTGGCTGTGCTGTGACAATCACTGGGGAGGTACAAATGGGAGTTTGGAGATGGTAATGAATGAGACACCAAAATCCTAATATTCTCTAGAGTTCCTGCATAAAGCCCTGTGGTCTTTCAGATACACTCTCTTTTACTTCATTTCTATGTGCACAGGGCTCTTCTCTTTATTTAGACTCCATCAGTCTGGAAGGCCCTTCCTGAAGACACAGTTAGGACTGGCAATGGCTACAAGCTGTGGGCCTGTCAATCTCAAGTGGGTAATTTACTTCTCAGAGGATCTGAAAGGACTGACTCTTATCCCAATTTCTCTTGGGCTCTGCACCAGCAAGCACCAAAGGGCATCCTTGGGCAGTCCTTAACTCTTGGTGCCAGGGATACAAAATATGCCTGATACATGTACTTAATTATGAGGAAAATGGAGAGTGATACTTACAAAATTGGAAGTGATTAAGGTCATTGAAAAGTCACCATTTTAGGGACATTTTGTTTCAGAAAAAGCTTTCATATTACATAAACTGATTTGCTGTTAGTATTTTGTTATTGTTGTTTTGTTTTGTTTTTAAACCTTTGTTTCTTCCCTATGCTTCTACGTAAAGGGAGTTTACATTCTGGAGTATGTGGGAACAGAATGAACATTCTTTTCGGTTCAGCAGGTTTATGGAGACCTGTTCTCATTTTCACATATGTAGAATTTTCAGTAAAACATTCCTAGCAGCCACATGAGCAAGTTCAGGCAAATAAGCAAGTTCTTCCCTTCACTGGCTCCAACATTTTGCATCCTAATAAATTCATAGTGGAACTAATCCAGCTGTCTTCTTGCAAAATATAAAGTTTGAAAGAGGACTGCTACTATTCATGGCTATGTAATAGTTTGTTTTATACTATGTGGAGTTGTATAGTTATAAACATAAAAGCAGCTGGCAATAAATGACTTTATGACAGCTATTTCAAAGTTATAATGAAGAAAGCAAAAAGAAACCAAGTTATGGCTTATAATTATGGTGCCTAGATGAGCTTCAACTGTGCACTCCAAACATTTTGCTGGCCGCTTCCATGACCTCATTCACAGTCTCCTATAAGTGACTTTGGCCTTCAGGTTATTTAACTATAGGTATGAGAGGTACACCATAGTGGTGTTTGCATTCTTACATGCAATTATTTTAAGGAGATAGCATCCTTTTTTATATTCACCCATGTGATGGGGAAAAATATAATTATTGATTTTTTTTGACACTGTTGAAGAGACTTTATACCAAAACACATTTTAGGGGAAGCACTTTTGCAATTTTTCCATAATTTTAAATTTATTTTCCCATTAGCCCAATGGATACATGGATTAATTTTATTTTATGAATGGATATTACCAGAATACATTAAATGTGTGACTTTTTTTCCTTTGTACTTAGTTTCCTAGGCTGGCCTTGAACTTATGATACTCCTGCCTCAGTTTCTCAAGGTTTTGAAATTGCAGGTGTTTGCCACCAAGCCCATCATTTGTAAATTTTTTTTTGGTAAAACACTGATGCTACACCAGCTGTGATGGTGCATTTCTGTAATACCAGTGACTTGGGAGGCTGAGGCAGGAGGATTGTAAGTTCAAGGCCAGTCTCAACAACTTAATGAGACCTTGTCTAGAAATAAATAGCTGAGGATTCAGCTTAGTGGTAATGTATCCCTCAGTTCCATCCCCAGTAGTAGAAAAAATAATTTACTACCTCCATGTTCATCAATGTGGTGACAGTTAAATAATTATAGTATAACCATGCCATAGGATTTGTAACTATTTTGCTTCTAAAGCAAATGACAGTTTAACATGCACTGACATGGAAAGATCTCCAAGACCCAGAACATAAAAAAGTTTTTGAGTTATAGAATCCAAAACCCAATGAATGTTCCAGTTTGTATTGAAAAATACATATGACTATATTTCTATGTCATGTAACAGTTGTTTATTCATATAGCCATTCAACAAATATTGATTGAGTTCTAAGGTCCATTCTAGGTGATGGAAATACAGCAATGAGCAAAACCAAGGTCTTCATGGGCATTTGTATCCCTGTGGGGGGAACCAAATTTGGGGAGACGGGAAACAAGTAAACAACTGTGTATCAGTGAGTGACAGGTGTTGAAAAGATGCACAAGCAGTAAACAGAGTGTCATTTAGCTAGAGATCGTGTAGGTCCTCTTTGAGGTGATGACAATTGATTAGAGATCTGAAAGGAACAAGGGAGAAATCTAGGGAAATAGTTGGTAAATGGAAGGTTCAAAGTAGAGGAGACAGCAAGACCAAAGACAGTATAATTGTATTTTGTGTATTTGAAGAAAAAAAGGCAGCATGTATGGCTGGGACAGGGTGAGCAGTGGAAAAGTGGTATCAAAGGAAGGTGGGAGAAAACCAGGAGCCACATCACCAGGGGTATGGAACTGTGGTTGTGGCTTTGAATCTTATTTAAAAAATGAGGGGAAGTGAATAGAGAGTAGAGAGGAAGAAAATGGAATAGGACTATATTTAGACTTTTGAGTATAAATTGACCCCCTTAAGTATTTTTTAAAAATTTTCCAAGGAAACTTTATATCATCATCATAAATGGAAAAACAGTATTCCTTGCTATGGTACATGCTAATCACTTATAGTTTTTATCATTGCCATTGCTACAGTACTGCTGTATAACAAAGCACTTCCTGGCCCAACACCTTGCAATGGTAAGCATTTCTTTTTTGATCATGTGCCTGTGGTTATTTGGGGGCACAGATGATGGGATCCTGCGTTCAGTTAGTGCATGTGACTTGAATCTCAGCCTTTCTGGGCCACCATGAGACATGTACTTCACCTGCCACATCCCCTCCTCATGGTTTTCCTCTAGGCTGGAGTGAAACAATTCTAACTTATAAGTTGTGTTCACAATTATCACATTGGCAAAATTGCATGATCAAGTCCATCATTGGTAGAATGATGAAAAGTGCATCCCCTTTGTCTTGCTTAGCTCAGGCTGCTATAAAAAAAACATAGACAGAATGACTTAAACAACATTTACTTCTCACAATCCTAGAGAGGAGAAATTCCTAGATCAAGGCAGCAGCAAGATTTTTGTCTGGCTAGGACTTTTTTTCTGATTTGCAGTTAGCCATATTCTTTCTCTGCCCTCACATGGCAAAGAAAGAGATCATCTCCTTCATGTCTTTTCTTATAATGGCAGTAATCCCATTAATGAGGGCTGCACCCCTCTGACTTAATCCATCCCAAAGTTTCCACATCCAGATCCCATCACAATGGGGATTAGATTTCAACAAATGAATTGGGGGAAAGGTACACATATTCAGTTCATAGTACTATCTTAGTGGAGTCTCTTAGTTCCTGCTGCTATAATAATTAATTATAGATTGGATGATTTAAACATTTATTTCTCACAGCTCTTAAAGCTGATAAGTCTGAGATCAGCATGCTGCCATTGTCGGGTTATGATTAGAGCCTGTTTCAGGTTGCAGGCAGCCAAATTCTTGTTGTCCCTTCTCATGGTGTAAACAAGAGCTAGTTAGCCCTCAGACCTCTTCTTATAAAAATATTAATCCCATTTATGAGGGCTACATTTTCCTAATCTAATTATCTCTCAAAGGCCCAATACCCAAACACTATCACAGTGGGACTGGGCTTCAATACATGGATTTGTGGTGGGTGGAGGGTTCTCAAAGTAATTATAAAATTACATGGTAAAGGGTGTGGATAGGAGAGATGAAGACTTGGGAACAATGATAGAGTATGTCACAATAATACGTATGTATTACATTTGAAAAGGCAATGCCAATCTGTTTGCCACCTCAAAACATCTTGCACAGAGTAGGGTATGCCACACTTGGAGAAATTGTGAAGTACTCTATAACCTAGATAAGGGAATCATGGCAAAACCCACTATGCTGATAACCAATGTCTGAAGACAAAGAACATTACTCTGAATTTCATTGTTTCTAAATTGCAGTTTTTCTCAAACTCTAACTCCTTTGAAAGTGGAATGCCTGGGGTATTTTTCAGTAAAACATAGTTGTGATAAATATTCATTTCCTGTGCACATGTGCCTTTAGCTGTCATTCCTGGTGGATTAACTGGACAACTATAACCTCTTGACTTTCAGCCAATGAACCAGTTAAGGGCTGTTTGAGGAGGAGGTGTACATCTTGACAGCACTACCATGAGCAAAGAAGCAGCTAGACACAGATATTAGGGATATGGTAGAGGTTTGGAATAAAAAGTCCAGAGCCAAAGTTGAACATACACTAAGGACTGGCTCAACACCATTCTTTTTTTTTTTTTTTTTTTTTTTGTGGTACCAGGGATTGAACTCAGGGGCACTCGACCACTGGGCCACATCCCCAGCCCTTTTTTTTTTTTTTTTTTTGTATTTTATTTAGAGACAGGGTCTCACTGAGTTGCTAAGTGCCTCGCCATTGCTAAGGCTGGCTTTGAACTCGCGATCCTCCTGCCTCAGCCTCCCAAGTGCTGGGATTACAGGCGTGCGCCACCACGCCCAGCTCAACACCATTCTTGACACTGAAAGGATAGAACTGTGGAAAACTATGACTCTGAGTCAAAAAGTGACTCAAAAGTACTAGGCTCTGATATGAGGCAGTTTTAGGAAATAATCCATCTCCTTTTTAATCACACTAAGAGAGAGGAATGTACTTTCAGTAACTATCTGAACAAATTAAAAATAGTCATTTCAATGACTATGCAATAAAAGTCCTAAATTATAAGAAAATGTCTATTACGTTTTAACTTATGGAGCATTTTATTTCTGTGTAGTACACAAAATAACACAAAATAATGTGTTTCTTACAATTGACAGCTTCGTCAATTCAGTGATATGTGATATATAATTAAAAACACTTAAATGGAAGATGTATCAGTTAGTGTTATTTGCTTGCAAATAATGTTAGATCCAACTAAAACTGCCAAAGTGATAAAAGATATGCACTGGCTCAGCAATTGAAAGATTCCTGAGGTTTGGAGCACTTTACAGTTGATTTATGCCAATTGGTCAATGATATCAGAACTCTGCATCTTTTCATCCTTGTGGCTAAGTGGTGCTGTATGCTACTTACTTAGGTCAATCAACACTTTCCCTTAGAGCTAAGGGATATGGAGTCTGTACTACTCATATTGCAAGACTGCTGTGTAGGAGTGGATGATATGACTATGTATAAGGACCAGAGGAGAAAAATTCCCTAGATTCTCATCAAAAGTCAGAAAGAAAGTGGTGGTTATGCTTTTGGCTTTGTGTTTGTTACCTTGGTTTTAAGACACTTTAAGGGTCAAGACAGAGGGCTTTCCTTTCTTGCCCTCAACTTACTGAAACAGAAAGGAGAGAAATGGAGACACTCAACAGGATGGAAGAAAGAATCCATAGGCTTAAGGATTTCAGTATTTTCACAAGTGCTTTGAACCAACATGCTGGGCTAAGGAAGTATTTTCCAGTTGGTGGCCCAATCTATAATTTCACAAAAGAAAAATCCTCTCTGCACACCATGTCATATGATTATTTTTTGTTCTTCAAAAAAGCAAACAGTTTTGAAGAAAACTTTGTTAAAAGTCAAATTCTACAAAGCAACTTTCTAGTGGCTATATGATCGGACCTGATTAGCACAGAGACTTCTATAAAATAAGGGCATCCATGCATCTCACTTCTGGTGGCCCCACCAGAAATTTGTTGTCACAGAGAACACAGACTCTGTGATGCAAAATCCCTTAGTTGAGTGTTTGTACTTGTGCGCTCTCTCTCTCTCTTTCTCTCTTCCCCCACCCTTTCTTTCCTCATTCTCTTTTGTGTCTCCCTTTCTCATAAGTAATAAAAAGTGATTCATGGAGGAGATTTAGTTTAGATGAATTATGTGCAAACTTATTTTATGTAAGATGAATTTTTCCATGATATTGTATTTTCATGTCTGCTTTATCATTGCCTTTTTGTTTGAGTTAACACAATAATATTACCAAAGTCATCCTCCATTACATTACCATTTGCCTTCACATTTAAGCCAGCGATCTCATCTTCAGATGAAGCTATTTGTCCTCGTTAAAACAGGCAAGGCAGTTGGTATATTCAGACTCAATTATTTAGTTGCATGATTGATTCCAAGATAGAATTGGGAGCTGAAGCAAATGGAAGTTGCCATTAACTTCTCAGTATGTTCTCTCTTCCGCTATTTATGATGGAAAAAGAGTGCTTATAAATGGACCCAAGAGGGAAGCAGAGGTAGTTAACTCAGATCAATTCCCCAGGAAGCAGACTCTGAGACAGAGTTTAGGGTGCTGGATGTCTATTAAGGAATCAACACCTGGGGAAGAGAGAGAAAAGAGGCAGGAGAGGGAAGAGAGAGGAAGGTATCAGGAGTGGGCTGAGGAAGAGGATCTATGATACAGGTCCAGTGCCAAGACCCTGCTATCCCATGGGGAGCTCTGTAACTACAAGGGCCTTTCATTATTGCATTGATTGAACTAAGATGAACAGGCCTTTTTATCCTTCATTGATCAGTTAGTTATGGTGGGATGTCCTAGAGGGACATGATCCTGAGTGAGGTGGATTGGCAGCCAAGGCAATCCTTGAAAAGGCCCAGTTGAAGGTGATCTGCTGAAAGTACTCCCAGGTTTTAGGCCCTCAAGTCTAGAGCAGTGGTTCTCAACCAAGGGTGGTTTTCTCCCTTAGAGGATATTTTGCGATGTGAATATTTTTTTAAAAGTTTTTTTTTTTTTTTTTATAGTTCTAGATGGACAGAATGCCTTTATTTTATTTGTTCATTTTTTTAAAAATGTGGTGCTAAGGCTCGAACCCAGTGCCTCACACATGATAGGCAAATGTTCTACCACTGAGTTACAGACCCAGCCCCTGTAAATATTATGATTGTCACAATTAGAAAAATGCTACTTCCATCTAGTAGGTAGTGTCCAGAGATGTTGCTAAAAATGCACAGGATGGCCTCTAGGATCAAATAATTACCTGATCCATCAATAGTGCCAAGGTAGGAAAGCCCTGCTCTTGGGCAAGTCCCTCTTTCAGACAATGTGGACAACATCACTGTCTACTCCAGGAATCATTAATAGTTCAAGATATTACTGCTTGTGGACACCATGATCTGTTCCTTGTTCCTTTTAAGCCTCCAGCAAACCCATGGAGGTGGGTCTCATGATACACCTTTACTAATGAGGAAACTCAGAGCAATTAAGGAAACTGCCCTGCCTCAAGACCTGGAAGGACACTGATGTAGGATTTAAAGTGGGTCTGCTTATTGAAACATTGCATTATCTTCTGCTGTCCCATTGAAGGTATTCAGAACATATCACCTCCAAATACACCCCTCCACCATATTGACTATTCTGAGTTAAATGTTCTGGTAAAAGAAAATTTCAAATTTCCCTCTTAGAAGCAACAGATGAAATTCTGATATGAGAGATGTCTCTATACCAGAAGGAGAATAAAGACCAGGAGCTGAGGCCAAGGGAAATATCTAAAATCTATGCTAACTAACCTTGTCTTCCTAGTGACCTCTCCACCCACTTACCTACTCTACCCAAACCCCTTTGCTTTGTCACATTTTCAAACTCACTAATCTTTGTTCAAGTCAGCATGCAAGTATTCAACTCTAATAGCATCTTGGGGTCACTATTTCCTATGAAAGCTCTGATGCCACATAAAACTTGTATTAAATAAATTTGCATGACTTTCTTCTGATGATCTGTCTTATGTCAATTCAGTTCTCAGCACAAGCTGTAAAATTTTAAGGTAGCAGAGGAAAAATGTTGTCTCCCCTGTTACTAGGTGGCTTGAGGTATCAGTTCTCAAACCGTTCTTTTTCTCTAACCCCGAAGGATGATGCTCACATGTTCAATTTGCTCCCATAGAATTCCTGGAGTTTGAGCTATAAGCTTAACTCTCTCTATAAAACTTCAAAGATGCAGTGGGACATGAGTGACACAGTACAAATTATAGGGATAACCCTGAATCTTCTATAGTTTGTATTTCAGTAGACCATTCCCAAACTCTGAACTCTTACTATCAGTAACAAGTTGCTTCCAGTGAGCTTGCAGTTGATACTGAGAGTATGACCTTTTGGTAAACTGGGTGAATGTGTAAAGAGATGACTGTGTTTTCATAATTTGCTTCAAACTATTGCTTCTGTGTCATTTGGGTTACACTAAGCTAGTCAAGAACATTCTGATTTATATTAGTACCTCCAAAACCCTTGTGAAGGATAGCTGGGGGAGGGCCCAAGGGTATAGTTCTTGCTACCTCCAGTCCCATGAAAATAAGTAAGTACATAAATAAAAATAACCCTGGAACCAAAACAGTTCAGTACAATTAAAAAAAAATGGCATCAACTATGTTCCTGAAATTTTCCTATTTTCTTATTATAAACATTAGTGTTTACTAGTAAAAATTTCTGCAGGAGCAGAAAACAAAATCTATCATTTTATGAACATGTAGTTGAGCTTAATAGAGTCACTTATTACCCTCTTTAAAACAAAATCACAAATTTTGGGGGTTTCAGTAAGACATCATCTAAAAGGACTAAACATCTGGTCTATAAAATGTTATACAGAATAAAGTCCAATACACATTAACCAAAAGATAGAAAGAAAAACAACTTAGATATTTTGTTAGTAATTATTATTGACCTTAACAATAATGTTAGTTATTAGGGTTAACAGCAGCTGCAGTTTTTACAGTCTACCAGATAATTTTTTTTCTTTCTTTTTTTTATTTATAATAGTAGTATGTATTACAATTCATAATGCACATATATAGCATCTTTTTACATACAACTGTTTGTATACAAAGTATATAAGTACCATTCAGATCTTCAATCATGCATTTAGGATAATGATATCCATCTCATTCAACCACCAATTTTTTTTTCCTTTCCCCCCCTCCCTCCCCTTGCTCCCTCCCTTCCCTCCCTTTCCTTTGACCATTCTAGTGTTCCTCTAATACTCCTATGTACCCCCATCCAACAACACTGTGAACTAGCCTCCTTATATCAGAGGAAACATTTGGTATTTGGATTTTTGGGATTGGCTAACTTCACCTAGCATTATATTCTCCAACTTCATCCATTTACCTGCAAATGCCATTATTTTATTCTCTTTTATTGCTGAGTAAAATTCCATTTTGTATATATACCACATTTTCTTTATCCACTCATCTACTGAGGGACATCTAGGTTGGTTCCACAACCTACCTATTGTGAATTGTGCTGCTATAAACATTGAAGTGGTACATTTTACTTTAAATTAGGCTTTCTAACTGTAGAAAGTGATCTGGGTGTGGCAATGTCTTTCACCTATGCACTTCTGTGTAAATTCAATCAAGTTGTTTTAATCTTTCTCATTTTCATTTTTTTTTTTTTTTTTTTTTTTTTTTTTTTTGTGGTACCGGGGATTTAACTCAGGGGCACTCGACCACTGGGCCACATCCCCAGCCCTTTTTTGTGTTTTTTAATTAGAAACAGGGTCTCACTAAGTTGTTAAGTGCCTCGCCATTGCTGAGGCTGGCTTTGAACTCGTGATCCTCCTGCCTCAGCCTCCCAAAGTGCTGGGATTACAGGCATGTGCCACCGTGCCCATTTTCATATTTTTCATTTGCATATTTTTCAATTTTACAAAACCATCAATATAGAAATGTGCCATGGCAATTAATGATAGAATTTTTAAAAATTCTCTGGTGCCAAAAAGGTGAAAAATATGAAGATGAGAAAGATTAAAACAACTTGATTGAATTTACACAGAAGTGCATAGGGAAAAGACATTGCCACACCCAGATCACTTTCTACAGTTAGAAAGCCTAATTTAAAGTAAAATGTACATTTACATTTGTTCATCCATGTTTTTCAACATTTAAAAAAAATATTGCTTAGCAAACTATGATATAAACCATAATTGTCAGTGTTTAAAGATCAGCTCTCATAGTAAAAAAACAAAAAAAAAAAAAAAAAAAAACACACATATACTATATTAAGTTTATTTTAAATTTTACTGACACACAATTTACGTATAAGAATAAAACACACAATGGTTTTTATTATAAATTTTAGATAGCCAATTGATTCTCACTAAATGCTTTTGGCCAAGTTTACTAAAATTGTGTATCTGTAGCCTGGTTTCACTTTGTCCATGATATGGGTCATGAATGTTGACCGATTATTTCAGATTTCAGGCCAATATCATATAACACACAGCTGAGTAGAGATTCTCAGGAGCAACCATTCTGTGGTATTGCCACTGTACACATATGATAGACATAAATAATCTCCAGATCATAAGTAATATTAAAATGTGACAAAGTAATTAGGATGAACTCTGAATATTGGTTAATCTTTGCTTTGATATAATCTATTTCGTTGGAGATTAATGTAACTTAATTTCTTATTTTTTAATACTAATTGTTTGACAAATGGCTCACAAGTTTCCTGAAAATTTATCAGTTGGTTCTTAAGAATTAGTGAAATTGCAGATAAGGAAAATATTTCAGCTAATTAAACATCCCTATTTCCAGTGTCTCTTACTACAACTTTTATTTCTCAGGATGCAAGTAGAGGGCATCCCATTATCAAGCAAAACAATTGTTAAGATAGATGGTGTCTGGCAGATCCTTCCCTTAAAATTTATTGTTATTTTTGTGGTTTGTTCACAGGCATTTCCCTGCATCTCCACAGGCATTTATGGTAAGTGCAGCTTTTGATGATGTTTGTATTTTTTTTCTTTTTTTTATTGTTAAATTGGGGGTGGGTATTTAACTGGAAAAATAAGAAGTTCTCTGATGAACATATTTTGTTTTGAATTAAAGAGACTCAAAGTGAAGGTCAAAACCCATTAAGGCATCTCAGAGGCTATTCAGATTCTCCTCTGTTCTTGAATTTGTGAATCATTTGATACACTATATCTTGAAGACTTTGTTAAGCAAAAACTTTGTTCTACTGAGATTGATGATGTGAATCAAGCCTACTCTATCATTATTTTATTTCAAATTACAAAGTAATAGAAATATTAAAATGCATACAGATGCATATATATATATATCTTCAAATTTTTACAAAATCTAAAGTGACTTAATAAAAGCAAAGAATTTTAATAAGCTGTAAATATTTTTCCTTGTATTGATTGATTGTTTTAAGTAGTGTGTGTTTCACTTGCAGATGAAACAAAAATGTCTAATTATTTGTTTTCTCTAGTCTAAAACCCTTTAAATATATATATTTTTTACATACAGTGATTTTATTTTATTCTTTTTATCCCAGACCATTAATAACTCTGTTTTACAATATTCAGGTAAAATGGGGTGTATTTGTCATTTTAGGGTCTTCTTATCAAAGAAAAATATATAAAACATTTAATGTGGTGGATCCTAGCAGGAAAATAAAATATGCAAAACCCTGTAAAAGATAATTTAAGTTCATTACCTAGATTGATGGAAAATGTAGGAAATTTACTTTTTCTTAATCTATTATTTTTTTTGAAGGTCTTCCAACATGGAAAATTTAGGATTCAATCAAATCACATGATGAAGTATTTGGTCACACACTTAAAAATTTCAGGTGTGCCCTCTTTCTCTCCAGATTCCACTCTAGGTATCAGGATATTACTTTGTGGAAACAGGATATACAATGGGCTGGAAGGTGTTAAACTGAGCCATCTGCACAATTATCCCCATCATGGTCATTCTTACTGCCTCCCAAACATGTACTTATAAATCTTAAATATTTGCTTAAAGGAAGCATCATACACAAAGTTTTGCCTGGTAGTGTCCAACCCTTTATTTTATCTTATCCAGAGTCAAACCAGACTCTACTGCAGAAATGGTTTTCATTTTGAGAATGTTCTTGCATTCCAGTCTTGATTGTCCTTGACAAAGACCCAACTGCCTAAACCAATACTTTGCACATCATTTTCTTTGCTTATTACCTTGTCAGATTGTTGATGTCTGTTTTGTGTCTGAGAATCGTATGGTAATGTGTGAAGAACTTCAAAAGAATTTATGTAACATGGTATAATATTTAAAAAGGGAGTGGCTAGAAAAGGGAAAAAAATAAATGAAGATGAGAAGGGACCATAAAATCAGAGACTCCTGAATGGATTGTAAGACATATATCAAATCTCAAGTGGATCAAAGTCAATTTTGATCTCTGTAGGGCAGGGATTTTTCTCTACAGGGAGTGATATGGCTCAAAAGAGAAAACTGCTTTAGTATTCCATTTTGGTGAATGAAAAGAGAAAAGTGAAGACTGTTGGTTAGGACATCAATAGAATGGGTCTCTAGAGCTGGTTTGAAGGGCTGCCACCAAGCAAGCAACCTTAGTCATTTTCACAATGTTAAGGAATATAATCCTCAGACTCTAGCTACTCACCAATTTTCCCTCTATTTACCCTCAAAAGTGAGGTTCTATTAGGGTTTGGATATGAAGTGTCCCCCAAAGCTCCTGTGTTAATGCAAGAGTGAATATTCAGAAGTGAAATGATTGAATTGTGAGAGCTGTGCCCTAATCAGTCCATCCTACTTTGAATGCATTTACTGGGGGTTAACCATAAGCAGGTGGGGCATGGCTGGAAGAGGTGGGTCACTGGGAGCATGCCCCAAGGGTGCAACTTTCCTGTGGCCCCTTCTTCCCTCTTTCTCTGCTTCCAGGCCACCGTGAAGGGAGCAGCTTTTTGTTGCCACACTCTTCTGCCATGGTGTTCTACTTCACCTTGTGCCTAGAGCAATGGACTCAGCCTAAACTAAACCATGGACTAAAACCTCTGAAATCATAAATCAATAAACTTTTACTCCTCTAAGTTTGGGGGGGGGTTGTTATTTATTTATTTATTTATTTATATTTATTTATTTTTTATTGTCGGGTATTTTGTTCACACCATTGAAAAGCTGACTAATACAGGTGCCACATTGGTTAGTCCCACTGAGCCTAACACCTAGTTTTATTTTTAGCTCCATGACTTCCTGTTGCAGTAACTTTTAGATCACTCCAATTCTCTGCAGTTTATGGACCATTCAGGATTAAGCAACTTAACAATTATTTCACATGTTCTTTGTGAAGTTAAAGCTTTCTGAGTTGTCTTTGGTTCTTTCTCAGGATCCACATATCATAGAACAATTGTTTTCTTGCTCTTCTTCTGAATCTTGCTCATCTTCCTTCATTTATAAAGATGAGAATTTTTTTAAAGTCATCCTTGGATACAGAGAAAAAATTTAAAAAGCAAGCAAAGCAAACTTCCAACTCTTTATAAATCATACAAGAGTGGATTCTGAGCAAGTTTCCAGAATAACCATTTGGTTCCACTCCTTGCCCTTCTTAATCTGTACTTCAAACCTTACTAGATTACTTTTTCAAAAATGCCACTTGGTACATGTTTCCCATCTGCTCAGGTGCCTTTGATCACATTCCATTACTTGCAGGTTAATGTTCATTCTTCCTAGTCTGAACAATGGGCACTTTATATATCCTCCTAAAGTAATGTTTTCAGAATTTGTTAGATGGAGGAAGAGAAATCTCTCATTGAGATATGATGAGTTGATATGCTAAGATATTTATATATGCCTTTGCCTTTGCACCTTTAAAAGGAGGGTTTAGCAGCATACTACAGGGACACAGCCACATCAATGTTTATAGCAGCACAGTTCACAATATCTAAGCTGTGGAACCAACCTAGATGCTCTTCAGTAGATGAATGGATAAAGAAAATGTGGTATATATACAAAATGGAGTATTACTCAGCAATAAGAGAGAATAAAATCATGGCATTCACAGGTAAATGGATGAAGTTAAAGAATATAATGCTAAGTGAAGTTAGCCAATCCCAAAAACCCAAATGCCAAATGTTTTCTCTGATATAAGGAGGCCAGTTCACAATGGGGTTGGGATGGGGAGCATAGGAGGATTAGAGGAACACTAGAATGGCCAATGGGGAAGGGAGGGAGCAAAAGGGTCAAGAAAAAAAAAGATGGTAGAATGAGATGGATATCATTACCTTAAGTGCATGTATGAAGTCACAAATGGTGTGAATATACTTTGTACACAACCAAAGATATGTAAAAAATTCTCTACAAGTATAATATGAAATGTAATACATTCTGCTGTCATTTCTAACAACTTAGAATAAAAAAATGAATTCAAATAAATAAATAAAAGGTACCTGGAACCGGGAAAAAAAATACAAACAGTAGAATGACTGTTTGTATATAGTAAGTATATTTTGTCTAAGGTTTTTCTTCTAATTTTGTCATGACCAATTTTCATAGTAAGTGTTAAAAAGCAAAAAAACAAACCTATATAATTTGACTCTGTTTGTTATAAAATTGAAATTGGAAAGTTTATTAACGATGTTTTTCATTAAAGCCTAAAACAACTAAAAAAAAAAAAAAAAAGGAGGGTTTAGTTTATAGCATTTTCGAAGTTCTTTGATGAGAGAAATGATCAGTTTCTCAACTTTTTTTCTAGATTAGTGTTTTCTCCAGAATATACTTTTGAGTTGTTTCTTGGGATTTACCCATATGACACATCTTTTGTGATTCAGTGATACACAAAGTATGATCTAACAAATCTCAGAGCATGTCATATACATAATAAGGTTCAATTTTGGGTTGTTTCCTGAACTATATACCATATACCACATATACACCACACACACACACACACACACACACACACACACACACACACGCAAATGTACCAAACTCATACACACTATCACTATCACAACTGGTTTCTGTCCAGCCCAGTGCCTCAAATAAAAACATACCATGCATATCTGAACAAGTTGAAGCTTAATCTCCAGGAAATTTTCCTAACTATACCAATATTAGTGTTATTTCTTCTGAAATCCTTAAGCATTTGTATCTGGCCAATTATCAAATGTTCCCTTATTGCTCCATGGGTTTTTTGCTTATATATTCTGTATTTACAGTCAGTTTGGAATTCTTTAGAGCCAAGGGATTCAATTGTGCATCTTCTTTACATACCTAGTGCTTAGAAATTCTTTTTATGTTTTAGCTTATACATAAAATCATAAAAATTGGTAGGGTATCATGTGATGTTTTGATACATACACACATCCAGCAATGTTCAAAGTAGGGTCAACATATCTATTTCCTCTAACATCTACCACCTCTTTATGGAGAAACATTCATTTTAGCTTTTTTTGAAAAAGTTATCAATTTTTAGATTCATTCTACCCAGTTGGAATTTTTTCAATTGGCAAAAATCTATAACTGTGGGAAAAGAAATATGTTTTTAAAAAGCATTCTTAAACTGGAAATGGTATTTGTGTGTATCACAGATCTAAACTCTGTTAAGGTAAAATAGGACCATAATAACTTATTCAGCTGGACATATAGGTCAGCTGGCCAGCCTATTCTGACTTTTCCTACTGCCTTATTCTGAGTGCACTTCCTGAACAACCATCATTTCTCAGATACCTATTTGCTTTGGAGTTGCCTTAAATTTTAGATTCATGACTTACAAAGCCACTCTAGTCCTAGCTATGCAAATTTTGGGTATGGCAGAACTGTCTTTTGTAAGAGTTCAGTTATGTGAGTGCAAGAAAATCACATATCCATGTAATTTCAACACTGAGAACTACCATCTGTGAAAACCCAAATAGCATCACCACATTCAAAATGGACCAGGTCCTTCAGGTCCACTGCCAACACTTTGAGGGTCCTCATGGCCACAGCAAAAACTGCATCCTCCTACTCTTTAGTTTTATGGAGGCAAACTCTTGAATGCAGAAAAATTAGCTGAACCTTTTTGCAGGATACAGACTGAAGAATTTCCACCCTGTGGCTCAACCTGATTTAAGGAGGATACATCATTGGAATAGACCCTACCCCCTTTGAAGTTCCCTTGGAAGAGGAACCAGACTTTTCCACTCTGACTTTGAGCAGCTGCTGTGGCTGCTCCAATTGTAATGTCTCCAGGATGGTTGCACAGGTCACCAGACTGCCTGCTTACACTCAGGATGAAAAGCCACATTTGGCAAAAAACCAAAGAAAGCTCTGTTACTTTGGGAAAAATAGATCCAGGTGAGGTTTACTGGAAATCCAGATTCCTGTTAAAATTTGAATTGGCCTCTCCACCAGTCTCAGAGGGACATATTTGAGCTTCCCTGATGGACATTTCAGACCTAATGCATGCCTTCTGCCCTTTGAGCGCCATTCGGACACTCTGGTGCTAATATGTTTAACAAAAGAGGTTAGACACGATACATGCCAAAGGAATTTTTACTGAGAAGCAAATAGCACAAATAATTTCAGTACATTTATGATCATTACTATACTTTACAGATATGAAGTCCAGGCAGAAAAGTGTATCACTTGAGTACTTGAGGATTGGGAAATATTCTCTCTAGAGGTAAAAAACAACAACAACAACAACAACAACAACAACTTGAAGTTACAGATACAATTTGGCATTTTATTTCAGACATTGAGTTTATTAGCTGGAAATCCGAAGAAAAAGATAAGTGCAGCATAACTTAGCTGAAGCAGTTCCCATATTTATTCATTATACTTCTGTTATTAACAAGGAAGGGCTATTTCTATCAAATCCCCTGATTTCCCTTTGGTTTGCACCAAACAGTATCAGGCCACAACTTTCTAATTGAATCCTTCATTTATATTCAAGTTTGCTTCTAATGGGTATAAAGAAGATCAATGTGATGTTTTGTTAACTTTCTATGTACATGGCAAATATTTTAGGTACATCTGTCTAAATTTATAGATGTGATTTGGAAAGAAAATAGGATACTCTTCAATGACCACTCTAGGGCCATGCCCTCCTCTGTCAGCTTTAAATATTGAAGGATTTGAGACTGTGTGATAACCATAGCTGTGCAATTCTGGGCTTGCTGGAATAGTTCTCTTATGAATGCATTTGGGAACCAGAGGAAAATTGACAAAAATATGCACCCCTTTCTTTCATCTCCCTAACTCTGCCTGCCCCCATTCCTCTTCCTTTCTTCTCCTCTCTTTGATATTTCCATTTTCTTTGAAAACTTCCTTTCAGGTGGTCTAATAATGACTCTTTTCCCTCTCATAAAATCTCTTTTCTGACATCCTATTTTTGTAATCCTTGCCAAATTATTTCCACTATAGGAAACATTATCACTCTTGGAAATCCTTGAGTTAATCACTGGCCCTCGAAGCAAAGTAACATTTAGAATCAGTATAACTTACTTCCCTTGAGGAAATGCAGTGCTGGGGCCAAACCATTTCAAGTATATCACATTTGAATATAATTTTATGAGATAACCATTATAAGGCAATAGAGAGTTTGGGACAACAAAATTCTGGCTATTAAATTGTTTGTAACCTTCCTAGGGCTTCTGATTCAAATAGACAGTTTAAGTCAATGTGCACAGGCACATATACATTTCTATATGTATCCCACAACACACGGTACATATTTTTCTGTTGCTGTCTCAAAAGCTCATGGGTCTTTAATGTTAAAAAAAAAAAAATCAGTCTAAGCAACCAAAGTACTATCTTAACACTGGAAAATAAGTTCAAGTGTCCAACAACAATATTCATTAGTTCAGCATATGTAATAATAACAGTAAGACCCCTAGCCAGGGTTTCTCCACAGGATTTGCCGAAAGGAATAAACATCCTGAAAAACTTAGCATTCTAGTATTGTACATGCAGTGAGAAACTACCGTCCATCTCCCTGTGTTCTGTTCAAACTGGACTATTTGGAGAGTTAATTGAAAGATTAAGTGTTTTAAAAATTCATAAAGATTACAACATTATTGCTATTTGTGAGGTCAGTCTTGCAACTGTGTCAAGATGAAAAATTCCTCAAATGTTGCTACATATTGTTATGGTATATTTTTTTAAATGACCTTCCTTATAGAAGAAGCATTAAAACATTAAGCCTTTTAATGAGACAGAAAAACTATATTACTGCATTGCAGACCCTATCCATTTAGTAATAACTTTGGGAGTATCTTTAGACACCTTGGAAAATAGGAGCTCTATTAAGATCTTCCTTAAGAACTCTTTTGGAGTATGTAAGAATTGACCACACTTCAGTGTGATCACTGAAATTTTTCTATGTGCTTGCTTGTTTTTCTCATCCAGTCTTGAATGACACTCCTTTTTCATGCTCCTTGTACGTACTTGTATCTGAAGGGTGAGTTTAAATAAACATAGCTCAGCTTTCTTTAGAAAAAGCTTCAAAAATAATTTTGACAGTGAAGTCAAGTATATTTATTTCCTTAGGACAGTGATTTTCATGTCAAATCCTTTTTAGTCAATGATTCTATTTTTAAAATGTATCTTGAAATGCATTTGAAAGAGACTATATTAGTTAGGGCAAAGCTAAGCTGCTGTAACAAAGAAACTCCAAAATAGAGTGGATTAGTGACTATAGATGTTTATTTCTCTCTTTGCTAGCAGTTCCCAAGTAAGCATTCTGGTTATGGGAGGAATTTGTTTTTCCACTCCATCATTCAAGAAGCTAGGAATCTACTGTGGTATCAAGTAGTTGCTCTTCCTTCCTGAAGCCATTGTTTTCATTGACCTAACTACTCTGGTTCTCTCTGTGTGTGTGTGTGTGTACATACACAATGGGCACACCCTCTATCTCAGGATTTCAGAGTCCCTGGAATCAAAGTAACACTGAGAATTGCTATTCACTTTTTGTCAGAGAGAAATTTGTCTCATGACCAAGCTACCTAATTGCAGAGGAAGTAGAAAAATTTAGTCTAGCTTAGAATCCACGTATGTTAGTACAATTTTGTTATGTGTGAAGCAAGGGGGACATTGCATTTTGATGAACTTCTAGATTTCACCACTCAAGGGGAAAAGAACAGCAAACTAAACCATATAGATCACTCCTAGATAATTTAGGGGCAATGTCACCTACTCAGAATGGGTGCTTGTTTTGCAAGAATATTTGGTGATTTTAATAACATCAACTTTATTAAAATGTCCTTATTATCCTAAACACCCTTCTAAATTTGAATATGTGGAATTCTTTTATTTCTTTCTTTCATTTTGGTATTGGTGATTGAACTCAGAGGCACATTACTGCTAAGTCACATCCCCAGCCCTTTTTATTTTATTTTTTAAATTTTAAAATGAGGTCTCACTAAGATGCTGAGGCTGGCCTTGAATTTGCAATCCTGCATCAGCCTTCCAAGTTGCTGGTGTTGTAGGCATGTGCCACTGTATCTGTATAATATGTGGAAATCTGAAGGCATCTGAATGGTAACTTATGATTCATGTCAAACAAAATATTTAGATATTTAGATCATGCTTCAGTTATGTTTATACCTTTTGGTATCATATCCCTTGAAAAAAATGTAGACATACCAGCGGCAACTGAAATCAATACATTGAGGGTGAATAAATAATTACATCTTTTATTATGTTCTAAATTTTGCCCATTGGAGGGCAAAATCCTTGGAGGAATCAATTGCAATTTGTTTTCTAATATACCCACTAAGTCCCTGAGGCTACATCATCTATAAACAAGCGATGGGCACTGAGCAGTGGTGGATCAACATCCTGTGTATCTAAGAACTCTAGGGAAATGTCAGTGTAGGGCTGAATCTGATTGTAGTTGGGTGAAAATACTAGACGAAAAGAATCCATGATTAAATTAATATGAGCCTATAACCTCTGGATAGTCAAAAGAAGTCATTTAGAATCTTTAGAACTGAAGATAACAATTCATACCTTGTCTCCCATTTCAGCCAGAATCCACAGGGAGAGTGCCCTAAGAGTGACTCCAAATTGAACTGAAATTAACAAAATCAACCTGAAGTTTCCTCACTCTATAATGTGTTGACCTGGGTTCTTTTCTAAGTGTTCTAAATTAACCTGGCTTCACCTTACATCCCTGCGTCTTCTTCCTAAGCAACTACAGTTTTGATAGCATTCACTTTCCCTTAGATATAAAATTGGGCTTTAAGTTCTGTCCTTGTTATGTCCTAGCACCTAGAACAGTGCTGCATGCAGAAAAGGTCTTAATAAATATTTCCTGAATAACTAAGAAACAAATAGGTAGAACTTGAATTGTAAGGGATGTTATTGACCTGTCCTCTCTACTCTAGAGACCAGACTCCAGATTCAGTAACCACTGACATCTGTCACACTGTGGTTTCCTACGTTTTATTTCCTTTAAGGAATGATTTCATTTAGTTTTGATAGGCATAACAGAAAAGTCAGTTAATAACAGAGCCTACTTTTTAAAAGCAATTTTATTAAAATATAATTCACATAACATGAAGTTTTCTTTTTAAAGTGCTTTTAGTATATTCACAGAACTCTGCAACCATTATCATAATCTAAGTTTAGAAAATGTTCATCAGCCCCCAAAGAAACCCCATATTAGGTGTCACTCCTTATATGCTCTCTCCTAGCCTTGGGCAATTACTAATCTATTCCGGATCTCTGTATATTTGCCTATCCTGGATATTTCATATTTATGAAATCATAAAATGTGTGGCCTTTTGTAATAGGTTTATTTCATGTAGCATAACATTTTCATGGTTCACCCACATTATAGCACTCATTTATTCCTTTGTATTTGTATTTCATTGTATCTATATATCACATTTCATTCATTCATCAATTGGATGGATGGATATTTGAGCTGCCTTCTACTTTTTTGCTATTATGAATAATGCTTATAAGCAGTTGATGTAGATGAAATGATATCTCTGTATGTAAGTAAGTAATAAATGTGATACTGTGGCATTCTGTAATTAATTCTTAATCCTGAAACAATCCACATTTCCATTCTTTGGTCCCCAGTTTCTCCCCGCCCCCTTGATGGTTCTGATATTCTGCTGCCCATACAATGATGCAGTTTCCTGAAACATAGTGATCTGTATCACTATGTATAATCAGTCTTTGTGTATCATTGCATTAGTGGTCTCTTTGAGGTCCAGGGAACACTAGGGAAGGAGGACATATATCAATGCAGCTGTGGCCATGGGTTTCAGGGTCCTACAATTTTATATTTCTGAATCAGGAAATTACTTAATCTCTTAATGCCACCATAACCTCAATTGTGAAATGGGGATAATAATGCCTATAGCATGGGATTGTTATAAAAATTAAATTATACAAAACATCATAATGCTTATTCTGGTATCAGACAAATACAGATATACATTTAGAAATTGTTATTACTAATGTTGCTAATAGTGATATTATTTTACTTTACTTTTGCTATAGTTATGACTCTCCCATTCCTCTGAGTCCTTCAGGGCACAGTGATTTTGTGTTGTATTCACTACTATCACCTAGATTCTATAACAGTATCTTCACTGTTGAATAAATGGCTATTTGAAGGAGCCTTTACTTGTGCTCTGAATGACACTAACCAGCACTCCCTTATCCCAAGAGCCTCCTCCCTTTGTGTTGGCTTGCTTCTGTTGCTGCTTTGAAAGCCACTTGTGTATCAGCCACTTCTGGGTGCTGAAGGCAAGGCCTGCAAGTTCAACTGGAAACAAAGCCTATAATATCATGCACCATGCTTTCTGAATCGTTCCAGCTTGTTATTTAAAAAAGTAGCCAACTCATTTAAGTGCTTTCAGTTCTCTAAAATTTATTTAAGCCCTGATAATGGAAGGGAAACAATTTATCTTCTCTGTAAGCTTTCAATAAGAGAGACGAAGCGTACTCTAAAGTGAAGTTCCATGTTGTAAGACAGCAGCTTCTTATGAACAAATTCAAGTTATGTTTCTATAGATTTGATTTTTAATCTTCCTTCTCAGGAAACCGTGGGGAGTAAATAATAGTTACCTTCCCACTTGTCTTAAAAGAAGGAAGAAGCCCAGAACTTGTTTTCATTGCCCAAAATACCCTGTAAGTTTCCTTTCTTGGTTTGTTTTACTTCTAAGATGATGGGTTCTTGGAGAGGGAAGCCATTTTGGGAGCCATAGTTGATCCATATTTCTCTGGCTGAAAAAAATGAGACTAAGAATTGCCTAGCAATGTCTAGCTAGTTCATATAAAAATTGTGATTGATGCCCAGTCCAGCCAATAGGGCAGAGTAGCAAGGGTGAGATTTAGGATTCAGATGGATGAGATTACAGTCCAGGGTGGTCTATCTGATAACCTTTTATTTAAACTTTCATTTCGAGCTTCTTCATGTTAGAAATGTATATAATATCAATATGTGCCTTTTGTTATAAGAAGAAAAGAAAGGAGTTGAACTGGTGCTCTTCCATAATTGAAGAGTCCCAAAGATTTATACCAATAAGGGTTATGACTCCCTTACTCTCTCGGAAACCCCACTCCCACTTACTTCTCTCCTATCCCAGCTGCTGCTTCTAGATAAATGCTGTTTATATGGATTACCCCTATATCAGGCCATTCGGTTCACCATCTTTATTTTATAAACACTGAATTAATGCATAAAATACCTGCACATCCACATTTCTTCACATCATATTGGAACTTCTTCTATTTTATCATCAAAGCTCCTTTTATAGGTAAAGTTGATGCGTCTGTATTTTCAGGGTTTCTGGGTATATCCTATGCAAGTGAGAATATTTTTAGTTTGAATTATGTATTATATTCTAAAGCACAAGTATATCACAATCTTCTTAAAACAAATGCTTTACATTGCTTACCAGTTAAGCAATTTTATAGGCCTCCTCCAATAAATCTTCTTGTATGATTAACCCCCAGGAAGGTGCTCATCCTGTGGTTTATGGTGCCTCTGGCACACTGCCAATGCCCTCCTCCTTTGAAAAGTCAGGCATTCAACCAACCTTGCAAATGCCAGCCCTTGCATATAATTATAGGAACCTGTGAGAGTGATCACTAGCAGCTGAGGGGGCTCTAAAGCTTCTGCAAATTTTGATTCCCTTAGCAAGTCATAAAGATCTGCTGGCACTGCCATGGGGAAAGGTTAGCATCCTAAATTACAGCCTCTCAGATTTTTTCAACTTTGCAACTATTTTATCCTATCATCCATAGTGAGAAGGAGAAGTGCACAGCAATGCTGTTTCCCCATGTTGTACATAGAAGGAAACGAAGACTCATCAGCTTTTTCCATCCTTCATAAAACAATGAAAATATGCCTCATTGCCAAGATAAAACAGTGATATGCATCACGGGATCTGGGAAATGCAAAAATATATGTCTCAAAATGTTTTTCTTAGATCTCTCTGAACATGATGAAGGCAATACTGGGACCTAGGTAGTTGGGCATGTGTGGTGTGCAGGAATTATCTCAGTCTATTCCTCCTAGTGAACCTCTCTCCAAACCACCTGTCCAATCATAGAGAGAGATAAGAACTAGAAAACATGGCAAGTGTGGGAAAATGTTGTAGGAGAAGAACAGCAAGAAGAAATGGAAATACCTAAGAGCTGAAGCAAGTGGACCATAAGCTCGTGGCAGGGTAGCCATTTCCAGGCAGACAGAGATCAGCTAGAAGACGAGCTGGGACATATGGACCCATCTGTGTCCAAGAACATCTTGGCATTCCTACTGTTTCCACTTAGAATATATATATATTTTTTCTTTCCTTACACTACCAACTCCTTCTGCTTCACACCTTGTATCTCATCTGAGGCAGTACTCCTCACAGATGGGGCCAAGGATCAGTGCTCCTGAAAGTAATGAAGTAAGTGGGAAGATGAGGGTTTCTCTAATTATTTTTGTACCAGGCTCTCTTTCAGCCCCAGGACTACTTTGGCCACTTTGGCAGCCTTCATCCCACTTCTTGCCACAGGCGCATCAAAATCTCCACGTGACTTTCTTTCTAGGAGTGAACTCACTGTCCAGTGGAACTACCATGTTGGATAAACTGGTCCTGGCCTTTTCAATCCCAGTGTATTGCCATTGTATCTAGCAGTAGCCATAATTAGGAAACCCCAGGAAATGATGTGCTTGCTTAAGAAATTGAAAAAAGTGAATAAAATCAGTGAGGTTGTTTTCTTTCAGTGGGGTGGACTAAGAAAACAACCTAGCAGGGAAGTAACCAATAGTAAGAAATAGTTGTCTTGTTTCTCATGCCATTAGAAAAAAAAAACAAAGATGGTAAATAGAGACTTGGCCAGGCCTATGTAAACCAAATTTATTATGCTAATAAGAGGCCATGGCATTCATCTGGTTCCCAGTCCTAGAAGCTACATGCCCATACTTGGATTCCTCCTCCCTCCTTTTCTCTTTAACACCCTTTTTTTATAGGGTGGGAACTCTCTGTTAATGATGGAGTTACCAGATTTTCATTCTTACTTCTTGCAAGGTAAAAAGTTGGAGAGTCCCCCAGTAGTGATATGTTTTGGGAAGTCCTGTCTATAAATCTGACCATGGTTTCTTAAAGACAGAGCTATCAACATAGACTTGGAGCCTCACATTATGCCTGACTTCTCTAGCTATTTGCACTCAGCCAGTGGTGTTCTTCTTACCAGGCCTTTGTTTTAGCTGTTGGCACCTGTAGTCTGGAGAGTTTTTATTGTTCTGTTGTCATCTGAGTAACACCAAAAATATGATCTCTGGAGGCTGCTTTCCTTGACCTCCCTGCACCCATCCAAGCTTATTGCCAGTTCTTACTGAGCTCTGTGAATCTCCTTCACAGTGCTCATTATGACTAAAACTTTACATTTATTGGGGTAATTGTTTTACAAATGTTAGTGTCTAGATTTGCTCACTCTTACTTCCTAGCTCCCAGAACAGTTTTTGATGAATGGTAGTCAATATATTCTTATTAAATGAATGAATATGTTTTCCTGTAAATACAATGTTCTGTGCTTTGTTTGTTATAAATTAAAACATTTTGGATATGTTCTGTACAAGGTACAATATTTCTTTATGAGAATATGAAATGTAAGTTTCAATAAATCAAATGAAAAAACATTTTGCAATATGGACATAAAGTAAGTTAGAATTCTTATACTTCATCTCAGGGATTTATTTTTATAGTACTTACAACCAAGTGTTTTTTCTTTACTATAAACAGCCATACTTTGATTTGTATTGATCCTCCTTGCAATAATCCCAGGGTAACATTTCTGCATATCATCATCTTCCCTTGTAGGAGACCATGCCTAATGCTCTTGAGGAACCAAAAGCAGATAATCAAGCTGCTTAATGATTGGTCAAATTGTTTGCATTTTGGAATTTGTCTACATAAAGACTACTGTTAGCTGTACACATTAATTTTTTTTGCTTGCAACCTAATTACAGCAACTCACTAGTGTCTAGATTCTGAGTTAACAGTGAGGTGAGACCATGTGGCATCCCTGTCTCCTCCTCCCTGTCTAGCACAGGGCCTGCTACATGAAACATTTCTGAATAAGGTCCCATGGCACTGAAATGAATCACACATATCCTCCACATAATCTTAGCTAATAACTGACTGAAGGGTTCATGATCACCACTAAGCCTTGAGAGGACTCTTAGAAACCAACCAACACCATAACAAAAACATCTAAACACTTAGGTATCATAAATGTTACCAAGAAGAATAATGAGATTGAGTAGCAATTTTTAAAAAGGAAAATGGAGCAAATTATATCTTATGCTTGTTGTAACCAAATGTTCAGTCTTTTCTCCATGATTTTCAAATTAGTTGGTTTCCAACTTCCCATTTCAAGATTTTTTAATGTTGCTGCCTGAAGCTGTTGCTTGCAGCTACGACGCCGTGGGAGAAAACTCGGAGGCAGGATGAAAATGAAAAAGGTCTTTTAGTTTTCTTCTCTCTCCAGCTTCAGCAACCTCTCGAACTCTAACCGGCCTGACTCCTTTCAACCAGCAACTTTCTTCTTCTCCTTCCAATTTCCACTAACCAACCTCACCCGGTTATATACATTTAGCTTTAACAAGGACAAGTGCTTACAGCTTGAGCTTACAGGTGCATCACACAGTGTTCACGGGCATACAAAGATTCTTTGAATAATGTATTAATATCAGGTGGAAACTAGAACATCTTTTATGGCTCTCAGCTAACCGCAATAGCTATCTCCTTGATTAGGGCTCCTTCATTTTAATATATATTTTTAGTTGTAGGTGGACACAATACCTTTATTTTATTTGTATGTGGTGCTGAGGATTGAACCCAGTGCCTCATGCATGCCAGACAAGCATTCTACCACTGAGCCACAGCCCCAGTCCCTCAAGATTATTTTTTAAATTCCCCTAAGTTTTCTTCTTGTGACCTAATCATATTTTAAATACACAAACACACACATGTGTTAAATTATTTATTTATATATGTACATATATATACATATATGTGTCTATCACACATGTATATGAACATAAATATACACATACATTATATGCAATATGCAATATGTATTATGTAGTACATTTTATTGTATGTGTATAAATACATATTCATATATGTATACACACATACATAAAATAAAGTTATACATAATTCTAGATATCTAATTAAATTAATTACCATCCATTTCTTTCCTTAGTAATACCTGGCTTTTTATTTCTTTAAACCCAATAACTCCAAAGTAATACATTTCCATTCTTGCCTGTTATTTATGGGCATGTATGCCAGATATATTGTATGTTTTATACTAACATATTATATATAATAAAAATGCATTAGTTATTATATATGTCTTTGACTATGAGTGTGAGAGAATATGGTAAACATTTTTACCTCTCAAACATATAACATAGTCTGTAGGCAAAATTTAGGATGTTAGGATTTTCATTTTTAATCCTCATGGTATTAAATAATTGTGTTCATTTTTTCATCTTTGCTTTACAAGGTAGTGACAATGAGTTTTTTTTTTCCTACTGTCTAAAACAAGACCTCTATCACCCACACCCACTCCTACAAATGAGCTAGTTATGTCATATGAGAATAAATTAATAGTGGAGCCCTTTGACAGTTGTAGCTCAGCCATTTTCTGAGGTGCATCGAGATTTCTTAGAAATGTACCTGCAGATGTCAATTTGTTAACGATTTTCTTCCAGTGCAAAATGTTCTTACGTCCATCTCACTTACATCTGAAACAAATCTGATTATGAGACATACAGGGCTTGACAGCCAGACATTTCCTTGTTTATGAATCTATTCCTGTGAGATGCTAAATTTTTTTTAAAAAGGTCACATCTCCTAAGAGGGGATAAGGAACACAATTTATTTTGTAATAACCATCAGTGTGAAATTACATATTGTCTTTTGGAAGTGAGGGGTGGGAAAAGATGCCACGTTTATGTGCCTTTTCCATTTGTCCATGATTAGCATGTTCTGAGCATCGCAGAAGGAGCCAGAGGTACACTTTGCTTTGGGCTTGTTCAGTGTGGAATAAGGAAAGGACTATTTCACACCTTTCCTTCATACTGTTAAGACTTATATATAGATGTACAAAGCATTTTAGCCAAACAGGATAAAAAGCAAACCTCAGTGTGGCTTTTCCCTGTGGAACTTGCCAGGAAGGACAGGACACGTCAGCAAGCCTCCTGAAGGGTGGTAAATGGAAAAGAAAAAGAAAAAAAAAAAGAGTCACCATCAGCCCTTTCTTCGTTTTTAAAATACACGTGAGAATGGCTTCCTTCCCTCAGAGGCCAAATCCAGCATGCTTGGGGCTGTCAGACCTGCAGAAAAGTGCGCTCATTTGCCAAGCAGTCTGAGAGAAGACTAGCTGTAATTGGCAATCCATTTCTCCATTTCCATTGTACGGCCATCCCTGACAAATTAATCACAATCAAATGTTGGCTGCAGCGAGGGGCAACCTACATGGCAAGGAAGAAAAATGAGGCCTCACGCTGGTCTGACAGTCGAATCTTTCAACTCACCCCTTAGATTGAACAAGGGGACACTGTGGTTTGTCTGTCACTACCACCACCCGAAAACAAACTGCTCGCCCTGCAGCTTGGAGCTTGGCTGAACTATTAAGGCAATGCAGAAGGCCCACCAGTTGTCTGATCAACCAGTGCTAAGGAAAAGGGATTCATCCCTATCAAGAAGAGACACCAGGCAGTGTGGAGATTGGTGAGGACAGCCTGGCCCAGCAAAACCCTGAAGAGTAATGAGTCTGATCATTTGGAAATTGGTTAAGTTCTGTTTGGGGCTCCATTAGGGAGTATCTATCTGTTCATCTCTTACCTGTCTATCAAATCCATCAACTAGGTAGTAAGATATTTAGCTCTTTTTTTTTTTTAATAAGAAATAAGTATATTTATTGAAAGATTGACTAAATCATAATTAAGTAAAGATGAAAGCATTAACATAATTCTGTTTTTATGTAAGGGAAATAAAATGAAGAAATTGTCTGGTAAGTATATAGCCTGGGTATTTTTCTAGTAAAGGACCAGTGTGAAATATTCACAGTCTTGCCTCTTGCAAATGATCTCCATATGCTGCAGGTATCTTTGGCTTAGAGATAATGACTTCTAGAAAGTTTTTCTATTAAGCTCACATGATCCAGTCAAGTCTAAACTTATCAATTTGTTAACTGGTGAAGAAATGGAAGGTACATAAGAACTGTGTGTTTGTATACTAGATATTTAGCTCTTTTTTATTTATTTATATTTTTATTCTAATTCATTATACATGCTTGCAGAGTGCAATTCATTTCATATTACATATAAAAAGCACAATTTTTCCAGTTACTGGTTTTATATAAAGTATTTCTACTCATTTATTAGAGCTCAAGTTGGGGAAAAATTTCCCCATTCCACATATAACTAAGAATATGAAAATATCTTTGAAATTGACCTTTACACCTATGTCCTTCTGGTAGAGTTCATCATCATTACTCAAAGGAAAGAATCTTAGGTCCTCACTCTTATTTTGACCATAATTAACAAGTGTTTCTCAAGCTATAGCAAATCAGAAGATCCAGAACAATTCTAAGTGGTGGATGCTGACAATAAAAAGTAAATAATAATAAAAAAATGATGAAAAATGATAGCCAAGTTTGCTTCCCTGCCCTGCCAGTATAGAAGGAAAAACATGTGTTTTAAAATCCTGTGATGAGATTACCATGATGATGGATACTAAGTGAAAGAGTCTCTATTCACTTGTATCTCCTTTTATATTTTCAACATATGGTAGTTGGCCAAACTGTATCAAGCACCAGTAATAATGTTGCCTCTTTTTAAGTAAAGTTTACCTTTAATTTTTATAACTCTGTGAAATGATATTCATGGCTCTGCCTTCTAGCTTTCACAAAAATTGGAGCCAGGACCTTGAGAGAAGATGGTAGAATGTTTTAATTTCCAAAACAGCAAAAAAGTGATCACAGATCAGACAATAGAATTGAGGATCATTGTTTTCTTTAAATTTTTCATCCTTAACTTCCCAGATAAGTAAGTATAATAAAATATAATTAAAATGTTGGCTTTTATAAGTTTTTAAAGCCATGTTTAACACTTTATATGTCCAATACTAATTCAGACAGCTACTTTTCTTCCTACATATTTATGACTAAAAATTCTGTCATTCAAAATAATGAAGATTATCTGAGATCCAAATTACAGCAGAGAACTTTCCAGAACTGAATGTATCAGTGACTTGTCCATAGTCACACAGAAGTCAAACCATGTACCCATGAACTGATATTTAGTCTTTCTTCAGATATGCATAATTTAGCATTTCTTAATAATATGTCCCTTTTCTGCAAGGAAAAAATACATCTGAAAGTATGCACATGAATTACAATATTCTCTTTAAGGTAACTTGAAGATTTACTATAAGCAACTTGAAGATTCCAGTGCTCATTAAATCTTGGGATCCTTATTTTAACCTCTCTGCCTCTCCATCCTTCATCCTTCCAAACTTTTGTTCAAGTAAGATTTTACCAAAAAAATTAATTTACTATTTATAAGATTCAATTACTTTCATTTGTTCTTAAATTTTTGTTTATTAGCCAATCATAGTGGTGCACACCTGTAATCCCAGCAGCTAAGGAGGCTGAAGCAGGAGACTCTTGAGTTCAAAGCCAACCTCAGCAATGGTGAGGTGCTAAGCAACTCATGAGACCCTGTATCTAAATAAAATATAAAAAAGGGCTGGAGATGTGGCCCAGTGGTTGAATACCCCTGTGTTCCATCTCTACTAGCAAAAAAAAAAAAATCTGTTTACATCATGTTCAATTTATGTCCAGCTGAGATGAAAATGATTGTAACTGACTGAATTGAGATTAACTTTTAATTTAATGATGCCACTATCTCTTGGATATCTATGATTGTGCCTGACACATTATGTGTTATTTCTATCTTCACAATAATCTTGATAGATCTATACCATTTCTCCTATAGTATAGCAACCGAGCTGAGACTCTCAGAGATTATTTAACTAACATAGGCAGGGGCAGAGGTGGGATAAGACCTCACTTAGCTTCTTTCTCCAGAGATACACCTGAAAGCTGCCCTTACTTTTGTCTGATAAAGAGCAGTATCCAGTGAAATGTCCTCCTCTCCTAGAAAGGGCTATGGTTTAAGTTGCAGGATCTGTAATCATGGTTTTAATATAAGTTCATTGAAGCATCTAGTCTAGAGAATTCAAATTTTCCTTCCCTAAGGTAGACAACAGCCTCAGTAATTAGTTATCTCATAGGTTTGGAGGCTTGAAGCCCCAAGCATGGGAGACCCATGTGCAGTTGTGAGAGTTGTGCTGGAATTTGAATATTAGACAGGAGACCACTGACTTCTAACACTGACCTGTGTCTTCTGCACAATTCCAGCTCTATTACTCTGCTTTATTTAATGTACCCACATCATCACTCTGCTTTGAAATGAATATTGGGTTTAGGGAGAAAACGGAAGTCAGGAAGGTGTGTCTCTTGCTAATTGATAGTACAGGCTGTGAGCTTTCAGCAAGGAAATAGAAATAGGTTTCCAGTTGACATGCAGTTATGACTAAAACCTTTGAATCACTTCTGTGTGTTTTAATTTATCATGTTTGTTCACCTGTATCTTTAATAAGAACAGAGCATTATTAGGTCAACAGTTTTAAAGGTATTCTTATCTGTAGGTTGTTGTTAGCATCATACAACAGTTTCTTCTTCAAATTATCTGAATCTCTTTCCACTTTACATCCTGCCCCTGACACTGCCCTTTCTTCCTCTCTTCTGTGGTCTCCTTAACACATGCTATTTCCTTCTCCTTCAACACCCACTCATTCTCACACACACAAACTTATTATACAACTATTATTTGCAGGGCTATAAAATTTTTCTAGATGTTTCTAAATTGTAAAAATAGGTCAGTATGAAGATCCTCTCTCTGTTTAAATTTATCCATTACACATAATTGGGTGTTTGTGTATATTATGTATCTTTGTATAAATGCATAAACACAATTAAATGCACATATACATTCCTGTGTATTTATTCTAAATATTCTTATGGTTTCCTTTTCCAATTTTATTAGAAGCTACCCAACATTCCAGGCCGTGTTTCCAGCACTTTTTGCAAAGAAAACCTGTGAACTGTGTAGGTGACCTCATTGTGGAGGGAACTGATTAATAACTTTGCGGGTAGATACCTATGTAACACACATCTTCTACATTTTATCCCAGTACTGGATTATGTGCTTAGTTCATACAAACACATTTAATATCTCAAAGAATCTGCGTGGCAAGTACTGTGACTTTCATTAATGAGGAAACTCTGAATTGCTAAGCAGCTGGTTCAAGGTCATGCAGCGACCACAATCGCCATACAACAAGAATCATACTTAGACAACAAGAATGAAATCCTCATGGTATTTAGGGGCTTTCTTCTTATGCATTTTCAGAGTCGGCAGGGTTGCTGGAGTAAAGATATATTTCACCAGTCACCAATGGATCCATTTAACAGAGTAAAGGTAGAATGCTCAGCATTCCTTTCTAACCAGCAATGTCAGCCATGGTATAGACAGTGAGTGTGCAGATTGGTCCCACTTCTCTGTCATCTAATTTAATGAAGATTCCACTTAGTGACAGCTTATCTAGTGATTTTGGAGGCTGATTAATGAGTTGCCAGTGTTTTATTGGATATAGGTAATCAGTGGCGGGGAGAAAAGTGTCTCTAGCATCTGAGCAGCCCAGAACATTCAACAAGTGATAAATGAAACCGTCAGGGACCTTCACACGTGTGATTTATGTACATACCCTCAGGTTACTACACTTACTATAAAAACCTATTCTACAATCTTATTCAAAATACTGATATCTTTTATATTTAAGAATTCTGCTTGTGAATTATCATTAGCTTTGAGATCTTTTTGAAAGGGGCAGCCTGTGAAATTATGGTTCTAAAACTGGATGCATGTTTCCAAAAGAATTAATTACTTAAGCTTCTATAGCAAATTCACTATCATTACCAGCTCTTCTCTCTCTTGTAACCTCTGTACTCTGTTTTCCTACATGGATTACAACCTTCTCAATGCTGGCTGACCTCTCATTTCAGCTCATTTTTTAAGACAGGAATTGATTGACATTTTCACCAGTCCAACTGGCTCCCTTCATAAATCTGTAAAATAAAATTGAGCTTTCTGCTGTGTGAAATTTCTTTTTTATGAGCTTAATAGAGACATAGAAGCCCAGGGGATCACTCTGTTGACCTCATCAAGTTCCTTGCAGCAGGATGTCTCTACAAAAGTGGGTTCTTAACCCACTTTTGAGGACTATACGTGTTATGTGATAATTATAGTGTCTATCAGCAATTGCTGGGACAACTGGAATTCTAAAGGCAAACACTGGGTCTCGCAGAACTGCTTGGACATCTGAAATAGAAGAGAATCTCCTTGAACTATCTGATCCTACTCTTCAAATATCACACGTGCTCTGACTTCTTGACCCACCATTCTTCCTAAAATATATACTTTGCTTCTGAGCCTCCAGGTTTTTGTGCACACAGTTCCTGTCTGTGGGGGAATCTCTCCCTAGATGTTATCTTTTTCATGAAAGCAGCTTGCATCTCTCCTCTGCTGACCATCACCCCCTGGAATGAGACTTTCCTCCTATTCCCATTGCTATTTGCTATCTAGGGACACGTTTGACTGCCCACTTTGCACTGGGTTACAATCAGTAATTTGTGGTTGTAAATCCCATCCTATAGTTGCACACAAACTCCTTGAAAACAGGGACATGAATTGTGTATGTGGTAGGTTTCATTAAGTGTGTATTGACCTGAATAAATTCTTTGATTTGACTGGCTACTGATTCTTTTTTTTTTTTTTTTTTTTTTTTTTTTAATTTCACAATGTTTTATTTATTTACTTTTTTGGTTGATAATGATTTGCATTTTTTTTTATTATTTATTTACTTATTCATCATGCACAAGTATAGTATCTTTTTACATACAACTGCTTGTATACAAAGTATATAAGTACCATTCAGAGATTCTTACAGCCAAAGTCAGCCAACTTTTATGGAGCCCAGAAAAGACCACAGGAGAAAGTTTGACATAAGATTCTCTCTGACCCCTTTTCCCTAAAACAGTGATTTTCAACATCAGATGCCCTTGGGAATTACCTGGGAAGCTTAACAAAAATACTGATGCCTAAATCCTACCTCTACAAATTCTGCTGTAATTGTTCATAGATATGACTCAGGCATCAGCATTTGTTCTGTCTCCTGGGAGACTCTAATGTGTAGCCAGGACTGCGATCCACTGAACTGGGGGAAGTGAAATTTGGTGGCACCTCCAGAGGTATTTTAGTTTTATTTTCAGCTCTCACTTTTTACAGTGGACAATTGACCTCAATCACTTCATTTTGTCTGGTCTTTGGCTGACAGGCTAGCATCTACAAAGACTGAAGCTGTGAAAGGGGGATGCAATTCATTTCTTTCTTTTTGACATCTGACTTCTGAATACCTCTTGGGTTGGATGTAAGAACCAATTTAAGTGATTATGGTTGTCTTAAACACCTACTGTATATATTCTGAAATTCTAGTGCTGAAATTAATTAATTTTTCTGTTATTTCTGATGTTATCAGAGGATTTAGGAATTGATCTGGATTTTCTGTATTGACTCTTCTGCAACTCAGATGTTTCTATTTTGAGATGCTAAAACTGTAATGATAGATACGAAAGTCCAGATCTTTCATATCCGTGAAACCTTTTCACATCAAACCTGTTCATATTAAACCTTTTGTTGTTCAAATCAACCATACCAAATTGACCATCACCTCTTTATTCTTACTGATAACTACTTGTACAATCAGGCATAATCTCATACTGTTACACATTGATTTCATGTAATTGGGCCCCAGAGATAGAAAGTAACTGAAATATCTCCAAAGGAAATATAAAGCCACTGGATTTGCCAGCATGGAGAATAAGCAGACCCATAAAATTCTATGAAATGCAGTTTTTTTTTTTTTTTTTTTTTTTGAGTGTTACTCCAGTAATCTCCATGGTGACCACAGCTAGAATAAGACTTGACTTTCTTAATGGTGGTGGCAGAATTTGTCACCAGATTTCTCTGCCTTTGGTTGTGGAAATCTCCCTTTGGGCTCTCTCCCTGTCTTATGGACAATGCTCTGAGTTATCTGGTCATTCCAAGGCATTCTTTAGTTGTAACTTGATGAGGTCTGCGTCCCTATGAGGTTTCTGTGACCTGCAACAATTTAGGTTGCTTACACGGGGATTCACATCCTATCTCTTGCTCCAATTATTGCATCTCTGTGAGCTACAGTTTTCTCTATTCTGTAAAGTAGAGATAACAGAGTATACACTAACAGGGCTGCTCTCTCTGCATATTAAATTTAAAAAAGTCTAAGTGCTTAAGGCCACATGTGATTCATAGGGAACCCTTGCATAGTAAGTGGTGGACATTATTTAGTTCCATTTACTAAACTCTCAAATTCCAAGTTACATTTTTCCAATTATTTCTACTAGTAAAAGAAGATTTGGGCTATAAATGCTAAATTCTGCCATGTAGCGCTTGACTTCAAAGCATTCTGAGTACTACCAAAGACATTTTGAATAATAAGAAATCCACATATTTTCAGATACTATTCCCTTGCAGATCAAGGATGGCTGCTGTACTCAAACAAATCACATAAGAACTAACTCAAAAAAGAAAATGGGCTCTTCCTTCTCCTTAGGAAGTTCTCTGTAATAATGAGACCATGGTCTCATTTTTATGGGCAAACTCAGAACGACATTTGGATTCCCCAGGGAAGTTAACTTCACTTACATGAGGCTGCTGAAATATAAATCAAAAGTCATCATCAATTATAAAACATGAGCTTAGAATTGAGATACACCCTGAGCAACATACCCATTAAATACCAATACTCTTATTAACCAATTTAATACTGAATTAGAAATGGCATTAAGCTTTCAAATTTTATAAAATTCTTCTGGACAGATAAAGGTGATACATGGTTAAAAGAAAGATTGGCCATTTATTTAATAAGGGTCCACTAAATGCTACCTGAAACTAACCTTGGTGAGATTTATTTAGTTCTTTGAAAGTTCCTCAGGTATTTCCCACCTATCTGCCTCGTCATGTACAAGGCGCTCTTCTGGACCTGGAAGATCTAGACAGGAAGGAGGAAGGTAACTCTGGGCAAATATGAAGGAATACCTGTTGACCACACCTGGCCCTTCATTTTTAGCCCCACAGTGATGCATTCTGTGTGGGTATTGTTGAATCCTCAGGCATTTGATTGACATTCAATATCTTTTTGCCATCTTGAAGGGCGAGTGGAAGTTTCAGTTGTCAGCCTGATCTTTCAGGGAGACTCATAGAGCTGCCAAGGACTACTTGATTGGAAGAATGAGGGCTGAAAGAGTACCAGAAGGAAACCCATAGGTCTGAGGGAAATCAATAGAGAAACATTTATTGAGGACACAATATCTCAAAAGTATTGCTAGTATTTTTTTCCAATGATAATTTGTAGAGAGAGAACAAAATCTCCCTTACTGTACTTTCTCCTTCATTTATCTCTGTGTAGTAGTAGTAGTACTATCTCCCTAGATATCTCCTATCTACTGTCCCCTTCCCATTTATCCCATTAGAGTGTTAGGGTATGGATGCTTTGGAATAAGGATATAATTACTCCAGGTGAAGAAACAGAGCAGAATAAAGGGGCAGAAGCTCTGTGCTGCATATTTAACATCTAAAGTAGCTTCTTAACACCTGCTATATTAATGGCAGCCTTTTTTCCTTCACTATCCTTTTATAGAAATTTCCTTGATCACTCTAATGAAGCTAAATGCTCTCCATCCTAATCATTAAGTAATAATTATCCAGGAACTTTCAGTCTTGATTTTCTGAACTGACTAAAGAATTACAGCTGCCTGCCAGATTTCTAAGAACTACACAAGAAGCTAAGTGATGAAGTTAGTGAGGGTCTGCAGAATTCATGGGACCTAGTGACTTCTTGATCTTTTTTGAGACAGTTTCTCTGGAGACAGTGAGGACTCTTAGGCTAAGACTCTTAAGATACATTAGTCTAGACTATTTGTGTTTTAGTTTATCAACAGTCATCTTTCTTCCTTCCAATAGGACCTAGTAGCACCCCCAAATTTCCTACACTTAGTCTAAATGGTTCTCATGGGTTTCCATCTCTAGTCAGAAAGGTATAATTTTTGAACCATGACTGGCCATAGTAATTAATCTAGAAACAGACATATGGCAGGTAAGGTCAACAAATTAATTCTACTCTTCTGGCTACAAAGATTGATTCAGAGAAGCGAAAATGCACATGAACATTGGTTTTATTAGAATAATAAGCTTGAGGAAGTTATTGGAAAGACAAATCACTATTACTTCTGCTGAAATTAAACCTAGGAGAATAAGATATGTAGTCTACCATCATTAGAACCCACAAATGATGGTAAAAGTGACCTAGAAAAACCCAGATATGAAGACAGATTAGATCCCAGTTATATCATTTGAGTACCTAGATAAAATACCTGAAGTCAACACATTTTAAACCCTTTAGTTATGTGACCCAATATATGTCCTTATTTGTTCAAGCCAGTTGTCACAGCCTAAAAATAGCCCTAATGATACAAATTTTTCTTTCAAAGAACCTTTTCTTGTGTATTACATTATTTTCCCAATTGCAATGATGGCTTTCCACCATGTTAAAATAAAAATAAAACTTAAAAAATGTGGCTAGGGTCTTGATGTTCTAGTTGAACTATTCTCTGTTATGAAGATCAATTATATTCATTTGGGAAGTACCCTTTGCCTTTGTTTCTTTTACTTGCTTCATTATTAATATCTATTCTGTATTTTGTAATTCCAAACTTAAAAGACCCAGTGTCTTGTTTTTTCATGTACTTTCTAAAACAAGTCTATGATTGCTGAGAACTATTTACCAGAGCATGGAAACAACATATTTTTAATTCCATAGCTTCCTTTAATTAAGTTTATAAAGTGGCCTCAAAGTATCACAAAGTTCCCCTCACTGAGTTCGTAAGTGCACCCGTGTGTACACGGGGACTTAATGTGAGATAAAGCTCCTGGCATTTGGACTCAAGTGGAAGAGTTATTACTTAATGAATTATGTTGGCATAACTATAAAAATCACGAGGAATAAGTCTTCTACACAGGAAAGTAGAATAAATTCCACAGGGTTTAATAACCTATATTTAAAAACTATTAGAATAAATTTGAGGATCCTGTTTATGAAGTCATGTGGGTAGGAATATTTTGGATGGATATTAGATTTGAGTAAAATATGTAGACAAACAAGAGAAAGACTTAACAACATACTTGGTTAAAATTCCAATATGTAAATAACTGTCAGAAAAATACATAAACAATATATAAAAATGAATGAAATATGTAAATAGGGTAATCATAAAAGAGAAAATAGGAATGACCAGTAAACATTTGAAAGAAGCTCTGTACCAGGAGAACAGACATCAAAGCAAAATATACCCTTACGTTTCACGCATTTAACTGGCCAGAAAAAGAACTGAAGAGAAAAGATTGATAACAACTAGTGCTGGGGAAGGCATGAAAAAACTTGTCCTCTCTATAATACAGATGAAAATTTGAATTTTTACCACTTGTTTTGGAAAGTAATCTAACACTAGCTTCTAAGATTTAAAATTAGCATTTCACTTCAAATCAGCTATCCCGCTTTGGAAAATCTTTCTTATGGAAATAGAAATATCCACATTTAAGATATGTCTATAAGTATCTACATTGCTGCTTTGTTGGTAGTGGTAAAATGCTAGAAAAGATCTAAATTCCTATCAGAAACACAACAACAAAAAACCGATTGTATTAGTTATAGGTCATGCATAATGAGAGTTTTATGGAAAAAAAAAGTCATATCTCTGCGTGTTAATATGGAAGGATGCCCATGATATATTTTGAACTTAAAAAACAAACATAAAAACATAGTTTATGAAACAAAGCTGTACTCATTGATTGCATGAGGGAAGTAAAATCAAAGATTCTTAAATAATATTTTTCACTTGTTGACCTTAGAATTATTTGACCTGTAATCTTGATTTTAAAAAATTAAATTATGTGAAAAATAATTTTAAGAAAATTTCCTTCCTATGTGTGCATTTTCTGTTTCTCAAAGCTATTGTACAGATTGATCATGGAGATGTCATTTAAGCCTATCAAATGAAAACAAACACTTCTCCTTCTGAATATTTTATCCTTTTTCTTATTTCTGTAAATCAAAACACTGGAACAAAATAGTACCCCTGTTATCAATCTTAACCACTTTAGGCATTTTCTTTTTAATCTTTCCAAGAGTATGCATGTTCTTAATAGTATGAGATGTTTTACTACTACAGAGAGCAGGCTGCTTCTGAGCTTTGATTAATTACCTATTTCCTGGTTTGGCTGTTCTGGAGTACTTGTTCTACCATTCTGGTGGCCACATCACTCATTCAACTGCTTCTTGGGACTGATTCTACAATTTACTGATCATTTGTTCTTAGGAACATCATTTAAATGTCTCTGAACATCATTTTAATGTTTCCTCAATTTTAGAATGGAATTGACAATGTCTCCTAAGTTTTTCTCAAAATTAGGAGGAGATGATATTGAAAGCCACGCAAATAGCAGAGGGTAACATACATTACCTCTTTCTGGATGAATCACTTTGCATTTTATCTTCCCTTTACTCAAACAATGCCTACCTCCATTTAATTTTGATTTAACGTTCTGGTTTTCATTCTATGTGTTGTGCAGCTGAGAGCAAAAAGAAAAAAAATACTAGGAAAAAGACAAAAGCTCTACCATTGATTATGGCTATCCAGTAAGGAAGATGCACCTGTACCTCTGTTGCACTTTTTAATTTTTTTTTTTTTTTTTTTTTTTTTTTTTTTTTTTTTTTTTTTTTGCCTTTTAACACTTCTGACATGCAATATCTTACAAAAGATGTGTTATGATGGTATCTTGGATTAGCAAATACAAGATACAACATCAGCCAGGGGGCAGTGTGGCATAGTTGTCATTGTGTATGTAAATGTAGACTTGATGATAGGAAGGAGACCATTCCCATTCTAGAAATGGAATTCATACTTTCAAGCTATAAGGGTACTGTGCTGTAAATTCCTTTATAGAAAGTAGTCTCTCATCCCAGATGGAAAATTCAGTTTGCAAAATTGCCCATCTGAGTCAGCATTAGAGAATACAGAACTGCATCTGACTGGATGGACTGTTTCTAATTTTGCTTCTCCAGTGGATTGGCTGCTCAAAGTGGATGTTTGATTTTAGTTAGTAGGGTATAATAATTTAGCAAGTATGTATAAATTGAGGCAGTAGTAGGGCAAGAGATAGGATTGCAGATGGCATCTCTCTTTCAGATTTGTATTCCTCCTTTCTGTTTGCTTCTTGCTCTTGCCAGCCCCACCTAGCAATACCCCTATAACACTGGCAGTTGGTCCCAGCACCTACCCTCCCACCCCCACACAGCCTAGAACGAGGATGGCAGGCAGCTTTTCCTTAGAAATATCAGCCTCAGAAGGCAGAACTTCTTCCTCAGAGGCCTGGATTCCAGCTCCACGGGGATTTCTTCCAAGCTCCAGAGACTCTACTACCAGTTGAACAGTGACAGCTCCTTAAAGGTCTGGGTTTCTACTCTGCAACGGGCCCTCCTCCAAGTTTCTAAGTTGCAATGATTGAAGCCTCTTACCTTTCTTCCTCTAGGCTTTTTGATGGTAGCTGCTTTCAGCTCTCACTGCTTTTGTTACCTCAAGGGTCCCCCTTTTCCATTTCAATCCTTCAAAACACATTCTCTGTTAAAATAATTGTGGCAATTTCTGTTTACCTTTATTGACCCTGACTGACATGGCACTATAAAGAAGGGACTTTTTATTCCATCCAATTGCCATGGCCTCACTGAAATTTGTGTATGATTGGGGATCTTTTCTACAAATTGGACAATTTTCAAATGAGCTCTGCGTGTCCCAGAGAAAATCATCTAATTAGTATAGATACTTGTGGGTCTATGTGGAAAAGATGGACAAGAAAGTCCACTTTCCTTCACAACAAATAGTTTTCCTTTAATTTTTTCCATGTTGTGTTTTTGCATAAGACCTGGTGTTAGAAGAATGTTATCCCTTCCATATTGATTTAATTTAAAGGGATTTAATAATATGATCTGCCCCTACCAGAAATATATTCTTCGTATTATGAGTGTCAATAAATTTTGTTTTGTATTTTTAAAAAAAAAACTATTCACTGTGTTATGCCTAACATTAGAGTTGTATGTTACACATTTCTTCCTTACTACACTCTCCTCTCCAGGAAGACAAGAAAAACAACTCTATATCATTAATAAGAGCACTGAGCTAGGAATGCAACAAGTCCTTAGAATGAGTACTAACCTTTTTGCTGGATTATTTTTGAAAAGTTACTTTACCCTTAGCCTTGTAGCTTTCCTTAAACACAAGGATAGCAATACACACTTTATACAATTTATAGGACCATTTGAAGCTTAAATGAAATATTGAGTATTTTTATTGTTAGTTGTTTCTCAAACCTGCTCATTGCATATAGTTCAGTGCTTCTACCCAGCTGGCCCTCACTGAATGTCTGTTGAATAAAATTATATTTTCCTATTGCTTCATGACAGACCACCCAGAAATTTGGTAACTTAAAACAACAACTTTAAGATTCTTCCTGAATTGCTCTACATTTTGTTTATGTATTCAAGGTATAAATGCAGCTTTTATGAAAAACAACCAAGCTGTGGCTCTCCTTGGGTAAACTTGCTGTGCAAAAATATGTTTTTATTTATTTATTTTTAGTACTAGAACTAGATTAATTAGCCTCATTTACATCTTTTATTAAACATTTTTATTAATGGTATTTTTTTTTCTTTTACTCCATGAACAAATAAAAATCATAGGGTCCACTTAAATTATGCTGGAATCCTGTTAGTGAAAAATGATATACTGTAAGAGCTACATGCAGTCTAGTTTCCAGATGGAATTTCCTCCTTGCAGATTTGGGGAATATTTTTAAGAAGTTTCCCTTAGAAACCACCTGTGTAGAGTGAAAATTTACTCATAGAAAATTATTGGAGAGAATGCTTGTGATATGTGAAGGCATGACTTTCATATGGATGATATACACATCCACAGATATTTTATCAGTGCCTTTGGGAGATCAGGTAATATTATGAGTTCTCAATGTGTTTGCTCTATACTGCAAAGTAGAGAACACAAAAATTAATTGCACCTAAGAAGCATATTTCAAAATGAAGTTTTTACTGCAAAGTAATTGCAAATAATGTGTAATCAAAAGTGATGAGAGCTCCTTACATTTGTATAGAAGGTTTACTTTTCAGAGCATGCCATGACCTCTTGCTTCTATAATTCTAGGGGAAAAAAATGTAAGATTTGTCCTGTAGGTTAGGAAAGGCAAAAGCTCTCAGTACTCTATTTTGATAAACAGATAGACATCACAGCTGTGCCACCTTAAGTATACAAGAGGTATTTTGGTTTAGTTGATGCCTTGATTTATTTGTTGGATTGAAAGACATGTGCCTTTTGATTAGCCTCAAGTTTGTTAAAAAGAAGAACAATATTGACAGACCAAAGCTTCTCTTTGTTCTACAGTTATATACAAAAGAGACTGATTTCTGCCTTGTGAGTTCTGTAGTTACCACTGGGTCAAGCTTTTGTGCGGTCAACACCTATGATCCATGTTGAGTATGAAATAGAAGTATTGATTGTCAAACTTATAAAAAAAAGTTAAAAAAATTTTTGTAGTGTCAAAATGCAAAACGCAGCTCATACTTCTTCTATTCCTATGGAATAAAAAGACAACCATGAATTCTGTAGTGTTTAAAAAGGCCGTTTGCATTTTACTAACTACAAAGAATTCATACATTTGTAAAATAGTAACAGATATATGTATGAAACATGGTATTCATGCTAAAGGCTAGTCCTTATATATGAATTCATAAAAGTCTTGAATTAATAGTCTGCTAGGAGTTCATGCCTAATGGATTGGGAAGTTTAGGGATGGTTAATATGCACCATCTCTTTTGTTAATACCAATATAGATGGTTAATTTGCACCAGGGATTGTTAATATGCACCGTCTCATATGCTAATACCAATAGAGAAGAATAGCTGCTTGAAGAGCTATGTGGCTTCTAAGGCCTGCAACTTGAGTTCAGAGAAAAGAATATTGTTATCAATTAGTAATGTCTGCAAGACAAGAAGAGGCACTGGGTAGTGGAAAGTGAAATATTTGACATCCTGGTTGAGATTATGTGGGCCACTTGATTCAGCTTGCTCTAGGGAAGGTTAATGAAGATAGTCACTGATTTAATAGACATAATAAAGGATTGAGTGAATAAGCTAATTAAAAAATGCATTTAAAGTCTCCTTAAGAATAAGTGCATTTAAGACCAAGTTTTGTTTACTAAATATTTCATCTCAAACTTATACTGCTGCTATAAGCTACTTTTTTTTCCCATTCCTCTGACTTGAGTAAATTCTGTTTTCCTTTCAAGACAAATCAAATATTGAAATGTTGTAGTTCCTTCTCTTGTTTTAGTTATTCATTGAGGGGCCCTTGCAATGCATCAGTTGATACTCACTAGTGGTTCAGCCATTCCACACAGCCCATAGGTGCTTGATTCATTCTAACTGGCTGTTCTTCTCATGAAAGAAAAGTCACTTGCTGAGACCATTTACTCAGAAATAGAAATTGGTAGGGGAAATGGAGACAAGAATGTGGTAGACATGTGGTAGATGACTTTGTACCATCTGCCCAATATTTCAGTTGATACAGATGGATTTTCCCTGATAATTTTAAATCACTTACCATCTGAATTATCCAACTTTCTTCTCTGCTAATTTTTGACATATCTTTGGAGAAAAAAATAATTATTCCAATGATAGGTTTGATTTATTTCTCAACCATTCCTAGACTCTCTCAGCTCCTTGTAAAACTCATCTGCCTTAGAGTTGTCCTACTCTGGAAAAGAATTGTCCTACTCATGTTGAAAAGAATTAAACAGAAACACATCATTTTTTTTTTAAAACTTGTTTTAGCACAGTTTTCTCCCAATACTGAACTCTTCATAATTGCCCTATTTTTTCTGAAAAATGCTCTCTCCTTGACCCTCATGTACCTGTTCATCCAGTAATTATCTTTCCAAACCCCATCATAAAATACCAACTCTTTGCCATCCCTGATAATTAATTGTTCTGCCTCCAGGCAAGTTTTGTTTCTGCTTTCATTATTGCTCTTCTTGATGAGTCTATTTTTTAGTTGAGCTCCTTGAGGGCAGGATACACATCTTCATCGTCTTTGTATTTCCAAAGCCTAGAAATGTGAATAGCTCACACTTCAGACCAGCGTTCCTGTGAGGCACTTATCTCCCTGCAGTGGAGACCTGATCTGATTCTTTGACTCTCTTTCTACCCTCAACATATTCCCCACTGAAAGCTAGTTTTGTACTTTTTCTTTCCTTACTACCCTCCTTATTTGTCTAGAAATCACATTGTTTTTATACTCTGTGTAAGTGGAATCATAAATATAGATAACCTAAGTGAATAAGATTTATTACATTTATATATGTGTGTATGTATATGTATATGTATTTAAAAATATTATTATGTTAATTATAATGTTCATTTTTACATTTGTTACCTTAGAATGAATTCTGATGAAAGGATGGAATCTTCTTTTGTGGGCTATTTAAAGTATGAAAGCTATTATGTGTTAATTTTGTTGTTGTTTCGTGGCCTTGTTACATCATACCTTGAGAGTGGTTTTAGACTTTTGACATAAAAATAAAGAACTATCATTTAGTAACTTAGAACATATCCCTGAAGGGGAACCAGATAAGGAGGAAAGTAGTATTGGAGCCATATTTCTATCTGTGTTAAGTTTTCTCAGGTGCCCTGGCTTCATTGAAGTTCTAGCCCAGGCTATAAGAAAAGTGCTTGGCAATCCTGGGACCAGTTTCACCTAAGAGGCAGGATTTTCTTTGCATAACTTTAAGAATGGATGAATGCATATTCTTCTGGGCTTCTGGAGGGACTATCATGGTATATAGCCAGGGTGATTTTCCTGAATTATTCTCTTGGCTGGTGACCCCCATATAGGTTGGGAAGAATGTTTGAGCATCAGGCTGAATCTGAGAGTCAATGGTCATTTCATCAAAACCTAAGGACCTGACATGATCTATCTTCCATACCTATACCCACAAGTACTTCCATATGCCCACCTTGCCTTTGGTGGATTCTCTTCTTTTGCACCTGGTAAAGGTGTCTTTGATGGTAACTCCTTTTGTTTCTGTCTAGAAGTATTATTTCCATCTAGAAATATGGACTGAGGCTATACTTTGTGTCAGACAGGGTCCAAGGCACCATGGATACAGCAATGAACAAATAACACATGGCTCTAGTTCTGCTTTCATTGAGTGAATTTTCACTCTAATGAGGAAAGACAGAAAGTAAAAAAGTATGTCATATTTTAATTAGGTTCCATGTATTCAAAGAAAACACAAAAGAATTATGTGATGTAGAGTGGCTATAGGGAGTAATGGTCATGGGGAGGTGCTACTTTAAGTCTGAGCCAAAACTTGCTTGACCTGAAGAGTGACTGTCTGGGCACTCTGCATAAGTCTTTGTGTTTGTTCTCCCATTCATTGATTTGTTCATTCATTCTTTCATTCACTAGCCATGAATACTTGCATTTACTCAGCTCATTACCTGATAGAATGATGATGCACTGATTAGGCAGCCTGCCAAATTATTTTAACCTTGGGGATATATGCAGTCAATCAATTCAACTAATGAATTCACTCATTCATTCATGTGAATGAATGTTGATGCTGTGTTGACCCTTCTACCTGAACACAGCCATTGGTATGGGACAAAAGGTGGTAAGAGAACACATGATGATGTAATCCACCTAGGGTCTTACAATAATTCAATTCTGACATATTCATGTACTGGGTCAGAATCTGACAAAATGAACAAAATTGTTGAGGTCTTCACAATGTGATTTGGCCCATGGAAATATCATTGGTACCAGTGTGCTTAAATTATTTGCCATCCTTTTCTTCTATGTTACTTTATAGTTTATAACAATTCCAAGATGGCTTTGTTTTCAATGCTTCCTGAAAACCTGTATAAGAGCTTAGAAAAGAAAAAAGAGATTGTGTTATAAATATGAAATGAATTTTAATTTGTTTAAATTCACTGTCTGACATTTGCTGCTCTGTAAGCGGTCCTCCCCAATTTTTTAGGCCTTGAGCATGAGAATATTTACTTCCTAGACTAGAGAAGCTCTTGAAGACTCTCTAAGGCCTTCCTTGAGCCTATAAAAATTGAAATTAAACTTTTGCTTCTGAGCATTTCTTACAGGTCTAGCAAGGTTTTACAGATGCAATACTAATTTGCAGGTATTTATTGAACATGTATTGAGTGCCAAATACAAAGTCAAATCCTGCAGCAGGCTGTCAATTTCGTGCGTATAGCCCTCTTCTCTGCTCTCACCACCCACGTCCATGTAGCCAATCTGACATCTACCCAGCAGAACCTTCCTCTCTCCCAGAAGGCATTCTCTGGCTTCTGGGAACCTGCTCTCCTGAACACCAGGATAGGTCAGCATGCCAAGGAATTCACATCACAACACACACTAGCATCCCTAGAGCCCCGAGTGATGGGATTTTGTAGATAAATTACCACTCCATGTGCTCTGCAGACAAGATAACTCCAAAGGGTATACCTTACATTATTTCCAAAGTTCCCAAGTGCAATTTGGCCCCAACTTGTCATGGCAGTAACTGGTTTGTCTTCCAAATAAATTTATTTGGATTTGTTCTCCAAATAAATTACTTTCACTCAAATACCTATTTTGAGGTTTGTTTCTGGAAGAACCAAACTGAAACATGTACATTGAATACATTATCTCAGTTAATATTTGCCACCTATCTAGGGCAAAGTAATTATCCCCATGTTATAGGTAAGGAAGCCGGAATTCAGAGAGGTTAATTAGCTTGCTCTCTAATTCCAAATTTCTTTTTCTTTCTATTTTATTGTGAACGCACTGGTCTAGGTATGGTCTTTTAGGAATGTTCAGCCATGTGTTTAATGAATTTTGCAGCAGAAGAATAAATCAAATATTTATTGATTCAAATTGGTGTAGGCATGGTAGAAACGTGGGAGGTAGATATCCACTCATTCATTCTACAAATATTTATTTTTTCCTTCCAAGTCCCGGCCACTGTGTTCCCTCCTGAGTGTACAGCGGCAAATGAGAAGCTATACTCTGAGAGCAGCAGAAACATTCTAATTTGTGAAAAGTCCTTACTGTGGTATTAGAGATTTCTGTAATGTTGAAATCTTATGTTACTATTTAGGAATGTACAGAAATGACTTGCTGATTTCTAAGCATCTCCTTTGATGCTAGTTAGATGGCTGTATGTCTCTTTTTCACTCTTTGGACAGACCTTTGCTCTTTAGACAGAAAATTCTACATTTTCCTCCCACTAGAGTATAAATTTTTTTTGTAGGTAATGAACATGTCTGCCACTGAATTGAATTTGAATAAGGACAAATGACCAATATGTGAATATAATTAAATTCAGGATCCACATCACCTTACAAAATTAGATGCAAGACCCCTTTAGAAAGTATCTGTGCTGTGGAAGTATTGAACATGTTAGGAGGATATTTCCCCCATACTTCTATTCAATTAAAAGAAGAGAATGAAAGAGAAAAGCTATTGATTAAAGTCAGTGGGAAGAAATTGGTGTTTAGCCTTTTTGGCATCTTAACTACAAATGAAATGAATATCCTGGTGTTGTTCCATTTTGAGTGCTCTGATGATTTCACAGTTGACTGGTGATTTGCACCTTGCTTTAAATTACTTAGGATGTATCATGGAATTATCTGTAAAAGCACTTTGACTCTAGAAAAGACAGCCTGTAAACAGAAAAACTCAGGGAATATAGTCACAGAGAGTACAGACCTGAAAATACCACTTGACCACGGAGTCACCATCTTTGTATCAATATGGCAAATTCCACAAACTTAGTCTTCTGTAGGTTTTCTCCTCTTTTTGTCATTATTTATCTCCTTTTCTTGCAGCTTTTCTCCTCAGGTCCATCCAAAGTTCACAGTCCTTTGCTCTCAGCTATCTGCCCTCATCTGCCTCCTTATTCATTATTTCAACTTCATTGCAAAGTATTACCTAGTCATAGGATCAAGACATTGACACCCCTCCTGGGGACATTTTTACTTTCTTAGAAGTTCTAGAAGAGAGAGGAATATTCAATACCCAAAGTGGTAATCCATAATAATGGAATTTCATGCATTTTGAAAGGCCTCCAAGAATGAGGGATGTGTTTGAAATACATTTGTATGTAGTACATTTCATTTTCACTGAGACCTCTAGAATATAGAAGATACTCCAGAAGCTAAGTAAGGAACTTAAAACCAATTTCTTACAGTTATTGATTGACAACTATGTATTTAACACTGACATTTATTCTGTGGGGTATAACAAGAAAAAGTAAGATGTAGTCCTTACACTAAAAGAGATTACTGTTAGGAGACATGAAAATATGCATTAGAAAAGGATTCATGTTAAAATCAATCTGTTCATCGGCATAGTCAGGGGTGGGCTGAGTGGAGAAGATGGGAAGTGGAGCTGATCTGAAAAGAGAAGTAGAATGTTTCTGAAGGAAGGAAGGAAGGAAGGAAGGAAGGAAGGAAGGAAGAAAGTAGTGGAACAGCACCAGCAAAAGGTATGGGACCTGGCATACACAGGACACAGGGGGAGTCCTGGGATGCAGCTGAACTGAAAGCACATGCTGAGTAGTTGTGAAATGCAAGGGGGTAGTGATACTGTCTCCGCCAGGCTACACAAGGCCTAGTCACACCAAAAAAAAAAAAAAAAAAAAAAAAAAAAAAAAAAAGATAGATTTGAGCTTGTGGGAAGCATGGCCCCAGCGTGTGTCCTCAAGCAGTGGGGTACCGACCTGGCAGCTGGGTACAAAACAGATTGGAGGCAGGCAAGGGGAGAGAATTGGAAGTAGGGAGACCAGCAGGGCAGCTGCTGCAGGACTATAGTCCACAAGAAAGTAGGGAGCTAGGGTTGGGTGATGCCATTGAGTAAAAAGAAATCCAAAAAGTATTTTTTTTAATATTTATTTTAGTTGTTGATAGACTTTTATTTTATTTATTTATATGCAGTGCTGAGAATCAAACCCAGTGCCTCACACATGCCAGGCAAGTGCGCTACCACTGAGCCCCAGCCTCAGCCCTCCAAAACGTATTTTCAGAGGACAAAGGGATACATTCGAGATAAGCAATGTGGTAGAGTGAAGAGATGATACTGATTTATGCAATTGGCCCTAGACACTTCACGATAATATTACTCTTTTTTGGGGGAGGGGGATACTGGGAGTTAAACCCAGAGGTACTTAACCACTGAGAAACATCCCCAGCCCCTTTTTTAATATTTTTATTTAGAGACAGCATCTTGCTGAGTTGCTTAGGGCCTTTCTAAGTTGTGGAAGCTGGCTTTGAACTCTCAATCCTCTTGACTTAACCTCCTAAGCCACTGAGATTACAGGCATGTGCCACTGGGCCTGGCATAATATTACTCTTAATGACAGTGTACCAAGTATAAACTTCATGCCAGTCCCTATTTTAAGGGCATTTTTAAATAAATCTTATTTCATCCTCAAAACAATGCCATGAGGTCAGCTTAGTATCCCCACTTTCCAGAGGCACAAATAAGTAACTTGCTCTAGTCCTCACAGAGATATTAGTCAAAAATATCTATATATATATAATATATTATCTCTCACTTCTCAAGGCTACACCCTATTCTGGCAGCGACACCAACAACACTTCTCTTCTCAGGTCCACACCACTAGTGGTTACTTCCCCTCCCACCCTTGCTGTTTTAGTCTGTAGTGGTCCAGAGCTCTCTCCCAGTGTCAGGGTCCTGGGCATCATCTCTCTTCTTTTTCTCTGCCATGATCATCCCCAGTGTTGCCACATCCCAGTGTAATGGTCTTGTCTTCCTCCCTTTCTACTTCAGCTGCCATCTATAATCAGCTAGAGCTTCTGCATCACTGTGACTCTGAATGCTGAACTCTTCTCTGACCATGCTTCCTCCCTTCCACTAATTGTAGTCTTTGCCTTTTCTCAGACCTTGACTTCTCATGATGCTGTTTCATGGTATGTGTCCAGGTCTCCAAACTCATCCCTAGTGTGTGGGTATCTTAAGATATTTTTCATTTCCTTCATCCATTTTCACTCCCATGGCCAACAAGGGAAAAACTTAACAAGGGTTTTGCATATATCCCTTTCTCTTCTTTGTTATTAATATTATTTTGTTTCTTTGTCCTTAACTCTGGGGAAATACCATTTTTTTTTTTTTTTGCTTTTTTCCAGTTCTCTCCCAATACTGTCAAGATAAAGATGACAGACTGACCATATTTGTCTCACCAGAGGTTCACATTATTACTTCTCAGCCTTGATGCTTACCATATCAGCAATCCTATGACTCATCTATAATTAGTTAGTTACTATGCCTTCAATTTCATCATTCCCTGATCCACTTGAGGAATGATAGATGAGGGAAGAATATCTTTTATACTAACTATTGTGCTGTTTTATATGAACATCTATATGAACTTCAACCTTATAGGTAGTGTTATATCCATTTTTTTCTTATGATAACTCTGAGGCTAAGGTGGTAAACTTACATAGAACTGGAAAGAGTTTATACTTTATATCCATGTGTCTCCTATACCTGTGTATGGCTTTTCTTTTTATAACAAAGCCTCCCCTACTGACCCTATAGATGGCTTAATTGATGATATAAATGAGGCTTTATCATGGGACTTCCAATTTCCTTGCTTTTCTCTAGTACATTTTTTTCTTATATCTTCATCCATTCCCTTCTTCTTTCTGGGCTGAAATAAGGGATTATCCTTAAATTCTCTTTAAAGTCAACTTCTCTGCCTTCTACTTCTTTCTCCAGATTGTTGATCTATCAGTCACCCCCCTCTTTCTGATCCCTTTTAATCTCTCTTTCAAAATTAAATCTTTTCCTCTGCATCAAACAAATCTATTCCCATTTAAAAACCAAACAAAGCCTTTGCTTTACTTTATATCCCAAGCAAGCTTATCTTTTGCCTTTCCTACCAAGCTCCTTGACTAAAGAGGCTCCTTTTATTGCAGTTACCATCTACCCATCAATGACACCAAAACCACTTTCAAGGTGGCTTCCTCCTCCTCACTACTCCCCTGGTGAAATTATTCTCTCAAAGTATGAACCAATGTCTTTGAGATAACTGAGCTGAGTCATAATTCTTGATCCTCATTTTTCAGGAGTTTTCTGCAGTTCTTGGCACTTTAACACTATCCCTTTCTTCTTGAACTAGACTTTCCCTTGTTTTTTTTTTTTTTAATATTATATTTTATTGTTCTCTTTTCACCTCTTCTCTTTCTTTCCCAGCTATTCTCCTTCCTCCATTTACATCCTTGACTCTCTTTACTCTCTCCCTTAATAGTCTATTTAGTTGCAGATATGTTGGGCCAAATTCTCCTCTAACTTTGACTTTTCAAATGAGTTATTTGAATATCTCCTTATGGTTGTTTTACTAGCCTTAGATTTATTTGGCCTGAGATGAAATCTATCATTTTATTTTCCTGTTTCTTTCTCTTCCATTTTTTCTTTCCTTCCTTCTTTTCTTTTTTTTTTCCTTTGCCCTTTCTTTCTGTAACTAGTTGCCAATTTCTTCCTCATATCTGTTGAATATTCCCCATCCTTTCCCCTCCTGTCATCATTCAAGTTTATTCTATATCCTATAATTTAGCACCTGCCATTATTAACTTGCTTTTATTTTATGTTCTAATCTTTTTTTCCCATTATTAGACTTGATACTCTGAAGTTCATGCCTTAGATCCTTTGGGCCCCCATGTCTTTGTTCACACTATTCCTTTATACTCTTCCCCCCATTTCTTGTTTAAATCCAACTTGTCTCTGAAGTTTACCATAAATAATTTCTTCCAGGAGGTTCCTTGATCCTGCATTCTCTGCTTTTTATCCCCAATCTGGTAAGGAACTTTCTTGCCCTGTTTTAGTCATCTTTTTTATCACTGTGACCAAAAGACCTAACAAGAACAACCCAGGGGAGGAAAAGCTTATTTTGGCTCACAGTTTCAGAAGTTCAGTCCATGGTTGGCCAATGCCATAGCTCTGGACCCAATATGAGGCAGAACATCATTGCAGAAGGGAGTGGTGGAGGAAATCAGCTCAGAACATAGCAATCAAGAAGGAGAGCAAGAGCAAGGGAGAGAGGGAACAAAATATAGGGACAAAATATAAATCCCAAAGGCATTCTCCCAATGAGCTACTTCCTTTAGACACAACCTACCTGTCCACTGTTACCAACAAGTTAACCCATATAAGTAGATTAATCCACTGATTACATTACAGTTCTCTAATCATTTTATCACTGAGCATTCTTGCATTGTTTCACACATGAGATTTTGGGGGATACCTTTTATCTAAACCATAACATGCCCCTAAGTTCCTAAAACATATTTCATATCTCTAGTTTATTGTCTTGCCATAATATAAAAAAGCAGCAAGAATGTGGACTTTTGAAACTAGTCTGCTTAGATGACCCAGCTTTATTACTTAGGTTATTTATTTAACATATCTGGGCTTCATCTTACTCATTTAAGCAACTTGCATAATAAGGCCTCATCTGCAGGTTTATTGAAGAATTACAAACAGTTTATGACACAGCCCCTAGTGATGTGTTTGGCCCAGAATTATGGTTCAAGATATATTTGCTGAATGAAAAAGGTCTCTCTAGGTAGCATATGAGAAGTTGGAGAGTAAAGTGTATTCTATACCATGATATAGAATATGTGTTCAAGAAATATCTGCACAATTAAAGGATTGGAATTATAGGAAACAAGCACCTGCCACGAGTTTCCTCTATCACTTTTAATATCTGTCTATCAGGAGCTGGAGAAGACTAAAATTAGACCGGGTGACAAGTCTGACTCATTTATCATCTATCAGGGAGTAACTTCTGCCTGAAGACATCCCCTCAAAACAACACAAAGAACATTATAAAATTGCATTTCTATTGTTTGTAGTGACCACAGCTGTCCTTGGTCCCATTTTCTGGGCTGAGCATTGCATTTACTGTTACCTAAGCTTGAGGGAATTCTGTCCTTGCATGCATTTTCAAAAATAATAGCCATTGGTTGTGCTACAGTGACTTTGCCAATTCCCTTAGCTTTCAACTCTGCTGATAGAAACACATCTAGTTCCCTGACTTATTTCCTTTCTCTACTTTCAGTTTGCTATTGCTTTCCCAAGTGATAGTCATTTAGGTATATTGATAAAATTTGCATGTTATTCTTATAATTGTAAAATTCCCAAAGGATAGTGGCCAGTTGTTTATCAGCTAGGGGAGGCAAAATTATCTTATGATCTTTTCTTTTGTTTTCTACAGTAAAAATATATCTGCATGTTACAGTTAGTGGCTTTGATTCAGACTACCCAGATATGAATCCTGGCTCAAGCCATTATTAGCTTTATGAGTTTAGGCAAAATTATTTTCTAAGTTTGCCTATTTATAAAATGAGAATGAGAATTGTATTTTGTCAGAAATAATATCATTGAGAGAATTTTAATGAAATAAATCAATTAAAAACTCAACATGGTGACTAGTGCATAGTAAGAATTCAGTATGTATTACATATTAATATTAACAATTTATCAAAAATCTTTTAGAACTGGCAACTCCATGCTTGATTTATGCTTTTGCTTTCCTGATTAGATTTATTCAGTCTACATTTTTTTCCTCAGTGGCTTGTTTTTATTATCCCTTAGGATGAAAATTTCAGTTAATGGGAGAGCCTCATTATCTTCCAACCACCCTGCTTGCCCATCCTTGATGTCCCAGATTGAAAAATATGAGCAATTGAGATCTTGAAAGCCCCATCTACAATGGTGATCTTCTCCCAATATCTAATTGAGTGGCTCCCAATATTTTCCCCTTTTTTCTTTTCCTGTTTCATTATGCCTATGATGCTGTGATCAATATCAGCAGTTGGCTAGTTCTCATGAGGGTACAAGATTAAAAACAAACAGAAAAACAGGGCAACCGCCTGCCTACACAGTGACTTCATACAAATTAAAGAAATATAATCCTTTCTGAACAGAGGCAGCCCTGTATGTTCATGTTGTGGAAGTTTGGGTGCTTTTGTGCAGGAGAAATGGTCTCTTCTTGGGGATGAGCACAGACATTGGCAGCTGACCCTGGCTAGGTTTCAGTCTAACCAATACCTTGTCTCATCACAGGCTTGCAGGAGGCCTTACCAGAAGGGCAAGCATATATCCCCCTACCTCCCCATGTGAATTAGTGTTTTACCAGGAGGCAGTATAGCTTCTCCCTTGTTACTATATTAACATCCCCTTAACCTCCATGTACCCAGATACCTCTTTTTTGCTTTTAATGGGAGATAGATCAGTAAGAACTTTTGAAAGCCATGTAGGCAAAATTTTTTCTGCTGGCATTAATAAGGTGGCAAGCTTTCTTTCTGGAAAAGAGTGAAGGGTAGGGACTAATTTTTTTCCAAGAGAAGTAGAAGAGAGTGTTCATGAAAACTGCATTTGGATGGGAGAGAATTTAATGCAGCCTATGGAGGAGGATAAAAAAAAAAAAAAAAAACTGCATTTCTCAGCATTTGCTGCCATAAATATGTTCCCTCAGCAAACCTCTGCACTCTGCATTAGTCGCATCCAGCATTGTATATCATGCTGGCAGGAGAGGCCCTGGCTGCTTTCCATCCATGTGCCAAGGGGAAGCCCTATGCCCTGTTGTACCAGCATGTGCAGGGACTTGTAAAGAGAACAGGGTTGTGTCCTTGTCCAGATTGTGCGTAACCCTTAGGAAATGAGTTTGGTGGGGCTTCTGGAGATTTGCTGGCAAACCTGCTAAGCATGTTTCCAAACATTTGAGCAGTAATTCTTGTTGGATAGAAAACATTAAATCTCACTATTCCTAATCAGCCCGACTTTCTACTTCTAACTTTTCAGCCTCAGCACACCATTTAAAATCCATATGTGAGAGAATAAAATTCTCCTTATTCCTCTGTGTAATGGAGGTATAAAAAAAAAAAAAAAAAAAAAAAGAACCACAAAGAAAACGAAGATGAGGACAGGAGAAGAAGGAACTTTCCAGATTTCTCTCCCATTAAGTTAATGCCTCACAGCCTTGAGAGTCAAGCAAAATGTTTTAGAATTGCAATAAAGATATCAGATGTCTAGATTTTTGACTGATTTGGCACTTTAGTACGATATACTTTCTTGAATTCAAAGTTCTAGCAATTATAAGGCGGTCCTCTAATTTTGTATGATTTCTGAATGCATTCTGATATAATATAATGCCTCACTATTTATTAAAATTTATATTTTGTACTTATCAAAAGAGCACTTTGGGGTTCATTTTAGACACTGACGTTTATGATATATATCACACATAAATGAAAATTAAAGTGAAATAAATAATTTCAGATATTCCTCAAACTTCATAAAGTCTGAATCTTCTGAATCTCTGTGCTTGAAGTCATTCATATGGTCATATTCTTTCCCTACAGTGTTAGCCTCTGTGACATCCAGGGTATGGGTGATATGGCCTTCTTAAAAACAAAAACAAAGCACAATAAAAAATATGCTATTGCCATTCTGTTTAAAAACAGTGTCCTTGTTTTGCTTCCTTCGTAAGTCTTAAACTCCTTGAGCATAGGATAGTTGTCACATCCTGATTTTGATATTTCCCTCAGCTGGCAGAGTTGTATCTGGCTGTATTGGATTCCCAATACATATTCATTCAGTTGGATTGCTGTATTCTACTTCAGTAGCAGAAAAAGGAAAATCAGCAAGATCTTTCTGTAAAGTATTTCTCCAGTTTTGGAGTCCTGCAGATAAAATTACGTGTCTCCAGGCATTAGAAAAATCTGGGTCATATGCCTCTGCTTGGGAACTTAAAAGAGTTTTGATAAATGTTTGATTTCAAGATGGTGGTATTTCTCTTGGTTGGTCAGAAATGGGCTCAAATACCTATAGTTGAAGGAGGAGAGATCCCAAATTACTTGTTAAACTATTAATAATATGCTCCTTCTTTAAATTCTAATTTAAATCCTTCGTTTACTATGGCACCTTCTAGAATTTAGTTTGGATTGATATTCACCCTATCTTAATTTTTATAGCATTTCAGTTCCTTTTATTTCCTTACCTGATTCTGTCTCCAGACACCTCTTATAAAATAACTTGATGGATATGTGTGAATCTTTTCATTTTGAAATAAGGTTTGTATGAAAAGGTGTGAAAGATAATAGATAAAGACTGGTTGGAAAAGTGAACAGAGTGGGAAGGCCAATAAATGATGCAGTAATGAATAAGTTACTACTGTGGGAGATCAGAGTTCATTTCATTTGTGATAGGCTGAATGATGGCTCTACAAAGAGGCCCATATCCTAATCTACCACACCCATGAAGGTTTCCTACATGGAAGAAAGAACTTTGCAGATGTTGATTAAGTCAAGACTATCGAGAGAGGGGGACTCTGTATTATCCAGGTGAAACCAATGTAACTATAGTGGTCCTTCTAAGAGAAAGGGAAAAGGGTTAGTCACAGAAGGCAATGCAATAACCGAGGCAGAGGGAGGGAAGGTATGGCAGTGGAATCAGAAGTCACAGTGTGTGAGGGAAGAGCCAGGAGCCAAGACAGATAGCAGCCTCTGGAAACATGAGGACAGAAAGTAATGGATCTTCACAGAAGGATCGCAAAACTTTGATTCAGAATTTTCACCTCCAGAACTATAAAGATCATATATTTATCGTTAAGTCACTAAGTTTGCAGCAATTGTAGGAAACCAAAAGAAAGGATCTTCTAGGAAATCCTAGGCATGACACTTCATACTTGTGCCATGGAGGGTCAAGGAAACAGCCCACCACTTCCCATCATTTATTGGGTAGGGACTGTCCCCAGGCGTGGTAACTTCCTATTATTTCTGGCTTATTCAAACTAAGCACTCTCATGCCCCTGCAGGGATCACAGAAAGCCCTCATTGGATATAGGCACATTAAATAGGATGTCATAGGCTTGTCACCAACTATTCACTGAATAAGCAGGTAATATGCATGGTGAACCAAGGGAATATGAATAGGCCATTAGCATTACCTGCTCTCTCTCTCTCTCTCTCTCTCTCTCTTGTGTATGTGTTGTTCCCCCTTTATCAAGTTTTTTGAGGTTGGATATTCTCTCCCATTCTCCAGAGGCCCCAGCATACTAGCTGACATCTGGGAAAAGCACTTCCTGACTGATTGGGTGTCAGCATATGACAGCCCCTGGATGTCATAGTAAATAAGGAAGTTGGCTTCTTAACAATGATGTTTTCTTTAATTCCTAAATTACGACTCTGCGGAGAAAGAAAGTAGCTATTTCTTAGAAACAGATTCAAGAGACTCTGTAGATCCCAGGCAGTTTGGGTGCAAGGTGGCTGTCAATCACAAATGTAACTTGTCACTAGGCAAAATGGCCCTCTCCTGCTGCATGACTGATCTGCAATCTAAGATTCCCTCATCAAGGTTAGCAGATAAATCAATACAAAAAGAGACGAGCATTGCAGGTGGTACTGATGTCAAACAGCCATTTCATGTGTCTGGCAGAAAATTGAGCATATTGGTAAAGTACTAAAGACTTGCTTCAAGAAAGGAAAGTCAGATTAAGGCTCACAAATCCTTCTTGAAACCTGAATGCTGTTTCTTTTCCTGACATGGGTTTAGATAGGACAGTGTGATGAATACCATCATGGCCTTCCCTTTGCTAGGTATCTAATGTGACCCATCATCTTTTATGTTATTTTATTTTGGGGGGGGCGGGGAGCTTGTTAAGTACCAAATTCTTTCATTTTTACCTGCCAGCATTATTTGTTTTTGTTGTTGTTGTTGTTTAGCAATAAACTTTACCAAGTGCAGTACTGCTGTTTGAAAATGTGTTGTGTATTCCAACTGAGCTTCCAGCTCTGGCAGGCACATTAGCCTTCAGAATATATGTATGATGAAGGCTAAGTGCCTCTTCTTTAAGAGAAACCTGGAAAATGGTCTTCATTTTACACATCAGCTGCTGCTCCTGATTTGAACATGCAAGACAAATGTTTCATGCCCTTTAATGGTATTCGAGTAAATTCACAGACACCCACTGACTGTTAAAATGGTCCTAGGGTATCAGAAAAACTCTTGTATTTTATCTACATAAACATATAAGATATGCTTTAAGGGCCATTTTGTGGCTAAAATGTTTAAAAATAATAAACCATACACGTAAAATATGACAGTAAAATGAATTGATCTTGTAGAAAATCAGCATGCTCCAAAGGAGATTTTAGTATAAAACAAAGTGTCAGTAAGCCCTAGTGGAGCCACAATTTTGCTAATTATGTAAAGTCCTGATTCTGTCTGGACTTAAAGACACCTGTGTCTAGTGCATACTCATGGGAAGTGAATGAAAAACTGATGAAACAACTGAGGTTCAAGGATAGAAACTTTGGAATAACTCCATTAAGAACCAGCTTGTCACCTGAGACACTAAGCCTCCCAACCCCCATTTGGGCACATGGTGGAATTAGCTAGGATACACCAGTTCTCACCTGCTCACAGCTGTTCCTGGGCCTGTGACTCATAACCATAGTCAGCTTTCACCAATTCTGGCAGCTTCCAGACAGAATCTGGGATTCTATGCCACTTCTGCATGCTCACCTCTCTCTCCTTGCAGCTATGTATGAAGCATGGTTTTAGAAGTGATAACCTAGTGAATGACTTTTTATGCGGGTTATATTTTACCATGACACAGTTCACCTGTTCATTGATTATACTCTCTTTGCCTTCCTCCTCCTTTTACCCTCTCTCCACTGTCTTGTCCTGTGGAAGCTCTCTTGTCGGCTTGTCTCTGGTTGGGTTTGGCTCATCAGGTGTGAGCAGAGTTGGGTTGCCATAGAATGGAATGGTGACAGGAAGTGGTGGGGTATGTTTTATCTGCTTTCAATTGCCCATTTCCTATTTCCTGCCTCTACCCTCCTAACCTCTACATTCCCTGCTTTGACAGTACATACTGCTGGTGGGGCCTTTGTCCCCTGAGTATAGTTCACTGGATAAGACTCTACTTCATGGCTCCCACTCTTTTTCCCTGGGCTGTGGTAACATGGTTTCCTTCCTTTGCTTCTAGGTGTTACCTAATTTCCTCTGCTAATGAACTCTGTGTGCCCTCATCTATCTTTCTTCTTTTAATCTTGTCCATGTCTCTATAGGAGGTGCCTTCATCAAATCTCCATATTTACACCATCCAAGGAAATTCTGTTTACTACCTGGACCCAACTAGCTGCCCTTTGCTTTCTCTAACCATAGCATTCATCAAATGTGAAGAAAGATATGTATTTAGTATTTAATTATGCAAGGCATAAGTAGATACATTGAAATGCCATTATTGTAATTTTGCTAGCATGCTATCCAAAACTTTATTTGTGAGAGAAACAAAAGCAGAAGGTACTGCATAAGATAACATTATGGTTTGGGCTTGTATGTATATATCAGTTTATATATAGAGAGATAAAACCTGTGTTTGTAGTTGCCAACCAAGGAGATATTGGAACACCTTGTTTTGGTATCTACCACTCTGGAAACCACTACATGTCTAATACATTTTTAAACACGAAGCAGAGGCTGACCAAGTTCCTTTCTGTCTGCATGATATGAGCTAAGACGAAGTAAATGTCAAATTGTGTTTCTATTTTAGTATATGTGATGATACACATGATATATATAGATATAGATATAGATATAGATATAGATATAGATATAGATATAGATATAGATTGTATGCTACCTGGTACCGAAAACCGGGAGGAAAAACTCTCGGAGGCAGAGTTAAGCTTTTACTACTTTTACTTCTACTTTCTTAGAGAGAGCTTAGAGAGGGAAAAGAAAGATTTTTCTTCTTAGCTTAGAGAGAAAGAAAGATAGAGCTTAGCTTCTTGTCTTCTTGTCTTCTTGTCTTAGAGTCTTAGAGAGAAAGAAAGATAGAGTAGAGCTTAGCTTAGAGTAAGATTAGAGCTTCTTTATTTTCTCTTCTTTCTTCCTTCTTCTTTCTTCTGTCTTCTGTCTTCCTCAGGAGTCTCGGCCTAACTCTGACCAGTCATTACTTCTTCTATCTGGTTTCTCTTCTGTCTTCTATCTGGTTTCTCTTCTGTAACCACTCTGCCTACGTTCTGGCCGCTCTGATTCTTCTGACCGACCGAGTGACTGCCCGGCTGACTGAATTCTCCGTTCTCCTAACTCGGACCGCTTTCACCCGGTTATATACCTTCAGGTTTGCGGGTGCCTACAGGTGCGTCACATACATATCAGGTGGAACCCATGGCTTCCAGCTAGCTACAACAGCCCTTCCCAATTAGGGCTCCTTCAATAGATATAGATATCTATGTATGTATGTATTTCCCTGCCCCTAGGGTGTTAACTGCTTTCCTCCACCAGTAGTCTTTGGGTGTTTCCATATAAGCAAGATATGTATGTATTTATATACACACATACACAATAGAGAGAGTGCATCTGAGTTATGAATGCTGTGAATGGGGCTGCATAAGCACAGCATTAACTAAAAGCAGCACACTGCATAAATATTATAGTTCTAAGAAAAGAAAAAGAAAGAAAGCTAGAGGTGAGCCTGCTTTCAAACTCTTGTTGTATAGCTAAAGTTATAGAAAATAAACATGTTTATAAAAACCTAATATTTACTAGGCAGCATACAAATGAGTGCAGCATTTTTGGGTATGAAAATGTTACACAGTTGCTAAAGGAAATGACTAGGGTTAAAGGAGAAGGTGATCAGGCAGAAATACATTCTGAGTGAAGGCTAGCTTCTGTCCTGGAGGGAAGGTAAATTAACTTGCTGATATTATTAACAGTAGCCACTAAACCCCTGTGATATCTTGAGTTTTGCTTTCTCTCTCTCTCTCTCTCTCTCTCTCTCTCTCTCTCTCTCTTTCTCATGCTTTTTCTGGAGAGCTCCTTTGATGACTGACATATGTTTAAAACAATTTCCTACTCAATAATCCAATGATATAGCTTTTAATAATATTTTTTAAAAGGCATCCAATAGGAATAGCACAGCTTTTGTGGGATTTATGAATCATTATTTATATTAGGGGTTTAGGGGAAATAAGCAAAGGATGAATTGTTTTGCCCACATATGCCGATCTAGGTTTTCATTTTCTTTCTTAATTCAGGCCATAAGGATTACTCCACCATACTCTTCCCCTTTCCTCTTAGAACTGCCACTGCCCATTCCATCCCTCAATTTCTCTCTTGATAAGCTTGCATGTCTCCATAGTTCCTTGGTTTCTTCTTTCACCTAAAGAGAAACTCCCCCTGTTCTTAGTTTCCTGGGCTTTCCACTAATACTTATAGTGTAATAAAAAATCATAAAGCTAAACAAATGAATGCATCAGAGTTCTTAACTTGTTGTCTCCAACCCTGTGGAAGGGGTAAATTTTGATCATGTTGGATTACTTGCCCCAGTTTTTCCAGAACAAAGGTACAGCCCGTGCCTCTAGCACAGTGCTATGGCTTAAATGTTTTTCCACAGCAAAATTCATGTTGATATTTAACTGCCAATGTAACAGTATTGGGTGTTGGGGTGTGAGAAGAGATGTTTAGGCCATGAAAGTTCTGCTCTTGTAAATGGACTAATTCATTATGAAAAGGGCTCTCAGGAGTGGGGTCTCTCTCTCTCTCTCTCTCTTTATTCTGCTACCTTTCACTATGTGATAAAAGTGGCGAGAAGACCTTGCTAGATGTTGGCACCTTGATCTTGGACCTTCTAGCTTCTGCAACTGAGAGAGTCAATAAAATTTTGTTCATCATAAGCTACCCAGTCCCAGGTACTCTGTTATAGCAGCACAAGGCAGACTCAGACAAGTAGACACTCCCTTCCTCTACTGCCACCATGGCTTCCCCACTGGTTTCCTCATCTTCTGTGCTCCCTGTATCCACAATTGCCAAGGGAATTTTCTCTCCTTCTCTCTCCTCTAAAACCTAGCAAGTATTTTAAAATTAATAATCACTCTTATTTCTACTGCACATAAGTCAGAAAAGTAGGGTGTCCCCTACTCAAACTTCAGTTGTCCACATGCCTCAGGTGAGCACTAGACAATAATAAGGACAATGAATCGGCATACCTCGGCCCCTTGCTGAGCACTCAATTTGGAAGAGGTTTTCCCTTAAGTTTGCTTATATTAGGATAATAGATTTAAATAAATATATACCTTATATAACAAACTCCCCAATCAAAATGTAAAGCATTTTGGAAGAAGTGGAGCAAGGTGGTGGCAGAGTGATATCCTCTGGTGATCATTTTCCTGCACTCACATACGAAGCTGAACAGCTAGCTATTCATTCAGCAAGTTTCCTTCATAAGCACTAAGAAAATCAGGTGAAAATCATAATTAGTGAATGAAAGGGCTCTTTGTTTGTTTTGTGTGTGTGGTGCTGGGAATTGAACCCAGGGCCTTGAGCATGCAAGGCAAAGACTCTACCAACTGAGCTATATCCCCAATTCATGAAAGGGCTTTCTGAAGAAGTTAATAAGGAAAGAAAGAGTTACCTGCATCACCCCTCCCAACTCCAAGCAGCATGGGATAGAGAGAGACCCCCCCACACACAGTTGAGGGAAGAGTAGAGAATTAAATCCAGGCCTCAGACTTGAAACCCAGAACCAGGCTTGCCATGGTGAAACCCAGTTCTGAGTAAAGCTCCACATTCCCTACCACCAGGTCACTATGGACTAAGCCACTGGAACCCCATTAGTCTAGGTGGCAATACTTCCACCAGCATCCTCCTGCCTCAGGTAGCAGAAGAGGGAACAAGACTCCACCCAATGGGGATGTGTTCATGGAAGTCAGCACAAGGCTTTGTCTCTAAACCCAGTGCTGGCCCTGCTATAGTGAGACCCAGCCTACAGTAAAAAACTGAAGACCGGGCTATGATTGTGGCTCAGCGGTAGAGCGCTTGCCTAGCACTTGCGCGGCCTGGGTTCGATCCTCAGCACCATGTACAAATGAACACATTGTGTACAACTAAAGCAAATAAATAAATATTTTAAAAAAGAGCTAATCTTTTTAAAAAACAAATCAAAACAAAACTGAAGACCCCATATGTTGGAGGCTCTAGACTAGTAGCAGATGCAGACCTGTACACCCATGGCACAAACTAGAGCTTCGGGTCACCTCGTGTCCAGTGTTGAAGTGGGCCCACGGCATACCACCCTTCTCCCATACTGTGCAGGCGCCTGTGGCTTGAGAAGCACAGACATAGGTGGCCAAGAGACTGTCTTCACCTACACTATCCCAGCCTCAGGCAGCATGCCATGATGCCTGTCCCCCTTCACTGGGGGGTGGAACAGGGCAGTAAGCACAAGACTTTTTCATGGAATTTGATGCTGAGTTGGTGAAGCTTAGCACTGAGACTCCCAAAACTGAATTTTAAGGATGCTACTATAAATGGTATTTTGTTTTTAACCTCTAATTCTATTTGTTTATTATTGTTATGTAGGAAAATATTTGGCATTTGCATATTAACATGTATCCTGCCATCTTGCTATAAGTGTTTACTAGTTTTAAGGATTTTTCATGCCATTAAAAAAATTTTTTTTTCTAAATAGAACTGAGAAAATCACAACTATTTCTTAACCCTTTCCCCCTTTTAGGTAGAACAGGAGGTCTAGAACAGGCTGAACAGAATATCTTATTTTCCTTACATGGAAGGCCTGAGTAGGCTGGAGTTGAATATCTTCCTTTCCCTAGGTTGGATAGGATCTGATAAAAACCCCAGTAGTTTAGGCTCTGAGAAAATAGTTTCTCTTGAGGGCAGGTCTTGTTATGAAAAACAACATGCTGTGGCATATATAAAAATATTTCTTTTTCTCCTTCTCTTACCAGCAACAGAAGGAGTTTTTCTTTAGTTTTCATTGTGAAAACCTGGTCCAGATTCTAGAAGCAAAATTTACAAATATGTGAGACCTCCAGTGACTGGTTCCTCTAGGAGTTTATATCTTTTAGACTTGTCCCCACTGAACCATTAGCAATTCATCAATTACAGTTAGGGTTATCCTACCTCAATATTGCTTCCTGCAGATGTTTTTGCTAGGAGGTTTCCACTCAGATAAGTTGTGCTTCTCTGTATACACCTGTCTGTCACTCCCAATTTTGGAGGCAGCAATCTGCCCCATGACTTTTTTTTTTTTTTTTTTTTTTTTTTTTTTGGTGGCTCTAGGGAGAATAGTTACTTTTTTCAGTTCCTTCAGCAGTTTACTTGTTAGGACAGGGTGACAAATCCCAAGCTTCTTACATGCTGGACTGCCTCCCCAAATTCTACATTTTTACCCATTACTATTCTCACCAAGTAGGATGCCAAGGAAAATGAGACAGGTCATGCTTTGGTTATCATCTTGCACCCTCCTGACTCAAGTTTCTTTGAGCCTAGGGACAAAAGTGAAGTGATCTTACTTTTTAAGAAGAAAAATGTCAGCTGTTCATACATGAAATCATGTGCACTCATCTACTTTTTTTCTCTGAGGAACACCCTTAGGATGCACAAAATTTCTAACTTCCCAAAGACATCCATAAAAGTAAAATTTTTTAAACATTTCTGTTGTGTTGAAATGCACATTTATTCTACAGAAAGCACATCCTACACTTCTCTTGCCCCAGCAGGTTTTCATGGCACATTATAACTTCCTGCTATCTTGTGTCTGCTTACCAAAGTTGAAGCAGGAGGACAAATTGATTTTTGATGAGAAATATGCCCATCTAAGATTTCATTATTCCACCACAAACTTAGTCTACAGCTCATAACTTGTGGAATACTGTCAACCATTATTAAGACTAAACCTGATAAGCACTATGAGAAATTTGCATTTTAAAATGCAGTTTTCCTCTTGAAACTCTGTGGCTTATTTGGTCTCTTCATTCTTCTATCATTTCTCAAATACTGACTATTCCCCAAATGGCCCACAGTGGTTTTAGAGGAATGAGCCAGGTTCTGTCTATTTGAGGGAAATAGTACATGTATCACTTCCAATTACATTTCTCTAGGCATTTTCAGGAGCAGTGTCTTATGTTTGGGTAAAACTTAGAAATTTAAAAACCTGCCAAGAGAGCGTGTTAGGTAAAATTAAAAAAGATTATGTGTACAGTTACTGCATGAATCACAGCTCATTGTTTAGGTCACTCGAAATCCATTTGAGATTATTTAAAAAATAGTCAAATTATAAGGATGTGTGAAATCCAGAGTATATCAATTAGATATAATTAGTACATTGCTTTTGAGTGTTGATACTTTGGACCACAACAGGCATATGTAATTTCTTCAGAGGTATAGCCCAAAATGAGACTGTTTTGTTAAAACCTGTTCATCTACAACCTATTCCTCTTACTGAAAATCATATTTTTCTGGAATCAGGGAAGGTAGCCTGGAAAAATAGGAAATATAAATCGTCTTCCAAGTTCTTGAGGGAAATAGAGAAACTATACTTGATCTTGAAAATGGAACACACTTACATTTTAAGCTGTTAACTCTGTCATAAATTGAAGATCGTGGAGTTCCCAGCTGGGTATCTGGCCTTGTGTGCTTAATAGCATTTTTATACCTGTTAGTTTTTTTTACATCTTTCAGCTGTCTTACATCATTAAGCAAATAAGATAAATATAGGGACAAGGGGCTAACAAGAAGACCTGTGAAAGAGGTAAATGAATGTGACTTACACGATTTAATCTTCACAATTAAAGAGCCTTATCTGCTATTACGTGTTGGGGTGAAGACACTTGGAAAAGAGACCTGTTTTGCTCGCACAGACCACAATCTTCTGGGGAGAAATTCAAAGCCTGAAGGTCTAATTCCAAAGCTTCTTCTCTTTTTCTTATTTGAGGGTTTCTTTTAAATTACTTCCCTTCCCTTTCACAATCCCTTGAATTAGTATACCAAATTTATTATCTATATAATATTTTTATCCTGGACCGTCAACAAATGAAGCCATATTGCAAAGATGGCAAGGACCTACAGAAGAATAAGTCACTCCATATGATGTACATCCTCAGTGGGATTTCTGAAAAATCATATCACCACCTACACTCTTGGTTCTTACTCAAATTCTTAAGTCCATATTCAGATTTTTCCGCATTACAAACAACTGCAAATAGCACTTATTCTCTTGTTCATGAGTTGTCTATGGTTGGTTTGGCAGTGGTTTAACAAATCGAGATTGGACTCGGCCTGCCCAAGGTACACTGTGCTCTTCTGTCAGGGCTCATGTCTGTTCCACCTGTCTCATTTCAGGTGCCAGTCTGAAAGGGCACTGGCTACCCAGGGCAATCATTTTAGCATGCCAGCAAGACTTTTCCAAGCCTTACATCTGAATATTCCACTGGCCAAAGTATATCAAATGGACAAACTCAACATCACTGGGGCAGGGACATAAACTTCAGAAACAGGGAAGGCTCTAAAAAGCCAGATGGAAAAGAAAAGTGAAGAAATAGGACCAGTTATCTAATCCAGCACCCTCGGGGGAAAAAGAACAAAAAACAAAAACATATCCAGAAGAGGTACAGCAGTCTAATGGCATTACTGCTCATGTCAAATTTCATTTTATATCCTCTGAGTCAACACTAAAATTTTAGGAACTTCTTGCATGATCTCTTCTGGAATGTCTTTGAAAAAAAATTTTCAGGATGATGTCCTCCAGCAGATTCTAATTACATCATAAATTGTATTTTTAATTACAAAAGTATATCAAATAGTGTGCTATTTTAAATTATAATCTTATCATCTAAAATCACTTTAATTCCTGTTTCAATCAGCAAAGGAATGACTGTCCTTTTAAATTCTATCCAAGCCATAGTTTGGATAGAAGTCTTGCAAGCTGGACTAGCCTTATTTAGACAAATTCCTTGTGCCTTCAGCATACCACTTCAGCAGTCCTCAATGTATATAGTATTACAACCAGGATCTATCTTAACATTCAAGCCTGAAGAGGAGAGCTTCTCCATGCCTAGTGTTCACCTTAGGGCAATTTGACCCTGAAAGTCCTTTCAAAAGAATCTCTGGAACTTTCAAGGCAGTTTACAAACTCAGACCTTCAGGGAACTTGAGTCATCATTAAAAGAAAAAGCCAGTATTCAGGGAACTTGGGAACTACCTTACTTTCTTTCCTAGTGAGATTGGTAGGGGAGCAGCAATGACAATGTTCAGCAAGACTCCTTCTAACAAACTTGCTCCTCTGTGCAGTGGACCGCATAAAAGTATCTTGGAACAGAAGTGGCTTGCATGACTGGGAGTGAGTGACAAATAAAGCTAAGAGACCCTGCCTACTGTATGCTGGCATGTCTCTGAAAGAGGTCCTTTACTCTGTCCCATCCTGGGGTATAGAATCCTAAGAGCTGTTTGTTGAAACCTAGAGCTTTCATTCTCCCAGATTGTGTTTATAGGTTGTATAAAGGTCAGATCCATGGACTATCTAGGCCAGCAGGCACCAGAGAGCAGCTCTGAGGTCCTTTCCTGCCCTCCAGTGAAGGGGCTGATTTTCGTAGGCCTCAGAGGGCAGAGAATCACTGCAGGATGCTGCGATGCCTCACAGGACACTAGACTAGTGGGATCTTCCCCATGATCCCCAACATGGTCTGACACCTTATGGGGCACCTGTTTTGCTTTGACCCCTGAGGTGGAAAGGTGAACCAGATAGACAGGATTCTGACTCAGGAAGCTTGTTTTCCAGAAGCATCAACACACGGTAATGAAGTAAATGAGACAGATACCATTTCAGAAACTGATAAGAGCCATGAAAGGGCTCTCTAAGCTCCGGTGAGGAGTTTGGATTTTGGTGATACGTGTACAGGAGGCCACTGGGGAGCTCCCTGTATGGACATGGCATAGCAAGCTTTATGTTTAGAAAGATTGTTGGCTGCCGGGACTCTATGACAGTAATACCCCCATGTAAAAAATATAACGGGCATTTTTATCTCTCTGTAGATCCTAACATAAGTCTTTTCTACCTCAGATTTGATGTCCTCAGTGAACTCCCTTGATTATCCCTATAGGAAAAAATGTTCTTTCACAAAATAATTTTCAAGAAGCCCCATTCCAGGAGATTCTATGGGATCTTTCATCTCCTTCCTCAGGAGACTTATCCAGGGGTGGTAAGAACAGCTTGCATAGAATAGAATTTGTTTCACGAGTCATTTCTCTGGTCATTATTGCAATTCCTTAGGCAAAAGATGGTTTTAAAAATACCCTTAGAAATAGAGACTGGAGCTCATAAGTTTGAAAAGCATATGAAGCTTACATACTTTGTAACCTTGTGTCCCATGAAAATGCAGTTCATTCATACCTGGTTCTCAGAGCAGAAGAAAAGCAACTTGAAAGGAAAAACTTATTTTTCTACAATTTTTTAAGTAGAGGAAATTAAAAAATAGCTCAAATCTAAGGCTGAATAGTATAGAATTTCTAGTGTATCATTTGCTGTTCGCACACACCATGTCAAATGGAATGAAAAAAAAATGGGTCTGAAGAAATTCAGATGGTAAGTATACTATTTCCCTCTTCTTCTTATGTTATGACTAATTTTAGATGTCCTGCTAGGGAAATCAGTACTAACTTGAATAAGGTACAGCAAAGGGTAAGGGAGGCCACCGTGGGGAGAGGCATGTCACAGAAGAGAGTCAGCAGGCTTCAAATTTACAGGTTCCAGTCATGTTGAAAAGAAGGTCTCTGAATATTCAAGAATAATTGTGCAATTAGAGCTGCCAGCTTTTCTGCATTCCCAAAGCATGGGAAACCCATCCTTACTTTGCAAGGAAGGCATTAAATGGTAGAATGGATGCTGCCACCTAAGAAAGAGGGTAGCACGTCAGTTCCCTGGCTCCACTGGGAGTGACCTATGTGGGAAGCCCTGTATTCTGAACTCTAACAAACTCCCAGTCCATAGGAGCTTCCAATTTGACTTCCTTTCATTAAAGTTTGAAATGTAGCACCTAGAATGGAGATGTTATGAAAAGTTTTCTTCCATTCTACAGAGTGTAAGGACCAACAGCATGCCAGGCACTGGGCTAGGGTGTGTATAGAGAAAGGCAGATCCAGGTGTGTATATAGCCCTGCCCCTTGCTTTATTTATCTGAGAGCCACTTTTTCTCTTGTGTGGAATGAGAGGGCCCACACTGCCTGTAATCCCAGTGACCCAAGGGGGGCTGAGGCAGGAGGATGGCAAGTTCGAGGCCAGCCTCAGCAATTGAGTGGGGCCCTAAGCAACTTAGCAAGACCCTGTCTCCACATTTAAAAAGGACTGGAGATGTAGCATAGTGGTAAAGCACTTCTGGGTTCAATCCCCAGTACCAGGAAAAAAATTATATACAGAAAATTATATATAGATTAAATGTAGGAAGTTTTGAGGGTTTGAGCTATTTTATGTGGAAGCCAAAGATGCCCAAACTACTATGAATAATAGTCTAGGCTCCCATTCCATGCCCAATCTTGACTATATGTATCATCACTGCTTTCTCTTTAGGCAAATACTAGTGACTGCTTTAGTGAGTGATTCTGAGTTTACTGAAGCTTACATGATAAAGTCAGACTATACTTTGTACACCTCTTAGCAGTATTTAATATCAATACAGTATAATTAATTATCTTTGTTACCAAAATGGTATCTTTGTTACCATAGTTACCATCTGTTCTCAGGCCAGCTTGTCTCCCTTCTTCCCATTATATTGTTATACAGATTGAATGAGATAATACACATAAATGCTATGTAGAGTGACTTGGACATAATATTTGCTCAATAAATGCTAACAGAAGCAGCAGCACCAACAGCAGTTTAATACTATTTCAAGAATTGCTAGCTTATGGATCACATTTGCATGCCATGTGGTCCTGGCTTATATAACCTCTACAATCCCTGAAATAAATTATTATCGTGATTTCATGGTGACAGCCCTTGAGCTCCTCAATGATTTCCCCCATTCCATTAGCTAATTCATAAAACATTTCTCTACAGGGCATATGCCAGAGATTACAACTAGAAACGACCAGAGAAAGATAAGAACTATCAAGAAAGATAAGACCTTACTAAGTTTCATTAATGCATTTTGATTGCTCTTATAATTTGACTAAAGCAGATTCAGAGGAAAAGGTTAGAGTGCAAGTAGTTAATTTGGGATATGGTTTCAAATAGGGATTTGGGAAGAGTGACAGACAAGGAAGAGAAGCACAGAGGGCAAAATCAAGGACTATTCCTCGGTGGATGACAGTGTAATCCCATTGAGCAACTGTGGAGAACTGTAAAGCGCACACCTCAACAGTTCCCACCTGAGGGATGAAGAACACGTTCAGAGGCCTTGATTCCCTGATCCTTTGGACCTGCCTACATGTTGGCAGAGTAAGCTCTGGCCAGCAGAAGGAGCCCTCAGGTAAAAGATGCCTGTAGGAAATGACACATGCCAAGAGGATAGATGTGGAGTATTTTCAGCATCTGCCATGATTATTCAGCTTATTAACATGCCATATTACTTCTATATGCTCATATCACAACACCTGCCTCATCCTTTTAAACAATAGCTATAACTATACTATCTTAATGACAGGCTGAGGACTCTCTTTACTCTTGCCAACTCTGGTGGCCTTTTGTAATCCCAGGGGAAGCCAATGACACCCTTTTTAGCATTCCGCTGCTGTGCTCACTGCAGTAACAGGGGCCAGTGTCACTCTTATTACTTCACCTGTTTTATCTTTTGTGAAACTCAGCCTTAGCCAGAATTGTCTGAGTGGCTGCTCTAGCAATTGCTTAACGTGAGGCTCCTTCAGCTCATTTCTCTCAAGTAATTTGATTTCATCGTGTGCTCAGAATTGCTTCTATGGGCTGGAAGGAGGCCTGGGGGAGGGATTGGCAAAAGCAGTTCTAAGATAAAATAAATAAATAAATAAATGGATTGCCCTATACTTCCCCATGCCTACCACACCTTTTGTCTACATTCTTCGCCTGCTCCCACCCCAATCCAGGAAAAGTGTGTGTGTGTGTGTGTGTGTGTGTGTGTGTGTGTGTGTGTTCAGAAGGAACTGGTAAAAAATGAAAAAGAAAATTATCTTCTTTCAATTGAGCTCAAAAACTATTGCTTATTTCGTATCTCTTTGGTCCCTACCACAGAATATTTTTGCTAAAATGGAAAATTATTAATATTACTTACTAAAATAATTAAGCTGTTTCTACCTTCTGCTTCATATGAATTCCGCACCAATTTGGTGCTTATATCACCTTATGGGCTGGTTAGTAGGTCAACAACTTTCTAAATATATGCAGTGTACACAGGAATTTATAATTCCTTAAAATTTTTTCTATTTTATAATAGCTCTGTGCCAAGTGCCCTGGCAAGTGGGATGGAGGTACAAACTACACTCCATTGAAATGAAATGAAATGAAACCATTACAGAAGTTGAAAATAAAGTAATTCAGTGCATAAACATTGTTTTTTAGATCCATGAACTTGGCCTGGACTTTGGCCTTTAGATTGCCTTCTTCTTACAACTTTTAGAAAGGTATCCACAGTGAGAACAGAGGGAGTCCTAGTCACAGATCCTGAAAGTGATGTTGGGAGGAATGCAAGAAAGGAAGGCCCTGGGGAGATTGCAAATGTTAAAAGTTTTCAAACATGGCTTAATTACACTTGGCATAATATTCAATTTTGTTTTCATTTATTTTTGTTGTAAAAAGCTCTTTAAATAATTGATTATGATATTACTGTATGCTTCTCTACCATAAGGTAATCTATAAGCATAAACAGGCTCCCTTTTAAAGTTAAAATGAGATGGATATCATTATCCTAAATGCATGATTGAAGATCTGAATGGTACTTATATACTTTGTATACAAACAGTTGTATGTAAAAAGATTCTATATATGTGCATTATGAATTGTAATACATACTACTATTATAAATAAAAAAAGAAAAATAAAGAAAAAAGAACAAGAAAAAGAAAACTAGGGATGACCTGTTGTTTCTGACTTCAAAAAGGACAGTAAGACTGACAGAGTGAGTTGTATGTGTTTATATTAGTGGGATATGCTAGAATTTGGTGGAACATGATTGGATTTTATGTCAGGGAGACAAACTTAATTTCCACATGAAAGACTATGGAAAACGTTAAAGATCTTGGGAAATTCAATAATGTAAAAATAAATAAATAAAAACTGGGGAGGAAATTTGACTATGATAAAGTCAAAACCATATTCACCGTAGCTGTGTCAGAAAACTTTTGGTTTTTCCAATAGTTCCAACAATTAGTTCAGGAGTGGGATAGAATCTTCAGTGAGTCTTTATGGCTGTATTGAAATTTGAAGAAAAGAAATAATGAGTTTAATAATTGAGTAATAAAAAAAGGTCCATCTGATGAGTTATTTGATGTGCGATGGATGAGAAAACCATGCAAACCCAACTTGCTGTTTTACTTTTTCTCTCTTTCATTTCAAGTGTTTTGAGGTTCCATTAACAGAGTTTGCCCTTTCTTAAGAACAAGACTACTTGTAGGAATACATAAAAATCATAAAACTTTTTTGAGTTTCAAGTTTAAAAAAATATTGAATGGCCTAAAGCTAACATTAATGGCTTTAAGTGTGGTGAGGAAAACTGTAATTAGAAAGTACATCTTAATACGCTGCATAAATAAATAGATTATTTTGAACTTTTGTGTAGTTTTCATGTAGTTCTGGTGGGAGTGTAAATTGGCTGCTTTGGAAACTATTTGGCAAAATTTACCAGAGTCAAACAAGTAGACCAGCAGCCCTACATCCTAGGTACACACTCAACAGAAATAAGCACTTATGTTCACTAAAACATGAATGAGAATGTTCATGGCAGCTTTGTTTATAATAGTCCTAAACTGGAAACATTCCATTTGCCCATCAGTGCTAGAATGGGTAAGAAATTGTGGTGTATTCATATAATGGAATTCAGCATTATGATGAAAAGGAATGTGCTACTCTTATAGGTAATAACATGAATCAGTCAGGCAGGTGTAGTGTTCAACAAAATATGGATATAAAAGAACATGCATTTCATAATTCCATGGATATGAAATATTTAAAAAGATGAAACTAAACCCACAGTAACAGGAGTCAGAGTAGTCATTTCCTGGTGGGATGTGTATTAACTCAGGAAAAGGTTACTTTCTGGGGTATTGGAAATATTTTATATCTTGTGCTGGGTGATGTTTATGTGTGTATGTATGTGTGTGTGTGTGTGTGTGTGTGTGTGTGTGTGTGTGTGTGTTTAAACATATATACATACCTCAGGAAGGAGGATCGAAGTTCAAAGCTAGCCTCAACAACTTAGTGAGGAGGCCCTGAGCAACTTAGTGAGACCCTGTCTCAAAATAAAAAAATAAAATGGGTTTGGGATGTGGATTAGTGGTTAAGTGTCCCTGGGTTTAATCCCTGGCACCCAAAAAAAAAAAAAAAAAACATATATACAGTATACATGTAAAATTTTAGTAAGCATTTTCAATAAAAGAATATAAAAAAGAAAAAAAAAATCATTTATATATTATATAACTCAACATCCACAATTTTTAAAAAAAAGCAATTTTAATAATCCATCCTAATGAGTAGGAACGTTAAGCTATGGAATGCCAGCAGAAGCACACGTTCTATGCATACCTAGGTACACATCCACATAACCCCCTGCATGCCTGACCCTAAATTATTAATGACTTGTTCAGCTTCATTGACCCTCATACTTGGAGAGATTTTCTATGTCATCTAATACAGTGATTCATCTAAAGCCTGTCTGCTGCTTTCCCTCTGGGTAGTAATTCTGCTTTTGTGAACAAAAGTCCCCTGATGACCAGAATATACCGTGACCTCCTGGGGCGAGCCTTGCTATCATTGGAAGACAATCCCCAAGCTAAAAATCCGTCCTTGTCTATTCACTGGTCTTATTTGTAACCCTTGGTGTCTTCCAGTTAAGTGGCCAAAGAATTTTGCTGTTGCTGTTTTCCCTGAACATCCTGCTTTATCTTGTACATACATGTCACTGAAAGCAGGAAGATTTTCAGGAATATTTTTTCTTGGTATTCCCCTCCTCCTTTTATTCATTATGGTGTAGCTTCCCTCCAGGAGCTGTTTTCTCATATGAACCTTCTTAACATTTTCATGATGAAAGGGGATGTTGTGGATATAGCAGTCTGATTGGGCCCATTCTCAACATCCTTTCTTCCTCACCATGCTCTAGCTGGACACCCTTGAGACTCTTTTTCTGTTTGTTGTCAATACAAAGATCCATTAGTTCACAATCTTCTCCCTCATTCAACATCTATCTATTGATCATTTTTTTAGGTATCCAGTGATTTGCAAAGACAGATGTGTTATGCACTTCCTTAGGGTGCTCACTCTCACATTATTAATCACATATTTATATAAATAAGGGTAGAACTGTAAATGACGCATCTGTGAGGGAAAGGAGGGGTGATGTGTGAAAGCATAAGATAGGGAGTCATCAATGTCAGAGCAGAGTGCCCTGGAGAAGAGATAGCTGAGCAGAAGACAAGTAAAAATGGATGCAAACATGGAAAAGAGGAGGGAAGTGTCATTTTGGGAAGGAAATGGCATGAGCAAGGCCTTATGGCAGGAAAGGAGAAATGGGTCATAACATATTAGAAGAACAGAGAATAGCCAGTATGTTGGAGTAGAAAAATTAACGTGCAAAATAGAGATAGGAAAGAGTCAGACCATTCAAGGGAAAAATGTTCTTAATTTGGGGAGAGGACTGAGGATAGAATGGGTTTCCAATGCTGGGTAAAATTGCATTCCTTGGAAACTAGCTGAACAAACAAATTGAATACAAAACAGGTTTTGAGAGGGCTCTGCTTAGTAATTTTGGATCCAAAAGGTTACATCAAGGTCCAGAGTGTGATCTAATAAGAGAGGATTTGGCTGAGGTGGAAGGGAGGAGGTGGTTGTTGAAGAGGAGAGTTTGAGGAACTGGCAACCAGGTGTTGGCTGGGTCATCCTCTTAGATATTGAAATCACCTGGCGATATGAAATTACCTTGAGGTCATGATGAAAACTGCCACTCAGGGCCAGAGGCTTTGGCAAATGGGAGAGAGTGACCAGGAGGTCACCAATAGTTGAGAGCTGACCATTGTTGCTATGGTTCTAGAAGAATTTGTACAATTTCTCTGTAGGGAATTATATCTTCAAAAAGGTGAATGTTAATGCAGATGGCCATTGCAATTGAATGTGATAATAAAATTTATTTGGTTTATATAGCCCTATAATTTTATGTTTTGAATAATTACTGAGCAAACCTTAAAGTTGGAGAATTTCATGGGAAGAGAAAAAATAGACAAAACTAAGGCAAGTCTAGAAAGGCCTTTGGTGGCCATTGGAATGGGCAATGCTAATATGATAAGGTGTTCTTATTTATTCTGCAGGAGCTGGAGAGTCAACAAAGGCTGTGTGGGTTTGTCTGAGATTGTAATGTAATGATTACTATGTTTTAGTAGGGATCACTTATAAATGGTATGCTAGATGAATAAGAGAAGTCAAGTAAACCAAAAGAGCAGAATTGGGGGGCACCAGAATTCAAGGTTCATGGGACTTTGAACTAGATCAATGGGAAAGGAGGAAAGAAAGGGCAGGTATACAATATTTTATAAGATCAATGTCTTTAGGACTCAGTTACCAGCAGGGCAAATTCTTAAATATAGCAGTGCTGAGGATAGAGATAAAGCCAGGAAGGAGGTGTGTTTTGAGGAAAAATACACATTTCACTTTGGTCCTGGAGTATATCAAGGGATGTAGGTATTAAATGTAGGTATTAAACTTAGGGAAGGGCTACAGTGGAAAAACCTCTAGTGGTTAACTCCTTCTATGGTTTGGATATGATGTGTTCCAGAAAATCTCCTGTGTTGATGCAGGAACGTTCAGAGGTGAAATGATTGGATTGTGGTAACTGTAATCTAATAAGTCCACACTAGTTTGAATGGATGGATGGGTTGTAACAGTAAGTGGTAGGCAGGAGGGGTGTTATTGGAGGAGGTGGGTCACTTGGGCATACCCAGGAAGGGTTGATCTTCTCTGCAGCTCCTTCCTCCTTTCCTTCTCTCTGGTTCCTGACCACCATGAGGTGAGCTGTTTCCTTTCTTGTACCCTTTGGCAATAATGTCCCGTTTCCCCTTGAGTTCAGAGCAATGGACTTGGCTATCTATGGAGACCTCTGAAACCATGAGTTCCAAATACTCTTCCCTCCTCTAAGTTTTTTTTTTTTTCTTGGGGGGGGGTGTACTGGGGATTGAACCTAGGGTCACTTGACCACAGAGCCACATCCCCAGCCCTATTTTGTATTTTATTTAGAGATAGGGTCTCACTGAGTGGCTTAGTGCCTTGCTGTTGCTGAGGCTGGCTTTGAACTTGTGATCCTCCCAAACCACTGGGATTACAGGCATGCGCCACCACGCCTGGCCCAAGCTGTTCTTGTCAGATATTTTTAGTCACAGTGATGCAAGGCTGACTAAACAATTCCTTAACAGCAAATGCTCATTCTGACCTTCTTCCTCTTTGCAGCCCATAGGTTCTCATCCTGCCTTCTCCCTTTCACTTTTCTTCACCTTTTCTATCATTTCCTTGTTGCTCACTGTTTATTTCTGAAGACATTGTTAACCCATTTCCCACATTACAGCTCTCTTTTCAAGCTTTATATCATTTCCCAGTAAACCCCACTCCTCTTTTTTTCTTAGTTCCATCATCTGCATCTGCCACTCTAATGTTGTTGTCATGTTGTCTTATCTATTTTCTCCTTCAGAATTGAGCTTTTAGAGGACAGGGACTCACTAAAGTGTTTGTATCTCCCCTTGGGTGCTTTCATAATAATGTGTTTAATGAATTAAGAATTGTTTAATTAATTTTTTTTTACTAATTTTGGGTATTATATTTTGAGTCATTCATTTAAGGAAAATGGATACAATTAAAAAATTCATAACAAGTCTACAGTCCCAAATGTTCAAGAGGAACTTACAAAGGTTCAAGAACTTGCACATATTTTTCATATCCCAGTGTTTCTCTCTGATCTATAAATTAAAATAGATGAAACTTGGCCCTGCTTTCTTTTGTCTTCCTTCTGAAAGCACCCTTTACCAAAGCCCACAGAATGCAAATCAGGAAAGCTGTATTCATTTTTGGAAATGGAGACAATGCTCTTGCTCCTCTTCTCTCATACATTTTTCTGGAGGTCTGCCAAGATCCAAACCATCAGTATGAGCTATTAGTATATGTATTTACCCTCCATTATAACTGGGTCTTTTGAATCTTAGATCTCTCTCCCTCGCGCACGCGCTCGCTCACTCTCTCTCTCTCTCTCATCCACACAATGTCTTTCCAGAAGACACCTTCCTAGACATGATTTCTAGATGTTGCTGTAACTAGCTAGCTAGCTAAAGTACAGATGAAGAAGGCTATGTTTAGATGTTGGGAAAGACATACATTTAATGAATGCTCCTGAGAAAGGAATGAGGGCATAAGTGTTCAAACAAGTGGGAGAAGACAAGGGAGGAGGAAATTTTGAAAATTTCAGGAGGAAAACTTGAAAATTCATATGGAAAGAAAATATTAATTGTTGCCAAGGGCTGGATGGATGGAAAATTGGGGAATGACTATTGATGGGTACAGGGTTTCTTTAAGGGATGATGAAAATATTCTGAAATGAGTAATGATGGTTTCACAACTTTATAAACATAATAAGAAACACTGAACTGTGTACTTTAATAAAAAAGAAACAATAAGCAAGAGGGAAGAGACACTGAGACATGAAAATCAAGGAAAGCATGTCTAATGTCAGAGAGACTGAATACTCATTGAAAGGTGATAGGATTCTGTGATGAAGGACAGGGTGGTGAGCTTAAAGAGAGTGATTCCACTCCTCTCTCTTCTTCTTTCTGTACCAAAGATATGTAAATGTATAAGATTATTCCTTCATAAATTTCTCTATTGGCAGAATGCCTAATGATTCTTCAGGTCTAGGAATGTGTTCTGTTGCCGCCTGAAGCGCTTGGAGCAACGGAGCCACGGGAAGAATTTCAGAAGCAAACTGGAGACAAACAGCTTTTTATTCTGATAACTTTTCTCTCTGGTTCTAACAACGACTAACTCACGCCAAACACACCACTAAAATGGCGCTGACCCGATCAGCAATTTCGGCCAAGTCACTCGAGATCCCGCAACAAGTCTCGTGAGACTATGGGAGGAGACAATGCCCAAATCTCCACGGCTCATAGTCAACTGCAATTCAAGCCAATCCCCAAACAGGGCTCCTGCATTTCCCCCTTTTTGTTTTAAAAGAGGCAATGCTCTAGGACGTCTATGTGCAACCAACATTCTTACCCGTCATCGAATAATCAAGGCTGTGCCCTTGACTCCTGTCTTAGGTTGATATGTCGGCCACATGAGACTGTCCCGTGCGACTGTGCCTGTCTTAGGTTGTCCCCCTCTGGGGATCTTACCCGTCATTGGCTAACCAGCCATCCAATGGAGCCCTTTAGGATCGACTATATATGATGACTAACAGCCGTCCAATTGTGAGGAGATGTTGCGGCTTTAAGGCGACAAGCCTTTTGGTGATGAGCCAAATTGCATAGCATATCAAATTGTTTAAATAAATCAGCTGCCCTAAGTTCCATCAAGTAACACACTGAATTCTCTAGACAAATACCCGCAAGGCATTGTCCCGTAAAGTCTCAAACAATGAAAGATCAAAATGTCCATTTGTTGTAACATGTTGATGTAGGAGGCCCCATGCATGTAGAGCAGAGGCCACACTGTTGGTGAGGTTGTTTGATGTTTTGAGCAGCAGGGATGCTTGCGGCGGCCGCGATCCCTGCAGCTGTAGCAGCAGACGTCTTTTTTATGTTTAGACAATGCCACCGGCAAATCTTCAGGGCCCGCTACCTAGAAACTCAAGCATCAATTATTAAAGGAAAGGCAGTGCTATTGCAACACTGAGTCAAGAGGCGAGTTGTCAAACTACAAAATAGAATAATTAGATTAGAAAATTAAAGTTGATTTTTGTTCACACACATCACTGGTTGAGCTTCTACAAACATAAGTTGGAAAAATATCATATTTAGAACAAAACAAAGAAAGACTGAGGGTATTTACTGCATTAAAGATAGATTAAAGAAAAGGTAAAGGCACTTTAGAGAAATAATTTGTTAGCTGGAACCCTTGAGTCTCTGTATACAGAGCAATCTTTTACCTGTTGAGATAATTGAAATTAATGAGCTATTAAACAAATGAAGTTAATAACAAATAAACAATCTTAAGTCAAAACACCAAAATATCAGGTTATATAGCACTAGTCATATTGTTTGCTAAAGAGAAGTCCCAGGGACACCTATAAATCAAAATTGAAAGTACCTTCATTTATAAAATTATTTACCTAAATTGAATACTCTTAACCTAAAATGAATTAAAGTTATTTGGACCCATATATATATTTTTTTTCTTTTTCATAAGCGCTTTGTTCTTTGTGACGTCACACTGGACAGACGAACAAACATACAAACATATATTTGTGACGTCACATTAACATGAAATGTAGACAAATGTACAGACATAAAGACATGTATAAAAAGGAAAAAAAAAAAAATAACAATTGTGTGCACACTAAAGAGAGATCTCCTTGTCCCGGCCGGGAGGAATGACACTTAAGTTGTGAAATATTTTGAAGGACTCTTTTGAGGGAATCATTCTGTACCTTCATCTTGGTCCTCTTGATTTTGTACCTTTTTTATTAATCTTGATTCTTCAATAACTTCATCTTGATCATTTTGATGTGGTACCTGTTTTATTAATCTAGATGGTATCCATATTGGAGAGGATTCGTCTTTTGGAAAAACACAAACAGATCCTCTTCCCCAAATTTATACTGGATCTGGACCCTTCCATGTACCTGAAAGAACATCCTTCCAGTAAACCAAAGGTTTATGTTGTTGGTGTGGATTCCAATGTCTGTCTCCAGAAGAATAACCATTAGAGTCTAAAGTTAAAAAATTTAAGGTAAACAGGGCAACTGCCAATCTGTCCTTAGGACTTTTCCAATTTCCTTCTTTTTGTTTTAATAACATAATTTTCAGTGTTCGGTTTGCTCTTTCAATAATGCCCTGACCCTGAGGATTGTATGGGATGCCTGTTTTATGGGATATATTGAATTTTGTGCAAAACTGTTTGAAAGATGAGGACGTATATGCGGGGCCATTATCTGTTTTAAGCATTTTGGGGATGCCCAATGCAGCAAAAGCTTGCAAACAATGAGATGTAACATCTTTAACTTTTTCTCCAGAATGTAAGGAAGCAAAAATCATGCCTGAGTATGTATCTATGGTCACATGAATAAATCGCAATTTTCCAAAACTTGGCTCATGAGTAACATCCATCTGCCACAAATGATTGGGCATTAATCCTCTAGGGTTAACGCCGAAATGAGGATTGGGCAAATGTGTCATACAAGATTTACAATCTTTTACAATTGTTCTGGCTTGCTCCTTTGTGATTTTAAACCTACGTTGCAAGGTGGTGCTGTTGACATGAAACTGGGAGTGGAATAAAGTAGCTTGTTGTAGCACTGAAAGTATAAATATTGTTTTTGTAAGTTCATCAGCCTTTTGATTACCTTCATGGAGGGGACCAGGCAAATTAGTATGTGCTCTAATATGGCCTACGAATAGAGGTTCTTTTCTTGCCCACAAAAGTTTTTGTATTTGATAAAACAATTTAAAGGCTGGAGTATGAGGTGCTATTGGTCCTGCTAACTCTAATTTTGGGACGGCTTGTACAATATAGTGGCTATCTGAAAAAATGTTTACGGGCTGGTCCCTAAAATTTTCCAGAGCTCTTACCACAGCTTCCAATTCCACTAGTTGAGCTGATTTGTGTGCAGTTATGTAAGTCATATTTTCTTTTTTAGTGACTACTGTAGCAGTACCATTTGAGGACCCATCTGTAAATACATTAAATGCCTTAGGAATAGGTTGATTTTTTATTACCTGTGGAAATATAATAGGATGATTAATACAAAAAGATAATATAGGGGACTTAGGAAGATGATTATCAAAATTTGCAGAAGTAGAGCATTTAGCTATAGCCCAATCATTATTATTGAAGCATAAGTATTCAATCTGTGATGATGAATAGGGAGTAATAATAGTAGCAGGGTGAATGCCAAATATTTTAGTAGAAGTCTTAAGTCCTTGAAGAATAAGTTTAGCCACCATGGAGGTATAAGATTCAATTATACTTTTAGGAGAGACGGGCAAATGTATCCATAATAAAGGCCCTTGTTGCCAAAATACTCCTGTGGGTGTATATTGTGAAGAAATAATAATCAACATCAGCGGTTGAGTTAAATCAAATCTATCACAATGAGCTCCTTCGATGGCTTTTTCTACTAACTTTAAAGCTTTCCTAGCATCAGGAGTCAATGTTCGTGGTGAAGATGGATCAGGATCTCCACGAAGGATGTCAAATAAAGGTTTTAGTTGGCCAGTAGTGAGATTTAGTGTAGGGCGAAGCCAATTAATGTCTCCCAGTAGTTTTTGGAAATCATTGAGGGTGGTCAAATGTTCTTTATTTATTAAAATTTTTTGGGGTCTAACAAAAGTATCCATGATTTTAAATCCTAAATATAATATGGGAGATCTGGTTTGAACTTTTTCTTCTGCTATATATAGTCCATATTTTTTTAAATTTTCTACCACATCACTGAATATATTAAATAAGATTTTTTGATTAGGGTGGGCCAATAAAATTTCATCCATGTAATGTAGACACATGAGGTTTGGATATTTATTTTTAATGGGTTGGATAGCCTTGTCCACATATATTTGGCATATGGTGGGGCTATTAGCCATTCCCTGTGGTAAAACCTTCCATTGATATCTCTGCTCAGGGCCATTATTGTTCATAGAAGGAACGGAAAAAGCAAACCTGGGGGCATCCAGAGGATGTAGGGGAATAGAAAAGAAGCAATCCTTTATATCAAGAGTAATAAGATGGAAAATTTTTGGAATAGCTACGGGACTAGGAAGTCCAGGTTGAGTAGGCCCCATAACTTGCATGGTTTTATTGATTTGTCTAAGATCATGTAACAATCGCCATTTTCCTGACTTTTTCTTGATCACAAATATGGGGGAATTCCAGGGAGAGGTGGAAGGTTCTATATGACCTGCTTCTAATTGTTCCTGAACTAATTGGTGGGCCGCTTGTAATTTCTCTTTAGATAGGAGCCACTGAGGGACCCACACTGGCTTATCAGAAAGCCATGGTATTTTCAAAATTATTTTTTCAGTGGCCCCGAAAAAAAATATCTTTTTCCTTTATGACAATGATTACTTTTAGGGTTAAGATTACTCTGTACTTTTTGATAATGTGTTCTTTTAGGGTTAAGATTACCCTGTAGGTTTTCACATTTAACATCTGCAGGCTTGGTTGCAAGGTGTACTCCCATTTGTTGCAAAATATCTCTTCCCCATAAAGTAACCGGTAGATTAGGTAAAACATAAGGCTGAAATGTTCCTTTATGGCCTTCATCATCCTCCCATTTTAAAATTACTGCACTTTTATCTGGGAGGTTATTATATCCCAAGCCTCTTAAACTGGTTGAAGCTTTTTGCAGAGGCCAGTGCTTGGGCCATTGGCGTAAATTAATAATGGAAGAGTCAGCTCCAGTATCTATTAATCCCTCCATTTCTATTCCTTGGATTTTTATTTTACACATTGGCCTCCTTGAACAGTCTCGAACCCAGCAAGCCATGGGACTTGAGTCAGTGGAACAAAATCCTCTATTGTTCCCTTCTTGAGGCATACCCATTTTAAATGAATTATGTAAATTGGGAAGGAGAAGCAACTGAGCAATTCTATCTCCTTGATTAACAGAACTTATACTTTGGGGTGAGCTAAGCATTATTTTTATTTCCCCTTTGTAGTCTGAGTTTATTACACCTGGGGTCACTTGCAAACCTAATAAGCTTTTAGGACTACGCCCGATAATAAGTCCTACAGTCCCTGAGGGAAGAGGTCCCCTGACTCCTGTGGGAATCAGTTGAACCCCCATTTCAGGTGTTAACACTATTCGGGCGGTGGAACAGAGGTCTAATCCTGCATTTCCTCTTGTTCCTCTGGCGAGGGAGTGGATGGGTAGTAGGGATTGTGTCGGGGAAGCATCTGAGTGGATGCTTGAGGATACTCCTTCTGCAATGCCCCGTACATTTGTGGGCCCCGGGGTATTGGGCCCCGTGCCCCGTTTTTTGAATTCCTGAACAAAGGATTTCCATGGATGTCAAATTTTGAATGGCATTTATTGGCCCAATGATTTCCCTTTTTACACCTGGGGCAGCGGCCTGGGGCACGATATGAGCTTGGTCTTATTTCTCTTTTGGGATTTTGCCTAGAATTGCCTGATTGATTATGATAATTTTGCCTGGAATATCCTGATTGATTATAATATCTACGTTTAGCCTTTGTGAAATTTCGAGAGGAAGCACCTCTCATTGAGGCTGCAATCACATTTCCTGTGACAAAGGCGTCATTTATATCTTTACATAGTTGTATATATACGGAAAGATCCTTTTTAGTTCTCCATGGCCTGATGGCTGCTTGGCACCATTTATTTGCATTTTCATAAGCTAATTGAACAACTAATGGCATAGCTTGGTCAACATCTGCAAACACACTACCTGCAGTTCTCAAAAGTCGATCAGCAAAGTCGGCATACGGCTCATTAGGTCCTTGAATCACTTTTGACAAGCTACCTTGTAGATCCCCAGGTCCTTGTACAGTTTTCCATGCCTCTAAGGCAGCTGCATTTATCTGAGCATATACATCTGGGTCATAATCTGTTTGAGCCTGTAAGTCTGCGAATTGCCCTTCTCCTGTGAGCATGTCTATATTATAGTTTTCAAACCCTGCAGCCGCGTTTCTTTTAGCCGTTTCTATACAAAGTTCTTGGAATTGCGATCGCCAAACCAAGAATTGCCCCCCGCTTAATGTTGCTTTACATAGACTTTTTCAGTCTGAGGGGGTTAAGCTAAAGGTGTTAAGGGACTCCAGCATACTCAACGTGAAAGGAGCTTGGGGCCCATAAGTCATTACTGCCTCTTGAGATTTTTTATTGTTTTGAAATCTACTGACTGATGGACACTCTGTCCATTTTTCCTTTCAAATGCTGGCGGTTCCCAATGCATCTGTGAGTTGTCCTCGAGAGCGCATAAGCGATCAGAAAGACTTTTTATTTCTGTTTCTAGGGTATGCAAATGCCTAGTAATACCCTTCATATTTTCTGTAATGGATTCCACCCATGGGGGAGTAGAGGACGCAAGTGGTTCCTCTGCCTGACCGTCCTTTTTCTTGGTCTTTTTTAGTTTCTTTTTCCTCATTTTCTCAGGATCACTTTTACTAGATTCCTCACCACTGCTAATTTCACTGACAGCAATATCCTGAGGCCCAGGTTCCAGTGAGAGCAAGTATCCTTCAGCTTTCACCAATAATTCCCGAATAGCTTTAATAGCTTGGATTTTTGTCATTTTGGGTCTCTTCTAATACTCTCTTTACTGGTCTCCGTTGGCCCAGTGGAATCTACACTTTTTTGATCACTTTCACTTTTGTCTATATACTCCTCACTGAGAACAGAGTCAGGTATATCAAGGAGTCTTTGCATAGCCTCTATCACTTGGGATTCAGTTATATTCGAACCCATCTATAGAGACCTTTCAGTTCTTACCTGTCCGCTCCGAAGTCCCCGTACGGGCCGCCACCTGTTGCCGCCTGAAGCGCTTGGAGCAACGGAGCCACGGGAAGAACTTCAGAAGCAAACTGGAAACAAACAGCTTTTTATTCTGATAACTTTTCTCTCTGGTTCTAACAACGACTAACTCACGCCAAACACACCACTAAAATGGCGCTGACCCGATCAGCAATTTCGGCCAAGTCACTCGAGATCCCGCAACAAGTCTCGTGAGACTACGGGAGGAGACAATGCCCAAATCTCCACGGCTCATAGTCAACTGCAATTCAAGCCAATCCCCAAACAGGGCTCCTGCAGTGTTCAGTTTATGTTACTGAAAAGCCATTCTTAGGTGTTTTGGAAATTCTGAAAATGTGTGCTGATACTCACTGGGGTGAAGCATATGTGTGACATATTTTCTGCCCTTAAAAATCAAACTCACAGCTGGTGCGGTGGTGCATGCCTGTTATCCCAGTGGCTCTGGAGGCTGAGGCAGGAGGATCGCAAGTTCAAAGCCAGCCTCAGCAACTTAGCAAGGCCCTACACAACTTATAGAGAACCTGTCTCACAATAAAAAATGAAAAGGGCTGGAGGTATGGCTCAGTGGTTAAGCGCTCCTGGGTTCAATCCCTGGTACCAAAAAAAAAAAAAAAAAAAAAAAAAAAATCAAACCCACAGCCCACAATCAGTTAATTCATGTGGTCTTAATCCCAAACACCATCTCTAATGTCCCTGAATGTAACATAAGTCACATTCTGTGAATATCAATAATTGCTTTCTGTGGTATGGCTCTTTGGTATGTTATTTACCCAGCCTGTGACAGTTTATTGATGGAGTACTAACCTTGTGACTCTGGGCCAACCGCGTATTTTCTCTGAGCCACATTTACTTGATTTTTAAGATGAGGAGGGTAATAAATCTTAATCTGAGCACCACTTGTAAGAAAAAAAAATGCATGAAAGTGATTTGTAAGCTATTTTAATTGATGTTGTTCTTGTTCTTAAAATAACAGTTAAATCCTTTATTTGTTTTTTTTTGGACCATCCTTTTTAATGCCTCCTGTGTAGAATTGCAGGCTTCACATCTATACAACTTACTGAAGCCTGCCTTGCTCAGTACTTGTTGGTTGAATTGAATGCTATTTTAATGAGAAAAGTCCATTCTCATACCACCTTTGACCTCTCTGTTGTTTTTATCACTTCTTTTCATTTGTTTCATTCAACTCTTCACTTAGGTTTTCCAAATGAACCTGCTGCGGTCATTGCCCTTGGCACCATTAAGGAATGGCTGACAAAAAATCACCACGAGGTAAGAGGAACAGCACAATCAGGGAGCTTTCCTGATGGTGTAATTTGATTCTTAATTTTTTTTTGTTTAAAAACAAAGCACATAAATAAAATTAATATCAGATAGTCCTAGGCATTGAGCCAGAGTTAGCTGACCATTCTTCATTTGGGTTACATAAGGTGATTAAATATTTCCCTGTAATTTGTTGACTGAAGTAAGTATATTGATCAGTTCGATGGTGAAGATGGGTGAAGTAATCAGATTATTCTCACCATAATCTCATTTTTACATATTTGGATACTGTGGGTTATACATATGGAAGAGAAAATAGGATGGATTTCATTAAAAACAAATGGTCTTTCCTGTGCTGTTTTCCTTGAAGAGTCAAGTTGTCTTTGTTGACAGTGGATTCCTGGTGTCCAGTAATTTGGGGGTATTTTGTACTGTCTTTATTTATAACTAATCATCTCCCTAAAGTTATTTCTGAGTGTGAGATAGGAGTAGGTTTGGATAATTGATAATGAAATTGTTATGACTAGGGTTTGTTTGTTTGTTTGCTTATGAAACTAAATGTTTCCATTAGAGTGTCCTTCATGCCTCCTATTTTCCTTATTGTATAAGATATTTGGGTGTGTTCAATGATGAACAGGAGAATTATACAACTAAAGCAACAAAATGGCTAAAGTCTACAGAGCTTTAGTTTTCAGAAGTTTGCCAATTTATGTATTTAACAGCAAGTAGATTTTAGAAAATGCACAATCTTGAGCATTTTCCTTCTGATTTTGCTTTTCTCCTCAGACAGTAATGTAAGCACTACCAAGAATTTTGTTTCCTTTTATCATGGACCGTGAATTTTGCTTTTTATTTGGTTAAGAGATGGATTATTCACAAGTGGCCAAGTATGAAAACAGTATCGTGGTTTCTTGTGAGAGAGTTGTTGTACCTTTGTGTGTTTTAAAAAAAAAACACTGTGATTTTCTAATTATCCTACTCAACATTTCTTAACCAGATATGAATGTTGTTAATCTCAAGAGGAAGTAAAGACCACATGGCCAAACATCTATTTTGGTGCTTGTTTTTTTTCCCCTCTTACTTTGAAATGTGTAAATGTCAACTTCAATTTAGAGGATGCCTTAAGTTTCCTCAAAGAAGCAAGATAAAAAACAAATAACTAAAATATCCAACTTATAAAACACATCTTTGACATGAGTTGTATTATTTTTACAGCAACCTTAGGAAACATCTAGGAAAAGTATTGTTATCCTCTTCCTTCTCCAGCATCAAAAGGTTAAATGATATATTCAAGAGTGGAAAGTCACAGAGTCAAGAGTCTAACACAGTTCTCATGACTCTAACAGCTAGTCTTCATTGCAGGGCTACTGAGGCCAGGGGAAGATGTTCAGTTCCTTTGAAAGCCAGTAATCTTTCAATATATGTCTTTGTCACAGCAAATGCTCCTCAGCTGGACCACTGGCTTTGTAAGATGACATATGTCATCTTGGCATGTGATGGAAATTTGCATAAACACTTCTCATCAAGGTGATGATGAAAAGTAAACATGTTGGTCACATTCACAGCACACTGACAACTTCTAATGATGGATTGGCACCAGTGAAGTTATTCAGAAAGTTAGTTTCCCTAGAAACTTCTTAGCTCAGTATTTTCTACTTAATTCATTTGCCTATCCTGTCTTTGAGTTTATTCTTCTACTTTTGTATAATATTCTTGCACATTTCTTGGATCCATTGTAGAAAATTTAGATAATTTAGATTGGGAAATGGAGATCAGTTATTGCACCTTTAAACATGTCCTGTGCTAATTCCCTTATAAGATTCCTTGTTTCAATATTCCCTGGCTAGTTGGAACAAGTTAATTTGAACCCATTAGGTTTTACTGAATAAATGAATTACAAGTGGTAGATCATAGATAAAAGCTATACAAATTGATTATCTAGCAGTATTTGTATTTATTTTTTGCTCTGTTAAACAAACGAGGCAGAGGACTTGTGAAAGTGTACTGCTTCTAATTCAGTTGTCTCTTCACTGCAGTACTGTTTTGACATCCTGATTGTTTTAGCTATTTATTCATTAATTCACTCGTTTGATAAATATTTATTGAATCCCACTAAGCATCAGACACTTTTTTACATACCAGGCACAGAGCAGTGAAAAACAAACAATCCCTGCCTTATGATATTTGTAGTCTAGGAAGAAAAATACAAAGTAAGTAAATAAACTAATAAGAGAGTTCAAAGAGTGCTTCACAAAATAAATCAAGGTGACTAGATTGTGAGTTATTGAAGAATACAGTTGTGAAGAATATAGGGACTGCTCTGAAGACTGGGTCTTGGAAGAATGATCATAAAATGAGAGGGAGTGGGCCAGGTCATACTGAGGTGTTGACCTAGAACGTTCCACACTAAAGAAGCAGAAAGAGAAGAACCCTGATGGGAGAAGGAGCTTACTCTTTGCAAGCAATGGTAAGAGACTCACTGTGATTGTAGCAGAGAGAGAGAAAAGAGTGACAGGAGACAACTAAGGAAACATGCACAGAGGAGCAATTTTAGGGTCTTGTTCATAGAGAGACTCTGAATTTTACTCTAAGCCTTCTGCATAGTTTTTGGAGGGTTTTTGTAGGGTTTGGGTATATTGATGTTGTTATGTAATTAGTTCGCATTTACATGATCTTTTCACTGTTAAAAAATGAGTCTGGCTGGTTTTTGGAAAATGGTCTTTAAAGATATGACAATAGGAAAGGGAAGGCGGATTAAGAGTCTCCTGCTCTAATTCCAGGCAAAAAACGGGGTGCTTTGTAACACAGTGATGATAGAAAAGGAGATAACAAACACCGGATTTAGGAGACACTTTAAAAAAGGATTTAGAGTTCATTTTTCAATTAAGAAAGACTAGCATATGCTGCAGTTACAAAATGACACCTGGGTCTCAGTATCATAAAATGGCAAAGGTTTATTTGTCACTCACACTGTTTATATATCAGGAATCAGCAGAGGGCTCTGGATCAGTTAGGAACCCAGGATGACAGATACTCTACTATACAAAATAACATCTATCATGACAAGAATAGATAATCAATTATTTTATAGGGATGCTTCTACACAGGAATGATGCATGTAACTTTCCCTCACATTACACTGTCCAGAGGAAGACACCTAGGGACTATGTTCCAGGGGAAAAGAAAATGCAATCCTTTTATATGTTCAGAGCAGAGAAAACTGAATATTAGCAAAACGTAGTAATGTTTATTGTAGAGGAAAATCAGAGGTGATATAAGACAAAAACAGAAGAGTCAAGAATCTCAACTGAGTTTCTGACCCATGCTCCTGGGTAAAATTTGGTGCATTTACTGAGATGAAGAAAATTGGTAGAGGAACATGTTCATATGAAATATAAAGAAAACAAAAATTATATTGCAGACAGGTAAGTCTGACACGATTCTAGAAATCTAATGAAGATTTTAAATGGTGAAGTTGGCTATTTGAGTCTGAAGTCCAAATAAAGTTATCAAAAAAGCTGGGCATGGTGGTGCACGCCTGTAATCCCACCACTTGGGAGGCTGAGGCAGGAGGATCGTGAGTTCAAAGCCAGCCTCAGCCATGGCGAGGCACTTAGCCACTCACTGAGACCCTGTCTCTAATAAAATACAAAAAAGGGCTGGGGATGTGGCCCAGTGGTTGAGTACCCCTGAATTCAATCCTCGGTACCAAAAAACAAAACAAAACAAAACAAAATGGTAAAGTTATCCAAAAAGACATGGTGAAATTGACTAGATATTTCATAACATGGTCTTGGGTTTGGCTCTTAATTCAAGCTTGCTTGAAAGAAGTAGAAATATAGTCAAGCTATCTTAGATAAAGGAAAATTATGCTATAGAAATGAACTATTTTCAAGAAGTGCTTTGTAACTCAAGGGCCAGACCTAGAGCAAGAGGATCTTACAAGTGCCTGAACTCCATCAAGAAGCAATGTGGCTCATTGTCTCCCTCTCGTTCCTTATCTTTCACATATTGCTATTTCATTATCATCATTGTTATCATTTTGCACACTATCTCCTACACTCTTTTACTTGTTTGCGCATGTCCCATTATGACTGTGACTGTCCTTTTGTGGGCTAGTCAGCTCTGATGAAGCAAGGCCAGGACCAAGTTTGGTGAGTAAAGTTACATCTTCTGAGACTCTTAGCTGACCAAGTCCCCTGAAATTTTCCTTTAAAAACATAGGGAATTCATGTAATGTGATTCCCCCATCAGTGGCCATACTTACCTTAGATAAGTATATGCTTCAAGAGTGCACGTTTTTGAAAGTTTGGCTGTCATATATCATAAATAACTAATGTCATCACATAATTAGTGAACCTTTGCATTTCACCATTTAGTTACCCTCTGATTTTTAAATCATCAGGAATAGACACTTGTTTTTTTTTTTTTTTTTTTTTATCCTAACAAGATGGTAGATTTTATTCTAAATAATTTCACAAATCATTGCCAGCTGGTTTGGTGGGGCACTTCAACATTTGGAATCCCAACTTGAGAACTTGGGTCCAGTGAGCAGGAACATGGAAGAGATATTCCATTGTCCACCTTATTTAGTTTGCCCAAAGCTTGAATTGTGAGAGGTCTGCCATAACTGACATATTAAGAGGAGTCAGGAACTTGAGGGAGATTTTACAACTGAACGAATCCCATAGTCAGCTCTGACTGCAGCAGCTCAGTGGAAAAGACGAGGCAGCACTTTAATAAAACACAGAAGGATAATTCTCAGTGGGATAGAATTGGGGCACAAAAAATGATGTTCCGGAACTGAAAATGGTAATGACTCACAAACAAAAAAATTAAAAATCAAAAAAGAAATTTCACTGCTGAGAATTGAATTATTGCTACGGGAAGACCACTTAGATGAATTACCTCGCAACACAGAACAGAAATGCAAAGCAATAGAAATCTTGACTGAAGAGATAAGTACGTGGCAGAGAGTCTTAGGGATCAGGCATGAGGTGGGCAAAGGATGAAGATTACTCACCAACATTTTCAGCTAAATTGTTAAGAACTTCTAAGTTTAGAAAAATCAGAAGAAAGAATATCAGAGTGAGCTATAAAAAATTGACAACAGCATAATACCCTTTCCATAAGTACCCTACTGCCATGCAGGTTTTTTTTTTTTCTCAAGTAGCAACTTTATTAGAGATAGGTGAGCAAAATAGGGGAGTGTTATGAAAATAGCAGTGGAAATGTGGCCTTAGACTCCTAACTGGTGTGGCTGCTCTGCATTATCATATGCAGTTTCATGCATTCCTCATTTTTCATGCAGTCTGAAAATAACATTTCATGTGAAGTAGTGATTTACCCACACCACAGCTCTGAGATACTCTGTTCATATCTGGAAGTTAGCCTAAGAAATGTCTTTATTGGGCCTGTTCTTTGTTCTACCCCAGGGACTCATATGGCATTTGGCTATTGGTCTCTGGGGCAGTGTACATACTTGTAAGTTTTTCCATAGAAAGCAAAAGAACCGGATGTCTTACACTCTTAAAATCTACAAATGGCCTGATACTGTAAGATAGTTCCCTGTCATGGAGGTCATATTTAATATTTCAAATTCCCTAAGGGAACAAGCATACCATAACACATAAAATAAATGTTAAGTCTTCCAGGAAAGCCTCTTAAGGGATAAGACATCTAGGATGAAGATTCTGAGCTGGAAGATTAGTGAATTTCCAGGGAACTTTTAAACATGGAAACCTTGAAGTACTAATCAGGGCTCAGTTGTATTGCAACTGAGCCCCTTTCCTCTCCCTGGCAGTTACAAAGCAGCAGATGGACAGATGCATTGCATTCTAGGAGGCTCTAATTAAAGCTGTGGCCATATGCAGCCATCCAGAGGGGAGATCACAGTTCACCTGAAGCCAGGCTCTAACTTCATCTCTGCAGACTGTGGGGTATGGAATCATTCCCATTCAGCTACTCCCTGGGAATTTCCTAACCTCCTCTCTGGTACCCACACCTTCCTCCCCAGAAACAGATCCTCTTGTCAGAACAATGCATGATGCGGGGAGGTAGGCATTTGGCTCATCTTTGAAGCCTCTTAGCAGGCACCTAGCTAGATTTGGAAATCACTGGCAGAAAGGAACTCCAGCTTGGCATTTCCAAACCAAAATCACTTTCCTTCTTTGCAGGAGGAAGGTAGAAGTTTTCTCTTATTGCATACAGAGTTTGGGCCTCTGCCTGATGTATATTTCTTTAAACTGTGTTTTTAGCACAAACAGATTGTTGTTAAAAACGTTAAATAGCATCTATTTCTCATTTAAATTGTTTACTCTGTGCCTTCTGAGGGAAACACAACACCTGTGGTATTGCTGTTTGTCACTTTAAGTGGTGTGCTCACAGATGTGGCCAGGTATGCTGAGTAAAAGTGTGTATGTGTTGGGGCTGGGGTTGTGGCTCAGCAGTACAGCACTTGCCTCGCACATGTGGGGCACTGGGTTCGATCCTCAGCACCACATAAAAATAAATAAATAAAACAAAATAAAAGTAATGTGTCCATCTACAACTTAAAAACAAACAAACAAAAAAGTGTGTATGTGGCAGCATCACTATGAAGTATACCAAGCTTCATGACTTATAGATAGCAGAGATCCCAGACCTCACCTAGTGTCATGTTGACCTCAAAGTCAACCAGTGGTAGCCAGAGAAAAAAAACTGGTTTTGAGCTCATCATTGGTATCCTGTGGAAGTAAAGACGTTGAATGGTATTTGCATTGTGTCATTGTCCCCTGCCTTCTACCAATCAGATAAATAATCCACAAATCATTAAAAAAGCTGAACAGATTCCTCTACCTCAGAAAATAGAATGGGGGATCCACTGAAGACATGCATGATCGGCCTCCTGAATGGTTCATATGCTGTTCTTGTGCTAATTTGACAAGGTCAAGGGCATGGCCACTTCTTTCCTCATTATGGATCACAAAGGAACCGGTGCACTTTAGCTCTTGGTGCCAAGACTATTTTTTCCCCTTCTTGGCAGAGGTCTTTGAACATATGCAGTGTTAAAAATTGTTTGTCACTTTTGTTTCAGAATCACATTATGGATCACCAAAAAAACCCAGTGTGGGGCCTGCCTTATGTCACTGACATGAAATGTCTTAGAATCTTTGTGGTTCTTAAAAAGGGGGTTTAAATGAAACATGAAATGAGGCTTACATTTATGATGGGAAAATTATATCCTTTACGCCAAGCTCCAATTTCTGTGGACACTTATTTACGGAAACACAAAAACATAATGTGCCACCCTCCAAATCTACACAGCACAGGGCTGTGGTTAAAAGTCAGAGACCTAAAAGAAGCCAATGAAGTGCTCAGTGTTCTCTGAGAATGGCTTTTTATGTCCAAAAACATCAATTTGAGTATCTGTGCTGTCTTTAGTTTTAGGTGCGATCTAAAGTTAAAATATGTGTATTTGGAAAAATAAATCCCATTTCTGAAGTATTCACATCTTGTGCAGGAATATGGTTATGGTAATAATAATCATCATCCTAATATGCTGCTATAAAAATGTATCCTTTGACTAGCCTAAGCATGATATTTAGGTGGAAGCCATGAGGCTCATAGGCTGTGACATAATTGAAGAAAATTATTCCCAGACTTTGCAGATAGGCCATGTTGCTTTTACCTTTCAAGAGCTCTGAGGATTTGCAAACATTTTGTTTTCCTCAGTCCGCCCACCTGCCCTCTCTCCCTTTCCCTCTCTCTCTCTCTCCTTCTTTCTCTCATCTTTCTTTTCTCTCTTTATCTCTCTCCCATTTTTCTCTCTTTCTCTCTCTCACTTCCCTTACTTATCCCCCCTTTCTTTATATACATAATTACCTCCCAATTCTCAGGCTTGTTGAGATTTATGACAAGCAGCTACATTGGTGGGCAGAAGAAAGATTTTCTCTCTTTATTTTATTGTTCTAAATTCTCATTGTTAGAGTAAAAGCCAAGGGGAATGTTCTGGTATTTGGTATTAGCATGAATTGCCCCATATTAGAGCTTTCAAAATGGACCAACCCAGCTATCATTACAGTCCCATGCTGCTTTAGCATCTGCACACAGCAGATACGCCAGAGATCTTGGAGCTAGAAACGGAAACCCCTTCATGTTGCCTCCATGTTCCATAACCCTGGTTCTGGTCATCAAGAACCACAATACAGGGAATAGCATAATTTTACTCCTTCAGTTATGAGCCCATTGCCAGAGTGCCTAGCATGGAAAAGATTTTCAATCAGATGGTTTAGGCATTGAGTTAAGGTTGCCTGAGTGCCCTCTCCCCTATTCTTACTCTGTTCAAAAGCTTTCAAAACCTAGTGATCCCCCCCCCACCCCAGTAGGGAATATCTGCATATCAAGGTTCTAGGATATTTTAACTACACCAACCTATAGTCCCTTGTAGATTAAGATAGTTTGTTGGCTTCTACATTTATACATAATGAACACACATCCTACTCTGCTGGCCCTCTTTAACCCAGAACAGTGTCCATTATGACCCTATTACATCTAGATAAACAGAATAGAGTATAGGGCAGTGAAGAGAGAACCTGAAAAAATATTGTGTTGGAAGGCACTATTTTTAAATAGGAGTGGAGAATTTAAATATAGTCTGGGGCTTCTAGAAAGAGTTCTAGGAGAGGTGGGGTAGTTACATAAAAGAGCTAAAGAGAAAAAAGAAACCCATATTTATCTTGCTTCTGATATGTTCCTTGGCCTGTGTATGGCCTTCTAATGAATGTTATTACATCTTCATAACATTCACTTTCAGTTAAGCACTTTTATCTTTAATTTTTATAGATATTGGTAGTTACATTTGATGAAAAGCAAATTCCTAAAATGAACTAGTTGGGCCCTCTCATATTCTACTCTAGACCTGCTTTTGTGGCTTGTGGTGATTTTACTAGGGTTGGGGAATCTTACACAGGCAGCCATATACAGAACACAAAAGAGTTTAAATAGGGTCTTTTCCTGGAATTTCTTTGCCATTTGGATTTGGAAAAGGAAAGAATTGGAGTTAAGCTGAGAAATATGGGGCATAGGAATTACCAGTTGCCATGGTCCCTGCCATTTGGGTGGGGGGGTACTGCTTTAGGAAGACAATTTGTTAAAAATGTCACAGATTGTTGGACAACTGGCAGCATCCTAGAGCCCATTCTGTTATCTTGATTGAAAAATTAAAACTGAGGTGAAATGAAATATATTTCAGCAAAATGAAATGGTCAGTCACTTTTTAGTTTAGCTAATTCTAGCCACATATCTGTACCCGTGTCATCATCACACAATCAGACCAATAGAGAACTTTACTCTCTCCAATTCTCCAGGCTTCCCAGGTGACATACTAAAAATCAAGTCTTGACCCATTTAGTGTAGGAGTAGAAGCTACCATGTAGATTTTCTGTAAATGATTTTGGATTATATGGTGATTTTAAATAGTTTTTAAACTTCTCATTAAGTTAAAAGTGCTGATTATCCAAATGATGTAAATTTTTTTTAAAAATACAAAATAGAGCTTTGAGCATGTGGTTAGGTCTACATTAGACACAGAGATAAAAACAACATTATGAGGTCCTAGTTGATGGCACTCCAAATCATTTTTGTAAACTGTAAGCATGTGCCTTTTTTATTTCTATGTGGGGACGAAAAACAGCCCTTTCCCTTGCCCTCAACCTTAATTAAGATTGCTATGTGGCCCCAATTAAAGGAAACATCAGCAGACTTTTCACTGTTACCTAGCTCCACCTAAAGAAAAAACAAAAGGCACTTTCCCATGGTAGCAGAATTAAATGATTTTCCTGCCAATGGACAAGGTTATCACTCAGGACATTATTTTAGAAGGAAGCTATATCCCAAACTGACACTATCTCATTCTTTTCCAGTCATTTCTGGGCAAAGAGTTGGCTCCTAGGAAGACCAGGCCTCCTTCAACAATGATATTGCTATTCATTATGAGAAAAAATGCAAATAGGTCTGGCAAAGCAATTGCTTCTCCTATTTCTTGATTCAACAGAAAAATGTACTTATAGAAACTTTACTAGAGAGTGAACTTATGAACACACAACATTGGGAGATGTGACTATGAACCCAATGACAAAAGGGCTTGCTAACGGAAAATACAAGCAATGTGATGTTTTCTAGCCATAAAATAAACTTTTAAAGAAAGTATGAAAAAATATTAACTATAACTACATGTAATTATATTAAATGTAACTATACTAAAAAGTCTTCAGATCCATGTTAGATACAAAGTTAGTCTTAGACATAGAATCTGATTAAACTATGTAAATAAATACCAAGTATTATTCTTTCATTTTTAATTTTCAATTATTTTGATTGACACATAACATTTGTACATATTTTTGAGGCACAAATGTGATGGTTTGATTTATGTATGCTTTGGTAGTGATCTATTCAAGGTAATTAGAATATCTCTCACCTAAAACTTTCTTTATTTCTTTTTTTTTGGGGGGGGGGCATCAGTTACAGGTTTATTTATTTATTTATTCTAATTTGTTATACATGCTTGCAGAGTGCAATTCTTTTCATATTACATATAAAAAGCACAGTATTTCAAGTCACTGGTTTTACATAAAGTATTTTCACACTGTTGGTGTTTTTATATATGGTATCTGTCAACCTCAGATCAAATTCTGAAAAATGTAAAATATCCTGGGTTTTTCATATATAAATGTGTACCTATTACAGCCCAAATATTTTTGCAGGTCTTTTGTCAACAACTACTTAGAGTGCCCTTCTTCAACAATTTTTTTTTTAAATTTATTTATTTTTTTGTAGTGCTGGGTATTGAATCCAGGGCCTTATACATGTGAGGCAAGCACTCTACCAACTGAGCTATATACCCAACTCTAACAAATATTTTTAAATCAGAAAATATTCCAAATAAGTCATCTATTAATAAATAATTTTGATGGTTTCACCAAATTTATGTGTTGCAAAATTTTGTGCCTTTTTAATTTTAGTCCACTGAAAAATATATTATGTATGTTATATGTATATATGTATACATACTTTCTAAATGAAACTACTTCCAAAATTATTCATACAAAAAAAGGGGGGCTTGCTAACATACTCCCTTTCAATTAGATTGTGTGATCTTCATTTCTCTTTATGGACTCCCTAGAAGTCTCCACTAAGAAGCCTCAGCCTTTTAGTGAGGAGACTATTCATTTGCACAAAGTAGAAAACAGAAGAATATTGGAGGCTCTACAACTACTAAAACTTGGTCAGAATAAAGAGTTTACATCTGTGATCCTCGGTTGAAGGACTAGGGCAAAAAGTAAAAGCTCCAGGGGGATTCTAAAATATTGATTTTAGACTTGGTTTTATAGCAAGAGTGGCAGTTATCTGGCATATCAGCTGCTGGGTACCAGGGCATGTGGTGTCTAATGATGGAGAGGTACTTTGTATACAGATAGTCTGATAAGTACACTCTTTATAATGAGAAGAGATAAGAAAAATGAGAGATTTTAAATGATGCAATTAATGTTCTGTTCTACAATAAACCTTTGCATAGGATAATACATAAATATTTACTTTTCTTCCAATTGGTCCAAATTTTTATATGTGTCTTTGCATGGGATAATACATAAATATTTACTTTCCTTTTAATTGGTCCGAATTATTATATGTGTCTTAACGTCTTTATTCATTGGTTTGATGCTTATATGTAAAGACTTGTTGCTGTTTCTCTGATATTATCGATAAATATCAGTCAAAAACCTAATCTTTTTGCTCAATGGAGACTTGGAAAAAAACCTCCAGGAATTTCTTCTAAAGCCTAGAAAAAAATGGAATTTATTTGATTTACAGAGAGTTTCCAATTAAATTAGGGCCTTCCTCAAGAGTTTTTTTTTTTTTTTTTTTTAATCTCTAAGCATATTTTGCCTTTAATGATTAATCTGACATCTGTACAGATCAAATATTTCATTTACATGAGGCAAGATTTGCAATTATAACAAATTAAAACCTACATATTAACATTTTATATGTATACTTATTTTTTAATTTATATATCTACAGAAATGTAGGTCTTCATAACATCCAGTAACATGCAAATTTATTGAATAGCAACTTTTAGCACCAGCTATAGGGCAGTGATTCTCAACTACTAGGGATTTTGGACCCTCCTTGCCTCTTTCTCCAAGGGACATGTCTGGAGACATTTTTATTGTCAGACTATTGTTGACATTCAGTGTAGAGCCAGGGGCACTGCAAATAACCTTGAAGTACAGAATACTGCTTCATCACAAATCATTCAGTAGACTCTACTTTGTGTACAACTGGAGATATGAATAATTGTTCTCTATATGTGTAATATGAATCGCAATGCATTCTGCTGTCATATATAACAAATTAAAATTTAAAAAAATAAATTAAAAAATGATTAAAAAAGTAAATGCTTCCACAAAGACAGTGCATTAGGCTTCTAATATTAGAGATACTGGATCTTAGTAGTGCTTTATTTCCCTTCTCTGAATGTAAATAATAAGAATATTTAAAAAAAAAAAAACTTTTCAGAAGTGATAAAAAAGAAAGACAAAAAAGGCTTACTATGTTTTGCCCATTAAAAAAAAAAAAAAAAAAGAATAGACTTCCTCAAGAGTTTTAAAGAAAAAGTTTACCCATGTGGAATTTTTACTTTATGTGCTGAGTTAAGAGCCTGAACATGGCATAGGAATAACTCGGCTGCATTCATTTTGCAATAAATATTGCAATAAATATTGACTATTTCTAGCCAGCATGTGTTCCTCTGGGCTGTTTTTCCTTCCCTGTTACATTCTGAAGTACTCTACTAATGACCCAGAAGTTGTTCGACTTGTTGGTGAGTCACTGGTATGGGAATCAGGAGCTTCTCAGAGATGCTACAATCATTCTGTACCTGTTCCTCAACAGTAAAATAAGGTAAAAGTCACGTGGAGAAATGATTATATCAGATTCCAGACCATACCATTAATCTATTGTGTCAAAATATCTGGAATGATAGTGACCTCTATTTCAAGATTTCTCCAGCTGCTGTTGGAGAATGGTTAGACCTGTGACTCTCAAGAATCCTTTCCATCCAAAATGTACTAAGGAAAATCTCAAATGTATTCTCTTCAATGTGGGTAAAGATATGCTAAGTGAGAACTGTAAGAGTAAATTCCACTGTCAACAATCTTACGGCTGGCCTTCTAATAAGAAAGTAGGACCTTGGCAGCACCAGTGGCACCACTCACTTCCCACTGATAAGAACATGTTTCTTCAGTTCCCTTTGACATGAGAACTGTAAATGGGTTTGAAAATGTCTATATATCACTCACATGAAATGTTCATGGGAGTTAGCTTTCTGTGGCACCCTGTATGTACATATTAGGGACCTTTGATTCTCTTTTAGAAAGTATTTTAGTGTATATCCAATATCCTCTTAATAATATTTTTTGTCTCTGGATATATACTCAAATGCATCCATGCAAGAGAATACATTTAAGAAGTTTGAAAAATTTATTAACAAATATAATCAAACCATTCTTTGAGTAATTATTGTAGGCAGATTTTAAAATAAAGACAACAGTTCTGTCTCTTGAATCTGTGTCATTATATTTGTTCTTGAAAAGAATCTCCTGAGAACAAATTGCTCAGTCATGTGAAGCAAATTATTTCTCCCTGGACATTGAGGCACTATTTAGCATGGTTGCAAGAGATAGTTTTCTAGTTGGTACCCTGTTGTCCTTCACCAGAGCTTGTTTATGCTAGCCCCTTGTGGGTCAGCCCCTGCATGTGAGATATGTGTCACATACAAGGTTTTGAGAATCCCCTGCCACTGCCACAATTAAATTTCTTGAAGTTATTAGACAATGGGACTCTATATTTAAAATCACTGCTGAAAATACTAACAACCCTAGTATTTTCTACTGTTCAGAATTCTACTCTGAAAACAATTAGAGCCTGATGGGGTGTGTGTTTGACAGTCTAAATTGAGCTACAAATGACCTGGGTGTGCTTCAGCTAAGCACAGGGCAGCTTAGGAATGTATTAAGTTGAGTAATCATCTCGTATGTTTTTCCCTTGGGTTCAGTGACATCTACAAAGTTCATTTTTCTAAGAAGTTTTTCACTCTACAAATTTAAACACAGGGGAAATAGGATCCATATGTTCCCGATTCATTTGCACTAACTCATCAAAACATTCTTTTCTTTATAAGTTATTAGATGTCTACAGAGGATTTCAGCTGTTTTTTGGTAAGTTCTTTTAAGCCTTTTTTTCTAGAGGCAGGAAATGGCTATTTGCCTGCAATAAGTGAACACCCCCCCCCAAATAGTTACATTCTATTAAGGAGGCAAAAAAAGGAAAAAGGAAGTAAATTCTCCCCTTTTTTTTTTTTTTTTTTTTTTTTTTTTTTTTTTTTTGGTACCGGGGATTGAACTCAGGGGCACTCGACCACTGGGCCACATCCCCGGCCCTTTTTTGTATTTTATTTAGAGACAGGGTCTCACTGAGTTGCTAAGTGCCTCGCCATTGCTGAGGCTGGCTTTGAACTCGCGATCCTCCTGTCTCAGCCTCCCAAAGTGCTGGGATTACAAATTCTCCCTTTTTTAAGTACAGTTGTCTAATGGTTTTCTTTCAAGGGTGGAAATAAAGGCATCCTCTGAAATGTACTATTAAATGTGTGATTAAGAAATTCTATGAGGTTGTTGCAGCAGGAATGAGAATTAAATTATGCCCCCCCCCAACATAGACATTATACCTATGAACAACTCTTATAAGCTATTGGCTTACCAGTGGCTTAAAGTCTTGAGCAAAGGGAAACATTAAACACCTTCAGTGTGAATAGCAGTGTGTGTGTGTGTGTGTGTGTGTGTGTGTGTGTTGATGAATGAGAGAAAAAGAATGACTGATATATCCAAACTCTATGTTCTACCACTTCTCCTACTTCTCTGTATTGAATTCAAAACATTTAATTTTGAGGATCTAAAATAATGTGAATACCCTGCTCCACTACAAATAAAGGTACTTTTTAGCCTATGACAATAGCCAAGGATAATTTGAATTTCAAGAGCAAATCAACTTGAGTGTGGTCTTTCATGAGCTAAAAATATAGAAATAAAAATAAGTCACAGATATTGAGATAATGAAATTTCCGTTTGCCCATGCAAACTCATTGGGTTTATCTCATTTAATTATCAGAAAAGTTCTGTATGATAGTCATAGTTATTCCAATTCACAGATAAGGAAACTGAGACTTAGAAATATTAACTAAAATTACAAAGGTCATGCAGCAAATAAATGGCAATTGGGACTTTAATTCAGAATTCCAAGTTAATGAACATGATCATCAAAAGTATCATTATCTACCCTCCTGATAAATGTAGACTATTTTATTAGAGATCTCTTTACAATGCATATAAGTCTTTCTACAGTTGGATTCAGATTTCTCCTGCCATGGTTCTATAGCACCCGCCATGCTGTTGCTCATATGACTTAATGTTAATTGTTTTGTGAAACCAAAATGATGGTCCATGGTTTGGCCAACTCTGCCAACTCTTGCCTCTGCTACAGTGCCAGGCCCATACTCATTACAGGTTACTACATTATAGTTAAAAGTTATGACTTTTAGTTTATCAGCCTACAGCTTAGATAGGCTAATAAACTTTCATGTGATTAGGACCACAGCCGACCAGCCGGTTGGAATACCAACATTTCTGAGTCATGGATATTGCCAATAATCTGTTAGTCATATTTTATAAAATTATAAATAAGCCCAGAAAATTTCTAAATTCCTTGGAAGTGGGTAGGCTCTTATATTGGCTCTAATCCCCTGAATTGGTGTAGAACATATACTTTTGTGTGACATGGTATTCTATGTACTCCTGTTAACCTTGCCCAGACATTATATTTTTAAAGAATTTTTTCTTCACTCCTCTGAAGTCTTAAAAAATTTCTCTTACAAGTACCACTGCCTTTTACTGTGGTTGTGGGTTCACCTATTAGCTTTACTTCTTGCTTGAGGACAGGGACTATGTAATTTTATCTGTTTTATTAATTATTGCTTTGTTTTTTAATCCAAGAGACCTGGCTCACACAGAGAGATTTGACAAAAATGCATATGCAGGCATGAGTGAATGTTTTGTCTTGTGTCTTAAAATGTGGAGCAGAACACACATGAAGACATCACATTTTTCTTCTAGGGACCTTCTTTTTAAAAAATGTCAGATTTTAAGCATGCAAAATAGGGTTTTATCTATATTTCAGAGGCATTTCAATTCAAATACAAGCCTTGATCTTATTCCTACCCCAAATGAACATAAAGGATAGAAACCATCCCTAGTGTGCAGAACTCTAACCAGAATCTGGATGGGGCTCAAGATAGGAGGGGTGGGTGTGTAGGGGGAGATTTTACTCCTTCCTTCGTCTACAGATGGATTCAGTGAGATGGGATTAGGCATCTTGTCTAAAATGGGAAATTTATTCTAAGAACAAACTGAAGAAAATCAAGATTCCTCGGAGCTTACTATCAAGCCTGAGCACTTGACCTGTTGCTCTGTAGCTGATATGTACATCACTTGATCCTTTTTCCATCTGGCGTTGTGTTTCCCTGAAAAGACTTATACTGTTTTAAAGAAGAGAGTCTTGGTCTTTAAGTAAATATGTATTATATTTTCAGTAAATCTACTATTAGCCTCTTTCTTTACTTCTACCTTCCTATTTACCTATCTTCTTCCTTTCTTACTCTCTCTTTCCCTCCTTCCTTTCCTTCCTTCCATCTACCCAACAATGTCAATGTTTCCATTTCAATTTCTAATGATATTATTCTTTAAATGTTATGTATTTCTATGTGTAATCTATTTCAAGAAGAAAAATAAGTACTTCAGAGAAATGTTGATGATGTAGATTCACATGTAATTCTTTTGAAAGCTGCCAAATCTAGATGTATTTGATTAGCAAATAGTCTGAAATCACTGCTATGTCCAAAGAACTGTGCACTGTTTATACAAAGACAATAGATATATAATTCTTGTCCTATGATAGCTTGTAATCTGATAGAGGAAACAACACAAAGGATTCATTATTACATAGCAATGTGGTGAGATCTAGTACAGAGGGTACCTGGAGCACTGGAGGAGCCTGGACAGAGGAAAGAGGGTGCTTCTTTATTTAAATGGAAGTAGATGACAGCTTGCAGTTCCTCCAAGGCCTTCCATTCATCTGGGAGTTGAATTCAAATGCCTATCCTACGTCATGGTTTCTTGACCTACAGTTCACAAACTCAGACAGTTTCAGAGAGTTTATGAACTTAGGGGAAAATTTACAAGCATTTTCATTAACCTTTAGTTAAAATTTAGTGCTTCCTTCCATCATGACTGCAGTCATAAACCACAGTGGTGTCAGGAGTTCCTGTGATTTTGTCATCAGTAGAAATCTCAGACATTTCCTATCACATGACAGTTGTTGCAGAGGTCAGAGCCCTACCTAATGCTCATGTTGACCTACATATGGTAGACCCACTACTAGATCTTATTTTAATGTGTCCATATGAAAGATATCACTATAGTATGTACTATTTCTTCATAATCATTATCTCAATGAAAGTGTTTCCATTGTAATATTCTGTGTTTTTATTTTTTTTTAATCTATATTCTGAGAAGTATTTATAGTCTCTATTCATCTAATAACAGGTTTAATGTTCAAAAACAAAGTTGCTCAGGTCCACTGTATACTATTTTTTCCTTGCTTATTGTTACCTTTAAGCCTCACCGGATAACTTGAATCCATTCAACTTCTCCATGGCTTAGGCCACCGCCACATTTATGGTTCCCTCTACTTAGAAGGCACTTGCTAAAGTTCTCTGCTTAAATGACTTCTGGTTGTTCCAGTCTCATCTCCAATAGCACCTCTACACAGAGATCTTCAGTCAACCCCCATATGAAGTAGACCTGTCCTCCCTTTATACTTCATCACTTTACCATTTGGTTTTTGCATCATATTCACTATTGCTTGAAATGTGTATATTCATTGTTTATTGGCCTTTGGGAGAGTCAGCTATGTTGGAGCCTTGACTCAAATGGCTTATTCTCTTACTTATCCCCAGAGCATTGAGCAGTTCCTGGAATGTAGCAGGTGCTTAATAAGTACTGGTTGAACAAAAGACAATAAATGACTGAGCTGTAGGGAGAATGGAGATGGGGCATGCCCAGCAGCACTCAGCACACAAGCAAAAGTGTAGGGATGACAAACAGCTTGAACTACTGCAGTAATGTAGTAGGCAGGACTCACTGGCCTTCTGGCCTTCCCCAGCCCCTCAGCAGGATTAAAGCAGGCTCAATGTGACTCTTTTTGATAAGAGCAGAGAATACAATTTGAAAAATTCATTGATTTTGACAAAGCTGGAAAATGCTAATGGAGCAGTCTGTTTAGCTATTTCTGTTTGCCTAACCCTTCTCCTATTTCAACCCACTACAGATGAGCAGACATTATTTGCATAATATGCAGGTACAAACTATCAAAAGTCTGGAAATTCATACAGCTGGTGACAGGCGTTCTTTTCATAGGCACCCACTATAAAACTAGACTCCCAAGAGAACTTGTAGCATACAATTTTGGGTGCTCAAAGAGCATGTTCTGTGAGAGAGAGAAAAAAAATGGTAATGGGTTCATTGCTGCCAGAATACAGTGTCTTGACACACAGTTTGAGATGTCTGAATCTGACATTTAATAGCTGAGATGATAGTGGCCAAATACTTCTCGGGGTCAAATTCATGCAGAGTTCCTGAAAAGGTGAGAAATCACTGAGATCTGTAATGACAAAGCTGATGAGAAGATTGATGAAATGGTGGTGGCAACAGGACAGGCCTCCAAAATAGCTTGTGAATGATTTATCCTTGTGACAGCAGAGCCAACGACAATAGCAGAGTGCTAATTAAATACCAACCACTGGGGAAATACCACAAATTTCTCTGGCTCTGTGTTGGCAATTTTGTACTTTTAAGCAGAGGCCAGATTATTTTCTAATAAGTGTTTCTTTCTATACCTAAATTTTATGCATTCTCACTCTTTATTATTTCCTCCTTTCAATCCTCAGCATGTTTGATCAGAAATCAAAAAGGGAAAGAAACAAGAAAAAAGTTGCGTAGAAGGTAGTAAAAGTGAGAGAAAGGACAGATGATTAGATGAAAGAGGTAGGGAAAGAGAAATTACCCAGAATACTAAAAACATTGTATAGGAAAGGCTCACATCCATTCCTTTCCTGTTTGTGGCTATTTAGGAATATATAATTGCCTTTTATTAAGAATCTATCATGCCCAGGACTGCCTCTGCTCACTGGTAAACACCTGCTAGAGTCAGGGTTGGCCCAGACCCACCTGACTGACCTGCACAGGAGCCCCCAGGGTAAGCTTGGGTCCGCCCCAACCACCAACAACTGGGAGCCCAGGTCTAACTCACTTCCATCTTGAGACACTGCAGCCATTCCCATGGTCTTCCCCATGCAATAGCCTGCACCTTGGAACATCAGACAGGGCCTAGAAGCAGTGGCATCTCACAGAGCAGTCATCTAAAGACAGTGTAAGGCCGACCCTTTCAGCCCCATCTCTGAAAGATGTTGCATCCATCTTGGGGCACCTCCTCTGTTATCTCAAGCTACCTCCTGCTATGGCCGCCATCATCTGTAGTTGTAGTAGCATCCATCCTGGGAGACCAGCAGGGTCTGAAAGCCCAAACCAAGGTGAGATACAGATAATCTGCACAGATACCAAAAGATTATAGAGTAGAAACTGTAATACCTCAGATCCACACTGCAAGTAAGGAAATCACAATGACAACATGAAAAAACAAGGGAGAAAAGTACCCCAAACAAACCAGGATACTACAGTAACAGAACCCATGGAAAGCACAGTTGATGAAATGTCAGAGAAGGAGTTTAGAATGTTCATAATTAAAATGATCTGTGAATTAAATAATGACCTAAATGAGCAAATACAGTAAAAAATGTATCACTCCAACAAAGAGATAAGGGAGCAAATACAGGTAGCAAAAATATTACTTCAAGAAAGAGAGATTCTAAAAAAAGAAAAATCAGAAATCCTTGAAATGAAGGAAACAATAAACTAAATAAAAAACTCAATAGAAAGCATCACTAACAGGCTAGATCACTTGGAAGACAGAACATCAGATAATGAACACAAAGTACATGATCTGGAAAATAAAGTTGATCACACAGTGAAGATGGTAAGGAACCATGAGCAGAACATCCATGAATTATGGGATAGCATCAAAAGACAAAATCTAAGAGTTATTGGGATAGAGGAAGGCACAGAGTTTCAAAACAAAGGAATGCACAATCTCTTCAATGAGATAATATCAGAAAATTTCACAAACAAGAAGAATGAATTGAAAAATCAAATACAAGAGGCCTACAGGATACCAAATGTACAAAATTACAACAGATCTACAACAAGCCACATTAAACTGAAAATGCCTAGCATACAGATTAAGGATAGAATCTTGAAGGCCGAAAGAGAGAGGAATCAGATTACATATAGGTGGAGACCAATTCGTATCTCAGCAGATTTTTCAACCCAGACCCTCAAAGCCAGCAGATCCTGGAACAGCATATACCAAGCTCTGAAAGAAAATGGTTGCCAACCAAGCATCTTATATCCAGCAAAATTAAGCTTTAGATTTGCTGAAGAAATAAAACCTCCATGATAAGCAAAAGTTAAAAGAATTTACAAGTAGAAAGCCTGCAGTACAGAACATCCTCAGCAAAATATTTCATGAAGAGTAATTGGAGAAAAAAAAAAAAAAAAAAAAAACAATGAAAATCAGCACAGGGAAGTGTTACACTAAAGGAAAAAACTAACCAGTGAAGAAACCAAGTCAAGTAAAATACCAAAAACAAACAAAAATGGCTGGGAATATAAATCATGTCTCAATAATAACCCTGAATGTTAATGGCTTAAACTCACCAATCAAAAGACATAGGCTGGCAGATTGGATTAAAAAAAAAAAAATATGCTGCCTCCAAGAGACTCATATCATAGGAAAGACATCCACAGACTGAAGGTGAAAGGTTGGAAAAAAATCATACCACTCACATGAACTGTGGAAACAAGCAGGGGTTTCCATTCTCATATCAAATAAGGTAGACTTCAAGCCAAAGTTAATCAAAAGGGATAGAGAAGGATATTTCATACTGCTTAAAGGCACCATTCATCAATAAGACATAATAATAATAAATATATATGCCCCAAACAATGGAGCGTCTACATTCATTAAACAAACTCTTCTCAAGTTCAAGAGACAAACAGACCACAACACAATAATTCTGAGTGACTTTAACACACATCTTTCACCAGTGGATAGATCCTCCAAACAAAAACTGAACAAAGAAACCATAGAATGCAATAATACAATCAATAACTTAGACTTAGCTGACATATATAGAATATTTCATCCTTCAATGAACAAATACACATTCTTCTCAGCAGCACATGGATTCCTCTCTAAAATAGACCATATGTTATGCCACAAAGCAACTCTTAGAAAATATAAAAAAATAGAGATACTACCCTGCATTCTATCAGATCATAATGGAATGAAATTAGAAATCAATGGTAAAATAAAAAATAAAAGTTATTTCAACACCCGGAGACTAAATAATATGCTACTGAATGAACAATGGGTTACAAAAGACATCAAGGAGGAGATTAAAAAGTTCTTAGAGGTGAATGAGAATGCAGAAATCTCTGGAACACTGTGAAGGCAGTTCAAAGAGAAAAGTTCATTGCATGGAGTTCATTCCTTAAAAGAAGAAAAAGTCAACAAATAAATGACTGAACATTACATCTCAAACCCCTAGAAAAAGAAGAACAATCCAACACCAAAAGCAGTAGAAGACAGGAAATAATTAAAATCAGAGCTGAAATCAGTGAAATTGAAACAGAAGGAACAATTGAAAAAATTGACAAAGCAAAAAGTCGGTTCTTTGAAAAAAATAAACAATATTGACAGATGTTTAGCCATGCTAATGAAGAAGAGAGAGAAAACTCAAATTACTTACATGTGCAATGACAAAGGTAATAACACAACAAACACTACAGAAATACAGGAGATAATTAGAAGTTATTTTGAAAACTTGTATGCCAATAAAATAGAAAATATTGAAGGCATCAACAAATTTCTAGAGTCATATGATTTGCCCAAATGGAATCTGGATGATAGAAACCATTTAAACAGATCAATTTCAAGTGATGAAATAGAAGATGCCATCAGAAGCCTACCAAAAAAACAAAACCTAGGACCAGATGGATACACAGCTGAGTTCTACAAGACCTTTAAAGAAAAACTAATACCTATACTCTTCAATTTGTTTCAGGAAACAGAAAAAGAGGGAGCACTTCCAAACTCATTCTATGAGGCCAATATCACCCTGATTCCAAAACCAGGCAAAGATACATCAAAGAAAGAAAACTTCAGACCAATATCTCTAATGAACATAGATGCAAAAATTCTCAATAAAATTCTGGCAAATTGAATATAAAAAGATAGTATACCATAATTAAGAGGGTTTCTTCCCAGGGATGCAAGGTTGGTTCAACATACAGAAATCAATAAATGTTATTCATCACATCAATAGACTTAAAGGTAAGAAATATATGATCATCTAAATAGATGCAGAAAAAGCATTCAACAAAATATAGCATACCTTCATGTTCAAAACACTAGAAAAACTAAGGATAACATGGTAAAAGTTATCTATGCTAAGCTCCAGGCCAACATCATTTTAAATGGAGAAAAATTGAAAACATTCCCTCTAAAAACTGGAACAAGACAGGGATGTCCTCTTTCACTACTTCTACTTAACATAGTCTTGAATCACTGGCCAGAGCAATTAGACAGAAGAAAGATAGAGGGATATAGATAGGTAAAGAAGAACCCAAATTAGCACTGTTTGCCAACGATATGATTCTATACCTAGAAGACCCAAAAAATTCCACCAGAAAACTTCTAGATGTAATAAATGAATTCAGAAAAGTAGCAGGATACAAAATCAACACCCATAAGTCAAAGGCATTTCTGTATATCAATGACAAATCCTCTGAAAGGGAAATGAGGAAAACTACCCCATTTATAATAGGCTCAAAAAACAAACAAACAAACAAACAAACAAAAAAACTTGGGAATCAACTTAACGAAAGAGGTGAAAGTCCTCTACAACGAAAACTACAGAATGCTAAAGAAAGAAACTAAAGAAGACCTTAGAAAATGGAAAAAATCTCCTTTGTTCCTGGGTAGGCAGAATTAATATTGTCAAAATGACCACACTACCAAAGCACTATACAGATTTAATGCAATTTCTATCAAAATCCTAATGACATTCCTCATAGATAAAGCTGTCGTGAAATTCATCTGGAAAAATAAGAGACCCAGAATAGCTAAAGCAATCCTTAGCAAAAAGAGTAAAGCAGGTAACAGCACTATACTACAGAGCAATAGTAACAAAAACAACATGGTATTGGCACCAAAATAGACTTGTAGACCAATGGTACAGAATAGAGGACACAGAGACTAACCCACATAATTACAGTTATTTTATATTAGAAAAAGGCACCAAAACATACATTGGAGAAAAGATAGCCTCTTCAACAAATGTGCTGGGAAAACTAGAAATCCATAAGCAACAAAATGAAACAAAACCCCTATCTCTCACCATGCACAAAACTCAACTCAAAGTGGATCAAGGACCTAGAAATGAAACCAGAAACCCTGTGTCTATTAGAAGAAAAAGTAGGCCCAAATTTCCATCATGTTGTGTTAAGCCCCAACTTCCTTAATAAGACTCCTATAGTGCAAAAGAATTAACATAAAGAATCAATAAAAACTAAAAAGCTTCTTCTCATCAAAAGAAAACAGTGAGGTGAATAGAGAGCCTACAATTTGCGAACAAATTTTTACCACATGCAAGTCAGATAGAACACTAATCTCTAGGATATATAAAGAACTCAAAAATCTTTACACACACACACACAAAAAAAAAAAACCCCACAAATAATCCAGTCAATAAATGGGCCAAGGAACTGAACAGACACTTCTCAGAAGATATACAATCAATAAATATATGGAAAAATATTCAAGATCTCTAGCAATTAGAGAAATGCAAATCAAAACTACTCTTAAGATTTCATCTCACTCCAGTCAGAATGGCAGCTATCAAACAATAATAAGTGTTGGACAGGATGTGGGGGAAAAGACACACTCATCCATTGCTGGTGGGACTGCAAATATCGAAAGCATATGGAGAATCCGCGGAAAACTTGGAATGGAACCACCATTTGACCCAGCTATCCTACTCTTCAGTCTATACCTAAAGGACTTAAAAACAACATACTACAGGGACACAGCCACATCAATGTTTATAGCAGCACAATTCACAATAGCTAAACTGTGGAACCAAACTAGATGCCCTTCAGTAGATGAATGGATGAAGAAAATGTGGTATATATACACAATGGAATATTATTCAGCATTAAAAGAGAATAAAAACATGGCATTTGCAGATAAATGGATGGATTTGGAAAATATAATGCTAAGTGAAGTTAGCCAATCCCAGAAAACCAAATGCTGAATGTTTTCTCTGATTTAAGGATGCTGATTCATAATGTGGTGTGTGGGGTGTGGGGAGGACAGGATGAACTCTAGATAGGACAAAAGGGAAAAGGGGAGGAAGGGGAAGGGAGGAGGCATGTGAGTGGGAAAGACAGAGGAGTGAGATGGACATCATTACCCTAAATACATGTATAAAGACATGAATGGTGTGACTCTACTTTGTGTACAGAGATATGAAAAAATGTGCTCTATATGTGTAATATGAATTATAATGCATTCTGCTGTCATATATAACCAATTAAAATTTTTAAAACATGAAAAAATAATTTAAAAAAAGAACCTATCACAAGATTGAAAGTTTGCTAAGTGTCTTGTACTTAAGAAGAATTAACATCTATTTATTATGTGCTGGCCATTGTGCTAAGAAAACATCTTTTCCACAACCCAATGTAATGGGAAATTTTTTCTCTGTGGTTTATAAATAAGGAAACTGAGGCAGAGATAGAGAGATAAATTCTTCCTTGAATTATGATACCTGATTTTAATGAGTGTGAGAATTCCCATATAACAATTTTATTTATTTATTTAGCACCAGAGATTGAATGAGGAGTGCTTTACCACTGAGCCTCATTCCCAGCCCTTTTTAATTTATTTTTATTTTTTTTTTATTTTGAGACAGGTCTTCATTAAGTTGTTTAGGGCCCTTGCTAAGTTGCTGATGCTAGCTTTGAACTCACAATCATCCTGTCTTAGCCTCCTGAGTTGCTGGGATTATAGGCATGTGCCGCCACACCTGGCTCCATAAAACAATTTTTAAAGAGGGCTTTCAGGTGAAAGGTATTAATAAGAATATGTTTTGCAAAAATGTACAGTTAAGGCAATTAAAAAAATTTGTTAATTACATTAACATTATATTCAAATAAGCTCTAAGCTCTAGGTACGAATGAAAGAGGTGGAGTCTTACACCTAAATGAATGACGTGCCAACAGACCTCAGTTTGAGAAGCAGCTAAAAAGGGCTGGAACAATGAGATGTCCTGTACTTATAGAAGGTTCGTCTCCTTCTATCCTCTTTCTGGCTACTGGCTTTCTAGCTATCCTTTTTCTGGTATTGAGTTGGAGAGAGAGGCATTCTCAGAGGCAGTGACTTAAGAATGTGGGAATATAGAGCAGAAATGAAGTGGATAGCTGCAATAGTACAACCTGAAGCACCTCCAGCCAATTGCCAAGGGCTAACCTGCCAAAGCTTTTGAGACCATGTGGAGAAGAGGCCTAGACTTATGTTTAATACAGAGAGGACTCTTCTGTCAAAGTCAGGGGAAATGCTGATTCCAAAAGAGACATTTCAATCCAGTGCAACAAATGAAATGAGGACTAGGAAAAGCATATAATAGTAAAATGAATGATTAGTGGTGTTAACTACATAACGATTCTTTAAACAACTCATTGATCTATTTGGTCAATTGATGAAGACTAACATTTGTTGGAATAATGGAAGTTTTATGTGTAAAACTCAAAGTTCTACAGGGATCTCAGGAGTAGAAACTGTCTTGTAATTTTGCAACATGTTTAGATTAGAAATAATATCCTCAGAGAATAGGTATGATATGGAAGTCTCCAGCATGTTAGAATACCATGATATGGAATTTGTCAAAGAGCTGATGAGTCAAAGTTAAGAAACCTGCATGAACAGATTCCCTTTTGTTATCCAGGCTGATGACAATGGTGATGATACCTAGTATGGAACTGGAAACCAAAGCACATTAATATAGGTGTTAATCCTATTTTTAAGATATAATATGAGCTTGGAGCTTTATGATTGCCCACTAATAAAAATTATCCACAGCTACCATGACAAGTGAGCCTGTGTAAAGTTGAGAAGGGAAGTGACAGAGGAAGTTACAGAGGTCCTTTTGGGCCTGGGCCTTTACAAGTCTCTCTATAGCACTATTGGGAGTCAGGCAGGCACCTGCCACACTTGGCTTCTTCAACCTTCACTTAAAATTCAGTGTAAACAATTCTCCAAAGAAAGTCCCTATTTAATCACTGTTTGTAAAATGAGGGTGCGGTTTATTTTTAAAATACTGCAATTAGCATATCCTAATTATGTGTAATGTTAAGTTTTTATCCTCACTAATTTTCATAAAAAGTCAATCTCTGCAATAGTTTGAGGAAAAGGCTAATCTCATGTGTTTGAAAATGCAAGTCCAGACTTGGATATTCTCTGATGGAGAGCCTGCATTTCAGTTTCTCTGACAGAATCTCCTGGCCTGCTCTTAACAACATCCAAACCCTCACCTTCCCACCAGTTCTTGGTGATGGGCTTGAAGACTTGCCATGAGCCAAACATAGATCTCTCCAGAGTTCTTCATGCTAGAGCTTCAGCCCCCGATGTCAGCCAGGCTTTCATTCTGTTCCTCATCAGACACATTTAATGGCAAGTGGGTGTTTAAGCCGCAGGGAAGGGACAACCAGAACAAGTATATAATTAGACATGTTTCCTGGCTGTGTGCTTCGTGAATAGGCCTTTGGGTTTTCTCTTGGGTGACTTGACCTAATTGTGTCAACAGCTTCCCCCAGCAGAGAACTGGGCTGCATTTGATCCATGAACTTGAAACTCGAGGTGAGGAATTGTGCATCTATAAGAGCAATTATCACTATAATTAAGAGTGGGTCGGTTTTCTTTTCAGTTTGTCTTTTCATTTCTCAGTGAGCATGGCAGGGATTTCCATTAATAATAAAGACGTTCTGGAGATGTAGAATTAAGAACTGGTTGACTGTAGTTAATTGGCATATTACTGTATTCCCATAAATTCTGTCTAAGACTGCTGTGAGTAGCTTTAAAGCTGCTAAGAAGAAATAAAGTATACAGCCCTTTACAATGAAGTTGTTTAAAGCTTGAAGCTTTTGTGTTTTAGTGGCTTTGAAGCTAGATAAGTATTAACTTGAGGATTTTATTTTGGAGAATACTAAAGTAATGGACAAGATAAGAGTTTCTGCTGGATATGCATAAACTGCCCTTGGAGCTAAGGGACAATGTTTTTAGAAACCATATAAAAATTAGAATGACAGTAGGACACAAATTCACTTTCTGCCACCTCCTGGGTGGTCTGTCTACCTCATTACACCTCATTACACTGCCAAAGAACCCAAAATTATTGATGATAAAAACCCAACATTATACATAATTAGGATATGTTAATTGCAGTATTTTAAAGAAACTAACACAGCTCAGGATAAACAGCATTCTAATTTTACAAACAGTGATAACAATGATTAAATGGGGACTTCTTTGGAGAATAATTTACACTGAATTTTAAATGAAAATTGAAGAAGCCAAGTTAACTCCTGTGCAATTCCTCAGTGTGATATTATTTGGCAAGGTCTTTGGGCCTTTGGCCCTTCAGGGGCAGAAAGAGCATCAGAATGGGGTCAGAAGATTTACTAACTGGAGGTGTTTGGCAAGTTGTCTAAGATCTCTGAATATTAATTGATCCATCTTTGAAGTGGAAGAAACACTTATAACTCATCAAGGTTGTTGGGAATATTCTGAACAGGATAGAATATTCTGAATAGGGTTAGGACTAAGGTAAGGCAAGCAGGATGCCTGGGAGGCACACTTTAAGGAAGCAAGTATCAGACCTCAACTCCCTGCTTGCATGACCCTATAAATGAGTGCCTTCTAAATTCTGCCTACCACCCCACATGTCTGCCTCTCTTTCTCCAGCCCTAGCACTGCAAATGGGGTAGCCATATTTACAGTGCTTGGATCACATGGAGGCTTGAAAAACAAACTTTTGATGTTCATTCTGTCTGCCTTACAAATATCTTTTTTAAGAAGTACATCAGAAAAGTATGTAAATATGCTTTTTCAGTGCTATGAAATTAGTATCAGATGCTAAATCACTATTTTAGTTATTCAATCATTAGCTAAAATGTACACATATGTATATATGTACATAGGAGACATTATATTTAAAATTTAAATGAGATAGTAAGTATTAATATATTAAAAGTAACCCTTTGAAATAGGACTAAAATTATTACTGAATATGAATTATATACTTTGTGAAAGTAGGGATGGTATTCTCTTGTCTCATTTAATTTGATCACCATCCCAGGACTATGACTATGAACATATAGACATTATATACTAGATAATAGTGGGGTTGAAAAGGCATCAGAACTGAACATTTTTCAGACTTGGAATGTGTAGTCTTTTCTGCTGGTTATGTGTGCTGACTTCTTGCTGGATGGAGGTAGGAATTTAGACAATTACAATCTAACCTGGGGATGATGAGTAAGTACATAGTTGACAGCACTAGCATTCAAACCAACAGGACACTGGTTCATTTGAGTGGAAGAGGTGACAAAATTAGCCATCTATGATAATCTCTGGCTTGGCCTCAGTTGCCTTTGAAGGGATTCTTAAAGAATTGTCTGAATCCAAATGATTTAAAAGCTAAATTTATTCGGAGCAAAGAATTTTTTTTTTTTCCCACCCTAGGGGAAATGTTCAGTTGCAGAGTTTCATCACATGAGTCATGGCAGATAATCTGGGCTGAGTTCAAACACAATGTACTTTTCAAAATGTAAATCTGCAAAGAAAAACTGAATTTTTAGAGGCTCTCAGTTTTAAATTTTATGTTGTACTTGAACATGCGGTAAAGTCCATTAGTTCAAGAGTGCTGTTGGAAGCCGCATCTCTGGATGAGATAAAGAGCTAAGTTTGGGACTGGTTTGGTTAATGTCCATTGCGTAGGGACAGTTGTTTTCTCACTGGGTTTCCTGTGCTCCAGCAGGAAAAGAAGCTGTGCACACATGTCATGTATCCGTGTTACTCTGAACTCATCCCAGTTCGTGCTGCAGTTCTCAGTGTAACAGGGAGATTTGGATACATCACCAGCTTCCTTCAACTACCCATTTAACATATACAAGCAAACTCAGATTTCTGCTGTGATTTAGAATTGAGTGGAGAGTGAAAAATCTGCCCATATCTGTGGTTTTGTGTAGAAAAGATTTACCTTCATTCTGTCCCTTTGAAGAGGTGGTTTTCATGACTGAGGACCTTTCTACAGTCTAGTATAACATGTTCTGAGTCCTTGTGATGTGACAAGCCGATTCTAGGTGTTTGAGGTCACACTACTCTCATCAATCATCTAGCCATTACCTTTGTTTTCATCACCAGAAATTGATGCACAACTAAGTAACTTTCTCAAGGTATAGTTTCTCTATACCTTGAAACCAGTAGCCTTGACCCATTCTTAAAACAATAACTTTGAGATCCTCTATATGTGTGCACATACACGTTTGCTTTTGAATAACAGTGAAGGGATTCCACTTTGAATAGGAGGTGTTTTATTGAGGTTCTTCCTCTTTTTATTTAGTGTTGAAGGAAAATGAGGGCCACAGAGGCAGTCTTCAGAATTGCCAGGTTCTCAGATTTGATGCTTCTGCTTAGTAAAGATAAGTAGTCCAGGGGCCAAACCCAAACCTCTTCAGTAGACCAGTTCACATGAATGAATGAAACAGGCTGGGAAGTGATGACACTGAGTTTTTGGTGTCCCTTATGTGCAGCTCCAGACACTTGTTGCCATGAAGGATTAACCAAATATATGTCATTTCCTAGTTTTCTGGAGAAATATTTTACAAACATTGACAATTAATTTTAAAAATTTTGGAACATTGCACAAACCAATCCAAACATATCTATGGACAGATATGGCTCATGAACTGTCATTTCTAAATAATCTCTATATTAAGTGACTCGTGTCACCTACAAGATGTTTTTGGTTTTTGGTTTTCCTATGAGGAGGAACAAGTTTGGTAGCCGTTGATTTAATACCAAAAGCATTGCTTCCAAATGACAGTTGTTTGGGTCTGAAGATACTTCTCAGCAGAACTCATAGCAGTTGACCACAGTTCATGTCTTCTGACTCCTTTTCTTCCTCTGTGACCATCAAGAGGATTTGGGAAAATGTAAAGCTTCTCTCAACATGGAAAGGACTGAACTGGCTGATTTAAATGACTTCTATCCCTGAATCAGAGAAATTCCAGTATATGTAAGTGTTGTTGTCTGAAGCGATGGCCGCTTGGAGCAATGAAGCCACGGGAAGAAGTTTAGAGGCAAACTGGAGACAAACAGCTTTTTATTCTGATAACTTTTTTCTCTGGCTCTAACAACGACTAACACACGCCACACACACCACCAAAATGGCCCTAACCCGATCAACAATCTCGGCCAAGTCACTCGAGATCTTGGGCCAAGTCTCGTAAGACTACAAAAGGCGACAATGTCTAAATTTCCTTGGCCCATAGTCAACCACAATTTAAGCCATCTCCCCAAAAAAGGCTCCTACATGTAAGGAGCATCTAAAGTCCCCTATGAAAAAGTTATCTAACTTATCTCAGCCTAGGTATTTCTATCTGTAATGGGATTATCTCTAATCTATTGTAAGGATTTTAGGACATAATTTAGTGGTTCCCAAACATCTAATGTGGGTGAGAACCTCTTGGAGGGCTTACTAGACATACATAGACCTTGTCCCAGAGACCAGATTTAGTAGGCAAGTCTGGAACATTGGATCAGTATTTTTAACATGCTTTCCAGATGATTCAAATGCTTCCTGAAGTCTCGAAACTACCACTGAAGTAATGTACATAAAGCATGCAGAATAACATGTGTTATTTCCTTCAATTTTTGTTAATCAATCCTTTCTATATGGCTAGGGGCTAACTGTACTCAGAGACAGCATTATCCAGTCATAGACAAATGTAAAGAGCAACCTCTCTTTTCAAAAACCTATGGGTTTGGGGGTAGCGAGCCATTTTTCAGCCAATGCCCTGTGCATCCCAGAGGTTCAATTCTTTGAGTTCCATTTGCCAACAGGTCCCCTGATACAATTGTACATTAAGTAGTAGAGGAAGCTTGTCTCTTGAATACTGTATACATTATATCATGGTCACAGGACCTCATATTTTGCTATTCTTGTTTTAAATTCTGGCTCATTCTCTGGCTTTCCTTGATTGCATTCACTAAAGTACTTTGAATTATGCACCTTCTCTGCCCTATCTATTGAGAGTTGTCTGATCTCAAATGTATGCTTGGATAGTTTTATCCCTGAAACCATACACTACAAATGTTTCTGATCAATTGCTCCTCTATTGATCCCACACTGCAGGACTTGGACCTCGCTCCTTGCCCTTGTGTCTATCATGGCACTTCCTGATATTGACTTAGCTACTGTGATTGCCTCAGTGACTCAAACTTATTTGCTTTACTCAAGTCTCTCTGTTAGCCCCAAAATATCTCAGTGCTGGCACATTTGCAGGTGCTTACTGTTGGCTCATAAAGATGATACGCTCAGTCTCCAGGGGAGAAGGAAATTTCTGTTACCTCTGGTACTTCTTCAGACCATTTACCACAGTTAAAATTTTACATTCAATTGAGAAGTGAATGCCTACTCTCCACTAGAATCACACTAAGAACCACAAGCACAGAGATGTGCATTTAATTTTATCTCTGGCACCCTGCAGAGTTCCTGGTACAGAGTGAACAGCAAACAATTATTAGATGAATATGGACCCTGGGTAGAATACTTTTTCTTTACAACAATGTCCAGTGTGGGCAAAACATCAATCCCAACAAGAAAACTGGCATACCTCCAAGAAGTAATTTCCATTATCTTTTTAAAGTATGATGGTGAAATTCAGAACTCTGTGGTACCCGTTTATTTTATAGCAATGCATCCAAAGTAATCAAATGCAGAACTGTCCACATTGATAAGTTCAATCCAACTTGTATTTTCTTATGCATCCAGCATTAAATAGTGATAGTGTTGTCACTATCAACTCTACCTACCAGTTAAACTTAGTGAAACTTAGCAGAATATGATTCTGATATCATATTAAAAGGCAGTTTGATAGGCTAATTATTCTTTTATTGTTCTTATTTGTATTATAGGCATTTAAACTCTCTTTATATATACATAAAACTCCCTTCCCAGCGTAGGAATACAGACAGTGGAAACTCCTTACATGGAAGTCAAAGTCTCTACTCAAAATCCAGTTAATGTGGGTAACATCATCCCCAACCTAGAAAACTGAATATTTGTAGGACAAATTAATGAGTTTTAATTAGAAATAAAACAGGGGAATAATGAGAAAGAAACCCCCTTTTTTTAATTCAAAAAGGGAAAGTCAACTTGAAAGAAAGGAAGAAAAAGAGAGAAAAAGGCTGGTATTCCAAAGAAGGGACTATGATTCTGAGAAACATATTTAGAATTTCTATCTAGGGCAATCTAGTGAGATTCCTTTAAAAGGTGTTTCAGATGCCGTGGTGAATGGAAAACAAATCGAATCCCTCAGTCCCTGCCTATAAGCTACACAAAAGAGCCACTTGAACCCTAAAATATCTTAACTTGTGAAGCAATTAGATGGAAATGACAAAACAATATATAATTTGACATTACCAAAAATAGTAGAGGTGTAACAGACATCCTCTAGAGAGATGCAGAGAAATAAGACATTATTGTAGGCTAAACTAATTAGGAAAGCCACTGTGAAAACAGGGAGGAAAATTCACACAATGAAAGATGGGAGTAGGTGAGAGTAGAAGGGAGACCATTAATGTTGGGGTGGAGAGGGGGAAGAGACTGGAAAGAGGTGTGAACAAGGAAGTATAATGGAGTGTTTGTGGATCAGTAATAATTCTAGCTTGACTTTTTTCACTGAGAAGAGACTGGTGACTCCTTTGGCCCAATGATATGTGAAGATATAGAAACTGTATCTACTAACTTGATTTAATAAGGAAAGAAATACATAATTGGAGATTACTAAACTATATTGAAAGTGTGGAAACCTGCCAATGGTAGTTGATTCTTTTCATGCTTAGCAAAGTTGATTTGATTGATCTAGATTTTAAAGGAGAATGCCCTCACCTCCCTGGAAAATGACCTTACCAAGTAACAAATAGAAGATAATTGCTATTTACGAAATATGGATAACTCCAAAATAATTGATACTTCATAGTTGCAATTCACTTGTCATCTGTTTCAAAATTTTGCTAGCAAGTATCTTATCACACATTGGAAATCAAAAAGATATGACCATCTTATTTTGGTAACAGTTGTGATGGGAGAATGCCAAAACATTATGTAAAATAAAACCTTCAAGTAAGGGGAAGAAAAAGTATCTCAGCTTATCCTCCCTTCGTCTAAGCTTGCAGCTTCAAGCTGTTAAGGAATGTACCAGCAACTGCCTGTGTTCCCCAAGGAAAATGAAACAAGCCCACAAGATATCAGTAAATATTTCTAAGTATTTTGGTTTCCATATGTCTTAAGTGTGAATTTTGAATAAGGGGTTTATTTAAGAAAAAGGCTCCTCACTCATTTTTCAAAAATAATATTACTAAAGCTTAGTTAATGGTATTCAACTATCTGTTTAACTCAGCAACATAATGCAATTGTATGAAATAAGAAATTCTCTGAAAGGAAATTCAATTTCACACAGCTTTATAAAGCATCACTGTTGAATATTTGATGGAGAAAATGAGTTAAAAATAAAATGAGAAGCTTATGAACTCACCAATAACCTGTTGGATCTGTTTCCACTGCCACCACCCTAAGTCAGACCTCTTTGCAATTCCTGGGTCATTGTAGCCATTTATCTTCCCATATCATCTGCCCTGTTAACCTATCAGCATTTGGCTCCAGAATGTTCTAAGGTCCATCACCAGTATCTACATTTCTTCCTAGGAGCCTATTCAAATAGTTCATTAACTCCTTCTCTAATGTTTTTTCGAAAGGCAGAAAAAGCTGGATACACATGAAACCGGGAAAGGGGTTTGAAGCCAACTGGCAAAGCTGCTCTAGAACCCCATTTTTCCAAATTCCTTTCCCTTTTTCCCATAAATACTTTATGTCTTTTTCTCCATAGCATTTATCAACTTTTGCCAAAATATATTCCTTACACAATTAGTTTTTTGTTGCCTGTCTAGTCCTATAAGAAAGTATTATGAGGACATGTATTTTTTAAGTTATTTTTATTTGTTTTAATTAGTTATGAATGATAACAGAATGCATTTATGCACTTTGGCATATCATATGTAGATGAGGTATAATTTCTCATTTTTCTGATTACACATGTTGTAGAATCACATTGGTCATGCAGGCATATATGTACATAAGGTAATAATGTCTGCATTATTATATTATTATATTGTATTATCCCCTTATCCCCTTCCCTCCCCTCCCTTCACTTCCTTCTATCTAATCTAACATAATTCTATTCTTCCCTAATGCCTTCCCCTGTTTTGAATTATCATCCACATATCAGAGAGAATGTTTGGCCTTTGGTTTTTTAAACCATTTTTAAAATATTATTTGGTTCACTACTGTATTTCCAGTATCTAGAATAGTGCCTAGCTTACAGTAAGTGTTCAGAAAACTTTTTGTAGAATGAAAAATGTAGAGTAATGGTTCTCATCCAGTGGCAACTTTGCCTTCCAGGGACATTTGGGCAATGTCTGGGGACATCTTTATTGTCAGGGCTAGAGGAATGAGTAGTTTTGCTGGAACGCTGCAATACACAGGACAGCCCCCCACAACAAAGAATTATCAGGTCCCAAACGTCAATAGTGCTGAGGTTGAGAAACCCTGACATACAGAACAGGGTTCTCCAGAGCTCTGCCAAGAAAGTTGACTGCTGCTGTAGTTCCTGAGTATCCCTCTATCACATCTTCTAGACTGTGGCTCTTTCTGTTGCTCTCCTGATCAGACATTTCTATTTACATTTACCATCCAGAAATTGAAATTTCTCATCTGGGGTAGTACCTATGAGCCCTATGACCTGAAGAGGTGTCTTAGCTCCTCCCAGTTCTCATTTGTCGATGAAAGGGCTTGAAAGATTGGTAGGTAAGATCATTTCCAGACCTGAGATTTTAGTAGCCTATGTTTTAAGCATAGAGCACCTAGACAATAATAATGGATCTCTTGTGCCTGCTGTTAATTTTTGTTTGCTTGCTTTTTAAATTACACTATTATTTAAACTACTATTTCTATGTCTTCATTCTCCTTTATTCAAGCGGATTTAGTTTTCAGGTTTAATGGATGCAATGGTGTCATTCATGCAAACAAATAATTCAAAAGTAAATCCAAAGGAATTCTCTTACCAATATTCACACAAAGATGCTAGATGTGCTCTTTAAATGAATTCAGCATTTCTGTCTAAGGATTTTCAGGCCCATTCTGAAAGCTTAATGGTAGAATAAAATGGAGTTTTCCTTGGGAGGAACAATTTTGGTGGCCCAATTTTAGAGCAGTTTTTTAAGAAAATTATAGAAGATAAAAAGAAAAAGACACAGATCACAATAATGTTAGACACTGGGACAGTGCTACATAAAAGAGATGCTTTATACTGTAATATATAAATGTATTTTAGATCCACATAATTTTTTTCAATTTGTATTGCCAGTTAGGGCACTCTAAGGCCATTATTTAAGAAAAAAAAAAGTAGAACCTTAGAAGTACTTGGTTCACTTTCACTCTTCACCCCCCTCCTCTTGAAGAAACTGAGTCCTGGTGCACCTACATGTCTGGCACAGGGAAAGCTAGTTAAGGAGAGAAGGGATAATGTAGTAGATAATTTCCAGGCATAGCTGATCTTCCATATTAAGAGCTCTGTGGGTGAAGCCAGCCCTAGATAGATTTCTACTTTCTAAGAGGATTGGAAATAACAGTGTGGTTGTGGAGTTAGAGAGGGAACTTGTCTGAAATATAGTTGGAGTAGGATGCAGTTGGAGTAGGATGCAATCGAACACTTATCTGGGGCTAAATGCTTCCCACACCTCTTCCTGGCTCTGGCACTGCCTGTGAGTTAGGAGGGTTTTGTTGCTATTTATTATTGTTTTCCTCAATTTTGCATATGGTAACCCTGAGTTTACAAAATATTTTATGGGCTTACCAAGGGTTACAGAGTAATGGGGAGAATTCACACTTAGGTCTTTCAAACAGGAATCTGTATGCCCAGTGCATTATACCATGCTAATAGAATGTACATGACTTCAAATTCAAAATTCTCCCTGGGTTGAGACATAAAGCTTTAGGACCATATGTGACTGCATTTGCTGCATATAGACACAGAGCCTTCTGAATGTCGTAATCCAAATTAAATTTCTTTATAATCACTGAAAACTGTATGGCCAAAGCTATGTCTCTATGTACAATTAATTGACAGAATAAAATAAAACATGGTTAAAATCGAAACTAAAGTCTATCACATTAAATAAAGTAATGAGTTATTCATTTAAAAATACCCAGATTAATCCAATTCCATTGGTTTGTTTTAAAATAGCACAGCTTTTCCTCCTGAGAAAAACTTTTCTATATAAATATATCTATTCTTTCTCATTTCCAGGTTTCTTTCCTGTCTGAACAAAAATAACACATACTCTATGTTACTTTAATTTTTTTACTTAGAAGTTTTCATAATGGAAGGGAGTCTCAAGAGAATGAAATAGGACAGTAGATATGAAGGCCAATGCATAAGTTTACTAGTTTCAACCACATAATTCAGTCCCAACATATATGTTACTGCCAAAGTAGAATTTTTAGTGAATCAAATAAATTTGAAGTCAGACTTCAGGCTACCAAGATGGTGATGGAGCAAATTAAACAAAGGCATAGGAGTTCAGAATATATTGTAGTCACAGCTCTGCTGCTAGCTCTTTTGTGACCTTAGATAAGTCACTTTAATGCTCTAAGCCATGCTATGCCTGCACATTAATATCTTGCCAAATCTAAATTCTACTCTATTCTATAAATTCTTGCCAACTTTAAATTTAACCTCCAAATTCAATTTTTAATTAGAATTAGAAAATTCTGATTCTTTGACTGGTTTTATCAAACCAGATATCCTGGTGCCAATATCATTACTCCTGTATATATTTCAAGTACCTTCTAGGAACAACATAAAGCCCCTTTATTTTTACCTAAGTGGTTCTCAAAATGTAGCACCTGGTTCCTCAGCATCTGCATCACTTGAGAACTTAGAATTCTCAGATCCTACCTCAGACTTGCTGTATCAGAACTTCTGGGAACAGGACAGACAATCTGTGCATTAACAAGCCCTTCAGGTGATTGGAAACCAGTGTTTTAGTATAATATTACAGAACTATTTCAAGGAAGAGAATGATTCCTATGTTATTGTACTGAGAAGTTCACAATGATCGACACTGGCCATCTTCACAAGGAGCCTTTAAACAGGAGAGAGTCGGCCACAATGGATGATTATGGGAGTTATCAAACAAGGAGTGTTGTGCTCCCATTTTCTGATAGAATACTTTCTGATGGTGCATCTTATATCTCCTGCATCTGAGTTCTATCTTCACATGTCTATTTTCAGACTAAGCATTCATTTAAGCATTTTAAATAAGTTTGTGTTGGGTAATTATGGCTCAGAAACTGGCAACCAGAAAACGAGAAAAACATCTCTTCAAAAATCCTATTGGTAAATATCTGGAAATGTTTCTGGCAAACACAGGTGGGCCACCTCACAAAGTAAGACATGAAAGGTTGTTCCCAAAAGAATGTAAGTGACTGGACTGAAATTGCAGCAGTAATTTGAGGCTTCTCAGTGGACACTGAAGGTCAACGTGTTTTTTATTTATTAGTGCAATTATAAGGACAATAAAACTGCAACAGGCAGCAGGGGCCATGCAGTTTCACCAGCCTGCCATGGGGTACTGTTCCATCCCATCAGCACTTCTGATTTCCAGGGGCTTGAGTCTAAGAAGCAGCTTCAGCAAGTATACAGATTAATATATATTCCCAAGAAAGAAATTTTGAGTTGGCAGTTGTTATAAAGACATGTCACCCCTGGTTTTGTACTTCAATGGAAGGCCTGAAAGTAGAGATGGTGAGATTCTTTTTATCATTTCCACATGGGTTGTCTTCTTGGTACAAATGAGGAGACAAAGTGGGCTGCAATCATTTCTCAGCTCCTGAAACAAAGAAAGGTGGACTCCATTATCCTAAGGGCCCTGGGGATTGGACATCTTCAGAAGTATTCAAGAAAGAAGGAAGCTGCCTGTTAAAAAACCTCAGTGTTGATTAAAAAGTAAGAAACAAAGCTAGGGTGCTCTTGTATTTATCACATGTATTAAATGTGCTGCTATCTTTGGCTCGCAGAATAGGACATTATAAAGAATGCAATGACCGCTTTGGCATGTTGAAAATGCCCATTAATAATACGGATTAAGAAACAAAAGTGAAGTCACCAAACAATGAGTTATTCTCATCAAAAGATTTGTTGATGGAACAAAATTTATCTTTTATTCACACTTCAACAACTTTTGAATAATAATTTCTAGTGCTGCTTAGGGTGTCTCTCTGGTAGTTCTGAGCTTTTGTTATTTTTTCATACTTTTATTGGTGCATTATAATAATCATACATAATGGTGGGATTCATTGTTACACATTTTACATGCACATAATATATCAATATAATTTGGCCTATGTCATTCTCTATTATTTCCTTTTTCTGTCCCCTCTTCCTTTCCCTGGTCCCTTTCCTCTACTCCTCTTTGATTTTCATGACAGTTCTGAGCTTTAATGTAATTGTTCCCATCCATAAGATAAACCTATCTCTTTTAGTATTTTTTAAAATTTGAACAATAAGGAACAAGTGGAAAGACTCCTGTTACCTCTTGTTTATAATCCTTCAGTGGAATCTGAGCATGGTAAGCAAAGGGTGCATTGCTAATCCTTATAACCACAATGCACACTGTTTACCTTTTGCCCTCTGAGTTCTGAGCCCCTTGCCCTCCTCTATGCCTAGAGGCCCAATGCTCCCTTTTACTCTTAGCTTCAGATGTGTTGCTTGACCAAGAGAAGCACTGTAGCTAGGAAGTCCCACTAACCCTTCATACTATAGTTCCTACAACTCTTATTCTGGAAAGTTCACCCTTGACTTCCAAGCTGGATCATGAACCCTGTCATATGCATTCAAAAGCATCTTATAGATTTGCCTTGGAATAATTATTCAATTAATATCTGTCTTCCAACATAGAGCCCATTATTTGTTCATCAATATCCCAGCACTTAGCAGAGTTCTGCCTGCTTGGCTTATCATGGGCAGTAATAACCACCATTTTTTTTTTTTTTTTTTTTTTTTTTGGTACCAGGGATTGAACTCAAGGGCACTCGACCACTGGGCCACATCCCCAGCCCTTTTTTGTGTTTTTATTAGAGACAGGGTCTCACTGAGTTACTAAGTGCCTCACCATTGCTGAGGCTGGCTTTGAACTCGCGATCCTCCTGCCTCAACCTCCCAAAGTGCTGGGATTACAGGCGTGCGCCACCGCGCCCAGCTCCACCAAATTTTTTTAAAGCAGAGAATGATATGATTGTATATATTTAGAAAATTAACCCTTGTAGTAAGTTGGGAGGCCAAATTGGAAAGTGGATTGATTAATAATGAGGAGTTCTTCTACAGAATTATTGCAGTTATTGTGGAAAGAAAAAGAAAAAAAATCACCAATTTTATTGTCCATTTACTCACCTGCCAAGCATTTTTTGAAAGCCTAACTACATATATATATATACATATATATATATATATATCTCCAATAACATACTAGATGCTGAGGCAATATAGGACTGTATTTGGAAAATGGAAAGAATAGGATGGATTCCAAAAGCATTTCAGAGATAGTATCAATGGGACTTATGAGTAATTGTGGATTTAGGAGAAGAAGGAATTTAAGAGAAATATATGATTCTAGTTCAGGAACTATATAGAAGGTGATTCTGTTAACCCCATTTTAGGACTTTAGGAAAAATACCAAGTCAGAACAAAAGGTAGAGAGCTCTGTTTGGAATATGTTGAGTTTCAGATGCTTGTCAGATTTCCAAGTGAATCAATGGGATGAGTCCCAGTTCTTGAAAAGAAGCACCATAGTTCAGTATAGAACTTGTGGTGGATTTTGAATGTTGGCCTACTAAGACTGAGAGGAGAGCAAGGCTCATGTAAAAATATAAAAATTTAGGAGTTTTTAAATGAATGCTATCTTCTTTGACCTTTAGAAAGTACATATTTTAAATGAGAATGAATAAAAACAGGTGATATTTTCATAACGTAGTGCTGAAAAAAATACATTTCATGGATAATGTAGGTTGAATGTAAAGAAAAACAGAAAGTTTTAAATAGCATGAATATTATAGCATTATTAGTGAGTAGCAAATGATTAAATTGATATTTGAAACTATTACTTCTTTATGTGTAAGCATAATTATCTATCACATTCTAGAACAATTATAATTACATTTAGACTTTAAAAATATAAATTATATAAAAATATACCTTTGTCTCTTTTTTTAAATGTTTTTTTTTAAATATTTTTATTTATTTGCTTTAGTTGTACACAGTGCGTTTTATTCAATGCATTTTGTTTGTACGTGGTGCTGAGGATCGAACCCGGGTCGCCCACGCACTAGGCGAGTGCTCTACCGCTGAGCCACAATCCCAGCCCCATACCTTTGTCTCTTAAAATATAGAACCAAACAATTTATTCTAATTTTCATTTTCTTTTTTTTTTTTCCCATACTGTATGACTCTTGCATTTTTCCTTCTCAAGCAATGCTTAGGAATGTATATAAACAACAAATATAGTGATAAATACCTCTTTTTGCAGGGAGGCTTCAAAATCTCAGTAGATTTAGGAAAGGCATGAAACTCTAACCAGCCAAAATCCATGGCACATTGAGTGAGCCAAATGCTTCATCAAAAATGAGAAGGATTCAAATAAATGGTAAGGAGGAACATTTGGACTTAAGCTGACTAGGAAAACACAGGTGTACATCAATAACACAAATGTACACAGAATTATCTAAGAATACTCTGCCTTACCAACTCTTTAATATTGCATGCAACTAGGGACAAGCTGAGTGGGAAGCAACTAGGAAGCAGAGTGGCCAAGTAAGAGACTCTTGTACAAGTTCAGTATTGCCTTTCTGGCTTTTGCTATAGCAAGTGCATTTGTTTCTCCATTCAGTAAGTTCTTATTTAAATATTAGACTCAAATTTAATACGCTAGGGTTCTTAGGTTATTGTCGAGTTGTTTATTTAGCTAAAGTGTATTTTTCCTTTGTTCAGTATGTTGATGACTCATAGTTTAACAAATATGCCTTCACATATTTGCTGAATAAATTCCTAGTAAGAAGCCACTTGATAAAGAGCTAGACTTTGGGTAGGAGAAAAGAACGTGATTGCAGAGAGTTATAACTGAAAAGAATTTCATGTGAAGGTTATGGAGGAAATACATAAAAATATTGGAAGAACACTGAGCATGGGTACTAAGATTATGGCAGACAGCTCAGCATGGATGGATGCATGAACTAGAATATTGCTTGAATGTAGAAAAACATTAGGATAGGTTGTATAACTGGTGAGTATTAAACCAAGATTGGCCTTGAATGGCAAGAAAAAATGTTAAGATTTCCATTAGGAATTAAAAAAATAGAAAATTAAAAAAAATCTATTCCCATCAAGATATGTATCCTATACTGTGCATTTAATTTCACCAAAAAAAAAAAAAAAAATAGTGACATGACAGATTTGAAATTTGGAAGGATGACCTTGGCCGACAATGTAGAGGATGGTTAAGGCAGTGAGGCAAGGAATCATAAAAGGAAGCAGAGTGGCCAAGTAAGAGACTCTTGTAGCAATTCAAAAGAGAATAATGAGTGGTAGAATGAAGGACAAGGCTTTGAAAGTGGAAAGAATGGAAACATGTAAGACAAATCTCAAAGTTTGATCCTATGAATGAAGGATAAGGAATAACCCCAGAGTAATGGGGTGGATGGAGCACGCATTAGTTTGCTCAGCTTTCTATAAGATGTCATAAGTGGGTGACTGACTTAAACAATAAACATTTTATTTTCTCACAGTTAAGGAAGCTAAAAGTCCAGAGTCAAGTTGTTGGCAGGTTTGTTCCTTCTGAGGGTCATGAGACAGAATTTGCTCCATTCCTTCCTCTTAGCTCCTGGTGACTTGCTATAATTTGTTAGTATTCCTTGGTATTTAGAAACATTGCCTCAATTTCTGCCTTCATCTTTTGTTGCCGCCTGCAGCTACTGCTGCCTGCAGCAACAATACGAGTAGGTTAAAGAACCTAAATAAAGATTCTGCTTTCTCTTCTGACTTCTCTCTCCAACTCCAACAACAACCCCCTTTACAACTCCAACCCTACCTGCTTAAATACTCTTCACCTTAACAAGTATACACGTGTGACAAGCTCAACTTACAGGTGCGTCACACAGTGTTCACGAGCACAGAAAGATTCTTAGTTGATTACAATAAGGTCAGGAGAAAACAATTAAAGCCTCCTCTTTTGCTCTCAGCCAGCCGCCATCTTAGCTACCTCCTCATTAAGGCTCTTACAATCTTTGTGTGTTCTTCCTCTGTGCATAATTGTTTCCAGATTTCCCCTTTGTATAAGGACCCCAGTCATATTGGGATAGGGGCTCTCCTCCTCCTCCTCCTCCTCCTCCTCCTCCTCCTCCTCCTCCTCCTTCTTCTTCTTTTCTTAAAGCAGAAGACGAGACAGAAACTTTATTCACCAGCCAGGGGGCCAAGGGGTAGGCTGCAAGTCTATACCCTTCAACTCCCTCCCAGGGTTTGAGTACACCTTTTATAGTCCCAAACCATATTAAAGCATAAGTGGCTGTTGCTATGATTCAAAACCATAAACAAACTCATGAGACCTAAAAAATCATAAGCAGGAAAGGGAGTGGGCCAAAACATCCCTAGTTGTGTACAAGTTAAAGAATGGTTACTAATGGCTAGACAATCAATCTCTGATAGGGTACAGAGACCAGAAAAAAATGGGAACCAAAGAGAGAACACTTTTACATTGTATAAGAATTGCCATTTTGTGTTGCCAAAATGCGATACTAAGCAACTGTTGATGGGTACCGAGGTGGGGCTTTCCATAGGAGAAGCATTTCTTACATGATATGGGGACTATGCTACTTCTGCATGACTTCATCTTAGCTAACTACATCTACAATGATGCCCTTTCCAAATGGGGCCATATTATTTAGTACGAGGGATTAGGACTTCAATGTATGACAGTTTAGGGTCATAATTCAATCCATAACAATGTGCTAGTCATGGAGATAGAGAATGCCTGGAGATGAATCAATCAGTTTTTGTGGGCAGAAGTGGTTAATTCATCATTAGTTACATTGGATTTGAAGTACTAAGGAGATATTCAAGTAGCATTATTCTCTATAAATGGATTTCTGATTCTGGATAATAAAAACCAGTCCCTCGAAAATAGGCTTTAGCCATATTACCTACTGTAATCTCTTTCATTTATCTTTATTTAATTTAGAAAACATTTAAATTATTCTAACAAAGGAGCTGAGATTTGGATATTGATTGGAAATTTAAAAATCAAAAGCAATGATCCAATGATCCAAATATAGGAGTCCCTTCCCAGATGAATTTCATCACTTTGTATTCATGTGATGAATTGTGAATAATGGGCAAGCAGCCCAAACGTGGTAGAAAGAGCTGGGTCTTTTAGTTTTCTTCAGAATATTTTGATTCTCTAATATAACTGACACATTTCCATATGTCCCAAAGCAGCATCTTGTGTGAATTTGAAGTTTTGCCTAACAGTTTTTTTTTTTTTCCAGAAAGCTGGAGTCTTTAGCCAATTCCTTGATATACTATTCTCTGACATAGATTTGTTGTTTTTAAGAAAAAATATTTCTAAGAAAATATTTATTTTTCATATGTGTAACTCTTCATTACCCAACATTGTACCTTATTTATGGTATCCACTTGCTGGATGCCTGTTGTTTCAATGTTTGGGGATTGGGAAAAAGAATCTCTATAACTCATATTTACTTGTACCACATAGGACTTCATATAATGTGTTCCTTTACCCGCTACACCATATAGGAACATATTGTTTGCTAAGAAGCACAAGAGATAGAGCAAATAAGTCTAACTCAGACATCAAATATTTCTTCTAGTGGCATGAGCACTATTGCTAGGCAGGAGCATCTGGAAATTGTTGGAAACCTCTGAGGTTTCCAGTGTAATTAATGCATGTGAGCCTCTACAATGTGCCAGGCACCTTGGGGTTATACAAAAGAAGCGTATCAAACAGTATCTTTTGTGGATTCAGCTAATTATCAAAATTGTTGGAATCAGACTATGTTCAAATCCCAGCTCAGCTACTCTCTGGCTGTGTGACCTTGAGCAAGTTATGTAACTTCTGTTAGCCTCAGTTTCTCCCATATGACTTGGAGGTTATAATAGTACCTGCCTCCTAAGGTTATTGAGAGCACAATTATGAAAAAGAGATTCAGGCACATAGAGAAACTTATTGAATAGTAGACATTGTTGTCAACATTGCCATCACAATTGTATTAGAGATATGAGGGTCCTGGGCACTTCATGGACCTAGGAAAGTCATCATCATAATTGCTATCAGTATTTAGAGTGGAGAGGGCCTAATGTAGGCCCCTGTGTGATGGGGGCAGGGCTCTAGAAGGAGCAAAGACTTCAATGTCCCTTCAAAGATGGATTCTTAAAAGAAGATTGAAAGAATGGAATAAAAATGTACTGTCAAAACTCCATTATTTTAGGCACTTGACTGATTTTGACTTCTCTGAAATCTGTTCCTCAATACAATTTCCACAGAAGCATTGGTTCTCACAATATTTACTATTGTAAGCTTCATCAAACAGCCAAGTGATTTCTTAAAAAATAGGGGTCTTGACCTTTGCCTCTCCCTTGGCTGGGAACTTAATCATTCTTTGGTGAATAATACTGACTCTGTTTGCACGCCCAGGACTTGTGACTGGAGTTCATGCGAAGGTCTTGCCCATTTTCTTTACAGCACAACTCTTCAAATCAGAGCAATGACTCTGTCTTCTCAGTCCAGTCTCTTGGCTGAGGGGGAGGATATAAGAAATATTGAAGAGCCCATCTGGACTGGGCTTCTTTGATTATTGTGTCTGTCTGGCAGCAAACTCTGATAAATAGGGACATCTATATGTTAAGAATTTTTTGAGCTCTTGAGAACTGATTATACTTTTCATTCTTTTTTTTTTTTATATCTTCCTAGGATTGTTTAAATAAAAGTATTTTCCACTTAAGTGATTTTTTTTTTTTTTTTTTTTTTTGGTATTTCAAAATGATTAGAGGAAGTGTGGCATAGTGGTTTGAATTTTGAGTCAGTTAAACTTGGGTCCTAATATATTAGTTGCAGGTCTCTGAGCAAGTTATTTGTCTTTACAAAGTATGTCAATTTCCTTACCTCTTTAATAGGAATAGATAATAATGCCTCACTTATTAATAGAGTTACACATGGCAGAAAAGTTTTTGGTACATAATAGACCCTCAATGGAGTGTAGTTAATATTATTTCAAGGTACAGCAGGTAAACTTTTTTAAAAAAAATTTATTTTGGTTGTAGATGGACACAATACCTTTATTTTATTTATTTATTCATTTGTATGCAGTACTGAGGATTGAACCTATTGCCTCACATGTGATAGGCAAACTCTCTACCACTGAGCTACACCCCCAACCCCATAGCAGGTAGACTTTCAGTTCCACAGCCATTACAATTCTGTACCTTTGCTGCTAGGAATGTCATTTCCTTGACATTTTGTTTTGTTTTGTTTTTTTTTTGTATGTGGGATTGAACCCAGGGGCACTTCAGCACTGGGCCATATCCCTAGTCCTTTTTTATATTTCATTCAGGTCTCTCTAAGTTGCTTAGGGCCTTACCATTTCTTTGACTTTTAAATTCCCAAAATGGAATGATTAGGATATCCTGCTAAAAAGAATGGCAACTTTTAGAAATGATTTCCATGGTACAAGTCTGTAATCCCAGAGGCTCAGGAGGCTGAGGTAGGAGGATCACAAGTTCAAAGCCATCCTCAGCAACTTAGTGAGGCCCTTAGCAACTTAGCAAGATTCTGTCTTTAAATAAAATATAAAAAGATCTGGGAACTTGGGGGTGTGGGCATAATGGTTAAGTGCCCCTGGGTTCAATCCCTAGTACCCAAAATAAATAAATAAATAAATAAATAGAAGAATTTCCATCCAGGCAATGAGCTGGTAAAGTCATTTTTAATTGCTTTGTTTTTTACTGGTATAATTTTTATCAGCAGCTTAAAACAAAAAGCTATTTCCAATTAAGTAGCTAAACATAGTAGGCACTTCTTTGACATGTGTATTTATGGGACAGCAATTCAAGCTGAGTGGCTCTGTTATTCTCAGCTGTGCTTGCTGATGTGTCTGTAAGTCAGATGGCTATTGAGTGATCTAGGCTAGGTCTGGACAGGTTGCCTAGATCTGTTCCACCCATCTCCTATCCTACTCCTGGAACACGCTGGTCTGTCTGGATATGATCTCATGGTGATGGCAGAAGTACAGGACTTGGGTAGACCAATCACCCACATGCTTTGCTAGACACTGCTTGCATAACTATCCGCTAGCATCTCATTGACAAAAGCGAGTCATATGGTTGAACACTGAGTCAAAGGATAAGTGAGTTCACTCTCCATACCAGAACTTATAGATAGATGGTAGAGTGTGTGTGTGTGTGTGTGTGTGTGTGTGTGAGAGAGAGAGAGAGAGAGAGAGAGAGATTAAGAGATTTATTATATTGATTCATACAACCCAAGGCTCATTCATACTCCCACAAGGCCATTGACAGGCTGGAGAGTCAGGGGAAATGATAGCTGCTCAGTGTGAGAAGCTTGAAGCCTCAGCACCAGAGAGGACAATGATGAAGCCCCAATTCAAGGCCAAAGGCCTGTCAAAGCCCTGAACAGGTATTGGTGCAACTGAAGAACCTGGAGTCTGGTGTCCACAGGTGACACTAACAGAAACATGGACGCACTCAAGGAAGATTCAGTGCCAGTGTTCCTCCTCCTGCTTTTTCATTTCATCCAGGACCCCAGCTATTGGATGATGCTGTCCACATTCAGGGTGTGTCTTCCCCAGTTAGTTCACTCACCCACATGCCAGCCTTCTTTGGAAACGTTCTCATAGGTATGCTTTACCAATTTTCCAAGCATCTCTCAATTCAGTCAAGTTGACGACCACAATTCACCACCACACCCTCTACAGAGTGGGAGAGGACTACAGAGTCCCATGGGAAAGGATGTGAATATAAAGGGAAGGCATGGGGATATTATGTGATCTACTATAGCTGTAGATGGAGAGTAACATATAGCTGAGAGGCCAGTCACCTCACAGCATCTGGATTCTGGTGAATAGACTTTTGCCCTCATATTGATTCTTTCTCTGAAGTGATATAGTTTACTTTAGTGGCTGGTTGTGCCATTGATAACAGCAGCACAGCAGAAAAGCTCACTGGTTCTCATACAGCCACAAACTGAGCTAAAAAAAAAAAATAAGCTAGGCTCTTAATACAAGAATATAGATTCTGTCCAGTGGCAAGAAGAATTATTCCCAACTGTTTTGAATAGGTTGTCACTGAATAGGTAGGATGAGGAAGGTTGCCTAGAGTTTTCTATGGATGCCCTGATTTATGTGAGAGAGACATGTGCAAGACTGATTTGTTTTAAGCAACAGAGAAGCCATCCAAAATACGATTTCCTGGCATCCTTCCTCACCTGTGCACAGAATTAGAATTGTGTCCGAGAGCCTCAGTGTGAATTTGATCATGACTACATTAACACAGTACTGGAGCGTGCAAACATCCTCTTCTAGAACTTAAACAGCTCCGCGTACATGTCAGCCTTTCTTAAGTAACTTAGAACAGAGCTATAGTTTATTTGTTTGGTATTGATTGCTTTTTTATATATTTTATTTAGTTATTGTTTGGTAAAATAATAGACATGTATAGCTCATAGAGTCATCCGTAACAGCTGGGTTTTAGAGGTAACATATCTTGCTTTTTGCCTCTGACTTCCACCCCTCAAGTCCCCCAGGGAAATTCCTTAACCCACTGAGCAGTGGTGGGGTCACATTCTGGGATCATGTGCCCTCATTTTTATGCTGCATTCCTCAAAGGGGCCCTGAGTACTTTAGGAGCTGATAGAGTTTGGCTGTCATTTGAAAATGTTTTCCTTCTAACTGTTTTCATTTAGGAGCTAATTTATACTATGCTTTCAAGTAGGCTCAACTCCATTTCACATCTCTGACATATAGCACACACATTTCAGTGATTGGGATGGAAGGAGACAATTCAATCAAAGGATGTTTTCTCCATGCAGGAAATGAATATTATTTGTTCATCTTGCAATTCAGTATTCTGGGCAAATTATGATGTTTGGCAAAGGCCCTGGCAAGACAGAAAGACAAATAAATTGCATAGTGTGAGAACAGCCTTCTTAATATTAAGGTTTCTTTAAAACAGTGGGTATTGGCTGCAGGCAAAATATTAAGCTGCAAATCACTGGTTTGCAACTCCTTGATCATCAGTTGTAATCCCAAGAACATATTTAATTTCCTATTTAGTCCTAATTTCTTTTTTGTTCCTTAATGATATTTCTCTCCACTCAAAATAAGCCATATGTTGGCAGCAGCCCACAGAAAACAGATACTGCACACTCAGTAATCTTGGTGTGAGGCTGTTACACTGTGCGAATGAAAAAACAGCCTCTTTGGAACCATTGGGTCACCTTTAAAATCCCTAATTTTTCTTTCTTTCTTTCTTTTTTTTTCTTCCCCCTCCCTCTCTTTGACCATATGTGGTATTGGAAATAAATCTTTTTTTCACTGTATTTTCTGAAGTATTTGTGAGCAGACGACAATGCTTTGTACTCAAGGGATAGAGAGTTTACAGCTCTGCTTGGGGATGCCTTTGGCTATTTTTTAAAACCCTCAATTTAATAAATCCCTGGATTTGCTTTTTTTTTTTTCAAGAAAAATATAACTGCCAGTATAGATCAGAAATCAAATTTACAGCAGAAGAGTTATTTCCAGATAGATGAACATGATATAAGTACATATGGAAATATCACAATGAATTCCAATAAGTTGTACAATTATTGTGTTAATAATTATGATAATAATTTTTCAAAAAAAATATAATAAAGGGTGGGATGGGAAGCAATATGATGTTGGGCATGAGAGAATATGACAAATTCAAATGAACCATATTTCCATCCAGTCTTTGACCATAATTGTGTCTGTATTTGAATACCATACCTAATGTAAGAGACTGGCCATGGGTGAGCACAATGTTAGCTAAAATTCCTTGAGCTATAACTATGTGCCATTGTGTTAAATGGTTACATGGATTTTTCCCCCATTTGATCCTCTCAACAACTCCATGAAGTTTCACATGATACTATTTGCATTGTAGATATGAGAATACAGCCTCTGAGTTCCACAGCTATTATGTTTCAGAATCTGCATGACAACCTGGCAGCTTGATTTCAAGGTTTTTTTTTCCACACTTAAGCTATAAAATTGGGAATGGGTTAAAAAATGAAGTTGTTTTTATCCTGTGCAACTGCAGGGAACCTCATAAGAATAAAGAAAATAATTCAGTCTCACTTAAAAGAAAGTGTTAGAAATATTGAAATGGACACACAAAGCACATCAATGCAAAGGTGAATGAGGTAGAGGAGCGTTTGATCTTCCTTTTGCTCTCTCTTGTTTTGAAACATGATTCCTTTTGATGCCAGGGCTTTAGTGGTTGCTACACTCCAGCTTCAGATGACTTTTGTATCTCCGAGAGCAATTAAAAGGTAATATCACTATTTTACCATGTGAAGCTTGACATCTGATTCATACATCATTCAGCCTGAAGGCATATTTTTCATACTCACTTGGGTGCATGTCAAGCAGTGAATTGATCTCTTCTAAGATCCAAAAGGAATTCCCTTTTCCAAAGAAGATTCAGGTGAGTGAACAAAATTAATGTCCCTATTACTCCCCATCTCCTTTAATTAGCAAGCCAGAGAGCTAACAATTATCTCACCTGTCAGCCATCTTGACAGTTTGCTGTTGAGTCAAAACCAAGGAAAGAATCTTGCCCCAGACTCAAACCCCAGCAATTGATATCAAAGTCTACCCCACCAAAGGTCTACTTAAAGCCCATTAGTGTGGCCTTCACAGTATTTCAGTGCCAGTATCCTCAAAGCAACACCTCTTTATCCTTCCTCCCTCCATCATGGATATTCTGACTCATAAATGTCAGTACTTGGTGGAGGTTGCCTCATCTCACAAATTTCCACTGTCAAAATATTCTCAGCAGTACTAGACAGATGGAACCAATCCAGGGAGCAAAACAAATGCTACTGCAGCTTTTAGAGCACTCCAAATGTAGCAGTACTTGCTGTTCTTATCTCATAATATGCCTATCGCCGTCATTTTTTTTTCCCCTCTAACAATCTGTCCATGATGACAAGTTCTATTCCATTTTCTTGATGAGGGATCGTGTCTCTAGGCCATATGTTGTAACTGGAAGACTAGCCCAGTTGTAGCCTTTAGATTTTTAAAAAATGGAATAGTACCTCTTATATTACCTCCCATTATCTTAGTACTTATCTCAGTCTGGTTCCGTAGCCTGGTAATTTTACCAAGAAAAAAGAACATATGTAATGTGATTGCAAATTTGTAGATTGAAATAAATCATCTACTTGCTTTCCTCTGCAAAACGTTTTGAACCTACTTTCAGAAGATGATCTGTCATTTGCCATGGGTGTGACATGGTGCTACTGTTTCTAATAGCATGGAGCAGCTGGCCAAGATGGATGGATTTCTGTGTTGATCAAATGATGTTTTGTCCTGCAAATCTTCATTTCCTCACCATGCCTATTAAGCATTCTGCATTCCAAAACCTATCCTCTGCCCTGGTTGCATCCTATCTAGCAATTGTTTCTGAATGAACTCTGGTTTTGGTATAAGCACCCTCTAAAATATGTTTGGAATGAGTCACAGGTGATGAGTTACCACAGGCTATAGGCTATGCTTTGATTCATCCAAATAACTCTTACTGCCATCTATCTTCATCACTCCATTTATTTATTCATTCATTCATCTGCCCATCATATATCCATTCATCTCTCTGCCAATATATATGGTTGTATAGTTTCTCTTTTGGAGATAGTCTCAGAATTTACCTTTAGCTTGCTATCTGATTTTACAAAGGAAATCTAGCATGCCATCTTTTATAATTCATCCAGCAAAGGCCTTTCAGGGTTCTAGTCAAAAGTGGTTGAAGCTCCAGAGTTGAAATATAGTGATTCTAAAACATATCCTAAATTCTTTAATAAGACTCCTCCCTTTGAAAGGAAGAGTGTGTGTTCCCTCCCTTTGAATCTGGGCCAGTCTAAATGATGTACATTTCATTAACAGAATTTGGTAGGAGTGACACCATGAAACTTCCAAGCTAGGTCAGTAAAGGCCCTGAATTTTCTTCTTGGTTCTCTTGGGTTTTCCTCCCTGGGGGAAGCCAGCCACTATATAAAAAGTCACAGTACTTCAAGACTAGCACCCAGGAGAGAAGATACATAGATACTGAGGCCAATAGTCTGTAAGCTGCCTGTCGTGGCCAGCCACGGCGCCGCGGGAGGAAAACTCGGAGGCAGAGTAAAGCTATTACTACTTTTACTTCTACTTTCTTAGAGAGAGCTTAGAGAGAGAAAGAAAGATCTTTCTTCTTCTTAGAAAGAGCTTAGAGAGAAAGATTAGAGATAGCTTTTTCTTCTTCTTCTTAGAGCTTAGAGAGAAAGATAGAGCTTTTTCTTCTTCATCTTCTTAGAGCTTAGAGAGAAAGAGAGAGAGCTTGAAAGAGAGAGATTTCTTCTTTAGAGAGAGAGAGAGCTTAGCTTTTAGAGCTTCTTTCTTCTTTCTTCTTTCTTCCTCGGGAGCCTCGGCCTGACTCTGACCAGGAATTACTTCTTCTATCTGGTTTCTCTTCTGTAACCGCTCTGCCTACGTTCTGGCCGCTCTGATTGTTTTCTTCTTCTCCGACCCGAACTCTTCTTCTGACCGACCGAGTGCATGACTGACTGAACGAATTCATTCTTCTCCTGACTGAATGAATTCATTCTTCTCCTCTCTGACCGCTTTCACCCGGTTATATACCTTTAGCTTTGCGGGTGCCTCACGTGCATTTACAGGTGCGTCACATATATACTTATTATCAGGTGGAACTTATGGCTTCCAGCTGACCGCAATAGCCATCTCCCTAATTGGGGCTCCTTCAATAGTCCAGTCATATTTCCAGGAAGCAACCAGTGAACCATCTTCAATATCCAGACCAGTTAAGCTTCACATGACATTATCCTCAGCTGACAATCTAACTTCATCTTCATAAGAAAATCTAGGCAAGAACTATCCAGCCAAGCTCTTCTGTCTACAACTCAATTTGGAATCCATGATCCAAAAATAGTAAGATAGAAAAATGGTTATTTTATCTGCAAAGTTTTGGGTTAATTTGTTATGCATCAAGGATAACAGAAATACAACTAATATTTGATTAGTAAGTTACTGAATATTTAAGAGGAAAGCTCTTCATTTGATTTTTAGTAATGGGTTAATTATTTTTCTAGTTTTTACCTTTCTCTTTCAAAAATAGTTTGTTTTATATGTTTTGTGGTGAAAATAGATATTGAGGCAGAAATAATTCTAGAAAGCATGGCTGTCTCTTAATATCTTTTCCTCAAAGGATAATATGGTTTATACAAATATGGACAGAATATCTTAGTTGCATGAGTTTGGAGGCTGATAGAAAAAAAAATAGGTCACCTACTTTAATCTATTTATTCTTAGACTGGGTTCTCATGTTGCATTGTTTACTACATGTATATCACCTCTTAAAGATTGAATACCTTGCTAAGTATTCTCTAAGCATTTTGGTGATGCAATTCAATGCAGACTGAGATTTTATTTTGACCCTAAACACTCACCTCCAGTGAAGAATGGGAACATTAACACTGCTGTCATAAATCTCCAGATCCTCCTAGATGGAGCCCACTTTTCTTGTGCCTGCCCCAGTCCCAGTCAAAATATCATGTAATTCAAACTGCTTCCCCCTGAATCTTGCTAAATCATCCATTTAGCATGTGTGAGATGGTCTTTTCGCAGTCAGAGACTATGTTAACTCAAACCAGATATTGTCTGTTCATGCCATCTATATCCATATTATTTTTTGCAAAACTATCTGCACATTAAGTCTTAAGTTGAGATTTTGCTATTTCATTAACAAATGCAACATAAGAAAATGTAAATTTTCTTATATAACTACAAGATCATTATCATTCTCAAGAAACTTGGCACTAATATAATAATGTTTCCAACATACAGTCTATATTCAGATGTCTTCTGTTGCACTAATGATGTTTGCTAGGTTTCTTTTGGTTAATACAGTATCCATCGCATCACTTTTACTTGTCAGATTTTTAAAAATCATCTTGTCATGTAGAAAGCTTTCCCTATCTTATTTAATGTGTTTGGCAAATTTGATATTTTTAAAGAGCCAACACCTACTAGTTTAGAATGTTTCACAGTTTGTTTCTATCTTATTAGCTCTTTATAATTAAATTCAGTTTATAAATTTTGGTAGAAATACTTATACATGATATCATTCCTTCCCAGCACATCATATCAGAAGGCATCTCTCTTCAATCAGTACCATTATTTATGATTAAACTTTGACTACATAACCAAGGTGGTATTCTGCATATTTTTTTTCATTGTATTCACATTTACTTTTCATTATTTCCTATATAAGACTGTTTCCTCCCTGTGTGTGCTTATTAGTATTCTTTTTTTATTTATGACAATTAAATGAATATTTATGACTTCACATAAGGAGGAAAGCCTTCCTCAAATTTTTATACGTGTGCACATTTTTTTTCTTTAAGGAAGTCTATGCTTAATATTTTTATTAAAATAGTTAGGCTTTATGAATTAATAAGACATAAGAAAGGTTAGAACATATATGGAGTGGGAACATGTTTTATCCTCCCACTGTAGTTTTTACTACAAGTTCTTCTCTTTCTTGGAAGATGATTAAAGAAATTAGCACTCCCTTGCCAGAAGTAGCATCTGGACCTTTGGCACAATCTGTAGGTTGTTTTGTTGATGGCTTGCAAGGTTGTATAGATGCTCACAATTCTGTTACTTTTTTAGAACACTCTGTTAGGTTTGAATGATCTTTTCCTACCCACAGCCCTGTTTGTGGACACCAAACCACAGAATATGGTCTCAGAGAATCCTGATTTCTTGGAAATCCTTCACTATTTAGCAACAGTACAATCTGCTGTTGAGTGAATAGTAAAAATAAAAGTAGTAGGCATTTCAGATTTTAGGTTTATTTTAATTGCAGTGTGTCAAGGTGTGCTGTAGCAGATGCTCTTGTTCCCCACAGCCCTGCTCTGAATTTACCTTCAGTCTTGGTGGGCGGTTCCCATATACAGACAATTCCCCATCTCAAACACCTCCATCTTTTTCTGAGGGGTTTCTCAAGTGCCTTGATAGCTTTTCTCAGTCCGAGTAAAGAGCAGTCTAGAAGCAAAAAGAATTCAATGCTTCCACAGGAATCAGTGAACAAATAATCTGGTATCTCAGTCCCTTGCTGGGACACTTTGAGGAAAGTCCAAAAGAATCCCTGAGGAAGAATCAGAGCTCCAGTTGACTAGTTGACTGCATTGGTAACCTACTTACTAATGCTTCATTTTTTTTATTCCCCTTCTCTCTCTCTCTCTCTCTCTCTCTCTCTCTCTCTCTCTCTCTCTCAGTGTGTGTGTGGGGGGTGTACGAGGAATTGAACTCAGGGGCACTCAACCACTGAGCCATATCCTTGCCCTATTTTTTACTTAATTTAGAGACAGGGTCTCTCTGAGTTGCTTAGTTCCTTGCTGTTGCTGAGGCTGGCTTTGAACTCGTGATCCTCCTGTCTCAGCCTCCTGAGCTGCTGGGATTATAGGCATGCACCACCGAGCTGGGCTCTCTATCTCATTTCCTAACACCTCTCATGTTCTTCCTGAAATTACTTCCCAAATCAGCTCACTGCACCAAAGAGGTTGTCTCAGGGTCTGCTTCTGAGGGAATTCAAACTAAGTTACAAAATTAAAAAGTTGCAGAAGAAGTATGTTGTTGGAAATTGATCCTGTTGAGTGGGGGAGGTTCATAAGAAATTATCCATTTTTAATCTAGTTGGTTAATGTATAGTGTAAATAACACAGTTAATTTATTCTACAAATATTTCTAGAACCCCTGCTATGTAACAAGCTTTCTGCTAAGGGCTGAGAACACAAGAATGAACAAAATAAACATAGCCCATCCCTCTGTACTATAGACTGTAGTGGTGATATGGACAAGCAAACAGTTGATTTTTATACAAGATGGAACAGACTATAATAGAGGAAGGCTCATTACTGTAGGGAATACATAGGGTCAGGACGATTGTTCATCTCAGTTTCTCAATTACTAGAGCACTCTAGGTATTTCAAAAGTATTTCAGAAACATTGAAGACTAAATTAATAAATACTTTATTGTGTAAAAGAGGTATATTCAAGTGTGATTTTATGTTCGAGGAACTGTATAACAAACGGTTAATGGGACCAAAATAAAGCAGATAAAGGAGAAAAAAGAGGTATGAACATGGGGTGATACTTGAAGGGTGTTGGGTCCTGTGTAGGAGTGGAAACTTAAAAATAACAGGAGACAATTTTAGGCATTAGAGGGACAAAATTGGTTCATCAGGTTTCCATGCCCATTTTACCGACAGTGCATGATGCTGAAGGAAGAAAGAAAGTACAACAAATGGATCACAGCCAGTAAAAAAAAGAATCAGAAAAACTAGAGGGCTGTTCTGTAATCCAAATAAGAGATGATGGGGACCCAAATAGGGAAGTAGCAGTGGTGATATGGAGACAAGGCTGCTGTGCAAAGAGATTTAGGAGTTTGAATGGCTGAATCTCCATCTCTGTTGGATCTGAGTAGTGAGCCCAAAGTACTAATGCTGCTCAGGCTTCTGACCAGAACGACCAAGTCTAGAGTTGCAAGAGGAGGAATAAGTTAGGTGAAGGTGAAGGTGAAGAGAGATGAATTCACTCCAGGATGATGCTGAAGGAAGAAAGAAAGCATTGCCAAGATTTTTCTTGATTACATTTCTTTCTGCCCATAAAGGGGTTTTTTATTTATCAAAATATAAATATAAAATGTGTTACTTGAATATACTAGATGATTTATGAACTAACTATATATATCCGAATGTGTTTCCACTTAGGTGGAAATTTACTATGTTTTTTTTTTTTTTTTTTTTTTACTATCTTATTTTTAACATTTGAATCTTTAAGTTGTGGTGATCTCATTTGGCAAAAACCAAGCTATATAACATACATTTTTTTTTAAAAAATATGACTATATAACTTGTATGTTTAGAATGGTTTATTTATTGGAATGCTTTGATGAAATAGATCATCCCTTTAGGTGTTTTATTATTTTTAAAGTACTTCTTTTGGAAATGTGAAGAAGGATATGAAGGTTAAATGGAGCTTAAGTGGCAAGTGGGCCATTTTAAGAAGCCATGAGTTTATATTCTGAACACTGAATAAAAATATCCTAAAAGACCTTTGTTTGGAAGGAAATGACTTTAGCTGTTTAGCCTTGAAGGGAATAAACAGCTACATGCATACTAATTTTGTGAACCTCGTGCTGTCTTCACAGCCTCCTTATCTTTTATTCATTTCAAACTATACAGATCTGCAAGGGAGAGAAATCCTTGTTGTTGCATTCCACTAAAATGTAGAAGCTACATTTGTGCCAGCAGAATTTGAGTTGTTCTTGATTCCATACCATTATGTTATAGGAAATCTCTAAAGATAGAGTGTAAAGGAGTATTATGAGTGTTTGGATCACAAAGGAAGAAGGGAGTGGGTGGAGGGGGCCCAGGTGGGTGAATGAGGGAGAAGTGAGAAAGGGCAGACGGTGGAAGCTTGCAAAGACACAACTGCAGCCCCAGGGTGGAGAAGCTCTCCTGCCCAAATCAGAGTGATGACTAATTCCACCATTTTCATTTGCATCTTTTTCTTGCACCTTGTTTATGGATTTATCAATATAGTTTAACACAATTTTAAAGCCATACTTCCAGCATGATCTAGTGTTTTCCTGGAAAATAAAAAAGACACATACAATAACTGTGGATCTTGGCAAGTGATAGATAGGTTCTGCCCTTTGATAGTCCCAAACAGATCACTGAAATCTACAGGAACAGGTAAGGGGTTGACAGTTGGGACAATGAATTTTCAGATTTATACTCTGCGCTCATCTCACTTATCAAGAAAATTTGACATTAGAAATAACTGTAAATTAACTACAATTGAAAGTATGTGACATTTATAGCTTGGCATAATCTTCAAATGAAGAACATGTTTATTTGGTTTGGAGGTACTTTGCTCAGGATTCATTGCCCTGATCTTTATCTCTCTCAGGTCATAAATGGGGCTCTTTGGAACGCATGCATTCCTGACTTACAGACCTGCTTCTGAACTGTGCTTGGCTCAGTGAAGCAGAGAGGCTTAGAGAAGGAAAATTAAAATGGGTCATATGCATCTGTGTCCTCTTTGAGGCATATCACAAAAACAGCCATTCTGGGAGCATCGTAAACAGTTTTACCCATCTGTCTACTTTAATCTATTTGGGGATTAAACCTTCTGGCTTCTCAGAGTACAGGGTTGTGCTAGAGGCTCGCTCACTTATGATATGTGTTTCCGGAATGCTGGATACACCAATATAAATGATGGATTTGGGGCACTGTGTTTACTTAAAGAATCATGGATCTCTTGATTTATACAAAGACATCTGGTTTATTTTTTCCCCAAAACCTTTGCTTAAACTGAATCTGTTTACCAAGAGATAAAATAACCTCTGGGAATTCATGGAGCCCAGTTGCTGGTAACCAGCAATCAACTACTGTCTAAAATATTTTTGGTTAAATACAATGCATTATTTATAGTAATGGGGCTCCTTAATAATAAAAATATGGGATGAGATCTACCTGAATTATAGTTTTTGTCTATTACAATGTAGTTCACACTAAATCTGTGCTTGGCATTCATTCTTTAAAATATGAGTAAAAGCATTTAGGAGATACTATAAAAAAGAATCACTGTCACTGTTTCTATTTTTCCATGTGATTATAGTTTTCTTCTTAAGAACAAATGTGCGTATAATATATTGTAAAGTCCATTTCTGGTCAATGGACCCTTACTCTGTTCTGACTTATTTTTCTTGATTGGTAGTAATTTGCTTCAGCTAGGGAAGTTGAATACAGAATGAGATTGATGTGTTTTAGGAAAAAGGGGATAACTTATCCTTAGAGCCAGTTTCCAATTTATTTACTGTTTGGGGCATTCCATGAATCTCAATTTCACCTATCTATCCATATCAGCTTGACATTCCAGATTAACCATTGCAAGTAGAGTGACTACAGTTAACTTTGCAGGCATGAATTGGTCAGTCATATAATCATAAAAGAGGAATTGGCAGCAACATAAAATTAATAGGCAAACAATAGGTACTGGTTTATCATTGCAATGTACTTCTCTGCATTTCTTCATTCAAACAATGACTTTCAACAGAGCACTCTATTTTAAGTATGCAAATTTCGAGATTCCTTAAAAGAGTTAAAACCATTTTCCTTAGGTACAGTTATATTTAGTAAAATTTAATCCAGTTCTATAAAATACAAATGTTCTTCAACTTGTGATAGGATCACATAAATAAATCCATCTTAAAGTTGAAAATATTGTAAGTTGAAAATGCATTTAATATACTTAACCTACCAAACATTATAAATTAGCAACACAGCACAATGGAAAGTATCAGTTTCTCTGGCTCATTGATCACATGGGTGATTTGTTACTGTTGCTCAGCATCATGAGAGAGTATCAGAATGTCTCATATTACTAGCCCAGGAAAAAAGCAAAAATTTAAAATTCAAAGTATGATTTCTATAAAATATATAGCAGTATCACACCATCATAAATTCAAAAACCTGTAAGTTGAATCATTGTCAAGTTGGGGACTGTCTCTGTACAGGTTAGGACAAGATACAAGTTAAGACACCTACTTCTTAGTTCTTTCCTTAGGTAGTTTAGTATGGTTTCTGATTCTATTAATAAAACGTTACGTAAAAATAGATACATTTCAGATGCTGAGAAATGAAGAAAATGAAAGGGGCATTCAATTTTGTTTTAAAAACAAGAAAAAAGCAACACACAAACCAAAGACAGAAATGTAACCTAAGTGTTACATTTGGTTTTTCCCTTGCCTCACCAATTTAGGAAGCTTGCCATTGGCTCTTGGGTCATCTCCAAACCAGAGATTTAAAAATCTAAGGTTGCTTAAAACTCTCAGTAGCCAACTCAGACATTCTATGATGGAGCAAAAGGGCCAATTGGCAAGTCAGCCCAAGTTATGGTCAAACATGTTTACCATAGGGAGTACACTGAAGTGGTCGCAGATTTTTATCTTTCTGAGCTCAGGATGGAATGCAGATAACATGGAAGGGGGAATTGTGCTTAATTTGGTGCAGCTGTTGGACTATTCCCGGGTCTCTGAGCTATTTGTTTGGATTTTGTCTTACTGAGCTGTAGTAGATTACCATTGTTAGACAACCCAGTATGTTTTGCTCCTTTATCTGTCCCAAGCCAGGCCCTATAGCAGCAGCATCTTCCCCTTCATATTAACAACCACTCAGAAAGCACTTTTAATTTAGATGGGCTCAAACACTAATCATTTAATAGATTCCTGCCATGTACTAGTCACTGTGATAAACTCTACCTAAATATCCCATTCAATCTCTACCCAGTTTTATATGGTAACCATAACTATGATTAAAAAAAAAATGAAAGAGTCAGAGATCAAAGACATTTGCGGTTGTTCTATCAGTGGGAATTTATTAGATTCTGGAATAGGCATGACCAGCATGGGCTGCCCATATATTTTGGCTTTAGCTAGACTAAGAGAACATTTCATCACCACCAAAGACATGGTGGATCATTCCATTCTTATTTTCCCACTGACCTGTTGTCCACTGAGGTCTCCCTGCCCCCTGTGACTCAACTGCATAACTTCTAGTCTATGACCTCTGCCACCCCAGCAGATTCTATTTTGAACTGAAATTGTGAGGCATTTCTCTCTGTTCCACACTGGTATACTGAGAACAGCCTCCAAAACACTTTCTAAATATGCTGGGGTTCCTTTCTCCCACATCTTGGTGATGAGGGTTATTTTGTCTTCATTGAACCATGTGATAATCTCCTACTGTGAGTTTTTGTTTTTGTTTTTGATTTTGTTTTCCCTTTATCTTTTGGGGCCTCACCAAAATTTGGAAAGGTAGGCTTCTCTGGCTATTTTGCTTTTTGTCCCATTGACTGAACTCAAGAAGTTTTGGTTAGGAAAGCAAACATTAATCAGTCTAACAAACTCTAACTCTGAGTCTGAATTTTCCTTCTACACTAAAAAGTTTACTGGAGACATTATAACATCATTTCTTAGAGAAAAAGAGAGAGATTTTTTGTTGAAAAAAAAGTTAGCATGATTTTCAGAAATAAAGGTTTTGTTGAATTATTTAAAGGCTATAGTTAAACTATTCAGTACATTTTTGTTACTAAGAACATATTTTTTCCATTGATAAAATTCACTAAAGTAAGTCCAGCACTGGGACATGCATCTGTAATTTTAACTACTCAGAAAGCTGAAGCAGGAGGATCACAACTTTGAGGCAAACCTCAGCAACTTAGGGAGACCCTGTCTTAAAATAAAAATTTAAAAGTGGAGTCCAGCTGACCTCTGCCCCAGAGCAGGAGCCAGCAAGGACAGACCCGCTAACTCTGCTTGAGTCTAGGCGGGCCCAGGCCAGTCCTGGGGACCTACATTAGAGCACCACCAGGCCCAGGTCAGTCCCGCTGACTTTCACCCCAGTGTGGTCAGCCCCAGGTCAGTCCTGCTGACCTGAGACCAGGCTCCAGCCAACTCTGCTTTGAGTTCAGACGTGCCCAGGACAGCCCCAGGGTCCTACTTTAGAGTGCCGCCAGGCCCAGGCTCCAGCCAGTCCCACAGATCTCCGACCCAGAGCAGGAGCCAGCAAGGACAGACCCACCAACTCTGCTTGAGTCTAGGTGTCCCCAGGGCAGTCCTGGGATCCTGCATTAGAGTGACGCCAGGCCCAGCAGACCACCGCAGGAGCTCAGACTCAACCAGTTCAACCCACACAACCTGCGTGGACCCAGCCCCAGGTAGCATATTTTGAGGGACAACTGCAGGTTCTGATAGCTCAACACTAAGGGGAGGCACAAACAACCTGCAAGGATATTATAAGACTATAGGGAAGAAACTGTAATATCTCAGATCTACACTGCAAGAAAGTAAGGTAAATAGACAACATGAAAAAACAAGGGAGGAAAGTACCGCAAACAAACCAGGATTCTACAATGACGGAACCCATGCTCAACGAAGTTGATGAAATGTCAGAGAAGGAGTTCAGAAGGTTCATAATTAAAATGATCTTTGAATCAAAGAATGACCTAAATGAGCAAATACAGGCAAAAATTGACCACTACAACAAAGATATAAGAGAGCAAATACAGGTAGCAAACGATTACTTCAAAAAAGAGATAGAAACTCTGAAAAAAAAAAAAAAAACAGAAATCCTTGAAATGAAGGAAAACAATTAACCAAATAAAAAACACAATTGAAGGCATCACCAACAGACTAGATCAAGGAAGAAAGAACTTCAGACAATGAAGACAAAGTATATAATCTTGAAAATAAAGTTGACCACGCAATGAGGATAGTAAGAAACCATGAACAGAACATCCAATAAGTATGGGACAGCATCAAAAGACCAAATATAAGAATAATTGGGATAGAGGAAGGCGCAGAGTTTCAAATCAAAGGAATGCACAACCTCTTCAATGAGATAATATCAGAAAATTTCCCAAGCATGAAGAGTAAATTGGAAAATCAAATACAAGAGGCATATAGGACACCAAATGTACAAAATTACTAAAGATCTACACCAAGACACATTATAATGAAAATGCCTAGCATACAGAACAAGAATAGAATTTTAAAGGCCACAAAAAAGAGGAATCAGATCACATATAGGGGCAGATCAATTTGTATCACAACAGATTTTTCAACTCAGACACTCAAAGCTAGGAGATCATGGAACAACATATTCCAAGCTCTGAAAGAAAAGGGATGCCAACCAAGAATCTTATACCCAGCAAAATGAAGCTTTAGATTTGAGGATGAAATAAAACCCTTCCATGATAAACAAAAGTTAAAAGAATTTACAAGTAGAAAGTCAACACTACAGAACATCTTCGGCAAAATATTCCATGAAGAGGAAAAGAATAACAATGATGAAAATTAACAGAGAGAGGTATTACACTAAAGGAAAAAACAATCAGAAGAGAAACCATGTCAAGTTAAATACCAAAAATAAACAAAAATGGCTGGGAATACAAAACACATCTCAATAATAACTCTGAACGTTAATGGCCTAAACTCACCAATCAAAAGACATAGACTAGAAGATTGGATCAAACAAATGGACCCAACAATATGCTACCTCCAAGAGACTCATCTCATAGGAAAAGACATCCATAGGCTGAGGGTAAAAGGTTGGGAGAAATCCTACCACTCACATGGACAGAGGAAACAAGCAGGGGTTTCCATCCTCATATCAAATAAAGTAGACTTCAAGCTTAAGTCAATCATCAAAAGGGATAAAGAAGGACACTATATACTGCTCAAGAGAACCATACACCAACAAGACTTAACAATTATAAATATATATGCCCCAAACAATGGAGCATCCATGTTCATCAAACAAACTCTTCTCAAGTTTAAGAGTCAAATTGACCACAACACAATAATTCTGGGTGACTTTAACACACCCCTTTCACCACTGGATAGATCTTCCATACAAAAGCTGAACAAAGAAACTATAGAACTCAAAAATACAATAAGCAACTTAGACTTAACTGACTTATATAGAATATTTCATCCTTCAACAAGCGAATACACTTTCTTCTCAGCAGCACATGAATCCTTCTCTAAAATAGACCATATACTATGCCACAAAACAACTCTTAGCAAATATAAAAAAGTAGGGATACTACCCTGCATTCTGTCAGACCATAATGGAATGAAATTAGAAATCAATGATAAAATAAGAAATAAAAGCCACTCCAACACCTGGAGACTAAATAATATGCTACTGAATGAACAATGGGTTTCAGATAACATCAAAGAGGAGATTAAAAAATTCTTAGAAGTGAATGAGAACACAGAAACAACATGTCAAAATCTCTGGGACACTATGAAGGCAGTACTAAGAGGAAAGTTTATTGCATTGAGTTTATTCCTCAAAAGAAGAAAGAGTCAACAAATAAATGACTTAAAATTACATCTCAAAGCTCTAGAAAAAAAAGAACAATCCAACACCCAAAGTGGTAGAAGACAGGGAATAATTAAAATCAGAGCTGAAATTAATGAAATTGAAACAAAAGAAACAATTGAAAAAATTGACAAAACAAAAAGTTGGTTCTTTGAAAAAAATAAATAAAATTGACATTTAGCCAGGCTAACAAAGAGAAAGAGAGAGAAAACTCAAATTACTAGCATATGCGATGAAAAAGGAAATATCACAAGAAATACTACGGAAATACAGGAAATAATTTGAAATTATTTTGAAAACTTGTACTCCAACAAAATACAAAACACTGAAGGAGTCAACAAACTCCTAGAGTTGTATGATCTGCCCAAATTAAAGCAGGATGATATACACAATTTAAACAGACCAATTTCAAGTGACGAAATAGAAGATGCCATTAGAAACCTACCAATCAAGAAAAGCCCAGGACCAGATGGATACACAGCCAAGTTCTACAAGACCTTTAAAGAAGAACTGATACCAATACTCTTCAATTTATTTCAGGAAATAGAAAAAGAGGGAGCACTTCCAAACTCATTCTATGAGGCCAATATCACCCTGATCCCAAACCAGGCAAACACACATCAAAAAAAGAAAACTTCAGACCCATATCTTTAATGAACATAGATGCAAAAATTCTCAATAAAATTCTGACAAAACAGAAACAAAAACATATCAAAAATATAATACACCACACTCAAGTGGGGTTCATTCCAGGGATGCAAGGATGGTTCAACATGTGGAAATCAATAAATGTAATTCATCACATCAATAGACTCAAAGATAAGAACCATATGATTATCTCAATAGAAGCAGAAAAAGCATTTGACAAAATACAGCACCCTTCTTGTTCAAAACACTATAAAAACTAGGGATAACAGAAACATATTTCAACATCGTAAAAGCTATATGTGCTAATCCCCAGGCCAACATTATTCTAAATGGAGAAAAATTGAAAGCATTCCATCTAAAAACTGGAACAAGACAGGGAGGCCCTCTTTCACTACTTCTATTTAACATAGTAATTAAAATACTGGCCAGAGCAATAAGACAGAGGAAAGAAATTAAATGGATACAGATAGGTAAATTTGAACTCGAATTATAATTATTTGCTGGTGATATGATTTTATACCTAGAAGATCCAAAAAATTCCACCAGAAAACTTCTAGAACTCATAAATGAATTAAGCAAAGTATCAGCATACAAAATCAACACCCATAAATCTAGGTATTTCTATATATCAGTGACAAATCCTCTAAAAGGGAAATGAGGAAAACTACCCCATTTACAATATCATCAAAAAAAAAATATTGGGAATCAACTTAACCAAAGATGTGAAAGACCTCTATAATGAAAACTACAGAACATTAAAGAAAGAAATTATGGAAGATCTTAGAAGATGGAAAGATCTACCCTGTTCTTGGATAGGCAGAACTAATATTGTCAAAATGACCATACTACCAAAATCCCTATACAGATTTAATGCAATGCCAATCAAAATCCCAATGACATTCCTCATAGAAATAGAAAAAGCAGTCATGAAATTCATCTGGAAAAAATAAGAGACCCAGAATAGCTAAAGCAATCCTTAGCAAGAGGAGTGAAGCAGGTGGCATCACTATACCAGACCTTAAATCATACTACAGAGCAATAGTAACAAAAAAAGCATGGTATTGGCACCAAAATAGGCCAGTAGACCAATGGTACAGAATAGAGGACACAGAGACTAACACATATAATTTCAGTTATCTAATATTAGACAAAGGTGCCAAAAACGTATGTTGGAGAAAAGATAGCCTCTTCAACAAATGGTGCTGGGAAAACTGGAAATCCATATGCAACAAAATGAAATTAAACCTCTACCTCTCACCATGCACAAAATTCAACTCAAAGTGGATCAAGGATCTAGGAATTAGACCAGATACACTACACCTAATAGAAGAAAAAGTAAGCTCTAATCTCCAACATGTTGGATTAAGCCCCAAGTTCCTTAATAAGACTCCTGTAGCAAAAGAATTAATATCAAGAATCAATAAATGGGATAGATTCAAATTACAAAGCTTCTTCTCAGCAAAAGAAACAATCAGTGAGGTGAACAGAGAGCCTACTAATTGGGAACAAATCTTTACCACACGCACATCAGATAGAGCACTAATCTCTAGAATATATAAAGAACTCAAAATCTTAACACCAAAAAAATCAAATAACCCAATCAATAAATGGGCCAAGGAATTGAACAGACACTTCTCAGAAGAAGATATACAATCAATCAACAAACACTTGAAAAAATGTTCAACATCTCTGGCAATTAGAGAAATGCAAATCAAAACCACTCTAAGATTTCATCTCACATCTGTCAGAATGGCAGCTATTAAGAACACAAACAACAATAAATGTTGGCAAGGATGTGGAGAAAAAAGCAAACTCATACATTATTGGTGGGACTGCAAAATGGTGCAGCCAATTGGAAAGCAGTATGGAGATTCCTTGGAAAACTTGGAATGGAACCACCTTATGACCCAGCTATCCCACTCCTTGGTCTATACCCAAAGGACTTAAAGACTTAAAAACAGCATACTACAGGGACACAGCCACATCAATGTTTATAGCAGCACAATTCACAATAGCTAAACTGTGGAACCAACTAGATGCCATTCAGTAGATGAATGGATAAAGAAAATGTGGTATATATACACAATGGAGTATTACTCAGCAATAAGAGAGAATAAAATCATGACATTCGCAGGTAAATGGATAAAATTGGAGAATATAATGCTAAGTGAAGCTAGCCAGTCCCAAAAAGCCAAATGCCAAATGTTTTTTTCTGATATAAGGAGGCCGATTCATAGTGGGGTTGGGATGGGTAGCATATAAGGATTAGAGGAACACTAGAATGGCCAATGGGGAAGGAGAGGATGGGAGGGGGCAAAAGGGTGAAGGAAAAAACAAAAAGATGGTAGAATGAGATAGATATCATTACCCTAAGTGCATATAGGAAGTCACAAATGATGTGAAAATACTTTGCATACAACTAGAGATATGTAAAAATGTGCTCTACGAGTATGATATGAAATGTAATACATTATGCTGTCATTTCTAACAACTTAAAATAAAAAAAAAATTTGAAGATAAAAACAAATTAAAAAGTGCTGTGGAGGGCTGTGATTGTGGCTCAGTGGTAGAGTGTTTGCTTAGCATGTGTGAGGCACTGAGTTCGATCCTCAGCATCACATAAACATAAATAAATAAAATAAAGGTATTGTGTCCATCTACACCTAAAAAATATTTTTTTTTTTTTTTAAAAAGTGCTGTGGATATAGCTCTGTGGTAAAGTGTTTTGGGCTCAATCCCCCATTCCCTTCACTACTATCATGCCCCCCCCCCCCGACACTCACACACACACACACACACACACACACACATAAATCCACTGAAGATTCTGTCTGACTCTGTTACAGGTGGTTGAGGGTATTAACTTAGAACTATTGCTTAGCAACAGTGAATAAAATATCAAATGGATAATAGCCCAAATTAAGACCATCAATGGGATAAGATCACTAAATGAATCAATAAATGTTCACCAAATAAAATCTTCACTATTCTTTTAAGTTTAAATGTTGAAACTAGAATATATGTTATTATCAAAGTAGATTTTTTTTTCTCTATCTCCTTGCCTACTTCCCACATCTTTGCTACTCATAAAATCAAAACTTTGACCAACTCTTGGACCAAAAGATGGGAAGAGCTGAATTCTCTCCTTCAGCCTCTGACCACTCTTCCTGGCAGAGAAATGATTGGAAAATGACAAGAGACCTATATCCATTGGTCCATGTTCCTTTGTTGAGCAAAACCAATGTACTAAGCCACATTGCTTAAATATAGTCACTCCTCTTGGGCTCACATTTACTGATAAGAGTGAGGAAGATCAAATTTTCTATGAAGTTCTCTGTTTAAGTGTCTATCTATACCCAATTCTCAGTGTCTGTCAGCCACAAGGTATAAACATGGAGTCAATGGACCTTGTGTCCATGCTACTTTTTACAATCCAATATTCCAAAGAAAGCTGATGTTTTAATCTCTAACTTTTGCACATATTTTTCAGTTGATTAATGGATTAGAGGTTAGAGGGATATGATAATTTATCCTCCTCAAGCTCTAATATCTTTCATTTAACCCAAAATCAAAGACATTATAGGTATAATGCAAGTTACTTTCTGCTTCCAATCCCAAGATTTTGGCTGAAAAAGAAATTGGTCTTGTAGGTCTCTCTTAGTTCAAAGACAAACCATGTTTTCCCACCATTTTACACCTGTTCTTCTAGTTTGTTGTCAGCTGAAGTACTGTGAATGTGACAGACGTGGAGTTGAGGTAAAATTAGGAAACCCAAGTTTGACTCCTAGCTTCACCAGTCAAATGCAAAGGAAACATGTGAGTGGCATTTATCTAGATCTTTAGATCCTTCATCTATATAATCAGGAAAGAAATTAAAATTACTTTATAAGAGTCTAGCATATTAAATAAGACTGAGTTGATCAATATATTCATCTTGTAGATATTAGAATATTATAATGATGATAAAATAATTACTAAAAAACCCCCACAAAATCCCAGGTATAATACAAATATAGATGCAGTTCTCTTTATCCTTAAAAAATAACCTGAAAATTAGTCAAGCATGGTCTTTCTTGACACAACATTTTTTTCTTTATTTTTTTTTTTTATTTTTTCATTTTCAGACCTATAATTGTGCTTTAAGCGAGTCTGGTTTTATGTGTGAAACAAAAGAGAAATGGATTGGGCAGAGAGCAAGGAATAAAATAGGTGATCAAAGTCAACTTGTTCTGAGATGGCCATATCTAAAATGTTACAAATTAATTCTTGTTTAAATTATTTTCCCAAAAGAAGGAGATATTTTAAGGATTCTAATAGACATTAAAGATCTGTGATACTATCAGTATAGTAAGGGAACATCAGATGTTCAAACTTCCACAGGTGGAGGTAGTAAATATTCTAAGGGGAAGTCAACACAATGCCCTCTTGAGAGTCCTTTAATAGGACTTTCACCTCCTTTGTATGAACATCCTTGTTCTTCAAAGTATTGGTAAATTGAACTTACTCTTAGTATGCATTTAAATGAAATAAGCATGGATTATGCAATTAGCCTTGCCACTTTCTAACAACATGTGCAAAACGAACCAAAAAGATAAGAGAAAATCTTTTCTCTGGGATTGATAGATTTGTTCAACTTGGACTTTTGCAAGATAACATGTAGTGTAGTTGTCACAGTTGCCTACTTAATAACTAATAAGTTTCGCATTCTGGACTAAGTCTAAGTAGGTAGAGTGGTGATTCTTTGATTTTGTTAGAGATTCCTTATGTTGTTTGGTACTGCTAGACTAAATTAAATGCTGACATGTCCATTGCTACCTAGCATTGGTATCTCTGAATCTGCCACCAGTAAGGTATTGCTTCCTATACTTTGTGAAAATCAAACAAAATTTTTAAACAAATGAAAGAATAAATAAATAAGAGAGATGAATTGAAAAGTAGGAGAAAGTTTTGGGTGGAATTTTTAGATAGTGCCTTTGACTTTTGTCATTTTATGCTAAGTTATTTATCAGTAATTATCTTTAGACAAGCTACACTGTGGCAAAAAGCTGCTGCTTTTGTTCTGTACCCATGTGAACCCTCGGGGATGCCCAGGGAATTAAAATAAGAACAAAACCTACTGATATTTTATCTGAACGTCAACATCACTGCTTGACACCCCATATTGAACAAGAGGCTATTTAGATCCACAATGATGCATGTACTTTTCCTGGCTCAGAATTCTTTGCTGCTGCTGGTGTGTGTGTGTGTGTGTGTGTGTGTGTGTGTGTGTGTGTGTGTGTGTGTGTGTTATTGCTGAATCAGCATAAAAATCAGGCCTGACTTATTCTTGGAAGGGATCAGATTCTCTTTTACCATTGGAAACAATGTGGTCCTAATGAAGTTATAAATAAAGGAAAATTTCTCTTTTAGTATAGACAGACAACTTATTCCTATAAAGTACTTGAAGTTTAATTTTCATATTTCTATGCTTATTTCCATTGTGATTGCTGCCCACTAACCCACCCTCACCCCCAGTGCCTTCTTACCAGCATTCCCAGTTTGGGGTATATTTCTAGTTAAGTCCATTTTGAAGCAACTGCATAAGGCTGTCAAACAGCTATATTTGTCACTGATGGTATTCTGACCCCTTTGTGATGTGGGGCCTTAATATAAGTATGTGATGTGGAAAATGAAACCCATGTGTGAATACAGAGTTAATTAGTATGAAAAGTCCCATTTTCTACCACGTTTCTTGCCAGCAGCTATGATTAGGAACACTTAAGCTTTCCAGGTCTCCTAATATTTTTTAACTAGATCCAAGCATAAAGATTCCAAAACATCACATTATAGATGCATGACAAAAAGAAAATTAGTATTGGAAGGTGTGTGTGTGTGTGTGTGTGTGTGTGTGTGTGTGTGTGTGTGTGTGCATGTGTGTGTGTTATAGGATTATTGATTATTATACTTTCTGAATATAAAGACCATTTGTTTCCTTCTAAATGTTTTAAATAGCAGCAACTTTTCTGAAATCTTTAATTGTTGGTGCAAGTACTTAAGTCAGGCCTTAGCAAACCACTGCTTATAAACAACAACAACGACAACAAACCCAAAGCTCTAGAGCAAAGCACTTTACTTACAAACATATAGATAGTATCTGATAGATAATATCTGATATAAATTATCTTCACAGCAGTGATCCAAATAATATCTCTGAATTTTGTACAGTAAAATTAAATTTTTCTACTGAATTTGAGAAAATGATATTTAAAAAGGCAGTGGGAACATTTGGATAGAGGTAGTAAGAACCAGTCACAGAAAACACTGGGAATGTCGCATCGTGCATGTTAAGTTAAGGTTGAAATATCCATAGTTAGAGCAGAACCTGAAGTCATGGAGGGTGGAAGAAATCAGAAAAGAGAATCAGCAGCCTACTTTTACTGGTGATGTTATAAGTAACTGGAAATAGGATCTGTCAGGTGTGTATATGTGTGTGGCTGTGTGCAAACACTTGTTTACAGATAAGAATGGAGTGTTGATGCTTTTTAAAATAATGGACTGGGTAGTATCAAAGAATGATATCAATGTCAATCAAGAAGACAGAGGCCGGGCACGGTGGCGCAAGCTTATAATCTCAGCACTTGGGAGGTTGAGGCAGGAGGATCGCGAGTTCAAAGCTAGCCTCAGCATTGGTGAGGCACTAAGAAACTCAGTGAGACCCTGTCTCTAATAAAATACAAAAAAGGGCTGGGGATGTGGCCCAGTGGTCGAGTGCCCCTGAGTTCAATCCCCGGTACCAAAAAAAAAAAAAAAAGACAGAGTTACTTTTCCATTCCTGTTCTCCCTCCTATCATTGCAGGAGTCAGAAGTTGCCTCTTTTTTCAACACACCTTACACCTCCTAGGCTGATAATAGTCAGTCCAGTAGGGTCATGCAATGACTTTGCTTACTCCTTTTCATCCTGCTTTTATAACCTCAGAAAACCTTTCTCTAAATGTCTATCTGCTCTGCACATTTATGTTCATATTTCATGTGAGGTTGCAAACATGAAGCATAACAAGAAAGGATATGTAGCACACCATCTTAAATGAAAGACTATGAATTATTTTGGCATTAAATTATTAAAGAGTATATTCTGGGCTGGGGATGTAGGTCAGTGGTAAAGAACTTGCTTAACATACTCTGGATCCAATTCCCAATACTCCCCCCAAAAGAAATCTATATATTTACTTTTATAGACACCTCACCTCTTTTTTTAAGTTTAAAAAAATACATTTTCTTAGGATAAAAGAGTTAACAGAGAGCAGTATGGATTTATCACAGAAATAAAATAATATATCTTATTGCACATTTTTTCCAGTACTTTGCTGGAAATACATGCCTATAAAAACCCTCAAAAAGGAGTTTGAAAGACAGGGATATAGCACATTGTTTGTCTTACTAGCAGGGGAAACAAAATGATCAATGAAAGTAGGGTGAGGATGAGGGGACACTTAAACTGTTTTCCATGCATATGATTCCATTTAATCAACCCTGGAACAAAGGCTAGCATTTTTCTTTCCTTTTTCCGTGTGTGTTATTTCATGTTATTAAATGAGATTTGAGTGAACTGAAGTAAATCAGCCAAAACCCAGCTTGGATTAGATCCCCTAAACTTCCTTATGCCCAGATTTTTTCCAGATGGTTTCTCATGTCGCCAGTTTAATATCAACAGTGTGTGACACGCTAGAAGAATATTTCTTAGACCCGTTCAGTCCTTGAAAGATAATTACACTGTCAGTTGCCATCACCGTTACTGTGAAAGTGAAGATAACTGGGGTAAGTATATTAAAATCCAGCCCAAAACCAGCCTCACTTTCAGATAGTGCATTTAAGAACCTTCACCTATTTTCGTTGCTATCTGTCTACGTTGCTATATACAATGTAACACCGATATCTTTTTGACAGCAAAATGTCTGCCGTTAACTTTTTGCTTGTACGTTGGGGAAAATATAAAGATTTTTTACATGATGAAAAAGCTCGCATGCTCGTGTCTGTTTAAAAACTCTGCATGCTCTGCTTTTCCACTTTCATTTACAAGTTGAAAAATGTATTTTCATGCAGCTACCCACTTTCGATCTTTTTTATTGTACCTCTGACATTACTTATAGCACATTTTGCAGCTGGGTTTAAAAGCATGTTAGCAGGCAATTGTAGATACCATGTCAACAAATGTGGAAAACAGAACAAGACTAACAAATAAGGAATGCCCACAAAATCATGATTTGAGGGAAAAATAAAGTGTTTTCATAAAAAACTGCTTCCCCCCCCCCCCCCCCCTTTTTTTTAATGTAATATCAATCTTACAGAAAAGTTGCAGGAATAATAGAACTCCAGAATACATTTACCAGATTCCACAATTGTTACATTTTGAACATTTCCCCCACCTGTTTCTATCATTATATATATATATATATATATATATATATATATATATCCCCTTGAATAAGATCACAATACATTGTACACATCTTACCACTTCACTTTTAAATAATTTAGCATTTCCAACATGTAGGAATATTTCCTTACATAACCTCAGATAAATTACCATGCTAGGGATTTGCAGTTGATAAAATTCTGTTAACTAATCCACAACCCATCTTCAATTTTTGCCAGTTTTCCTCTTAATATACAAGATCCATTGCACTTAATTGCTATGTCCAGCTAGTCTTTACTCTGGGGATATCATGAAACTTCTTTTTAAAAATGCAGCATTTTAAAGTTTATACAGCGCAGCCACTCCAGAAAGCCAGCCACTAGGAGCTATCCCATGGCCTCTGTACACTGCTCATCAAGCTCTGTTGTAAATGCTTTTGGTTTTCTGGAAACTGACTTGCATCTCACAGATCTCTCACAGAGAGCATTTTAAATGCAAACATTCATCTGAAAACCAATTCCTAGAGATCTCTGAGAGTCTAAAGAGGTAAATATGCAAGCAGTCCACTGTTCTTTTTCAGTTGCAGATGCAGATTTAATTATCAACAGGGTAGTGACCATAATGAGATCCTGCAAACTTCATGCATTTATAGTGATTGCTTCACAGGAGGTTTTTTTTTTTTTTTTCTTTTCTTTTCTTTTTTTTTTTTTCTTATAGAGGTGTGCATTTGAGGGTGAGATGGTGAGTGTGCACTCACCTGAGATGATCATTTTAGCACATTAAATGACATACCAAACAGTATAGGACATTTATAGCTTGCTTTTGTGCATAATTTGTTGAGCTCTAGAAAGTAGAATTGTCAACTATATATATATTGCATATTGATATATATTGATTTATAAATCACTCATGAATATTCCTTGGTATTCTTTTAGTAGTGCTGTAAAGAGAAAAGCTGGTAATCTACTTAACATAAGCAATACCAGGCTTGGAGTTAGGTATCAGAATACTAATTATTTGCCCTTTATTAATCCTGTGACCTCAATGGTCGTATCTAAAAAATAAACTGACTCAGCCGGTGATCTCTGAGCTTCAAAAGCACTATAGTGCTGTGAAGATGTTGGAAATCTGCTTAAGGCCATGGAGGAGGTAGAGAATAAATATCCTTAGTTACTAAGTTGCCACTATACACTAACTCAGATGGCACCCATTTATTCTAATGGTGAAACATCATTAGAAATGCAAACACAGTTGGAAATTGATTTCTCTTTATTGCATGACTGGAACTCCATATTCAGTACTTTTCCTAATCTCATTCATATCTTCTTCCTGACTCCACCCTACCTTTGTATTTATTGAAAAGCAAGAAGAACACCTCTTGGCATTTCCAGGTGTTTACCCTGCCATCATTTCTATCTTATTACTGAGCCCAATAAGATGCTCTTCCCTGAATCATCTGTGTGAATAAGCATTCACTCTGAAACTTATGTTAAAGCCTTTACCTGTCTGTATGTCTCCTCTAACACTCAAGACAGTTTTCTTCTGATTGTCAAGTAATTTAGAATAGTTTTACTGTTTCCTTTTACAGTTAACTGGTATTACATAAAAATATTGTCTGTTTGGAGGATCACGAGTTCAAAGCCAGCCTCAGCAATGGCGAGGCACTTAGCAACTCAGTGAGACCCTGTTTCGAAATAAAATACAAAAAAAAAGGGGGGGAGCTGGGGATGTGGCCCAGTGGTCGAGTGCCCCCGAGTCCAATCTCCAGTACCAAAAAAAAAAAAAAAAAAAAAAAAAAAAAAAAATATATATATATATATATATATATATATATATATATATATATATATAGTCTGCTTACACTTATCTACCCAGGAAACTGAAGTACATCCTATTATTTCAAATTACTCTGATCATGGAAAAAATAAGGATACAAATTCTGAAATGAAACAAATACATTTTTTAAAAAGTGCTTTTGGTATTTTACTAAGCAAATTGATAATTGAAAGAAACACATCTACAGCATTTTATCCTCTTCTGTTTTGAGTAATTGGTGTACTTTTCTTCTGCAAATTATTCAAATACACTAGTTCTAGTTAAAAAAAGACCTGGCTTCAATTCACAGTGAAAGTAAATATTTTGAACTTTTCCATGAATGGTGAGTGCAGTTTAGTCAAGACTATCATTTTATGAATTATATAAAAAATACTGCTCTCTTTCACTCATGAAAAGGAGAATCTGGTCATATACTTGAAAAGTGAGATTAATTGACTCAGCTGATATCGATAGTTCAATGTTCATGTCAGGCAAATTTACTCCAGGATGCTGGGATAAAGCCACAGATATGACATCCCTGTGGCTCCACATATGAAGCATAGAAAACTCCTGACACCTGGGAGTAATAGAGAATGCAATTAACTCCCATGAACACATTCAGTTGGAGCAAGATTATCACAATATATAAACCACTCCCCTGGAATAAATCAAGAACATTGTCCGTCCACCTGCCTTTACCCTTTCAGGACTCCTGGGTACCTTTCAGTGATGACTTCTGTGTACTTGAGGGATACTTTATTGTCAACTTAAAGATCCTAATGTGGCTACCAAAATTGCCTGATGATTTTTAACTATCAGAGCATTATATCCTAGAGAGGCTGTTTAAAAGCCATGAACTTAAATACCTGTAAGAGGCAGGTGGTAACACATGAGTGAAGCTTGTAGTGGGGACTACAGGAAGAGGAAAAGCATCTCTCCCCATTAAAGGGGAAAGCCACTCTGGTCCTCTGCTCCTGTTAATGGTTACCAGGTCTGAATGTGAGCTCAGAGTGATCACTTCAGGAGAAGCTGGACATTTAGATTTTTTCCAGTGAAATCTACTGAATTTTAAATGTTGGCAAAGTTAATTCAATTTAAAATATTGAATTGTAAATATCCTATCTTGAGTTTCAGGGAAATCTAAAACCTGTCATTGTTTATGTTTCTTTCCCAATAAAACGGAGTCCCTCTAGGATTCAGCCCTTCAGAATGGCAGATATGTCTCTGCACAACATATTATTCTCCTTCCTGTTTTGATACATTAGTCAGTATAGGCTAGATTATGCCGCATAACAAACCAAAATGAGTGTTCAGTGGCTTACCACATCAAAACTTACCTCTAGTTCTTATTCCATGTCTAATACAGCATGATAAATCAACATAGTTACCCAGACTGACAAATGGCCTATTTCTTTGTGATACTGCCATCTCAAAATATGACTTCTAGGGAGTCCATAACTTAGGAAGAGAGCAATGGCAGTGACACATCAATTTTGTTTGGAAGTGACACATATTTCTTCAACTACAGCTCTTCAGTCAGAAATGGTCAACTACTTCCAGGTGAACTGCAAGGGATAGGAAATATGAGGTACTGCATGAGATACTGGGTAAGCAGTATTGTTTCTACTTTAGTGTTTTCTTCGATGTCAAGCTCAGGCCCAAGGCTCCCATTAATAAGCAACTATGATGGTTTCACTCCCAAATCCTTATAGACACTAAAAATGGCATCTATAGACAGATACAAAAGTTACCAAAAGAATCATTTAAGTCTTATGAATAAAAGTTGGAGATTGGGAATACTAGCATTTTAGAAACCAGAAGTGTAAAAGGTTTCCTTATCCAGAGCTGCCTTTCCTGTTCTCTTCCCAAGTCATGATCACTGCCTTGGAGCGAAAACAAAACAAAACAAAACAACTAACTGAAGTCTTGACTAGAACAAGTTTTCCTCAATAATCCTTAAACACACGGCTTAGTCCAAAAGATTGTAATGAAGGATTAGGAAGTGTTTATGGTGAACTCCTGCCTTGAATAATTCTATTACTCAGTCTATTTTGGGTTGATCAGAAGTACAAGCCTCCTACTAATGCTATTATGGTTGTGTGTATATGTGTGAGATGTGCTATGTACAAAGGTTTGCACTTTGAGCCAGAGTTTTGACTAATTTGGGCAGAAAGTTCTCTAATACACATACTTGTGCAGATTTTAGGTTTGAGGATCAATCGTTTTGGAAAAAGAAAATGAATAGAATGACTGTCAACTCTCATGTGTATCCTTTAGTTACAACTCACAGAAAACTCAACTCAGACAGCTCAATCAAGAAATGGAATTCATTTGCTCTAGCAATTAGAAGTCCAAGGAAGAACTGGCTTCCATTACAGCTGGATTAACCATTCAAACTGTGCAACAGACACCCACACTTTCAATATTCTGTTATTCTTCACTCTGGCATTATTTTGAGTCACTACACATTCAGCTCATTTCAGATGACTCAAGAACAGAGAGAGGAAAAAAAATCTTTCTTAGTTCCTTAAAAATCCTTACATTTACTCTGATTGGACCAACTTAGGTTACATACCTATTCATAAATCCATCACTTTAACTTCCATTATGTAACACTTATATTTTTTATTTCTATCAATTATTATTTTTTTCTATTTTCAATTGATTATTTCTATCAATTGTACCTGCTGATTTGCATATTATCATCATAATCCCTGGTAGATAAGATTCTCCTAAAAGAATTTAACGCTAAGGGTTATGTTTTGGTCTATAGCTATACATCTGAGTAGTTAATATAGAAATATTTTTTACTGAAGCCACTATTTTATTTTGAACATGGTGTGGTTTATACATTTGGCAACATGCAGAAAGATGGAAACATTTTGCATGTCCTTAAAAAATTGTCAATGATTACAGTCTCTGGATTTCTGTTTGTATTTAGACAAGTCAAGAAGGCTGAGACAGAAATGATTATTCTCCAAATATCCCCCCAAAAAAACTTGTTTTCCTTTACTTTGGTTTATTTTAGGGGGAGAACTCTGTCTATAGATACTTTCCTTTTGAAAATATTTTAATAGCCCTAGTTTATTGGAAACTCAGTGTTTTACATTCTTAGGAAAATACACCCTACCAATTTCCTTGCAAATATTCAGCTTTTTCATAGGTATAAACTTTATAATTAAACATATTTATGTTTAAAAAAAAGAAATTAGCTATTTAGATTCAATAAGACCTCATGTGGGGAGTAAATAAGCATTGTAATTTTATCTTTAGCAAATTATGGAAGGCATTTGTTTGGGAGATGCCATAATAATATGAAATACACAAAGCAGCATTGGCCATGGCTGAGGACTGGAGATGGGGCTTATATTATTTAAACCTGCAAATATATATTGACTCAGTGTTCTATAAGGTGTATTTTTTTTTCTTTTAGGATCCACTGAAATACGTACTTTAAGTCGTGTCTCATGTTGTATTATTCTAGAATTTAGGACTTGGAGAAATTCCCTGAACACTTATTATCAACCTCTTTCATAACCTTTATGACAATATGATAATTATAAATTATCTACATATTTGACATAAGGTTACCAATAACTTGAAGAAAATGGGCAATTCTCACTCATTTTTAAGCATTCAGGACCTTTTGGTGTTGGGTAGTATGAAATACATTTAATCTTTTTTGTTTGTCTCCCTAAAGTGTATTTTTTTTAAAAAAAAATTATTTTTGATGGTACTGGAGATTGGCTCTGTGCATGTTAAACAAGTGCTTGACCACTAAGCCACATCCCTAGCTCCCCAAAGTGTATTCTCAAGCACTAATCTTCAAGAGTTATTTTATCAGATAGACTGGAGAATTTGTTGCAATCTCTATTTTCCTCTTGAAAATTAAAAGTATCCATTGTCATACTAAGTTTTCTGAACATCCTGTAGCAAAAGATAAACAAAAACATGTTTTATATGACATTTCTAAAATTTACATTGACCACAGGTTTCTTTTTACACAAATGGCTAGCTATTAATATCCTGCAGAGTCACAGGACAATCTTAAAGACACATGTTAACTTCTCCATAGTACTTTAAAAAGCACCTTGGTAAACATCCTTTTCACAAAATTTAGGCACTTTCTAGTTCAATCAATAGGGAAAGGAGCTTTTCACTGTACAAATATTGATTGAGATTATATATTCATTCCAGGTTTCCCAGGTAGAAGAAAAGGGTCTGTTTCCTGGAAACAGGAGCAATTCACTTGCCAAGCCCTGACATAAATCACTGTTCACTATTATAAGTCACAAATTCATTAGCTACTGAGAAGAGTTCTTTTGTTTTATTCTCAAATTGCAATAAAAATCATTCTTAAAGTAATTCCTTTAGTAACATGCTTATGCAAACTAAAAGTCTTTAAAATTAACCTTTTCTAACATGTAATTTTCACAGTTAATTCCTGACAAAGCAGACTATGAAAAGAAAAACAAACTTTGGTGACAGTGAATGTAATCTATCTAGGGTTTAGTCACTGTGGTAGGAGCTACTGGTTAATTTAGCTATTTTATCAGGAGAGCTGAATGTGAAACTATTGCCTTATAACTGAGTCTATTTGGGTATTTTATACTAATGGTACAATGAGTTTGATAGAACTTGGAAGTATATTATCCATACTGTGATTTTATGTGCTTTTTATACATACTGTGATTTTATGTGCTTTTAGTTTAAAAATAATTGCCTTTCTGTATCAATGCATGGGAACCTAAACTAATTTGATATTTTCAGTCAGCAAACTCAGCAAACTATCAAAGTCACATGCAGAGTCTCAGGAAGATGTAGCCCCTGGAGGAAACCTTGTAAGTGCAAGGTAGTTACCAATGTAGCTAAAAATCTATTTTTTTCTACCTCAAAGAATTCAAAATATACATAAGGACAGCTTATCCCTATTACATCATTGCAAATCATAGCTAACAACATTCTTATGATCAACAAACTGAGAAGAATCAAAATCAAAGCCACAAGGTTACTTTACAAAATGATGGTATAAAAATCATAGAAAATTTAGAAAAGCAGGACCCTTCAAAGCACAAAAAGAAATAGCTCACCATTGTGCCTTCAAGACAATCACAATGTATTGGCATAGTGTATTCCAGTCTCACTCATCTTTTGTTTGTTTTTCACTAAGCCATAGAGTATTTGTATTTTTCAATGTCATTTAAAAAGCAAAAAAAAAAACATTTTTAAAATATTTATTTATTTGCTTTATCTGTACACAATGGGTTTATTTGTACGTGGTACTGAGGATCCAACCCGGGCCATGCGCGTGCCAGGCAAGCACTCTACCACTGAGTCACAACCCCAGCCCCAAGAACATTGTTTTTGAATAAAATCATAGTATGTCCTCACATGCCAGGATAGAATAGTATTTTTCTTAATTTAAATAAACTTTCATTTTTGTTGTATTGGTGCTTTTTCCCCTCTGAGAATAAAAACAGGCTCATTGTAGGAATGGCTTGCAGCAGCTCTTTGCATGAGAACATGCACAGATTTCAAGATTACTGTGGTCTGGGAGGAATATTTCATAGGAAAATCAGCAAAAGTTCTTCCTTTTCTTAGTTCTCTAATCCAAGTATAGAAACAAGACAGCAGAGGATAAGCAAGCCCATGAATTATCTTATAAGTAGTTGTTCTGTGGAATAGTAAAAAATTATTAACTCTAGCCAGATAAATAATTCAATGAAGAAGCCTGATCTGCTAAGAGAACCAAAATGTGGGAGAATGATTTTACATACATTAGTTCTGTGGGCTTTCATCAATCAAAATCCTTCTGAACCTCACTTTCAAAAGTCCCCTCAACATTTCTTTGGTATTCCTGATCCAATACCTTAGTTCCTCTCTTGCTTTTAGAATTATGTAACAAATTTTGACTGGAATTATGCCTTGGCAACGTTTTATTGACACATGTTTGTGACAATTTCACCCTTCCACCTGATTCTCAGAATAATGTTTAAAATGTAAAATCCCTGGGAGGATCATTTTTATTTCCCTCAAATCTTAAACATTCAAAAACATGTAGTTCAATGTGATTTTGTGTAGTACACATTTCTGATCATTAAAAACTGTAGACATTGGCCTAACATAAGGGGAAGATAAATAAATGCACTTTTTCCCCTATAGATGTTTGGTAGCATTAACTCTAACTACTAATCTTTGGGCATAATTGTTTAAGAAAATTCATATACAGTTTCAATAAAACTCCAAGCATTTGCAGGCACCAGGGAGTTAGTATTCACCAACTTTGGTCCAAGGCTGCATATTTCGTATTTTATAATGACTTCTTTACCCCAGGCATCTGTGGTGAATTCTAGTGAAACAATAAAGGGAGTCAAACATTAAGAAAATATCTTAAAGCTTTTCACTAGAAACAGCAATGAACAGCTCAAGAATCATCTATGGTTTGGAATATATTCCAAAGATGATCCCCATCTCTCTCTCTCATCTTTTAAGGTAATGTCATATTTTTTTGAAAATAATTTATTTATTTATTTTTTACATAAATGGAGCACAAATTTTCATTTCTCTGATTGTACATGATGTAGAGTTACACTATTCATGCATTCATACACGTACATAGGGGTAATGATGATCATATTGCTCTACAATCTTCCCCCCACACACTCCCTCTCCTCCGTTCAATCTGAAATTCCTTCCTTCTTCCCTTACCCCCTGCCCATTATGAATTAGCATCCACTTATAAGAGAAAACATTTGGCCTTTGGTTTTGGGGGGATTGGCTTACTTCACTTAGTATGATATTCTCTAATTCCGTTCATTTACATGTAATTTCATTTTTCTTTAAGGCTGAGTTGTATTCCAGTGTATATATACCACAGTTTTTTTATCCATTAATCTATTGAAGTGTATCTAGGCTGTTTCCACAGTTTAGCTATTGTGAATTGAGCTGCTATAAACATTGAGGTGGCTGCATCTCTGTAGTGTGCTGATTTTAAGTCCTTTGGGTATAAATCGAGAAGTGGGATAGCTGGTTCAAATGGTGGTTCCATTCCAAGTTTTCTAAGGTATCTCCATACTGCTTTCCAAAGTGGTTGTACCATTTTTCAATCCCACCAGCAATGAATCACTGTACCTTTTCCCCCACATCTTCACCAGCACTTATTTTTTTTTATAATTTTTAATATGTACAACTCATAGTGCATATATTTAGTATCTTTTTTTACATACAACTGTTTGTATACAAAGTATATTGCTTGATTTTTTGATAATTGCCATTCTGACTGGAGTGAGATGAAATCTTACAGCAGTTTTGATTTGCATTTTTCTAATTGCTAGAGATCTTGAACATTTTTTTTATAAATTTGCTGATCAACTGTATATCTTCTTCTGTGAAATATTTGCTCAGTTCTTTAGCCCATTTATTGATTGTGCTATTTGTTTTTTTGGTGTTAAGTTTTTTGAGTTTTTTTATATATCCTGGAGATTAGTGTTCTATCTGATGTGTGTGTGTGGTAAAAATTATCTCCCATTCTGTTGGCTGTCTCTTCCCTTCATTAGTTGTTTCTGTAGTGTTATATTTAGTTGGCTTTTCATGAAAGTATATTTCACCTGGATCTGAAGATTAAGTTTCTTAATCTTCATGTGAAGAACATAGACAAGCTCTGAAAGTGATTTCCTTGGACTGAGTAGAAGAAAGCAACAGACCATGAAAGAATAGGAATGTTCTACAAGATTTCTAGCTTTGGAAATTCCTATAGAATGTCTCAGTTTAAAGTTTCATCACTTCAACTTCAAAGCAGCCCAAACCATACAAAGACTGGAGTTTATTTCATCAGTCCTAACACTTTTTGCTTCCATTCCAAAAGACCAAACTATATTCATCGTATTGTGGTGTGGATTCAAGCTACAAGGGAGCATTCTCAGTATGCTCAAAATCTGAAAATGGAATGGATTTCATAACTGGAAAATCCAGTTACCAGGCATGAGCAAATGGCTGCATTTGTTTTAGATTCTCTTGCTAGTCACTCATTTTCTTCTGATTTAACAAAGCTCGTGTATGAAATTAGACTCAGATGTTATTTATCACTGAACTCCAAAGTCTAAAGTATGAACTGTTCCTCTCATACCTAAGGGTTTTCTTGTAACTCTCTCTCTCTCTCTTTCTTCACCTATAATATATCTTTCAGCCTCCTTGAATATGAGCTCAAAATTAATTGCACTATCTCTTGTATCCATCTAGAAAATATAGATGGCTACTCTCTTTTTCTGAATGGATGATCAAAGTGTGTTGTATTGAGGAACAACTACCAGTATCATTTCATTTTAACAGAGGAGTTTTGAATTTTCTTTTCAGGGCTGCTTGTAAAGTACTTTAATAAGGATCTCCTTTCTTGCTTGGAGCTTGTGGTTTGTGCTTTCTACTTCCAAAAGGCAATTATAGGTGACTTGCAATACAAGGCACATGCATTATCACATCATTAAAATAAAGAGTTAAAAGTCTGTATGATGGAAAGTAAAAATTAGCCAGCAGGAAAAAGTGAGGTCCTAGAGCTAAGCAGGAGTTCTTACTCAGAGCCCTGTGGCAACCAAGGCAGAAAGGAAAAATGAGAGATTATTTAATCCTTAGTAGCAGGTTGTGGTAGAGGCAAAAAGGAAACATACTGGGTCATCAGGCATGACAATTTTCTATATAACTAAATTGTGAAAGGCATTTATTTGTATTTTTTTAAAGATAGAATAGATGATATTATTTTAATAATTTCAAAACGTTTTATGGAAACATTTGTCTGTTAAGAAAAAGAGCATATAAGTGCTAGAATTTTCACAAACTGAGCACGACTGTGTAGCCAGTACCTGAAGCAAAATATAGTATGTCTAGCATCTCCAAAGACCACTATCTCCTTCCAGTTGATTTCTTAGATCATAAATTGGTTTTAGTTGTTTTATTTCAGTGTATTTTAAAATACATTTCAACAATTTGTCTTCATTTTAAAAGTGATAATTTTATTCATTCATGGTTTCAATTCATTCACCTAGTGATCCATTCAAAAACATTTTTAACAATAACTTGTATTCATCCATTTTATTTATTTATTTATGGTAATAGAGATTAAACACAGGGATGCTGTACCACTGAGCTACATTCCCAAACCTTTTTAATTTTTATCTTGAGACAGGCTCTTGATAAATTGCTGAGTCTGGCCTTGAACTTCTGATCCTCCTGTCTCAACATTCCTAGTACCTGGGAGTACAGGCATGCACCACCACACCTGTCTATTCAAAAATTCTTGAAATCCTACCATACAAATAACAACCATAAAGTTTGCAATGCTTTGGTCTTTACATTTTATTATCATTATTTAATTTGCATGCAACTAAAAGTCACCTTTTTTTGTTTTGCTTTTCTCTTTAGTTTTATTTTTTATGTGATTAGATAAATGTTTGACACATTGAAATTGATGTTATTACAACCTCACCCTGAACAATTCCAGTCATCCTCAAATTCCCTTATGCTACCCTTTGTAGTTGCATTTTTCCTGACTCCTAATTTCTGGATACTTTTTTTTTTTTTTTGTACCAGGGATTGAACTAAGTAGCAAACAAGCACTGAGCTACATTCCCAGACCTATATTTGTATTTTATTTAGAGACAGTGTCTCACTGAGTTGCTTAGCACCTCACTTTTTGCTGAGGCTGGCTTTGAACTTGTGATCTTCCTGTCTCAGCCTCCCTAGCTGCAGTTGGGATTACAGGCATGAGCCACTGCACTCTGCTAATTTCTGGCTACTTCTGGATATTTCTGGAGATTTTATTTTGAGTGTGGAGACAGTGATGAGGAAACATTTCTTACTCTCGATTTCTCAACTGAAAACTTTCCATTTCACCTTTTTCTATCTTTGCATCAACATCATACTAAAGCTATTTCATTTTTTGATTGCAAAAGGCCAGAGTTTTTCTCTCCATATTAAGAAAGATAATTTTCCAATGATCAAAAACCTCAGTGTTCCACCAGACTGATTATCCTTGTTTTCTGAACAAGATATGATTTTTTTCCCCAGAGGTTGGATCACTTGTGCTGCTTAGCACAGACATTTTGACATTTGAGTAAGGATCACTTTGAATCTTTTTCACTGTGAGTGCAACATATCCCAAGATGGAATGGAAAAGAAGTACCCGGAGCTGAATTAGGAACACCTGGCAGATACAGCCTGAAATGTAAAAATATCCTTGTGAGTTTTCAGAAATCTAGTTTTCTATGAAAATGTTTACTTTCCCCTAATTAATCAACCCTGATAATTTCCCCCCAAGTTGTTTTTAGCACATTGTAGTAACACTGATTAACAGTGAAGTAGGTGTTATGCTGGAAGAAAGTCAATCAGCTTAAATTGTTTTTATACATAGCAGCAGTGGGCAAACAGTTCCTGTGATTTAATGGTCCTCTGACTTCTATCCTTTCAAGGAATTATTTCTTAATTCATTTGTCTAGGTAAGAGAGTGAGTATGAACTGCAAAATATGCTCCATCGACAACTTTCTTAATCTTTTAGATAGTATGTCATATTTCAGACACAAAATATATTCTATAGAGAAGAGATAATATAATCAAGCAAAGAACATTGAGAATGCCTTTCTCTTATGACCCCAGAAGCAGCCACTCTTTCTTTCTTTTTTTTTTTTTTTTTGGTAACTTTTTACAATGGAAACTTTAAAGCATACATTAGAGAAAATAGTGTAATGAACCCGCTGTACTCCGTACTCATCGGCAGCTCCACCAATAATGAACTTGTGTCTACTCTTAGTTAATGTCTACTCCAACTCCACCCAGCACTGATTGCTTTTTTTAAAAAATCCCAGAAATCATATGCATTGTTCCATAACTTTAGTGTATATGTACTTCTAACAGGTAATTATTTAAAAAAAAAAAAAAAACTATATTGCCATGATCACAGCTAAAAAGCAATAATAATTCATTTGGATCATTATGTATCCTGGCAGGACACCTTTTCTCTAATTAACTCCTTTTCCTCTATATAAATAGTTGTAAAAACAATATAGTTGTAACCCCCTTGGTGCCCCTTCTTTCCAACTATTTTCTTTCTTTTCTTTGTGTGTGTTGGTGCTTGTGTGTGCATATATTCTTCTAGACATGCTGCTGTAATAACACATTCATTCACATTCATAAATTGGCTTATAAACTGCAATGTTTTTAAGAAATTATCATTCCATAAGAATAATAGACTTTATTCTTTTTGTTCTTTTTTCTATGACTACTTAGAATCTTATAGGATAAATTCCTATCGTTCAATTTATCATTTTCTTTTCATTAGTGGTTATGAACCATCTTGCATTCTTTGAGTAAGTGTGTCTTCTTTTTAGTTGATAAAGTAAATAATATGCTTGAACCACATGGTATATAATGTTGGTGCCACTTTGTAGTTTATTTGACACCAAATTACACTAGTAGGGAAGTAGACACAGATCATGTTAATCTGGAAGATCTGAGTTAGCATGATAAAGGCGATGCACGGTGACAGTTAATAGATCACACATCTGAGTGACAGTATTTCCTGAGCTCTCAGATCCTATGGGTTTTGATGAATTAAGGACATTTGGCCTTGTTTACATTCTTGAAAGTCTGCATGGGAAAGATTTGTACTTTGGAACCACATCAACAAAACATGAACCCTGGCTCCAGCGTTTATTGCTGGATGACTTAGGATATATTAACATCCTGAAGTTGGAAGTGTTTTCACCTGCTTAAAGAAGATAATAATAGCCTCTAATCAGGAGGTGGTTATGAGGATTGAATGTGGTAATGATGCAGTAAGGGCTCAGAGTACTCCCTGGCAAGAGCTCAATAAACGGTAATGGCTTCCAGTTACAGTTAAAAGACCAAACTCAAAGCCAGATGCCAGGGACAACACACAGGGAGATTCCACTTACATACAGTGTAACAATAGAAAAATGAATTTACACATTAGAAATGGAAGTTACATATGGGAGGGCAGTGACTGTAAGGGGGCAATTGTGGGGTGCTGATAATGTCCTTGCTATGTGCTGATTAAACAAGTGTTTTCCATTCCAGAAAACCCATTAATCTGTACATATATGACTATGCATTTTTGGAACATATTTTGTACTTCAATTGCCAAAACTGAAAAAGAATGTAAAACCAAACAAAATAGCATCAATCTTATTCCTAGAAATAAGGTACCTCCTGTATACAGAATATATAGATACATAGTAACAGAATATATAGATACATAGAAAGATGGATAATGCTAGTCATTGTTATTGATTTGAATTGCTGCCTTTCTGTTTAATTTTGGGGAACTCGAATTGTAAACAATGCCAACTGAAGTCAAACACCATCTATATTTCACACTGGTTTTGTTAAACTCGTCTTCATTGTTTTTAATATTTATTTGTTTGCTTTAGTTGTACACAATGCGTTTTTTTTTTTTTTATTTTTACGTAGTGCTGAGGATTGAACCCAGGCCGCGCATGTGCTAGGCGAGCGCTCTACCGCTGAGCCACAACCCCAGCCCCTCGTCTTCATATTTAAAAAAGAAATTTGCAGTTGTGGATGGACAGCATCCCTTTATTTTGTTTATTTTTGCATGGTGCCAAGGATCGAACCTGGTGCCTCACACATGCTAGGCAAGTGCTCTGCCACTGAGCTACAGCCCCAGCCCCTCGTCTTCATTTTTTTTGAGGAAAACTTTGGGTATCTAAGATAGGGCCAGATACTTCCCTTTCTCTGGTTTTCTCTGGGGACAAACAGTAGTAGAACCATGGAAGCTTCAGTGGCCTCATCTACCTGCCTACCTCAGAACCTAGCTGCTATGTGCTTTGGAATAAGTTTTGGGAAACCTGAGGGGGTGTGGCCCAGCCCAGTAACAAGCAAAACTTACCAAGTAGTTCTGAAGAGTAATTCCATTTTTCCCCAATACCTCCAAGAAGCAACTGTGAATTCATGACCAATAAATTATCTCTTTTCTTTGAGTAGTGACATTTCAAATGCTCAAAATATTCGAACTTCAAAGGTAGAGAAAAAAACAGACCCCCCCCCCACCATAAGTATTTGGTTTAGTTGTTCTCAGTCACACTCCTTTTGTTAAGCAGAATGAAGTGAGTTAGGCCCAAACTTTAATATGGTAAAGTCTGCTGTTTGGTGCAGCCTCAGCAGCCAAATTGAGGGGTATCCTTGGGATGTGCTTGTGGAATCTGCTTTGCAGAAAAATATTCAATTCTCACTGTTGTTAGTCCTTTTGTTTTACAATCACAGGTGTGCACTTAAAAAGCCTAAAAAATAAAATATTTGATAATCCTCCTTCTTAAGTCTGATGTATATAGTATAGCCAGCTTTCATAGAAGTTAACTCACATAGAGACTTTAACAATGAAATGCTAGTTTAAGCATAGGGGTCTTAATCAGTGTTTTCTAATGTGAATACAGATATGGAAAATATAATTATAAGGATGTTAGACCCTCTTTTTTGCTGTCACAGCACACAGCTGGAAATTGCTTATTATTAGCTTGCAAATCCTGCAGGAAAATACAGAATTATTTTTAGTACTCAGTAAATTTATCGTTGTAATTATGGGTACTCACATCACTTCTGGAATGTGCCAGGCCTATATCTTTATTCTCCATCTTGAGAAGAAAATTTTTATCACTTGTGTACCCTGAATATTGATTTCTGTGATCGCTGGGAATCAAAAATACTTTTCTGCTAATGCTGTGTGGGTGACAATAGCCATTTTTACAATGCAGATTGTTTGGAAGTTTAGGTGGCTATGGGCTTTCTAAATCCCAAAGTAGGCAAAGTAAAAAAAAACGAATTACCTTTTTTTTTTTTTTTTTTCATAACCAAATGCCCCAACCTGCCTGCATTTGAAGTCACACATTTTGCTTCCTTACTGTGACAATGTGGAGTAGTGCCCTGGTTCCATTAAAAGCCAAATCCTCTTCTGTGCTTTGGATTCTACCTGCTCTTACTGATATTCAAGAACCTCCCTCTGACAGTCACACTTCATCTTGTCTGCATCTGTCTCCATTAGTCTATACACATGTATTCACATCTCTGATTCTGACCCCTGCAGGGGCCTCATTCAGTGCAAAAATCCTCAAAGATGACCATGTTACTCCTCTGCACTTTCTGTCCTCCCCTTTTTCCTTAGCCAACTCCACTGGGCTTCCAAATCCATTAGCCATCTTTATAAATGGCATCTCCATCTACTATTTCCTTAGGCTAAAAGCACTGGAGTCCTTATGTACTCAATCTTACTTTTTTTTTTTTTTTTTTAATAAACTCAACTTCCAGAATACTGTAATCAAACCAGTTTTCACCATTTCCATTGGATTCCCAATTCTGTGAGTATGCGGATACCTTATCATTGTCACAAAAACCTTCCTTATTCCAAATGCGTTGGTTGATAAATTCTTTGGCTTTTTCCTCTTTGGTCTCTCTTGTTGAAACACTTTTTTTTTTTTTCTAAGTCTTTTATGACAGCACATTCTCCATGTATTTTAATGAAAACTTATTAAAATAAGAATGTTTGCTAAATAATATAAAAGAGTATAAGAATTATATATTCTCATTTAAAGAATGTGTTAGCCAGGTAATTGAACATTGAGAAAAGAGTTTGCTAAGGTGTTATTGTGGCAACAGCTGCAAAGAACAGCCACCAACTTGAGGGAAGAGGGTAGAATGTCTCAAATGTAGAAGCTATGAGAAGGGCACAGAGGAGCTGAAACTCTCACCTCTGAGCAGTGGCTGCTACTTGGGTAGAACTTAGGTTTGGGGGCTGAGCTCAGGGCCCTATGTGGCCAGGACCCAGCCATCTGGAGTAACTATGCTCGTTGGGATGCAGATGTCATTGAACGGAGCGCTGTGAAGCTTACTGGGAAATTGGCGAGATAAAATTAACTGCTGCTAAGAAGAGGTTCCACCACTACCAGAGTGAAAAAGGAAGGCTGGAGTGAAGATCAAGGGAAAAGTGCAAGTGCCAGCATTTTCCAGTCCCTCCTGCCTTGCCCTCTCCCTCTAGCGCCCCCTACAGCCAGAGTTTAAGGGGAAGTTGTAGCAAAGCACAAAGGTGAAGTCCTAGCTCTCATTGCAAAGCTAAGTGTTGAAAGGTAAGTTTGAAAATGAGATCAACAGCTTGATAGCTGTGACTGTCTTCTCTCTCACTCGTTCCTTTTCATTCTCCTTTTCTGGATCTGCATCATCTGGCACTGTTTAAGTGTTGGGGTATCCCAGGGCTTAATGCTGGACACTTTGTACTCAAGTCCTCTTGTCCAGTCCTTGGGCTTTCAATATATTGATACACTGATGATTTCCAAATTTATATCCCCAGCCCTGATTCTCCCCTAGTCCAGAGTCTATGATACATGTGCACATAGATATTAATAGACATCTCAAACTTAGCAAGTTTAAAACAGTGCTTTAAATTTCTCACCCATCTCTAACCCGACCCTCCCGTTATCTCCATAAATGACACATAATCTGTAATTTCCTTAGGCCAAAACCTCAGTCATTTTATAACCTCAATCATAGAATTACTCTTTTATAAACAGTCTTATAAATTATTCTTATAAACTCACTCTCTAAAATACATCTGTAATACCCCTAGTTTTCATTATATCCATTGCTGCAATTTTAACAGAAGTCACCATTTTCTACTGCAATAATGCAAGAGATTTTGAAACTGTCTCCTTGTGTTCTCACTTGTGACCATTTGCCACATAGTGTTCATGTGATATTAAAGAGTCAGACAGATCACATGGAAGCTGCTTAAAATCATTTAATGTAAAAATAAAATCCAGACTTCCTGTCATGATATGCCAGGTCCTGTATTAGGGGCCTACAAACTTTTTGCAAAGAGTTAGATGTTAAGTAGTTTAGGCTTTGCAGACTAGCCGGTCTCTGTCACAAGTATTAACATCTGAAATCGTGACATGAAAGCAACCATAGACAGTACATGAGTTAATGGAAGGGCTGGATCTCCATTGGCTTTACTTATAGAAACAGTCAATAGGCCAGATTTGGTTGTAGGTCGTAGTTAGCCTATGTCTGCCCTAAATGATCAGACCACCTCATCCATAACTTTCCTTCCATCTCAGATTAAAATAGTGGTGTTTGTGTCACCTCAAGTATTTTATGTACAGTGTCCCTTCTGTCTGAAATTCCCTTCCTTCAACTCTGCGCCTGGCTGGTTTCTGCCCATTACTTACATTCACCATCATGGAAAAATGGCTCCCCTCTCTCACCTGCCACTCTGCCACCCAATTAATTACAGAGCATTTGCCACTATTTCATTTGTTAACAGTTTTATCATCATCTATCCTTTTCACTAGAAGAGACAAAGGGTTTTAAATCCCACCAACTATGCCTAGCTTATGGTTGCTGAGTATGTATTTATGGGATGAATTAACTAAAATGCAGGGTTTTAGTCTTTCTAATAGTTTTTTTCTTCCATCAATTTGAAGTAAATCATTTGAGTTGACAGTTTGTCACTGATTCTGCCTTGCTTTTGTTGCTTTGCTGCAGTCTGTTGGCCAACCAATGAGGCAATCAAGTTAAAAACTCACCAAATGCTTGGTCTGTGAACACATTCAGTTAGGCCCTGAGAAGCATGTCACCATGCTCAGCATACATATACTTTGCTCTCCAGAATCTTGGCATTTTATTTGACCTCACAAGTCACTTTGGATGTATATATGTAACAGAATGCATGCTTTTGAAATCCAAATTATATCAACACATAGAAGCATATCTATACTTGGCAAAAAATGTACAATTATTCACATAGTGGAATTAGATGGTTTCCATAGTTCCTCTGCACTACTCCTTTAGTCTACCTGCTGAAATCCCCTTGTGTATCCTTTGAAATAAGGTGCCATGCTGTAATTTGAAGAAACCTCTGGCTTTCTGTGTATTCAGGTGGTAGCCATTCTCTATAGCTACAATGTGGAGATAGGGATGGGCAGAAGGCATGTTCTGAAAACAACTGAGACAGCACCAAGATTTGCCAACTGCAGCTCAAGTTCTCCCACTCTTCACAATCTCAGGAGAGAGATCTGTTCTGACATCATGTTTAATACTAAACTATTGTAATCAAGTTCTGTCAAGGTTGAGAGATGTTTGTTACCTAGTAGAAAATATCTCTCAGGATCCTGGCTGCTGAAAGAAGCCTCACCTTTTGCCTGACTTCTCCTGAAGTCTTAGAAAATTTTCATTTAGAGGGCAGATTACATATCAAATCCAATGTCCCTCAAGTCTCCATTTTTACCCAGCCTTCAGCGTGCTCACAAAACTTATCATGGGTGGAAAGGAAAGGGAACAACAATTCTGTTCCATTTTCTATAGAGGGGCTCTGGTTTGGGGCCAGGAATGCATTTACCTTTTAATGATATTTCTCTTAATCCCCAAAGATTCTATTTTTTCTTGTAGAAAATCCTCTACGCTCTCCCAGTGTCACATTCCTAAGCCTCCTGTGTCTCCTGTTTACATCCTTTATGCCATGGGCATTTTGTGATCACCCCCCCACACACACACACACACACTTGTGCCAACATGTGTGCACACATACATCCACATCTTGCAGAAGATACTTCCTCTACCACTCTGGTTGTTAAATAATATCTTGGAACTTATCTATAGAAGATATGTTCCAAGACCTCCATTGGATAGCTGAAACCTTGGATAATTTTGAATCTCATACTTTTTATATTTTTTCTTATCCCTACATACTTATAATAAAGTTTAAATTTATAGATTAGGTGCAGTAAGAGATTAATAATAACTAGTAATAAAATGGAATAATTATAATCATATATAAAAGTTTCAGGAATATGGCTTCCCTCCCTTCCTCCCCTTCTCTCTCTCCCCCTCAAAATATCTTATTATACTTTTATTATCTTTCTTGTGATGATGTGAGAAGATACAATGCCTTTGGGGTGAGATGAAGTAAGATGAAGACAAGATAGGCCTTGTGACATAGGCTTAGGCTGCCGTCTAAGAGTTTACATGATCCACGCACTGAGATACTGCGAAGTTGATCTTGAGCTACTCCAAATGGTTTTACTTTATAGATTCTTTCTCTACATGCCCTATGGCAACTTCATTAGACTTTCCCAGGATACCTATCAAAAATGTAATTTCCTGCCGGGCCAGGTGGCGCTTGCCTGTAATACCAGTGGCTTGGGAGGCTGAGATAGGAGGATGGCTAGTTCAAAGCCAGCCTCAGCAACAGTGAGGCATTGAGCAACTCAGTGAGACCCTGTCTCTAAATAAAATACAAAATAGGGCTGGGGTTGTGGCTCAGTGGTTGAGTGCCCTGAGTTCAATCCCTGGTAATCTCCCCGCAAAATGTAATCTCCTAGATCTCACTAGGGGTTCTTCCAGATCAGAGTTTTTGGGAGTGGGGGGCAGTATATGTGCATTATTAGAATGTTTTACAGCCTATTCTTCCTCAAGCTAAAGTTTGAGAACCTCTAGTCTATTCTGTAGATGTTTGGTGGTATAGAAAGAAAGCAAATTATAGAACTCTATTTGCCAGAATATTGCGTCTTAGCACTTGAAGTATTTGAACTAGCATGGAATAGTTTCTTAAAAATAATTATACATTTATGTGTGTATGTTTTAGACCAAACAAAAAGCTAATCTCAAGCCAATGATTTTATTGCTATTATAGTTGAGGGTGAGGTTGAAGAAAAATAAATGATTCAATAAAAACCCTAAGCAAATACAAATAAAAGGAATTTGAATAAGGGAAGTGGTTCTACCATTGTTTTCAAATCCCTAATGAGCTGGGTCACATCAGATACATTTCTTCATGTGCATTTACTCCTGTGATGTACTCACAGAGGGCATTTGTACCTCTGATGAGCACAGATGACTCATTGCTGTGCCTCCTCTTCCCTCAGGTCACAACATCTTGCTAGAACAGTGGGGCTGGCTTTTGCTAAAATCATGATGTTATTTCCTTCCATGTCTACTTTCACTCTCCTCCTTCTCCATTCTCTAGTATTTTCTTTGCAACTTCACATTTCCCCTGGGTTGTACTGACCTGTCCATTTCTATGATCAGCCTTCATCCTCTTTTATCTCTACTGAAAAAAAAAAAAAAAAAGAGCCATCTCTGTGGATCTCTTCAGCAGGTGGGCCGGTTGGTTCCAGACTTCCCAAGCTGGAGCTTATGAACCTGATGCACATAATGATGCTGATGTGCCAGCCTAGGAAGCAACATGGTCACAGCCTAACCTCAGGGACATTACAGATGCACCAAACATGTCAATGTCCCCCTGCACATCCCCTACTCCAGGGTGGTATAGAGAGACACTGCAGCCACCACCATCTGTGACTGTGACCAACAGCTCTTTGTTCGGGGGGCAGAAAACTTGGCACAGTCCACAATTAGGAGTTAGCACTCCTGGGAGCAGCTCATCCAGTGACTCTCTAAAGATGATATGTAAATATTTTAGCTTCCTGCTACAGCTTGGGATCATTCTATGACCTGCATTGTATTTCAGCTTTTCCATACTTTCTGAGAGTTTTCTGTCAGGATTAAGCTCCAGTTGCCCACTGAATTGTCTGTCTTGACAGTAGCCCCTTTCTTAATTGCCTTTCTCTTCTCTGTTTCCTTTCCTAATTCCATGATTGGTGCTTTGTGGGACTGCCTTCCAAATTAACTACTAGCACTGAGTCTTTGTCTCAGGGTCTGCTTCTGGGAGAACCTTGAACTAAAACATGTCACTGTCAATAGAAACTTCATTATAATGCAATGTCTTGACTTTATTATTTAATCAAGGTGAGAAATTGGGATTGAGCATCCACTTGAAGGAAAGAGGAGAGTATTATTCTGAGTGGGGAAGGGCAAAGTTTGGGGCATCTGGAAGATTTTATATATTTCTAGCCACCTTTCAGTTGATTGAGGGACAGTTTGACTCTTCCCGCCTCACAACCTAGTGTTCCCTGGTTCATCATCAGCTAAACCAGTGCCTCCCAAAAGTTAACATGCATCAGAATCCTCTGGAGGGCTTGTTAAATTACAAGTTACTGGGCCACTCCATGCCGAGAGACTGATATAGTAAGTCTGTGATGAGGCCTTAGGATTTACATTTCTAGCATGTTCCCAAATGATACTAACTCTGCTGGTCCAGAGAACCACACTGGGAACTGCTTGTTGTGCCTTTGCTATAACTTCATAACACATAGAGCCTGACATTTGCCACTGAAACAAAGCATTGATTTTCCTTTTAAAATTTTATATGTTGATTTCAATTAGTATTCTTACATGACCCAAAAGTCAGAGTATGTAAAGAAATAGCTGGATTCCTCCTTAACAGGATAAAATACATTGATGCCAATACAAAAACCACTGTCATGCTCAACAGGGGAACATCGAAAGGAATACATTTTCTATGGAAGTAACAGAAAAATGATGTCCATAATTTTCTGGTTATTCTAGGGGTATTCTTGATGTTGTTGTACATACAGAAAACCCAAGAAAATCAACTTAGAAAAACTGCTCATATGACTGTATACATGACTAAATATAATATTGATGTAAAAACAATAGAAAGGTTCTTGTATAAGTAATAAAAGGAATATGTGATGGAAATAAAAGCTATATTGCCAAAAATGTAAAATAAACAAAAATAATAAGGTGTAGTTTTGAAATTTGTGATATTTACATATATAAAGAAAAAATTAAAATATGCTGAATATCACAGAGAAAACCTGGAACCGATAAAATAGACAATGTTTTTGAACAGCAAAGCACAACTTTGTAAATGTTCATTTTCTTTAAATAAGAAATAAATTCAACATGATTCTAATAAAATCCCAACATGAACTTTTTAAGAGATTAATATGCTTTATTTTTTAGGGAAGTTTATATTTGCAGTCAAATCGAGCAGAAGATTGAGAGATCTCCCATACACCCTCCCCCATTGCCACCATCCCTCACCAAAGGAGAACCTCCAACACAACTGTTGAGCTTGTGCTCACCACCCAGAGTCCATAATTCACATTAGGGTTCAATCTTGGTATTGTAAATTCTCATGGGTTTGGACAAATGTCTAATGACTTGTATCCACCATTGTAGTGTCATTGAGTAATTTCACTGCTCTAAAAATCCTCTGTGCTTTGCCTTTTATTCATCTTCCTCAGTTGCCCTCTGAACACCACTATTTTTTTCACTGTCTCCATTGGTTTGCCTTTTCCCAAGTGTTCTAGCAGGAACCATCCAGTATGCAGTCCCATCAGATTGACTTCTTTCACTTTGTGATATGCATTGAAGCTTCCTCTATGTCTTTTTATGGCTTGATAATTCAAGACTTTTAGAACCCACATGAATTGTTAACCCAAGATGTTGTTTCTAGAGATACATGGAAAACTACAACAGCAAGTTTAGCCAGAGAAATTCTACAAGAAAAATGAGGAAGGACTAACATCAATGTACCATAAAACCATTAAATATTATTAAGTGTTAAAATTCACTGATATCAAAACATCCTAAAATCCATAATTTAAACATCACAATATGAAATTATGAATAGTCATAATAGAAGATTCAGAAGGAGTTTACAATACATACAAATATTTAGTATATCATAAAGTTGACATTTAAATTCTTGAAAAAGAGATGGAATATGAAACCTAGGGTCACGTATGTTAATATTGCTACTTTGGGCAATTCTTTAGATTCATCAATATGGTGTTTCTGGAGAAGCCACCAAGTGCCAGAGATCATGGCAGGCATCTCCACAGGTGTTGTCTAATTTAATGTTCATGACAATCCATAAGGCAAGAATTCAATTCTCTTTTTTAAAGCTGATGGAACTAGAGACCCTGGCAGATTAGCTATCCTTCCTACAGTTGCACAGCAGTGGATAATTCAGCAGAATTCAAACGTTAGCCTTCTGACTCCCTCCCTGCAGCTCTTTCTCTGCATCAAACTTCCTATCTTAGAAAGCAGTATTTTGGGCCATTTATTTTATCAAATATGCATTTTCAATTCATCTTCTTTATTATATTAGAGTCCTTGTTTTCTGGAGTAGTCAACATGATTTCTGAATTAGCCACTTACATCATAAAATTGATTTTAAGATTTGTAACTATTTTCTTTTGGACTTATTCTTTTCTGTTCAGACCAGTATTATAGTGGAGGGTCCATGATCTGAGTGGATTGAATTAGCAAGCAGATTGAGCCTTGGCTCCCGTTATGGTGTGGATATGAGGTATCCCCCCAAATCTCCTGTTAATTCAGGAATAATGAGAGGTTAAATGATAGGATTGTGAGAAATAGATGAGTCCATACTAATTTGAATGGACCGAGTGGGTGATAATTGTAGGCAGATAGGATATGGCTAAAGGAGGTGGGTCAATGGAGGTGTGTTCCAAAATGGTTCATCTTCCCTGTGGCCCCCCTTCCCCTTTCTACTGAGCAGCTTTCTTCCTGTGGATCCTTCTGTCATGATGTTCTGCCTCACCGTGGGCCCAAAGCAATGAAGTCGACTGTCTATGGACTGAGACCTCTAAAATCCTAAGTCCCAAATAAACTCTTCCTCCTCTAAATAGTTTAATCACAGTGACGCAAAATCTAACTAAAATACCTCCTACAAATGTTATGCCTTGGCAGGGCAATGGCATGGCCAAGGCTGAGCAAGTCTAGGGACTGTGGTAATGTGAGTTTCAATCCTACTCTTCTTGGGGTCTCTCCCTCATTTCAAGGAAATGCAGATGGCTCCCCTCTCCAAGGAGAACTGACTTTCCATCCACTCAGGATGCCTCACAGTCACTCCTTATGCTCATCTGGTTACCAGCACAGCACCAAGATGCCAGAAATCTGACTCAGAGCTTCAATTCCTCAGCGTTCAGGGCCTTTTGCCTCCCCTCCTTCCCAAGAAGAAGTAAGAACAGATTTATTGTTGCTCATGATTAAACTGGACACATTCAGAGCTGACGTAAAGGACAACTCTGGATACTGAGGAATGATAGTATTTTTTTTAAACAAGTACAATCCACCTGTTGAGGAAATTCATGATTTGCTAGTGATTTATGACTTTATTTTTTTCCCCTTTTAACCAGAATATGGTCCTTGTTTCATTAGGTTTATTATGTTTTTAATTACCTTAGGGACCTATTTGGTGCCTAATTATCTGTATGATAGGAAATTAAACTAAGTTTCCATTTGTCTGCAGGCACTGGAAACCTTACTTCCTCTACTCCTTTCTTTTCTTTTTTTAAAATAATAAAATGGATTGCAAATCTAAATCAAAGTGAATTTGGTGTGGCACTTTTAGGCTATGACTTATAAAACATTCAATAAACATTTGAAAGATAGTCAGATTTTTGTCCACTGATGCCAAATTATCAGTTGATTAATCATAGTTGTCCTGGTTGGCTCTTCTGCCATTATGGTCATGTCTAAGGTCTGTCAAGTTTACTTCTAAAGTTAAATCCTGACATTGCTACTTAGTAGCTATGAAACATTGCCCAGTAATTAAAAATTCCAGTGGTTTAGTGTTCTTCCCAATAGAATGGGGAAAATAATAAGACACAACAGAGTGGCTAAGAATTAAATATGATAAAATGTGTAGCTACATGTAAGTACTAAAATACCTACTACAGAATAACTGCTCAATAAATGGTCACTATTATTAAAAAAATAGCCCAAACTTGCAGATACATATCAATGTTTTTGTTGAAAGGCATCTATTATCTGTTTCAGGTAAGAGACAAACAAGCATCAATGTGCATCATGAGCAGTTACATGTTTCTGCAGGTATTGAAAAAGTGAAGGCAGGGTTGGTCCTTAGTCTGAAATTAGGCAGGAATAACTCAACATGTGAACTGTTGTGTGCTAGAGGCTCTGATCATGTTTCCTCTAGGCCTTTCAGCCTGGTCAGGAACTGCTAATTTAAAGCGTCTGTCATAAAATATTCTATTTCCTTCCCTTTTCTACTTTCCACTAACTCTTGGAGAAACTTTCCTGTATGAGTCCTATAGGTAGTATGAACCCCTCTCAGAAAATTATGAAAGCAATAAAATGAAGTAAATGAAACCTCCCTGATTCCCTTAAGTTTTATTTCTATTTCTATTGCAAGGCTGCAAACATCCTTTATTTAGAAACTTTGTCTCCTTTGTCTTTATTATTTGAAATCTCAGGAATAAAATATGCTGGAATACTGGAGAACGATGAAATCATCCAAAGTATACTTCCAGGCTTAGGTTCCTTTTTCAAAGCTTCCCCTTCTTGTCAGCTTTTGTCAAATGGGTTTGAGCTTTTACCAGTAAGAAGCAAATATTAAATTGGTGTACTTCAATCTCTGTATTTCAGAAGAAACCCTTGTGCCCCCCAGAGCTAAATCTACCAATCTGAGTGACATATCTGCAAGGAGGTAATCTGGCAGCAGCGAGAGAGACACACAATCACATATAAACCAACCCAGGCCGTGATGATAATTGCAGCGTAGCGGTCCCTGGTATCCTAGGAGTAATTACTCTGACAGTCTTTATCATTGTGTGTTAGATGTGATATGAAGCAATTATCTAGTTGCTTTTTTGGAATATTGATGCTGGTGCTGTCTCTGCACATTATCCTCATCTCATGCTGTGACCCTGCAGGACTTAATTCTGACACCTTGAGGTCTCTCTTGGCAGACTGATAAGGAGCTCTGGCTTAATCTTCCCTTTCTTAGGATGAGACTCTGGTGTTTACCCGTGTTATTAAGGAGAAGTACTGATAACATGAGTAGTGCCATTTTCTTTTTTCCACTTGCAAAATTTGATTTGTATCTCAAATTCTCTAGTGCCCAGTCCCCTACTGCAAATATTGGCGCAATGGCATTTGCAGCTAATTGCAAACTACCCTCATAACAGAGGCATACATTATTGTTTTTCCTTATAATTACTTGCAACAGTCATTGTGTTCATAAGAGGCACTTCTCGTAACACTATTTTAATAGTAATCCAAGGGATATGCAATAAGATTTATTAAGACCACATGCCTCAGGTCCATGCTCACTCTGCTGGAGTAATGCTTTTGAGCATGGAAATTTCACCCTCCAAGAGGTGGTCTACTTTCTTAAGTAGAAATTGGCATTGTGTTAGCATTTTGCTTTCTTCTGAGTAGCTATTTCTCAGCTTCTTTATTTTCATTTTTTCTGACAGCAGACTTTTGTTTGGAACATGAATCAGCATGCACAAGTTTTAAATATTTCATATTATATCAATTTGTTTGTACCACACACAGTAGGAGACATCTGGCATCTTTCAAGGAAGTTGGAGGAAGCACTTTCTGTTGCTTTCTGTCCCTTCTTTATCCCCTCATATGAGGTCTGCAGGAAGAAGCAGTGGTCAAACTACGCCCCAGCTGTGGCATTTTAATGATACAATATACACACCTGCTCACATGCTCTTCGGTGGTCAGTACTACCATCCCCATGAAGAGATTTCACCAAAGTGGTTTGGAATGGTGTTAAGAGCATGGGCTACCCTCATCCCTCCCTATGATGAGTCCCCATGACTTCCTCTCCCCAAACCATTCTTTCACCATTGGGAAATTAAATGAGGTGAGCCAAAAATTCCTCCTGCAGTTGATCATGAGAAGGTGAGCCCTTAGCAGAGTCTGTAAAGAATAGGCTGTCTCAGGGTTCCCTCCCATTCACTTGTCTATCTGTTCATCTGTTAATGCAAAGAAGTCATTGGATTCTCAATGCCTTGCCAATTATCCTTTGTCTACAAAAGGGTCTCCTAACTTAACACATTATCCAATTCCCTCTTAGCCCATAACCAATTATTGTTCCCTACCCTGCCCTCACTCCATAAGCATATGTTCCTACATGTTTGATGCAATCATTTATTTGGAAGAGTTCTTTGAAAATAATTTTGTTTTTCTGAATATACCTGTTAATACAAATAGTGTTATACTAGATCTTATTGTTATGCTCTTTCTTTTATTTTTCTCCCCTCACTTGCTAGCTTCCTTTCTTCCTTCCTTTATTTTTTTTTTTCTTTAGCTTCTGTTACTTTTCTTGAATTTCTGTCCACATTGCTGGCTATAAATCCAGCCCATTACTTCTCACTGCCTCATGGAATTCCATGTTGTGGAATCTGACTTAGTCATTTATCCAGTGAAAGACATTTATATTGGCTCCCGTTCCCTTCTACCACAAACAATATTCTTGCATGTCCTCCTTACAGACCCATGTTAGACTGTCTCTGGTGTATACCCCGTAGTGAGATGGCTAAACTGACATCCAGAATAAATGCACTAATCCTCACTACATTGATAACATATGAGGGTTTCCATGGCCTGCAACCACACATTCCCACCAACATCAGGCATGAGTCAGCTTCCCAATTCCTAAGCATGAAGAAATATCTCATTACTTTCATTTCTGTCAGACTAATGCTTATTTGTTGATTCTTCCCCATGGTGTCCTTTTTGAGCACAAACTCCTGATTTTAATGTAATGAAATTAACAACTTTTGAATCTTTCGGTTTTTGCCTTAGTTCTTTAGTTTATCTGGACTCCATCGCTACACATGGCATTAGAAAATGGCCCAGTTCATTTTTCTAAATAGAAAGGATGATGCCACTACAAAGTCCTTCTTTCTCCCATTTTGTCCTGGTCACCTCTGTTGATTTCTTAATATTTTATTTGTTTCATTCTTTCAAAATATTACTTCATTGTCTTAATTGTTTCTGATGTAACTTTACAAATTTGATATCGATCTTATTCTAACTCTGTTCTGTCCTCCACATTTCCTAGGTTTTCTTTTATATTTCTCTTTATCCTTTCCTGACCCAACCTGAAGCAGTTCCTAAATCTTTTTCGTAGAGTACAAATTTATTTTCTTCATTAATATTAATCTACTTATTCCATCTTCTATGTTCTTACTTTCAGATATCATATTTTTGGAGCTAATATGCTCACTTGATTTATTTTATTTCTTACTAGTCTCAGTTCATATTGATTATCTTCTCCATATTTCCTTTCACTTATATTTTATGCTTAACTCAAACGTTTGGTTGCCCTGCCCATTAATTTTGCTTCAGGTTGTGTATGATGTTTTATTTTTGGTAGTTGTGCTTCTCTATTATCCAGTAATTTGGGTCTGTAAGATTCTGATGGGGTCGCAAAGAGGATTTCCCAGAAACATACAGGAGAAACATGAGCATAGCATTGGGAGCATAGCATTGGAGCCGCTCCATGCCTGCATCACCACCTTTTGCTAGAAGTCAGCAGCTCTCCTTCCCTACCATATGACCCACCATGACACACATACAAGTTCCCAATAACCTTTAGTCTTCCCTGGATGATATACTCTTTAAATATTAATGCCTTTGGTCTATGCTTTCTTTTCATCTATTTCTGTCAAAACAAATTTTGTGGTAAGAGCCAAGAAAATAAAAAACCAATTAGAAAATCAGATCTTGTATTAGTTTAGGAAATAAACTTAGCAACTATTTTACCAAAAAAAAATATATATATATTATGGCACTGGTATAAAACTTCTAGAATGTAATTTAGCAATGTATTAAGAGCCATAAAATGTCTAGACCTTCTTTTAGGTGTGTCCTAAGGGAAAAAATGAGAAATGTGGTCAGTGAATCATTTAAATTTCTTCATTACAATAATATTTATGATGCAACAATATAAATAATTAATTGAAATGTTCAATCACAATAATAATTAGATTAATGTTGGTAGCCAGGCACAGTGGTACCACCTGTAATCCTAGTGACTTGGGAGGCTGAGGCAGGAGGATATTGAGTTCAAAGCCAGCCTCAGCAACTTAGCAAGGCCCTGTCTCTAAATTTTAAAATATATATATTTATATAGGGGAACTGGGGATGTGACTCAGTGGTTAAGTGCCCCTGAGCTTAATACCCAGTACAAAAAAAAATAATATTGGTACTCTGCACAGAAAGGAAAATGGAAAATGCATCCATCAAGAACTTGTTTTGAAATATATTTAGTGATGTGAGAAATATTTAAATCGCCTTATATTTAAAAACAGTATGTATAACTATGAATTCGATATGATTCCAATTCTTAAAAAATAAAAATAGAATTTAAAATGAAAGGACATATACTAAAATGTGAAGTGAATCCCATCTGTATATGATAGGATTATCTCTGGTACGTGCATTTATGATTTATGAACTATAAATTGGCATGATAGAATTACACGGAATGGAAGACTCAAGTTATAACAATGTAGTATTCTGTTTTAATATTAAAAACCAAAAATTTAGAATATAGTAAGCATTTTCCTGAACTATCTTCATACAGTCCTCCCAATAAACCTGTGAAATCAGTATTATTAATTCCTCAATGAGAAAAATGAAACTCAGAAGTCAAATATAGAAAGCTGAATATCCATGATATGTAGACCTAAAACTTTCTGACACAAACCACAACATTTTTATCAATTCCAAACTAATCTGAATGAAGGAGAGCAAGATCAGCTGATTATGGTTGTCTGGATGCTTGTAATTTTGTTGGCTTGTGACTGAGTCAGCTCTGCAGAGAGTTAGCTATTGATACCCAGGCCCAGGCCCCTCAGAGAAGATAGCTGAGCCATTTGCTCACCAGAATGTGGCTGATCAGAATTCCTCCTCGTGTGTGTTGTAATGTTTTTGTTTTGCAACCTCCACAGGGACCAGTGAACAACTAGGTAATGAGATAGGCCATTCTACATGTTAAAATCATGTGGCACCTCTTTGAGAATTTACTCAGAGGCTCATAATTATTCCTTAGAAGCATATTGATTCATTGATTAAAATGTGCTGGAATTGGTTAACTTTTTCAGTATCAAGTCATTTATAACACATATTATTTGGGAGATCCAGAATGCTCTGAGAGCTAATTTAAATTGTAAGTGCTCTTGAAAGCCATGACTGGAAATGACTCTCTTAGCCTTTCAGGTTCTTGCAGTAATTTGCAGTATTTTCAAATAAGGGATTTTAAGTATTTTGGTTTATTATATGTGTACTCTACATCCAAAAGAGCCCATGCATTACATAGGAGAAATTATGAGGCCAAAGCACTCCTCCTTATTAGAAACGTAAAGAACACACAGCCTTGACCTGGTCAAATACCCCAACATCCCTTGAAAATCCCAACACTAGTCAACAATGAGCCTGTGGACAATGAGGCTTGTTGTTGACTCTGAATATGTATATTCTCTTGTACAAATTTTACCAGAGTATTAGGATGCTAAAGTGTAAAACTTTCAAATAGGAAAGCTATGATGCCTTGAAGAACTTTCAAGCCCCCTTTTCATTAGTCTGAAAGGGTTCTGGGAATATTTTCTAGAACAAAATTTTTGGAGAAAGGTGTATGTGTTAAATCCCATCCCTCTGCCCAAAGGAGGAGAAATGGCGCAAGTATGGAAGTATTTGCCCCTCAACTCAAGCCTAGTGAGAAAAGCTTCAATCAGACTATTCAAAGAACTCTTAGACATCCCTTGCAGTTAGGGGATATACTGGCCTTATATGAATAACAAATATGTTTAGAAGTGGTTTAGAAGCGTTTACAGTGGAGTAATTGCTCTATTAGGATTGGGTTTTTTGGAGGCAAGGGATATAAGAGTAGCATACAATCTAGAAAGCTGGAGAAGAGCTGGTGTAGGATTGTCTTGGATTCTGTCCAATGGGGACACCCAAAGGTATAAACAGATATCAGCAAAGAGAATTTGAAGATATTGCCAAATTCTGGGGTCAAGTTAGGGGGCAAGTGATGCAATAGAATAGACACATCATTGCTAAAAGGCTGCAGAGGTAGGAGCTGTATGATGATGGTATGAGGTTGGAGGACCTTCAAACAATCCACAGAAATGCTTCATAATTAATTCTTATTAATTAATTAATTATTAATTATTATTAATTATCTACTTGGGAAGCTGAGGCCGAGGAGGATTTGAGCCCAGCTTGAGCAACATAGCAAGACCTGTATCTCTAAGTAAATAAGTAAATAAAATAATTAGCTTTAAAGATCAGCTGGCCTCAGAATACAAAGCCATCTTTTCTGCTCTCTGACCTCTGCTTCCTCCTCTCTCCTCAACCCAGAAGACATTGGAAACTAAAGTCAGCAAGAGAAGAGAGCAGGGTGAAAAGGAAGAAGAATGATCACACCCCACTCCCAGCTTCCCACCCACAGAAAGCACCAACTAGAAAGACTTTTAACTTCAAAATATGTTTAATGTCTTAATTATTATATGACAGCAAACATTTAACTTTTATGTCCCCATACTGTTGACTGTATCTGATGACTAAGTATCTTTATGACATTTTATTTTGTAATTGTGATCAGTGAAGCCAGGGACATCTCTGAACTTCTTTATGGAGCAGGAAGGAATGTCCTTCTCTAAGTACTTTTTTTTTTTTTTTACCCCCAAGAGGTTGTTGAGAGACAAAAATTAAGTTGCTTCATGTCTAGTCCCATGACTTGTGTCTATCTGTTCAATACAGAGGTAAATTTCTCAAAAATCTAGCTGGTAGGCATCCCCTGAAACCCAGCCTGCATTTCTGATCTCTTCCCCAGTGCTGACTCCTCTGAGACCATGGTGCTACTAAGATCTGGAAGGTGAGATCCAATGGCTACAAAGAGATACCACCTTCTGCAAAGGGAATAGAACAGAAGAGAATGGGTGGGGTGAGGATATGCAGATGGAGAATCAGCTCAGAGCAGATGCCCTTCCTCACACAGTAGGGCTGGACAGAAAATATTTTCCATGTTGATAAGGAAGAAGGTTTGAAGTTGATAGCTTTAAGTAGAGATGTCAGATTAACTGTCATCAAATAAAATGAGACACTCTATATTTTAGTATAAGCATGCCCTAAATATTACATGGGAAAGATCCATACTAAAAAATTTACTAATTGCTTATCAGAAATTTAAACTTCACCAGGTGTCATGTGTTCTAAATGGCAACCTTAAGCAAATCCTTGCTCTCTCTTGTCCAGTGGGATTGGATTGAAGTCATTGCACCTTTAAAAATGCCCAGAGTTGGAGCCTTCAATTACTGCAATAGTCCCACCTCCAAATCAAACCTTGTCATTCATTGTCTTGATACCAGGACAAAAAAAATTTTTTTTTTAATTGTTTAAAATGAAAACTGTGAACCCTTTGTTTTTCCCCTACATGAGGCACAATTAAAACTGAAATAACAGTTTATGGGTAAGTTCTCTGGAAAACTTCTTCAGCAGTGTGGTCTTGGGCAAGACACTTGACCTCTCTGGCTTCTCTGTCCCATCACCTGTAAATTGCAAATATCAAACTCCTAATGAGAACCAAATGAGCTAATCAAGGAAAATTGACTTGCAATACCCTGAGAGTCCTTATAAATGCCACTATTCTTGGCAGTAGTATAGGGATCAATATGTCTAAATTTTAAAATTTCTCCCTTAGTTTTCAGTTTGCACAGGAAGGTTCATGAAAATTACTTTATTAAGTGGCATGTAACCCCAGAGGACCTAACTGTCTGATGAACTCAAGCTCAGTCAGGGATATGGGAACTACGACCCGAGGACTCCAGCTACCTGGTTCTCATGCCTTCCCCACTGAAGGCTTTTCCAGACCCCTCTCTATACGGTCAGAACTCTTCAATGCCTCTGTCTCTCCCTTTGACTCCTGACTCTGAGATAGTGCTCACGAATGGAGAAACAGCTCAGAAATGGGCAGGAAGGAACGAGAAAAAGTGGATGAGGAAGATACAAATCAGATATCAGTATGTGACGTTCAGTGGTAAATTTATTCACATAACATGGAAGTTATCTGGGCAGGTAGCTATGGTGGCCATTATTCCTGAGGACTTGATACTCTCCCTTGCTTCTCAGGCCAGTGTAGCCTGGATTACTGGAGCAGGAGCACGCTCCTATGAGCAAGGATCCTGCAGGACTGGTTCTCAGGTTCCTTTTCACTGGCTTCATCACCACTCTTTCCATGACTGTTTCCTCCAGTTTCTGTTGGCCTAGTCTGACTTCCTTTCAAATTCATTAATTTTTTTTCCTGTTGTTGTTGTTATTCCAGCTAGCAAGTCATAAGCAAAGACTATTTGATCTTAATTTTTGCATTGCTCACTGTCGGTTCTCTTTTAATCATTTTCTTCTGATCTTCATCAAAAAGTTACTTGTAAAATCCAGTAAGAAAAGCCCTTAATATCTATCCCCAGACGCACTTCTTCTTCCTCTAGCTTCTTTTTAATGACAAAGTGGCAAGTGACTTCCAAGACAGCTTCAGGAAATCTAACCAAATGACAAAATAGTTGTGTGATGTCCAATATACTGAAAAAAAATTGTCTTAGAGAGAAAAAAAAAAAAAAAAAAAAAAAAAAAAAAAAAACCTTTGGTTAAGAGCCTAGGGAGGAAGGTAAAGCCATTTTAAAAAATCAGAAGCTCAGAGGAGACAAATGGTGCTTGATGAGCACTTGAGATGAATACCACAGACTAATGTGAGCAATCAGCAGGTTTGTAGAGAATATGCTGATATCTGCAGAAAAAATGCAGTGGCAGAAGCAAGCTTACAGATAAACACAGGAGCTCAAAAAATATTATTGCTAGGAAAACCTTGACATTTGACCATCTCATATGGTGCAGCTAGATGAGAAATGCAGGGTTCAGTTTTTGCTACGGATTATCCTTCCTATATAAATTCATTCCAAGTATTGTTTCAGGCCCCCCTAAATGATGCTCTATCCCATAGTAAATCAGCAAGGCAACTTTCTTTTTTTATTTGATATTTTTTTCTTTTTCTTTTTTTATTTATAATAGTAGTATATATTACAATTCATAATGCACATATATAGCATCATTTTACATACAACTGTTTGTATACAAAGTATATATGAATATTTAACTACAAGATGAGAGAAACAATGAGAAATATCCTGATGACTTTTAAAAATTTGAATCAAATTGGATTAAATATAGGAAAGTAACTCAATTCCAGATTCATATTTATTACCTACTGTTGAACACTCTTGTTAATAACTCCCCCAGCAAGTTTCAGTTGCCAGCCCCCATCATTGGCAAATAAGCTGTCCACTGGATTTTCTGAGTCATGCAGGACTCATCTTCTCATGCCTCTTAGAAGATCCTTTGTGGAGGTTTCATATAAAGCCTGCATTTATTTCTCTTCTGAGCAGTTAAAAACATCTCCACTTAAATTTGTACAACTACTTATCCACTTCAAATGGAATGCACAGTAAGCGTCATTTGAAATGAGCAAGGAAGGGAATTTAATTCCATGCCTACATGGAAAGCACAGTCCCACTTTATTCTTATGGAGATGGTAGTAAAAGGTATGATTAGTCGTTGTCTGTTGGAGTTTGATACTCTCTATTCCTGAACAAGCATACTTCAAGACATCTATCCAGTAATAGATGATCACTTTATCATTAGTTAATTGACTCTGTCCCTCCAGGTAGCAATAATAATAAAGCAACAGCCGGACATGGTGGCGCACACCTATAATCCCAGCAGCTTGGGAGGATGATGCAGGAGAATTAAGTTCAAAGCTAGCCTCAACAATGGAGAGGTGCTAAACAACTCAGTGATACCTTGTCTCTAAATAAAATACAAAATAGGGTTGTGGATGCGGTTAAGTGGTTGAGTGCCCCTGAGTTCAATCCCTAGTACCCACCCCACAAATGATAATAATGATAATGTAGCAAATAGTCTAACCATCAAAATGGTTTGTTTTATCCTTTTAATTAAAGTAAAGCATGGTGGGCTAAGAAAATTTGTTCGCAGATGAACTTGTGCTCTCTGGGTTATTACTGAACCCCTAAAATCATTACTGAACCCCAAAAGATAACATGATGGATGCTCAGATCCCCCACTGAAGAGTGTAGCTGTTGGGAGCACTATCAAGCAGAAAGCCTGAGCTCCCAGCCTTTACTGGGGTTGCCTGAGCTGAAGAGAGCCAAGGTCATGCCTCATTCTCAAAGATTCAGATCTAATGAACAATCACCCAGTAATAGTAAATGCCTGGTCCCTTTGTTCCAACACACCACAACTCCAAAAGGTCACAAAGGCTTTACACCTCCCATAAAGATGGCTTCAATCTACTTTAAGACTATGTCACACTCAACTTCAGTCCTCTGCCCAGTTTTACTTCTGTCCTTTCTGTTCTGTGGGTGTTGATCGCAAGAACACTTCCTTGTCCTCTCTCTGCATGAAAATCTTCACTTCACAGTCTGCTTCCTGGGGAACCCAAATTTCAGTGGCTATTTCATTTTGTTTTAGACTATGGGGTAGCACATCAAAACCAGTGAGGCTTCTTTATTAACCCAAGAGTTACAAAGAATGTGCTAAATAATACTCTTCTCTAAATTATTGTGAAACTTTTTCACAAATTTGTCTTGAAAACAGAAGTCTCTTGAGAAATGAATGAAGAATGAGTTTGATAAGAAAAGGGGGGATCTAGTATAAAAATGGCTGTGTGATGTGGGCAGAAGTTAGAATGGCAGGAGGGTCAACATATGCTTAACTGGCTTCGACAACCTAATTATTTCTGAGAACTCTGCCATTTTACTTCTTGCAGTAGAATGAGGTCTCTATTAATGGTCAACTTTTGGGACTCCTTACAGATTATTTTTTAAAAATTCCTAGGATATTTAGCCAATGTCCATTTTTTAAAAAAATAGCTATCCCATTTCTTGATTGTGTTTCAATCTAAAAATTAAATCAGTGTGGGTGTAGGTATGTGAAGGTGGAGCCTTTATTTGTATTGTCCCTTTCAGAGCCTATAGCCCCTTGTAACTGAAACATGGTAGGAAATGTGACTAGATCAAAGACATATGGATATTATCTGTAGAACTTACTTAAATTCCTGAAACACTCATTAGTTTGTTGTTGTTGTTTTTAATTCATACCCAAAATATCAAATCAAGATGTAGGGTAAGAAACCAACAAATTCATTCATATTAAAACAAAAGAGTAAGATTCATTTCCTAACGGCAGTTAAATATTACATGAGATACAGGAGCCATGAAAACTTTTCAGCTTTTGCCATTTGGGAGAGTCAGTCTACCCAGCATCATAAGATCAATCAATAATCTAGTTAGCATAAAAGGGAAACTGAAGAGGATTTCAAAAGATCTGTGAACTGAGAGAGCCACTGCACCCAGTAAAGATGACTCATTAATTGATATTCATCCTGATGACCTGTTAGGGATAATGAAGAAGATTTGGTCCTGAATGTTTTCCTGAAATAAGTGTGTCTTAAAAAAAAAAAAAAAAAGCATTTTTAACACTTTTATTTTATTCATTTTTATGTAGCACTGAGAATCGAACCCAATGCCTCATGCATGCTAGGCAAGCACTCTACCACTGGGCCACAATCACAGCCCCATCAATGTGTCTTTGTTTTAAAAGTTTGTTCAACTCTCTGTGCTTCTGGTGTTGTACTTTGGAATAACTTACCACCCTCTAAAATCAGTGTTCATCCTTCAGCTCTTTTTATTTCCAAGCCTGGTGTATAATTCTTAACTCCAGTAGAGTCCAGAATTAGCCAACAGCTTTTTGTGATGTCCTGTTCATAGGCTAGCTTTCAGACTCCCACTGCTTCTACAAAATTGGCAAGATGTGGCACCTTAGACCCTCTGTGGGAGCACATGTACCACATATGCCTCTATTAAGGTCTGCATAAGGAAAGGAAATGGCCCAAACCAGAGAATGACACAGAATTTTGGAATCCACAATCTCAATGCCGTGCGGTAAGGGTTGATCAAATTAACTTCTTTGGTTTCCTTCTTTTGTCCTTTAAACCTTCCATTTTTTCTCACTGAGGCTTTTAATCCTGGCTGTGCAATGAAATTACCAGTTCAGTGTTTTTTTTTTTTTTTTTTTAAATTTGCCTTTTATTTTATTTTTTTAGAACCCATGTGTTCAAGCATTGAAACCATTTCTGGGAATAGAGCCTAAAAACAGCTTTATTTGTTAAAAAAAAAAAAAAAAAAAAAAAAAAAAAGCACCTCTAGCAATTCTGTAGGATAGCCAGATTTGAGAGACTCAAAGCTTCCTGGTCTAGAAGACAAGTGCCAGTGGACTAGAGGACTGGCAGGCCATGCCCAGTTGTAGAATCCACCACCAATTGCCATCTATGTGTGCTAGGTTGTATCACAGTGCCCTGAGGGAGGCAGATAACATGCCCCAAGATGTGAGAACACTGTTGGGGAAACAATTTCCTCTTCTTGGCTCCTCCTGGTCTCACTAGAGTAACAGGGATCTTTACTTCTCTATGACGTGGCAGAACCTTTACTAGAAGGATATCCATAACTCAATGATAACTGTTTCATTATATTTGCATATTTGTTTTAAATCTCAGAAATTATGATGAAAATAATTTTATAACACATTTTACAAATAGCCACGCTTGTTGCACTTCAGCAATTTGTGTTAATTGTTTAAGTAATGACCCTTTAGAAGTTCTAATCCAAGTCTGTCTTTTGGAAAATGAACCATATACAGATAAACAGTGGATGGAGTTTTACTGGCAAAAGACCTTTTTTCAATTCCCATATGTCCCTTTAAGTGATTTTTTTTCCTTTACAAACTACAAAGCAAATGTTGAACAATTTTCCCCCCATACTAGTGTGTCTTTTCAGACCCTTACTAGGTCTCTTAAATCTTTCTACTTCCTTCTTCTCTCATCTACCTGCAAGGCAGCTTATGTGTAGTCCATGACCTGCTCTCTTTCATTTCCTTTGTATTCAGAGAAAATGTGTCTGAGCGGAAAGTCGTGAGTCCTCCCCTCTTTGAGCATTCTTGACTCTGCTGTCTTGGGGCATCACTCTTTGTAATATAGATTTTTTTTTCATGTTTTCCCACAGTTGCCAGAAAAAGATGCAAAATGAAAAGAGGGTATTGATTCTCTTTCTTCTGTGAGGCATAGACTATTTCAGATAACTTCAGTTAGAAAAATGAACAGTGTATGTGTGTGTGTGTGTGTGTGTGTGTGTGTGTGTGTGTGTGTGTGAAAACCCTGGTGTTTCCTTAGGAGTGAATCAACAATAGACCCAGAAAGCAAAACCAAATAGAAAAAATAAAATGAAATGAAACCAAAGTATCTATTATTCAATAGCTAATAACAAAACTTCTATATTGAATGAACTCACATAAAATATATACATTTGAAAATACCAATTTGGAAAAGTCTGCAATAACTTGGTTCTGATTAAAAAGCAATGGTGGTTCTAATGAATTCTAATATATGTAAAGAATACAAGTTCTTAAATCCTTATCTCACTGTATAGTTATTGCTGTCTAGAACTTCCCACAATTCATCCCATATGCTGTACACTAAAACAAAATTTCCTACATTTTATACCACTCCCAATTTCTTGGTGTCTATCAACGGCTCTTGTAACTTCTTAATTGTGGATAAATCACAATGCTTGCTGGTATCTTGCATGCTCCATGGCTGTGTCACTACACCAGGTATCTGTATGACCCGATTATGTCCTTTTATTTAACTTCCTAGATAGATATTTGTCAGCCTGTCTCCTCTGCCAACTCTCCTTTGTAATGTTGTTGTTGTTGGATTCTTATAATATCTTATTTGCTCCATTACGATTGCTTCTGACTTGGTTTTTCTGCTTCTAGTCTTGTACCCCCCAACATCTACCCTCCAATGACCTCAGCAATCTGAAAAAGCAAATCTACAGGATACTTTTTCACTTAAAATTCTTTGGTGTCTTTCTGTTGCCTCTTTAGCAAACTACATAAGGACCTGGATGCCCTCATTACTGTGTTCTTTTTTCTGGTTGTCAAATCACCATGAATGCAGACCTCGGGTTTCTGAGTTTTCATACACTCCCCGCCTTCTCCTTTCTCCACTCTGTGCTTGTTTCTGCCACTACCCAGGATATTCTTCATTTTCTTCTTCAATTGATTACTTGTCATCTACCTTTCAAGGCTCAGCATGGGTTTTGGCCTTCCTATGGATCTGGGCTTCTTTCTTCTCTGACCTCCCAAAGCTCCCTAAATATTTCTCTATGCAGCAACTTGCCATATTAAATTCATAGAATAGCTGAGTCCCAATCCGTTAGTCTTGTTCTCCATGAGAGCAGAGCCATAAGAATTTCATCTTAGTACCCCCAGCATTGAACCACAACAATATGCTCAATAAATATTTCTGGAATGCTTAAGCCAGAAAAAAGTCCCTGATAGATTAACTCATAGAATGACTTAATTTTAAAAATTGGGAAACTAAGGTATAAGAAAATTGAAGTAACACACCGATTGCAGAGGCTAAATGTTAATTTTGTAGCTTAGCTGAAACTAGGGCCCATTGCTTTCTGACACATTTTATTTTGAGTTATATAATTTGGCATATTCATGAGAACCATTGATATAGTTTGATTACATTAATTTTCCCTAATTAGGTTTGTTTAGGAAAATTGCAGTGATGTTCTTTTCTTTCCTGTTCACAGTGACCCAAGAGTTTGATATTTTCCAGCCATTGGTCATTTCCTCCTGTGTCTACTCTGCTCTTGATTATACTCTACAGTAGCTTGTCTTGAAATCTTGAAAATCTCATGCATTGTGTCTACTAATATATTTTACAAGCCAAATTATTTATTATAATTCTACATGATACATTAATTTGCATGATATTATAAATGTATTTGCTGATTAAAATCAATACTCAGAGATTAAATCAAAGAAATATCACATAAATGGGGAGGGGTGTACCAATGGTATTTTGGTATGACCTAGCCATGACTTGACCCATCTTAATGCAGCCATGTGTTTCTTTTTCTAATACAAGTTACTGAAGGAGGAGGAATACCAGGAACTATCTGCTTCATATACTGGTTATACAATGTGAAATCCTTTGATTTGATAAATAAGCTATACATGAAGTTGTGCCTTGATTACATTATATATGCAATATTGTCAAAAATTTGCAATGATTTCCTAATTCTTCACCCCTTTTACTTTTGTAATTGATCTGGGTATTCTGCAAATGTGTATATTTGGTCCTAGAAGGAACACATGCCAAAAAAAAAAAAAAAAGAAAGAAAGAAAGAAAGAAAGAAAGAAAAGAAATAGAAAAAGAAAACCTGAGACCAGCTACATGAAGGAACCAAGTCCTAAGTCTACCTGGATGCTCACCTTGAGATAAAGTTCACAGAAAAGTCCAGCCTATACCAACTAACTACCAATTAACTCATGGAGGCAATTACAAATAATCACTATTTTTAAGCCACTGGCTTTTGGGTGTTTTTTTTCTGCAGAAATAGATGACTGATTCAGTTCCTCTTGCATAGCCTACCCAATTGAAAAGATTTACCGCTTTTGCATAATTGACCCTGGTACACACTTGCTTCTCTGAATGGTCCTCCCCTCCTTCCCTTTTGCTGTTGTGTTAGGATTTTTGAAATCCTGTCTGATTTAGGGTACCTTTGTGTTCTTTTAAATTGCTTTTCTTCAATTATTTTCCCTTCCTTTTCCTTTAACTGACTTGCTACTTCTCCTGGAATATGTATTTTTACACTTTATTTCATTTTCTCCTTTTTCTTTTGCTGCTCTCTAAAACTTCTTTACACTCTCACTTCTATTCCCATGTGTGCCTGCTGCTGATGATTCTAGGCTCTTGTACCTCTCCTTGTGTGATGATGGCCCAGCTCACACACTCTGTTCCTCTCGATGCAGAAAGGCAGATGTAACAAATGATCTGCAATCTTCCCCTTGATAATTCCACTTTGCTTTTTGGCTTCAGTGGTCCACCCACCCCCAGCTGCTCAGGGATAGGGCTCATTAATCATATTCCCTCCAAGCTGCTCTGTTTTTGAACAGAGGGAAGGGATGGGAACAGGAAGAGGAAGTGCAGTGAGGCAGGTGAGGGAAGGAAGCACCATGGGGAGCTGGTGAATGCTATCTTTGTTTTCTGAAATGAAAGTTGGAGAAAACAAGGCATAGCATGCATCCATTGTATCAGAACAGAGAAACAAGCTACTCTCTGTCTTGCCAAAATTTGAAAATGTGTATGATTCCTCTCCACTAGCTCACAGCAATATTGGATATGTGTTTGACTAAATTGGAACAAATTATCAGCCAAAGATGCCCAAAGGCAGCTCAATACAGCCATCCATATGCTTTTCTCAGTTAATTTGGAATACAGAGAATTCAGTATCCAAACTGTCCCAATGAACCCTCATAGAATTCTGCCCATGAGAGGAAGGGGAAATGATTCATGCTGCCCCTTGCAAGTTCTCAGGGATGCCCCAGGTTTATGTTATGTTGAAAGGAATTTGGGTGAATATAGAAACTTGCAACTCCTAATTGCTATTCTTTTCATTATCTTAATTATATTGCTGTTTGGAATCCCTGATTTCTAAATCCTTTCTTAAAAGATCAGCAACAGCTAGGCTTCTGCATTATAAATTACATAATTACAATTACCACAGAGGACTTAGGGGCCCCTTACCCACCCTCTCAAGAGATTCACATTGATTACTACATACTCAGTCCCTGGTCAGAAAGTCCCAGAAGGTGCTATTACTTGCTTTTATACGATCATAATCTGTGAAGTCTTATACAAGTTCCTCAGGTGATGAACTTCATGGAACATTGCCACCTAGAATATTTCTTCTGTCTCTCCTTTTCTTGCACTTCTGGGAATAGCTAAAACACAGGACAACTTGCAAAACCATGTTAGGAATTTCACTTCATGTGACTCCTCTGCATCTAAATTGAACACATCCCGAGCAATGCATGTGCCCATCTATTTCTCCCACAGTAATACTACTGTATTCCTTTCCTTAAGTGGACACCACCTTAGTTTTCTATAGCACTCTAAACCAGGAGTCTTTAAACAATGGAAATTTTATTTTCTCACCATTTAGGACACCACAAGTCTGAAATCAAGGAGTTTGACGGAGTTGGTTCATTCTAGAGGTCCTGAGAAAAAATCAGTTCCAAGCCTTTCTTCTAGCTTCTGGTGGCAATTTGTGGTGTCCCCAGGCTTGTGACCGTGTAACTTCCACCTTTGCCTTTGATTTCACATTAACTTTTCCTTGTCATTTTTCCTTCTTTCTCTTCATAAGGGCACTTAGCATTGGATTTAGGACCCATCCAGGTAATCCAGAATGATCTCATCTCAAGATCCATACTTAAGGACACCTGCAAAACCAATTTTCTAAATATAATCACATCACAGATTCCAGGTAGACATATATTCCACGGGACCACCATTCAACTCACTACAGGTGCCTTATGGGTAGGCACCTTATTTTCGGTTCTTTGTTTCTTTGCATGTACCACGTGCTTCGGATTTGGAGGTGACCAGAATAAATACCTCCTCACCTACCTGCCACCAGCTTCCCATCCTCTGAACTGGAGTTGGCAATGGAACACACCACCAGACCAGCAAACAGATTGCTTTTCTCACCTGGCCTTATCCTCACACACGAGGCAGAAAAGAAGCCAAAAAGTCTATGCAGATAATTGATTTTCTCTAACTTGCCTCATCCTGTCTTTCTTTTTCTCTTTTAGCTGAAAGACTCTTTTTCATCCCAAGTGAAAACTGGCCATTCTGTCCCCACATTATCCTAAAACCCATGGATAGCTATGGGTATTCCCTATGTTGTAGTCCTAAGATATCATATCAGTCTGGACACCTAAGAGCACATTGAACATTTGCTAAAAACCCACAGTGTTCCAGATGCTGCACATGATATAGACTGCATCTTACTTGATCCTGGTAACAAGCCTTTAGGATAGATATCAGTGTTTTACTTTATACATGAAGCAACTGAGTCTCAAAGAAGTTGTAAAAATTAAAAGTTGTCCAAAAGTAACATAGTCAATCAATAGCAGAGTTGTAATTGGAATCCTGCCCTCTGATGCTGTCACCCATGTTATTTCATTGGCATTCAGCCTACTTAACATCACTTAATCATCTGCTTTTGGCATAGAAGCTCTGGCCATTCTCTATACTTTCAGTTTCCTCAACAAGACAGCCACACAACTACTGGCTGTCCAGTCTATTCTGTGACTCTGAGTTGGTGTACATGAAGAACCACACAGTTATTTTGGTAGAGTGGGTCCTATTCACAGCCCCATGGGAATTAGCATGCCAGCCCGCATGTCTCAGCCAGCATCCTTCTTAGGTTTTCTTTTGATTAATTCCATCTGACTCTGATTATTCCCCCACTGTGATCCCCTTTGCACTTACACACTAAGGTCGTACTGAATTCATTTGTTCTTATTGAAATATTGGTCTGTAATTACTCCTAAACAATTTCATTTCTGCATCCATTGTAAGCAGAGTGCTAAGTCTGACAGTTTGAGAAGTTACTACATAATGTTTATAAGGCCCTGAGCAATTTCCCAGGAATTGGACACATCATGGCGATTACCTGTTGTGTATTAACATGTATTTATTTGGGTGTTTCTCTCTAGCAAGGCACCCTCCAACATAGATCACAGCTTTTTTTTCTTGCATTTATTCCCTTGCCTCTCCACTCTTGAAGGAGCCCCAATTAGGAAGGGTTATTGCGGCTAGCTGGAAGCCATAAGTTCCACCTGATATGTATGTGACGCACCTGTAAACGCACGTGAGGCACCCGCAAAGCTAAAGGTATATAACCGGGTGAAAGCGGTCCGAGTTAGGAGAACGGAGGAGAATTCATTCAGTCAGTCATGCAGTCGTTCGATCGGTCAGAAGAAGAGTTCAGGTCGGAGAAGAAAAGAATCAGAGCGGCCAGAACGTAGGCAGAGCGGTTACAGAAGAGAAACCAGATAGAAGAAGTAATGGCTGGTCAGAGTTAGGCCGAGGCTCCCGAGGAAGAAAGAAGAAAGAAGAAAGAAGAAAGAAGCTCTAAAAAATAAAGAAAAGCTCTCTAATCTTTCTCTCTAATTATCTTTCTTTCCCTCTCTAAGCTCACTCTAAGAAAGTAGAAGTAAAAGTAGTAATAGCTTTACTCTGCCTCTGAGTTTTTCTCCCGCGGCGGTTTGTGGCTGGCCATGACAGGCAGCTTACACACTCTATCTGTGGCTCCTTCAAGTTCTCCATCCACACATGTTGCAATACTAACTTCATAGTGACTGACGGAGTAGATTTCTTTATAGTTTTTGAGAAAGACACATGTGTCTGTAATTTTCAGACCATGTCACTTTATGGATCCATTTGCTACTTTAATACATAAAATTCATTGCTTTAATTTCAGGAAGAGTCAGTTTTATTCCAAATTCTAGAATATAGAAAATATAGGCTGTTGCCCAATCTGAACATTATTTTATCCCAGAGATTTTAATTCTGGCTGGTTAAGAAAAACGCCCTAATCTGTCTGTCTCTATTGTGTCTACTCTTCTGGGAGAGAATGATCCCTGGTGCTGTTTCACAGTTTCACTTTTGGCTAACTTTGCATATGCACATTATATTATTTCTGTCTTCTCTCACTCAGTTCTGCAAAACCATGGGCAGTTGATTAAGTCCAAGAATATGTTAGAAACATCTTTTCAATGAAGCTCTTACAGGAGTAGCATTAAAAAAAAAACAACAAAAAAACATATATTCTTAAGACATATAGCAAAATAAATGAGACTGCCGACTTCCATGTTATACAGAGGAAATGCTCTGCTGCCGTAGTCTAAGCTATTCATCAGGGACAGTGGAATTATAGTCACAGAAGTTTCAATATTGTAGAAGAAAATGAATAGAAAGAACAGCTCTGTTGTTTCCTTGTAGTCCTTTTTAAAATGCTCTATAGAATGTCCCTCTAGACAAAGAGGAATGGATGCAAAGAAGAGAAAATTTTAGAAATTTCTTTCAAACATTCTATGCTTCTGACTATAAAAACACAACAACAGGATAGCTTCTTTTGAAAGAATGATGTCCAGATTATTTTCTCATCACTTACTAATAAAATAGCACAAAAAGACTGACAGGCCACAGTGGAACCCAGTTATAACTGCAGTGTGTTTTTTTAGGCACATTCAGGAGGAGTGTGATCTCTAATTCCAGAGTGGACATAACAGCTAAGACATTGTCATTTAGTAAGTCATTTTCATTTAGTAAGAAATCATCTTCCCTGCAGCAAAAAGGGAACAAGAAACCCAGCTGCATCTGTAGAAAAACTATCATATGAAAATGAATATTTTAAGGGAAATAAACCCACACCTACTTTATTAGCATGATACAGTGCTTTAGCCAGTTGGCTGTATTAAAAATGAAGACTCTCTAACCCTATTGAACTCTCTGTGTTGATAGGCAGTCAGAAAATAATGGCTTTATAGTTTTGCATCTGCTTAGATCTTTCCAGATTTGCTAAAATTACTAAGAACTTTTTCTACTTATTATAACACTTTGTTCTCTCCTGATTTGGGCCTTTGATTGGCATGTCAGCATTAAAGCACTATATTTTGGCTTGTCTACATAGTACTAAAGAAATCACACTGATTCAAACTTATATGCCTGTCCCTCTTGCCTTTAAAAAGGTACATAGCAGTATGATACTAAGACATCAAACCTATTTTTTTCTCACTATATACTCTAAAATCATTTGTATTTATACACCATTAATATATGGTATGTTGAATTTGTGTCAGCCACCGTGTTAAGAGCTTTATGACATTATCCCATATAATCTTCAAAATAACCTTAAAAGCTATTTGTAATGATCCATTCTATTTATAAGAAGACCAAGGCTTCAGGAGGTTAATCTGGCATAAGACCACATAGGCAGGGTTTGAATCCAGTTCTTTTTGGCTTTACCTTTGGTTCCACTTCACTCTAAAACTGTCTTCACATAGTAGAGATTGTCTCTTCAGAGACTTTTGAAAAGAAGTAGGAGGGTGAAAAGTCTGACCATTTTCTCTTGAAATGGATAAGTTGGCTGATATGGAAATAGAGACTATTATCATTCTGTGCATGGATTTCTGGCATACTATTGTCATGGTTTTTTTAGAGCTACTTACTATTTTTTTAAATATTTATTTATTTACTTTAGTTGTACACAATGCAGTGCATTTATGTTTACGTGGTGCTGAGGATCGAACCCGGGCCGCGCACGTGCAAGGCGAGTGCTCTGCCACTGAGCCACAATCCCAGCCCCAACTTACTATTTTTGAGAGCACCTTAGACCCCAGGTAGGACTGGGGTGTTGCAAATGAGGGAGGGAAAAAATTAAACCTTCCTTTCCCTAGTATTGCAATAATAAGCTGACATCAGACACGGGTGTCTACTCTTTGGCTCTGCCCAGGAAAACTAGTGTTTGAGTCAGCTTATTCTTGCTTTGTGACCTTGAGAAAGTTACTTTCATTATTTTAGGATCATTTGATGAAAATGAAATGAAATTAATAGAGTACTAAACAGAATGTCAAGTAAATATAAGGGATTCAATAAATGATAGGTTGGATGATTCTGTTCTTGTCTTCCATTATTTATTCATTCTTTTATTATGGTGAACATAAATATTACTTTCTCTGATCATTTTCTATCACATTCAGTTCCTTCATTTTCTCCTGTTGCTCATTATATTTCCTATCTACTGAAACCCATATTTTCCCCACATATGAAAAAATTTTGAAAGTGCCATTTATTTTATAATTGGAGTAAAGGGAAACAGGCCAGCTGCCCAGAATGGCGTCATCTGTAAATGTTCTCACTGAGCCATGTGCTCCAGGTATCTGTTCCCCTGATTGCTAACACAGGTGAGCTATTTGCATTGGCAACACCACATATGGTTGAATTTTAACTTAAATTGGAATCATGAACTATCACTAAATATATCTTATGCAACATAAAAACAGAAAAGTATTGTACATATATAAAGTGGATTTTCACGTGCCTGGCAATGCAATTGAAGCCAGTAAAAATGGCTATATCATTGAAATGAATTGCAAAGCTTGAGGGAACTGATGTGTCTTGAAGAATTGATACTCAGTGACTCTGGGTTTTGATGACATACAGAATAATGGGTGTCATTTTTATTAAGTTTCTAAGATCTTTGCCAAACTGATATACTCATGTCTCAGTGCAAGAGAAAAAACAGTTATGTTCATGCCAAAAATTTCTTTCTTCTGGCTTTAAAAATAAAATTGCACATGCTTTCATTTTTAGCACAATCCCTGTTCCTCTTAGGTAACTTTGTCTCTTTGCTGAGACTTTTTTCTTTAAATCTGATTTGTGATGTGTGCAAGGCATGGAGAACATCCCTCAAACATTTCTTTCCTGCTTACCTGTCTTGCTGCTGCCCTTTTTCCATCACTAAGGGGTAGCTACTGTAGAGGCCTCAAAGTTCCAAGAAGACAATATTGCCCATAGACATGAAAAATGAATTTAGAAGGACCGTATAGATGAGCAATGGTAAAAGTATTTTTCAGGTTCTCACTGGACCAAGTTGGTGAGATGGTAATTTTGTTTTTCTGGAAAAATCTAGAGTGGTCGACAAAGACAAATGAGATGCATCCAACTTATCAGCATCTTCTTGATGCCTCACAGTGAACTGGAGGAAACTGAGGGATGGACTCTTTTGCAGGGAGGTACCAATGGAAATTTCTAGATGATTCCCAAAGTTCATCTGTGATAGTGTCAGCACTCAATACTAACCACGTGTGAGACCAGACCATTGAAAGTATCAGAACAAGAGCACAGTCTAGAAGTGACCATAGCCCAACCACTGCTATGCAGAGTCTGTACTGGAAGTGAACCACCCCTTCTAACTTCCACTTTGAAGCCCACACACACATAAAAAGACACCTTGTGAGGGGAAAAGCACTCTGGAAAATTAGAAACTTCCCAGAAAGGGGATCCAGAGAAGACTAGGAGTTGTGTATGAGAATCATGAGGGAGCCCCACAATGGAAATTTTGAACGTAGCATGAAAGGATAATAACAACTGAATTTGAGTAAAAAGTTTCCAACATCGACTTGTTCAAACCAAAAAAATGACTAAAACACATTTGGTTACTAAATGGAATAAACATGTTGTCAACTCCATACAAACCAAAGTATAAAGCTGTTACCAGTTATGGATAAAATGAAGAATTAGTGTACACCTGCAAGAGGCGATAGTACTTCCCACAAATCAAAGGGAGTTTTTGTGTTTGGAATGAAACTTACTCTTAGACTTTTGCCTGGTACCTTACTAGTGTTAACCTGTGACTTGCATTGTTCACCTTTAATAGGCCCATTGCCCTGACAGATTCCACAGAATCTGACCCTGTTGTCTACTCTGCTCTGCCCACAGATACTGGCTTAAATTATTCTTCACCCTGTGAATTAGCTGATTTGACTGTAATTCCATCCCAGTTGCATTTCCTCTCTTGCCTCTACTTACCCTTGTCTGCTGACTCTTCTAGGAAAATTCTTCCAGCTCCACTATCAATAGGCACATTTGGTCTTCAGAGCCTTTTCACCAAAAAATCCTGAAACTTTTCTGCTTCCAATCATTTACAATTATTTAGTTTTATGGGGCTTTTCAGGATGCACATGGCTACTAGAGTGGTCTACCCATATGGGATCCTAGTTCCTAAATCCATGACTCCTAATGATTGCTAATACTTTCCTTTCTGTTCAGGCTGGGCATTTCCTATCTCAGCCACAATTTGTTAGTAGCCATCTCTTGAGTTGTGGTGGAACAGAGACTTCTCCAGGGACATTTCCGGGTTTGAGACTAATGTTCCATTTACCACTTCTCAAGATCCTGTTCCTCTTTTGCAGGATAATTCCTCCTGGGCTGTTTTTTAGTTCAAGCTACTTGGCTTTGTGCTTTTTGCCTGTTACTTTTTTCCTACCAGACTTTGTTGTATCTGTTGTTTTTTACTTGCATGTATGGAGGCTCAGTTGGGCTGGCATGCACTACTGAAATGTGATTCAGCAGCTCAGGGACAGAATAGATATGATTAGACCCTACAGAAGTATAAGAAAAGCCAAATTTGGTTTGGAGCTTGGGGAGTGCAGTTTTTAAGTTATTCTAAGATAAACAAGGAAGATTTATTATAATTTGTTGAAATTGTCCCAGGAAAATAAGGTTTATGAGCTAGGTCCCATTCTAACAGTTGGACTAAAAGCTGATCCAACAATGGCTGATATATAAAGAAGCAATGGCCTTATTTTTCAAAACAAAAGTAGAGATTCAACTGAACTGATAAATATGAATGTATGCATAGAGACTGGTGAGCATAACCATTTTTCAGACTATGTAGGAAAACGCGAAGTATACAGATGCCATGTATTTGTGGCAGAAGAATTCCATCTTTTTCATCATCCGTTCTTCCAAAAAATAGCATATCAACTATGTGCCAGCACTGTTGTAAGCCCCGGGATTATAGAAATAAGAGATATGACTTTTGATCTCTTATTAGAAAAGAAAATAGTTCATTAGCTCCAGGGTATTTAGTGCAATAATGGTCTGTCTGTGCTGGTTGCGTTTGATGGGGTATAGGATATAAAAGAAGTTTGGGGAAGGATTTCTGGAAATGATGAAACCTGACCTGAATATTGAAGAATAGGGACAGGGTTTCAGTAACAAAGAACAATCAATGCGTGGATAAAGAACAAGCGACATTTTTTTGTACATAATAAGGAAGGGAGAATGAGTGACAAGTGAAACAAGGTAGGTAATAGGATCATATAAAAATTTTTAGGGGGTGTGTTAAGAGATTCAGATTATGTCTCCAGTGTCTCTAGACAGCCATCAGTAATGTTAAGTAAGGACATGGCCTGAATAAATTTTCATTCTAATGGGCTAAGACTGGTAGGAGGTTGTGGTTGTGATCTAGGCAGGAAATGATGGCAAGGCTGAGTTAATGCCATGCTCTAGGAAAGAAGGGGACAAGGAAAGGACGATATGGCAATTATCAGGGTGTGATAGTATGAAAGAACATAGTATTTTGAATATACTCTAGATGGGTTGAAAACCATCCACTGAGTTAGTAAGGAGCAAATGAGTTTGGAACACATGAGAATGAAATGTTTTTCTAAATGTGTTTGTGTTGAGGTTCTTTGTTGAGATTGCTCAGAACCTAGGAACAATCTAAAAGAGGATGATCAGTTTGTATCTGGAGGACAAGGAAGAATCATCCAAGTTCATTGGATTTAGAAAAGAAGAGATACAAGGATAACATGTTGTTGCTTAACCTCTGTGCCCCTTACTTGCTTATCTGCAAACTGAAGTATAATGGTTCCTACCTCAGGAGGTAACAGGATGCAAATGGGATAATATGTTATGTCTGAAGAAAACACCTGTGCAATGGCTGATGGTTATTACTAGTATTGTTATTCATTTGTTAGGATAGGGTAAGGTCTTAACAGTATTCATATGTTTTATTTCTGAATTTAAATGGCAGTGCCTAGGGGCTGGGGTTGTGGCTCAGAGGTAGACCACTCGCCTAGCACGTGCAAGGCCCGGGTTCAATCCTCAGCACCAAGGTAAAAATAAAGGCATTGTGTACAACTAAAACAAATAAATAAATATTTTTTTTTTAAAAATAAATGGCAGTGCCTAGAGACAGCCACAGACACTCTAGTGGGGACCCACTTTTTGTGAGGTGCCAAGGATATCACCTACCACAGGTTCACAAAAATCTATTAAAGTAACCAAGCTTCTATTGATGATATCCTTGACAGTTGGATAGTATTTTGAAAGTTCATTAGAAGTCTCTTCCATTTCACATTACTTCTTCACACCTGTTTGGAACAATCTCAACATTAGATGTTTCCCTCAAATGAATTCAGACTACTAAATTCCTAACTTGCAATAATATTGAATGTGGGTGCTTTTTCACAGCCTCTGTGGCCTCAAGGGACCACTCAGAATTCCTCAGTTATTCCAGAAAACTTTGCTCAGGCCATGTATATTATAAGAACTATTTTTTTCCTCCTTCAAAATACATGAAAAAACTACTCATTTAAAAATATAAAATCTCCCTCTAATCAATTTGGAATAGTGTCATTGAAGAAAATCTGTAAAATGGGTACAGTATTACTTCCTCTGCGGATATAACACTGTAACTTGTAATTATTTATCTTGTAGCAGAGAAATTTGCATCTGAAGGAAGTACTATAAATGCAAGTTTCTTCCTTTCATGTTGCTAATACTTTGAAATTTGAACCCAAAATCTTGGGTTTTCTCAATAATACATACACTTACAGCTCCAATGCAACTTGTTTCTGCCTTCCCTCTGGTTAATTAAGTGGAAAGGAAAGAATGGAAAAATATCACCTAGGAGATTCACATAGCCTCCAAACATCACATATTATGCTTTTAATGCATGGGATAGTTTAGACTCTTCAGGTCAGTATGAATACTGATGGTTTTAGTCATATTTTCTGGATGGTTCCTTAAGACCTTCATGACAGATTTACATGGATTTGTTCAAAACCAGATCAAGAACAAGTTTAGATTTCACCAGTAAAAATAGACATGCAGTAATTGTGCTTGGGGTTTTGCAAAAAGAAGGACTGAGTTTACGATTTTGTCTTTGTAGCTTCCCCACAAGGAGGCTCAGTACTAAAATGGCATGGTGGTTGAAGTACAGAGAGTGAAGAATTGATACATAGGGGGAGAAGGCAGGTAATACAATGTTCCTTATCAAACCACCTATAATTGTTGGAAACTGAATCATAACTCCTCAAAGAAATTATAGGAACCACTGTAAAAAACACATGCCCCAAGGTCATCCCACCCAAGAAGTGAGGGAGCTGAGGTATTGACACACTTTTCCACCATGGTTAGAGGTTATTCCTGTGGGCACTTATTCCCATACAGTGGCCTCTGGCAGGCAAGGACCCTGGGCAAAGCAGTACAGGTACTGACAGTGTGACTCAGGTGGTATACTAAGTAAATCCTTGCTGATTGATTAATACGTATGTAAGAGAACAGCTTGGTAAAATTTTTAGTTACATATGACAGAAACACAAGAACTAGCTAAGTCTAATATGAGTGCACCTTTCTGGCTCATGGAATCCAAGGAAAAATTTAACAGACAAGCCTCAAAATGAAAAGGTGGCCTATGGGTCTTGGAAAGAGTTGTAACAATGTTCCTGGAGCCTGTCTTAACCTCATATATGTGAACTTTCTTTTTCTGTCCTTCCAGTCTTGCCATTTCCCCACAGCTTTGAGCATGGCAGCTGAAAACTTTTTTTTTGTTTATAAAAATAATTATTGGGGCTGGGATTGTGGCTCAGCGGTAGAGCGCTCGCCTAGCACGTGTGCGGCCCGGGTTCGATCCTCAGCACCACGTACAAATAAACGCATTGTGTACAGCTAAAGCAAATAAATAAATATTTAAAAAAATAATAATAATTATTGTAGTACTTATGAGACACATCAAATATATCAAGTTTATAAAGGTAGATTGAAACATTTAAGTGAATTCAATTAACTACATTTGTAAATGTCCCCAAATACCAAAGTCCCTTTGAGATGTGATAGTAAAAGTTGCTGATATTATTAATATAATAAGAGGTATAAGGTAAACTTAAGAGCTAAAGGAAGAACTATTGTCTTATTTGATACTTAAAATTATTATTCAGTTTATTTAAAATTCCAGTGACAAACACAAATAATAGCTGAAAACTTTTGAAAGTTTATCAGATATCCCTGGCCAGTAAGGAAAGACTGATATCAAGCTCTCTTTATGATCTCAGGGAAGAGAATATCCTGGGGAAGAGATTTATTAGCCTAACTTGTATCAAGCATCTGCTCTTGGGCCAGTAACCTTGGTCCTATGAATGAGGTCATGTCGTGATAGTGATAATATTGTATATCTGCATTGACTGTATGATGAAGGCAGAAGCAGTTACAGCAAGGGGAAACTTTGAACAAATTAAGGGAGTACTGCATTATTTCCTTATCTTTATTTGGAAAAATCTAGAAGAAATTGTTCAGTCTGCACCATGAAGGACTTAGGTTGGAGAGAAATGAGATTATTCTGACATTAGAGCTTATTGCACACTGGGATATGTTACTGAAGAAGCAGTAAAATGTCTTCTCTTAGAGGTTTATAAAAATAGAAGTGATTTCTCATCAGTTGAAATGCAAATAGTTTTCAAAATGGATTAGAGACACAGAAATTTTGTTTAACATGCAAACCCTTGACAAGACCCCGCCTTTTTCACTAGTTAATTTGACTCATTTATAGCACTTTGTCACATTTCAACAAATATCTATTAAATGTCCACTAGTATCAAAACATTAGGCTAGAGCTAGAGAATTTGTATTATGTAGGAAATTTTAGAAAACTGCAAATGACTAATATGTGATTGGTTAAAGAATTTATTAAAAGGAGATTCAGATACATTGCTATGGGAGGGGTGGAGAAGGGGAGAGAACAAATAAGTGAGGGAGATGCTAACTGAAAAACAAAGAAACAAGGAGAGAGGAATTAGCAAATGGCTACTTGATGGATAGGCTGAGGTTTGAAATGGTCTTTAAGCTTGAACAGGATTTTAACAGTGGAGATGGGTGAAAAGTCATTTGGGGCAGACAAAATGGCCTAAACAGTGATTTGGATCAAGTTCAGGGGAGCAGCAAGTCATCTTTTTAAATGGAAAACTGTAGTACAGCGGGGAAGAGATAATAGAAAAGATTACAAAAGAAAGCTGGAACCATCTTGTGGAAGGTCTTAAATTGCTGAGTTTTAAGTTTTGTTTTGGGAAGATTAGTATAGTAAAACCGTGTGACATACGATGCCAGTGAGAAAGTAAAAGATGGAAAAAAAGAGACTGAAGGTCATTGCAGAGACCCAGTGAGAAGCCCAGGGCAACTTAATTGGGTAGTAGCAGAAGAAATGGGAAGAATATATGTGGAAGTAAAAAGGTAAGAATATAATCTGCAGGAATGATTGATCAATGGGTTTTATGTATTGTGTGCTTTCATTACACCACACATTTATCAAAAAATGGGATTCATCAACTTCCTACTAAATATTTTATTTGCATATGCATTTGAGTCTCATATCAACCAAAGGAATAGATTGGTTTTTCATCCTATTTTGCATATGAGCAAACTGAAACAAACGAACTTGGAGCCTGAACTTGCTAGCTCAGTAGTAATCTCTTACCTATAGTTTTGCTTTACTGTGTTTCAGTCATCAGTGGTCAACTAGGGTCCAAATATATTAAATGGAAAATTCCAGGAATAAGCAATTGATAACTTTCAAATTGCCTGACATTCTGAATACTATGATAAAATATGGTGTCTGCCTCCACCTGCCTGTGAGGAGAATCATCCCTTTATCCATTGTATCTACTTTGTATACAGTACCCGCTGCTTAGTCACATCTACCATCACAGTATTGCAGTGCTGTGTTCAAGTAGTACATAGAGTTCAGTACTTTCCAAGGCTTCAGGGGTCCATAGAGTGTTTTGGCATGTATCCCTACAGATGAGGGGATTATCGTAATCTATTACGTGGAACTTTGAACCCAGGGTGTCTGTCTCTAATATCCATGTTCTTAACCACAAGTACCTCTTCTCTAATTTATGGGTGGAGTGAAGAGAGTAAGAGTGAAAAAAATAAAGGAGATTTCATGGGAGGTATACCAGTCACGTGCTGGTGCATAATAAACTCCCTAAGACTGGGTGGCTTAAAACAACAACCATTTCATTGTAACTCATGGTTTATGTCAATTGGGAACTTAGGCTTAGCTGGATAAGTCTTCTATTAAATAAGACACTGACAGAGGACACTCAGTGGTATTAAGTGGCAGATGGGCCAGTCTAAAAGAAATAAGGTAGCTTTACCCTCATGTCTGGCACCCTTACAGAGATGACTGAACGTCTGGGTCCAACTGGACTGTTAACCAGAACCCTATATTAAATGTTTTCCGCAAGGGAATCTCAGGCAATCAGTGTGTTAACTTTGTGGGTTTGGGACTTTGTATACATATAATCATGGAGTATAGACTCCTATGTCTAGTTTCTACAATTCAACATTGTGTTTGTGACAGTCATCCATATTGTTACATGAAATTATAGGTCATTCATTTCATTGTGGTGCAGTATCACATTGTGTGAATATACCACAATGTAATTGTCCATTCTACTATTAGTGGATGCTTGGCTAATTTCTAATTTGAGTTATAATGAATAGTGCTGTTATGAACACTCTTGTGTATGTCTTAGAGTGAAATATGTTCATGTTTCTGCTGAGTATATTCCTAGGATATGGTTTTATCAGTCTTTTATCAGTTTTAACAGTCTTCCATATCACTTGTAAAAATTTGCACTCTCACCAGTAGTATATGAGAATCAAAGTTGCTTTACATCTGCTAGTAGTATCAGGTCTTATTAATTATAGCCATTTAAGAGTTTTGAGGAGGGATTGTTTTGATATAGATTGGTCCAGACTCAGAGAGTATTCATACCTTATCTAACTCTCCAACTTTATCATTCTATGCTTAGCTAGCTCTTAATGCTTTCCTGACAGCTTATGAGAGATGCCTGTCTGATTATGCCATTTTTGTCTTTCTTTATTTCGTACGGATATGTGGAATGTATTTCTCTTAAAACTCTAGTGAAGAAGTTTTGAGGGAAATGATTCAAAGGAACCTTAAATTCAAATGACCTCTCCTGACATTTTACTTAAGGTCCTTCCTCATATTTAAGCCAAATGACACTCATTCCTTGTGCTATACTTGTTCCTATGTAAAACCAAATATTTCCACATTTACCACATTACATCTACATATTAAAAATACTTTCAGGTGAAATTTTTTTGAATTTTGCATATTTCAAGAATCCTCAGATTTAGTTCAAACTTATCTAGTGTGTTTCCTTCTAAGGAAGACTAGAGAATAAATTTGGGTTCAGTTGCCAGGAAGTCAAAGAGAAAATGACCTATACATGTATAAATAGATGTAGCAGAAGGTGTTTCCTCAAATTTCAAATGCAAAAGAGCTATGAACTTGCTGAATTGAATGCTTTGAAGGGATTTCATAATGCAGGAATGATCAAACTCTTTTCTTTTGTGAAACCCCTTCCCTGCCCACATCTTTCCCCCTTCTTTTCCCTTTTCTTTCTTTCTAGGGAAATGGTAAAGCTCAACTGCACAGTGAAATCATTTGGTGCAGTCACCAGCTCATGGTATTGCTGCTTTTGTTGTTGTTGTTGTTACTGCTGCTGCTGCTGCTGCTGCTATCTCCATTAACTTCATATCAAATGCGAAATTAATTAATCTTCACATAAAATATGAAATTAACTTGATTAGAATATATAAGGTGCTTCCAGAAAGTTTGACATACAGAGATCCTTAGAACTGAGAGTTAGAGGAAAACAGTCCAAAAATGATAAATGAAGCCACCAAGATGCCATAGTAAGAGATAAGACTTCTTTGCTGTCTTCATATGCCCTTCCAGGAAGCTGGAGATTTAACTTTCCTTGGAGTTTCTGTAAAAATATTCTGGAACTGAACTTGAGCAACTTCAAGTATGTTTCTTTTCCTTGCAAACAAATGAGCCCTGACTTGAACAGTCCCTTTGGTAGACATGTCATGCATTATAGTAGTTTTTGTGACCCTCTCATCTCTGCAACTAGATTATAAAATCCTCAAGGGCAGAGATGTCTCTAATACGTCTTTGTATTCTGCCTTGAACTTAGCACAGGGTGGGGAAAATGTCATGTTATCCTGCTGATGAAGTCCATTAAGAATTCAGGTTGCATAACTGTCCTAATGGGGAATGGAGAATAAATTCTGCAAGTGACTTTAATGTTCACCAAAAGCATCAACAGCAAATGTAGAGGCAATGCCCTTTGGTCATACACAAAATACAAGGGAGAAAGTGGTCTTTTTCTAACTCTTGGTGAATTAACCTCAACTAAGTTCTCAACTCAGGGAGACAAGATGCTCTCTGTTCTCCTATAGAGTCTTTCTCAGCCTTGGTGTGAAACCACCAACTGAGCTGGAAGATCTAAACTGGGGCAGAGAGTTTAAAGAGGGGACACACAATTGTCAAAATAGTTCCAATAGAAATTCAAGTTAATCCCGAGTGAGCTTCATCTGTTGAACACAGAAGCATCTGCTTAGCAGATCATTGTGGGTATGATGATAAATTTCATAAAAGAATATTTATAGTCAGATCTGTCTTTCTGAGTACATAGCTAAAAATTGGCTTTTGAGAAAACTGTATGTAAGGACAAACTGTGATTCACTGTTTGTCCCAAATTAATGAAGTGGGAGGGATATGCCACTTGAAGACATCTCTGTCCACATGTAGGAAGGAAGTGGGATACTTTCATGTCCATGTCCTTTTTCCTTAGGTATAGTCTTAGAAGTCATTTCAGTAAAACATGTCCATCTGCATGTTTCACTGGACTAATAAATATGAAGAGTGTGTTCAGCTATTAGATGCTAGGACCAGAGTGAAATCCTAGGACTGCTAGTTAGTATAATTAGTTATTCCTTTAATAAGCCAAGGCAGAAATCATATCACATGATTGTTTTTCATCAGGAAAAAAAATGACTTTTAATACAAACATATCCTTCCAACTTGTTTTAACCCTCTATAGGTAGATTCTAAGAGTAATCATGAGAACATTGACCAAAGCCAGGGATTGGAACCTTTGGTGGGAGTTGACGAGGGAAAGGAAGACTTAAATTCCTCCACTTTGCACCCTTACATTCTCTTCCCCATTTAGAGGGGCAAGACTTTGGCAGAGGAATGTCTTTTCTACTCTTTAAACACAAAGCTCAAAAGGGACTGGAAAAGGCACTGAGACTGGTTCCCAAGTTTTGTTGCACAATGGAACCACCTAGAGATCTTTAAAAAAACTGCTGATGTCCAACTGCCATCCCCAGACATTTTTATTTCATTAGTCTGGAGAGTGATCTGGGCATAGGAATTTTAAAAAGTCTTACCCTATTCTGAAGACTGGAAAGTAAGCCTTTAAAAAGGTCAAATAAAATATAAATGAGTGTGTCAATTCAGTTTATTTTAAACAAACATTTACTGAGAATGAGCTCTGTGTAAAGCTATATGCTCTTATAATACAAATAGAAAGAAGAAATTATATACCTACCCACACAGTTTAGTGTGTGTGGGGTTGTGGGGGGAGTTGAGATGTACAAATATATGCAATGCAATTACAACTCAATTGAATGCAAAATACTATCATATGATGGACAAAAATAGAAATTGGCCCAAAGTAAAGTACAGAAAAGGAGTAGAGGACTAGAGAATATTTTACAGAGGAATTTTTAATATATGAAGTAACAAAAATGAATGATATTTCTGAACTTTAAGGGCCAGGGAAAGAATGCATCATGTGGGATACAGGGGAGGGCTTTGTCATAAAGGTGTTTCTGTGTTGTTATAATAATTTGGGGTTTCATTGGCATAAACAACATTTGTGAATGGAATCTCTGCCTTAGTAATGATCCAGCATAAGCCAGAGTAATTATTTATGCATCTTACCTGCCTGCCTTCCTTCCTTTTTCCTTCCTTCCTTCCTTTCTTTTTCCTTTCCTTCCCTCCTTCTCCTCGTCCCCACATCTACCTACCTACATATCCAAAGAGGGTCCTACAACTTTGCCTGTTACTGCTTAAGTGAGTAAACAGGCTTTGAAGCACAGAGTGACTTCATCACTAACCTTACTTTCAATTTACTGTGTGGTTTCTTTTATTTATTATTCAAAGTTGTATTTATAATAGTACTATGCATTAAAATTCATAATACACATATAGAGCATCTTTTTACATACCACTGTTTGTATATTGAATGGTACGAATATACTGTGTGGTTTCTAACTCATACATCACTGATGGATTTTGTGGATATTACAATTGTGTAATTTATTCTCTTTCTCCCACTTGGAGAAGTATGCATGTGTTGAAATAAAGGTGAACTAGTTTGTTTGTTTTAAAAATCATCCTTAAAGGGGAACAATAATGAGGCAACAACGTGAATCACTATTTACCTCAATTTGTTGCATGCTCAAAACTGGACCTAAAGTGAATTCCATATTTAGTAAAACAGCTGCTGTACAACAGAAGTAGAAGTAATGATGCCAGACACACTGTTCCTCTGGAATCTTACTGCAGGCCTTCATTAGTGTGACAAGTGAGGAGTAAGAAAATCATTTCCAGAACTAGAAAATGCCATCCAGTATTCCGAAGTGTAACATTTATCTTTGACTTGGATTTGATCTTAAGGGAGAAATATTAACAGACAGTAAGTGTTTTTATTATTCACTTCGAGTGAGGTAGAGTTGCTTTAACCAAAAGTTGTATTTGTCATTGTAAAAGCATTCCCTGATTTTTTTTTATTTTGTTACTTTGTATGCATTCACCATTCCACTTTCATGTTCTAGTTATTATTAGGTCTGTGTTGTTATTAATAGTCAACATGTTATTTTTAAATTGATAAAATGAATATTCCCAGCCTATAAATGTCTAGGTTACACTGAATATATTATTATAATTAATAGTATTTTAAATCATACTTACTTCTCATTACTTTATATAGCAAAATACAGTTATATGTTTATCTACTTATAAATGGTTTAGGAGCATTTACTCTGTGTTTTTGTATGTGAATATATTTTAAGAACATTTCAACCCGTAAAGCATCCTTATAAATTAGAATTCAGAGACATTGCTTCTATCCATTCCCTTTTGACCTCAAGAGGTTCATTTCATTTCAAAGGTCTATTTCTCCAGCTTTTCTTCTATTATGCTTTTCCTTCTCTGGTTGCCTATTGGTGTATTGTTTTTTCCAGGCCAGTCAAAGAGCAAAGATAACAAAGGATTGGCAGATAGGTAAAATTGGCATTCATGGGTTTCCTTGTTCCTTGAATACTCAGAGAAAAGAGGCTAAAATAGCAGTTTGAATTTCTTGTGGTTCTGCTTGATCTGTGATCCACCCATTTGACATAATGTATTATTGGAGTGAATAATTGGAAATTCATAGGGTGTGTTTCCATATGCTTATCATAAAGAACAGATGTAAGAGTTGATTTCCTATTTAAATTGTTACTTGAGCACTGAACAATTTATTTAATCAGAAATGTCTTTATTATTCATAAAACTTCTCCAGTATGATCCCATGTGTTTACTTCAATTTTGAAAGTGACTTTCTACTGATGGCTGATAAACTCTGTTGTTTGAATTAGGATATTAACCAGAAAAGGTCATGCATCTGATCCCAGGTGGCCCAATTAGTGTCGAACAAAAAAAAATGTCTGTAGATGATTATAGGTTGCAGTACCAGTAACCCAAGCCACTTACCTTATGAGGGTTAATATTGCTACAAACTCTGTGCCAAATCATTCTCATGGCTGTGACAGTGGTACCAAGGGCATGTTTTATTGATGGTAGAGATGATATCCAGGAGAAATGTGATGGATAGTGTTAACTAGAATTCATTTCTACCTTTTTCCAAGTGCCCTACCATGCCACAGCCACTAGGGAGTTAAAAATCAGACTCTTTTGTAGGGTTCTGGGTGCAAATTATATTCTTTCAATCAGATACACTTGAATGAGACTTGAAAGAAACTGAGGCTGAGGTCATCTCCCTACGGCTACTCTTGCTGGTGGAAATGCTTACAAAAATTAATGGTTGTAGCTGTTATATTTGGCCTCCTGGATGTCTGGAAGCAGCTATGGCAGCAACAGTATTGCTTCCTGACCTCTGGTTACAGCAGCAGCTATAGTTTTATGTCCCTGGACTCATTTGTTCAGAGAAAACCTCCTGTCTCATCATCCACCCACTGTCCCTGCTAGGAATATTCCAAGAAACAAATCTACATCAAATACCATTCTTCCTGAAATACTAGTTTTCTATTACTTAAATCAACTTTGACTGACATGAAAACAGAAATAACCACAGAAAACAAAAGAGTTATAGTTGTTTGTCTATTAAGCACCAGAAAAAAATGAGCCTCAATGAGATTGAATAACTTATGTAAGTTCACAAAGCTAGTGAATGGCAAAGCCAGCATTTGAGTTTGGGTTTCTCTATCTTCAAAGCTAGCATGAAAAGGACAAGATTTGATATTATCTGTTTCCACTCAAACTTTTAGAAACCCCCAAGGGCTGAAAAAGTTTATAAAATCTAAGCATAAGTTCTACAACGTCACTGATTTGAAAGAATACATGATAGGTGAGTTAGATATAGTATGTGTACCCTTGACCTTGGAATAGCCACATTACTGAAACAAGTCCATGTCAGCTTCCACCACTATGGTGCTATTCAGGAATCACAGGTGTAGATTCAAGCTCCAGAAAATAAATGTGATTCTTCAGCCCATCCCTTTTATCATCACAACATCTAGGAATAACTATCACCTTAATGGGGTGGGTTTCACCTTTCAGATCTCTTCTACATTGTTTGTGTGTATTTTAGAAATTGTTTATATTCCTAGATTTCTTAGAGATTGAAGCAGACCCTGACAAGACAAAGTGCATCATTTGGCTGGGGCTTTCAGAATTGTGTGATCTAGTTAAAAACAAAAGGCAAGAGAGTGGGGAAGTGCTAGGGTAGGAGACACTCTGTTCTTCTTTTGTCAATAAAGATTCTGAAAGATGATAGATTGGGCTGAGAGCACAGCTCTTTACAACAGTAAGTGGGACTGTGATCAGCTTGCAGGCAGACTCCACATGGGAGTCATATGATGCACAAGTGGAACAGGAGATGATTTTTTTTCAAGAAGACATGGATCTGGGACCTAAGCAGGGAAGAATGAGCTGTCATGTGGAAGAAACAGAAGGCTATCTGAACCTAATGAGGAAAAGTTAGAAGGAGGTAAGGTGTTTTCCAAGGGGAACTTCCCACAAAGGTTGGGTCTACTTCAGGAAGCAGCTCTACCACTGCAGGTCTTTGTGTAGTGTCATACATGCTGTTAAAGAGGTTCTGCTGAAGGTGGAATTCAGCCCCACAAGAGGGTAAAGATGATGCCCATCACTGAAGGTGTGCAATATGCTCCCTGTCTAGGGACTTCATGTTTCCTTTCTAACTGATTGACATGAGTTCCGGGACTTCATAGATTGAGGACAATTCTCAGAAAGCAGCCAACTTAGATTTAAATCCTGGCCCTGTTATTTACTTGACTGTTTTTTAAAATTCTGTATTTCAAAGCTACATTTTGGATTTTAAATATCTCCCAGTGGCCCATGTGTTAGAGGGGTAGTCCCTAGCATGGCACCATTGGGAGATTGTGGAATCTTCAAGAGGTGGTGCCTAGTGGATGCTTTTAGGTCATTGGGGTCATAGCCTTGAAGGAGTTTGGGGGACCCTGGTCTTTTGCTCTTCAACCTTTGCTTCAGGCTAGCTTCTCTTTCTTTCAGACTAGTTTTCTTAGTCCTGTGAGAGAATCTAAGTTTCTCAAGGCACCCGTGTGTTCCAGAAGCTGTTGTATTTCTGAGACTATAGACATAATGCCTGCTCACAATTCGCAGAATGCTAAAGAAAGGAAGGAAGGGGGACCATCGGCCCCAGGTCAGATTGGCCACCTGTGCCTTCTGGTCCTCCATCCCTATGTGGTAAGAAAGTCGGGAAACCACAGTTTGGGGTGATTCTGCTGCATTCTCTCTCTCTCTGCTGACTGCCAGATAGAGATGAGTGAGTTTTTAGCCTCAACGTCAGTCGGAAATTTTATCCTTCATTTTGTTTTTAAGTTCTAAACCAGAAAATGAACATTGCTTATCTTTCTGCCTTTGCCTAATAAGTAATTGAAGTTTACATAAAGACTTGGCTTACTTGGGTTGTTTCCCTGTTGGGTATATAATGTCCAAATTTAATTAAAGCCCATGCTGTGGGCTATAAACTCCTTTAGTGAGAGAAAACGATGGGAAGGCCCAGATATATTTTTATTAGGTTTGTGTCGATTGAGTTAAAACATGTGCTCTGACTGAGCTCGCTTGGAACGAGCCACTCATTCTTCCAAGCCACCTGGCTATGAAACAAACACAAAGAATTTGGCTCCGACAGGAAGAAACCCTCAGCATTAGGGAAACGGAGCTGCGTTCCACATGGAAACATGGCAACTTCAGTCTCCTTTATTGTCCTCCCTCCTGCCAACCGCCTGCGTGTCTCTGTTCTTTCCAGGAGAGGGAGAATAAAAATATCTTAACAGAAATGGAAGCCAGTGTTTTTTTTTGTTTGTTTTTTTTTTTTTTTTTTTTTTTTTTTTTTTTTTTTTTGTCTTGTTTTGTTTTGTTTTGCTTCTCTAGGAGGGTGCACTCACCAAAGCATACCAAATACGAGCATAAAACAGTTTGGAATGGGAAAGAAATAGCTACTTTTTAAGTGCTAAAAGTCTTAACACAGGTGAAAGTCACAGGCTAAGTCTGAATGCATCCGAAAAGAATTTCAGGTCATTAGATAAGGCCGACAATCATGGCAGAGGGAGGCAGTGTGGCTCGGGGCTGTGGGCACTGGCCTGTCTTTGTCTTGGGAACTGACTTGCCGAGTGGCCTCCAGGAACTTAATTAAGTCCCTGGATTCCTCTTTTGACAGATCTAGATTACAACAATAACCACCATGGCCAAGGGCTATTGAATTCATGGGATACTAGAGCATTAGAAAATCAGAATTCCGCTTAAGAGCTGATAATTACAGAGGACAGAGTAGCCAGCCGACTGGGGCAGAGGGGCCAGGTGGGTAACTTTTCATGGTTCAAGAGCTGGATAAAAACCATACAAGTTACAGACCAAGGAGAAGGAGGCTTTTATAAGTATTTGGAATTTTTTTTACTCTGTCAAAGACCAGGCTTAAACACTCAAGTTGGTGGAGTGAGTGGACAGCTGACCCGACTATCTCATGGGTTTGGGTGTGTCATTCTGATTGTTTCCAGATAAATGCTTTCTGGAAGGTACTGGTGAAAGACATTTGGAATTTAAGAGAGACATCAGTAGGCAGGTTTCGGGGCTTATCTCAGCCTGCGTTATAGATGTATGCTGGGCACAGTAGCAGAAACACTGATACAAAAGAACCATTTCTGAGAAGCCTTTACTTCAAAGGAAATTGCCCACAGCAGAGGGGGCTGATGTGGAGCTGAATGGATAATGAAAAATACAATAAAGACCAAATCTGATAGGGATTTGAATTATATGCAAGGAAAGTATTTCTGAGGAAAATGAGATGGTAGGGAGGGTTCAGGACAAATTGAAGAATTCATAACCAGAACGGCTCACAACTTGTATCACTTAATCCTAGAAAATTCTGAGGCTCCATGAGGAAGCAGTTGGTTGAAACTGTAACATCGGGATCGTTTTTTTATTTCTGAAGTTGGAGGTCACCTGTGTCTGCCCAGTAGTTCCTATTCCCTGCTGAACCCGGTCCCTGTACCAGTGTGGGAAAACGCTGACCTTGATGGAGCCATCTGCAGATGCCAGAGTAGCTGTCTGTGATCACTCATGCACAGCCAGGCACAGATATGAGCCTCACAAATATGTACTTCCTGTTCACAATAGACCTGTCAGAGCCAGGTTTGGGAGTATCTCTCCACTCTGGACTCTCCTCCCCTGACAGTGACTCCCAAGGGAGTGATGCCCTTCATGCTTTTCGGCCGCATATGCCCAGAGAGACCTCAAGTAGGTTTGAAAGACAGACAGTGAGAAAGGAATAAAAGGGAGAGAAACTGTGAGACTTGTATAGAGGCAGAGTGACAGAATTGAAGAGAGACTGAAGAGAGGCTAAGCGTGATGCTTAGATGACTTCTCTGCTCCCTGGGGGATGGTTAGCAGTGTCTGAAGCCCTGTGTCCATGTCCTGCTGCCATGGTAAATCCAGGGACTTCCCACTGCTATTGTTCCACCTGATGTTGCACAAGCTGTGAGGCAGCACTGCCCCTACAGAGAAATGAGGACTGAAGCAGCCTTTCTAGTTTTATTGTCTCCTCACTCTTTCTTACAGCCATCCCCCCTCCTCAGTGTACATTCAAGGGACCCTAATTATCCTTGGGGAGCAGACATTATGTTGTGCTCAGAATTGCTCTTCCCATCAAACTCTGGCCTATTTTCTTTTCATGAGGTTTAAGAGCTTCTATTCTCTCCCCTTGTGATGTTCTTACCGAGGAGGCTTCTGAGTCCCACAAGCAAACAGACCCTGGGTGAGCTGTCGTGCAGGGCTGATAGCAGCACATAGGCAGACAAGCAGGGGGCCCTGTGGCCTGGAACACCGTGCCACAGCCTGCCCCAGGTGGACTCTTGCAAGTTTTCCTTTAAACTTCATAAGGTCCCACATTGTAGACTTTCCCCGTCTCCTTAGGCCACTGGACATGATGACCTGGTGACTATGTTGCCGCCTCCACGTTCTTGTTATTTCACAAAGAAGCAATCTGGCCAGAGCAAGCAGACTGAAAGTAGAAGGATATGCTGGAATGGCTGATCGGCTGATCCTGGGGCCTTGCAGGGGACTCTTCCTGACTTTATTAAAACTCCTATCATTCCAATTACAAATCAAGATTCCTTGAAGCCATGACCACTCTCATTTCATTCTTAAATTCTTTCCTCACGCTTTCCTCCCCTGTCACCCAAAGGCTCCTCCCAGACTTCCATTCTTACAATTAAACACTTTGAGCTTGGGTTTTGTTTCAAGGTAGACTAGTGCAGAATGTGTTGTCATTTAAATAATAGATGTAGCAATGTCTGGTGAGAATAATTGCACTGATGAATCGAAGGACTGTGAAGAACTGGCAGGAGGTTCAGGCCTCTGTGGAGAGCATGCCTTGCTGAATTTCTGGAGATTTCCATGATCTTTACTAGGATTGTGTGTCTTTCATAATAATCCCAAGAGAAAAGCTTTTGTGTCCTCTGTGGAACCTGATGTATAATGCAACAGGGATCCATTATTAATGGGAAAGATATGCAGACAAAAATAAAATGACAACGGCAGCGTACATTTTGGTAGTGTCTTATTTTTGCTCGTGACAAACCTCCTACACCTTTTTGCCTCTTCCCAACAGGCATCTGTATTTTAGAGTCAATTCCAGTGGGTCACTTATCAGCTGGATGGAAGGAAGATATATAATATTTAAAGTTTTATTACATTGCCAAAGATATCTCCTTTTGTCTCCTAACCAAAAATGCCCCAGGCATTGCCAAATGAAAATTTCCTACATATATCCTTTGTTTGCTAAAATCCTTAGATTTGTGCCTTTTTTTTAAACAACAATAGAGCTCACTCCTACAGATGAAAAAACACATATACTTCAATGTTTCTTCCTCTTCTAAGTGGCCTGAAGGTGGCTTTCCCTCAATAGGTGCCTTTGGGGCATAAGGAGTCCTAAGAATCCAGAGACAACTTAAGAAAACCTATTTTCTTCCCTGTCTGCCCAGTATTTGTGGAAGACAAGAAAGGAGAGTATAAAAAAAGACAAGCTCCCTCATGCTCACAAAAGATTCCGTATCTGGTGATCATGCAAGCCACAAAATAATAGAAGTTCTGAAATCAGTGTGGCTCATTTTGGACAGTGGAGGGGACTGTGGCAATAGTTCAGCATTCTGTCCTCATTTATTTCAGAAAGGATAGATAGTATCACAGAAAAACAATCCAAACAGGAACCGTTGAACAAACAATTACAAGCATCATAAAGCAAGCAGGTCTGGAATCGATCCCGGCAACCATTTCCCATCCTCGCTCTTCTTTAACTTTGCCTATTAGGTGGTTTGCGGATTCAACCTTCTGTGAGTGTCCTTAATGGTACAGTATCAATTTCCCCAGGTAAGGAATGTCTGTGCCCATTACCCACTCAGTAAAGCCAAATAGCACATCACTAAGTTGTTTATCTCTCTGATTTGTGGTTGGACTAAATAAAAGGGGAAACGGGGGAGAGATTTGGGTGCCTGGGTACCTCTCTCTTTGTCTCTCTCTCTCTCTTTCTCTCTCTGTCTCTGTCTCTCTTACACACACACACACACACACACACACATACACACACATTTACACATGTAAGATGATAAAATAAAATAAAAATATTAAAAAGTTATAACAACCTTTTTTTCTTTGCCAGAATGTTTCTCCCCCAAGGCACTGCTGGCCGCCTTAGCGTGTCCATCTTGTCCTTTGCACACCAGCATGGGTGTGTCTGCTCTGTTCAGCCTCCACTTTCATCTCTGGAGGACATTGACCCCCCACCCTGAACACACACATATATGTAACATCCTGTTTGGACTCACAGGACAAGCTTCTTTACATACCATTAGCTGATGGTCCTTAAAGGACTGGGAACTCCCTCACTGGATTCAACCATACATGGGCCTATTTAATCTCATTATGCTTGACCACCAACTGTACATCTTGTTGGAATATTTACCCACTTTGCTTTAACTGGAGAAGAAGGTTCTCAATAATGTGAGAAATAAGCATACTGAGTTGATGGTATGTAACAGCACTAATCATGGTTTTGGGGGTGAACCAATGTTATGATTTAGATGTGAGGTATCCCCCAAAAGCTCATGTGTGGGGCAATGGAAGACGGTTTAAAGATGAGGTGATAGGGTTATGATTAGGTTAAGACCTAATCGGTGCATTAATCCATTCATAGGAATTAACAGGAGGGGAACTGTAGGAAGATAGGGTGTGGCTAAAGGAGGTGGGTCACTGAGGGCATGCCATTGAGGCTCATATTTTGTCTGTGGTGAGGGGAGCTCACTTTCTCTCTGCTTCCTGGTGCAATGTCCTGAGCTGCTTTGCTGTGCCATGCCCTTCTGCCATCACCTTCTGCCTCATCCTTGGGCCCAGAGTCATGAAACTGGCCCTCAGTGGAGTGAGTCCTCCGAAACTGTGAGCCCCAAATAAACTTTTCCTTCCCTAAGTTGTTCTTGTCAGGTCTTTTGGTCACAGCAATGAAAGTTAAATGATTTCTCTTCCCATGGTGTGTGTCTGTCGATGGGGCCACTTCTACAGGTTGTTGAAGGTTTTATGTAATCTGGCCTGGGCCCACCTCAATCTCATCCCCCACCCATAGTCTTCTTCCCTAGCTACAGCTCAGAAGTCTAATCATCTTCCTGCTTTAATGTCCTCTGACCTGGGTTTTCTTCCATCTGGATTGTGCATCATCCAAATTTTTCATTAGATTCACTTCTTACCATTCAGATGTCTGTTTAAATGTCATTTCCTTAGAGAACTCTGACCTCAATGCCCTCCTTCATTTCACTGCTTTCTACACCAAAACCCCCATTTAATTTTCTTCTCTGGGTAATCTCTTACAGTCAGATTGACCTATTTCTTTGCATATTTTTTGTCAGCCTCTTCCCTAGGATGTGATCTCTGAATAGTCTCAATCTTACAGACTTCTTCATCATGGTATTCTCAAGGCCAAGCATAAAGTTTAAAGCCCAGTAGCTATCATAAATACTTAATGAAAAAAATGAATTTGTAAATGCATGAAAACATATCAAGTGCTAGCCACCTACGTACCTGGCTCAGCCTGTTAAATCACTGCAAAAATCTTAATGGATAGTTAGAATTATTATATTCATCTTAGTTAGGTCTTAGTTTTGCTTACTGTAACAGAAAATCTCAAAAGCTGTGACCTAAACAAAGCAGAATATTGTGTTCCTCTCATGTAAGAGAATTTCAGAGTTGATATTGGAGTCACAAATGTCATCTACTCTATCACCCTCATGTTCCAAGATGGCTACTAAGGCTCCAGCCATCTCTTCTGCCTCTAGGCAAGCAGATGAAAAAGAAATTAAAAATGGAAATGCTTCCCTCTGTTTAAGCAGTTTCTTCATAGTCCTTACAACATGCCTTATTAGTCAGAATTTAGACACATAATTTACCTCCTTATAAAAGAAGCTGGCAAACATAACCTAGGGCAGCAATATGCTTATCCAAAACAACAACAACAACAAAAACAACAAAAACAACAAAAGATTCTGTTTTTAAGAAGGGAAGGCACTTAATCCCCATTGATTCTCACAGAAAGGTCACTCTCCCAAAGTCACACACAGCTAATAGATTGCAGAACTAAGATAAAAACCCAAGACTTACATAACTACATTAACCCCCAAAGCATCTATCCCCCCTTCCCCACACAATCAGTAATATAATGGCTCTCTAAGACCCTCTTAGAGGGATCCTTGGCAGACTCTAAAGCCAGCATTGAAATCTTCTATCTCCTTTTTCATATTCCGAGAATCCAGAATATTGTCAGACAGATGTGTAGAGTCAGCATTCATAAGATCTGTCCTCACTGAATAACCCTCTCCCTTCCCTTTACTTACACAAATACTCCTTTGTCCTATTAATACTAATGATAATAATAATTGTTTCTATTGAATATTTGTTTTTTTTTTTTTTTTTTTACTGTGTTACTGAGTGTTTTATTTGCATAAGAAATAGTTCAGTCAGGTTACCAGATAGGATTAATCTGTGACTGAACACATTTGAGAGATGGGTAATCTATCAGGTTTGGAGATGGTAAGTAGTTTTTCAAAATAAACCCAAAACTTGACTCCAAAGTTCATTCTGATAATGAGCCTTCCCCAACTAAAGGACAACCTTGCCTTTGATGCTTTTGTCTCTATTTTCTCTACCAAAATCACACTTAAAGTGCATCTGGGTGATTCAAAACAAATGATTGTCTTTGAACTGGAGTGAAGTTTGTGCCTTATTTTGTCATTTTAAGGAAATCCCTGCTCTTGCAAACACATTTGTTGTGCCTACAGCTTGACAGCCTATATTTAGCTGGAGGTCCAAAGGGCCTGCTTGTCTGACCAAAGCCTCAGTTTCTTCGGGGATATACTAGCCTTGTCTGAATAAGGACAGGCAAGAGAGAATTCAACATGCAAAATCTGGGAAGATGCTGAATTTCTTCTGGGAAAGTGGGACCAGTTAGCCATCCTGGCTGTGGCAGGGATATAGAGTCCTTGGGATGAAAATTGCTTACTTGACTTTGACCATTGCATGTACACCTGAATCACAGAGCGGGTGCAGCACCAGAATGGTGGATAGTTGTCTTCTGTAGAGTGAAATTACATTCAGTGACCCTGAGGCAAGAGGGTTACCATGTCATTACAGGTTACCGTGCCTCTCAATCACTGCAGGGATGCATGTAGAATTTTCCTGTTGCTTCCGTGTTTCAGTAAGTCTCTGTGCCTTGCGTCATGATAATGTATTCTGCCATGTCATTTTTCTCCAATTATCTGAGCATTTCCAGGGATTATGGAGTAGTGAGATATACATTGAAGATGCTCTAAAGAAATAAATTGAGGAGTTTTCTCTGCAAAATTAATAGTTTTCTCTAAAACCCAGAAAAGCTTACGCCTCATCTTGCATGTGAACACCCCACTGTGAGTTTTTGAAAACAGCAAAAGGATCTGGCAGAGGAAAGATGAATACTATAAAAACTCTCTTTTAAGAAATGTTTTTATCACAGGTAAAAGAGGTGGGAAGAAACCTCACTGGTTCCCTAAGAAATGTCTCAAAAGTTTAGGAGATCATCTTATGTATAATCAGCAAGCTGGAACTAACAAGGCAAACCACATACATATATAATATTTGGTATTGAGGAGGGGCTAAGTGCATAGTTAAGCCTTTATTTTTAGCAAACATGTATTTAATGCTTTGCACTTCCTCCTCAGCTTTGTTACACTCCATTGGATTAAGAGGTAACTTAGCAGGCAAGCTAATTTTGAAATCACAGACACATGCTGCATAATGGCAGACATGGCTTTCAGAAGTATAATTTGCTGTTCACAAATCCATATTATGCAAATTTCAAAAGAATGCCTGGCATTCCATTTTGTCAACAGTTTTAATGGCTCTGGGTCTACACTATCTCAACAACTCTGGATCCACTTCATTATCTCTTCTGTGCTTCATACCAACCTGTCTTACCATTCTAAGCTCTGAGGATTTTATTATTATTCACCTGTTCCTCTCAGCACACACCTGAGATAGGTTAAAGGTCAACACTCACTATTATTGCATATTAAGTCTAAGCAAACACTCAGGCTTATCATTTAAAAATATCTGGTGTAAAAACACACTTATTTTACAATGAGATCACCTGTTATGACTAGAAGTAAACCCTTTGATGAGCTCCAAGTCCGAATTTCTCTCTACCACATATAGCAAGGGAAAAGATTTAGGACTTACTGATGGAGAATAGCTAAAATCTATTCAGGTGATGCTTTGTGCTGGAAAGTCTTCATATTTAAGCTATTTTAATCCTTAAAACAATCCTGTGAACAATGTGTTATTTTATGACCTCTATTTTAAAGATAAGATGATTGCAGTTTGTAGAAATTAAGGCTGCTGTATAAGATGACACAAAAATAACAGGTTTAGAACCCAGGTCCTCTAGCTCCAGAGTCCATACTGTGTCTCCGTTACCTTATTATATTGTGTCTTCTTTTGCAGTATCATCTACCTATCCACCTATCCATCCATCCATCCGTCCACCCATCGATTCATTCATCTAGTCATATTTGCTCCCCAAAAAATTCAGTGAATGATTATTGCCCTAGGTACTGTTGAAACATAGATAAAATAGACTAGAACAGATACTACTTTGCCTTCAAGGAATTTATAGACCAGACCAGCAGGAGGGAGACATATAACATTTAATGAGAGTATAATGTAGGAAAGGAAAATGACAGAAGTGCTATGGAAACTTCAGATTCTCTTCATCCAGCCTTGGACATATAATTGTTATGGAATAATTTATAGAGTAGATGTCAGCTAAGTAGACTCTAAAAGATTGTGGAGAAATTGCCTATATAGATAGGGAAGAGGAAATGGTAAATGGAAGGAACAGCCTGAAAAAAGGCACAGAGGCATGAAAAATAATAATATTATGGGCAAATGATTTGGTTATATTGTAGCATGAACTCTGGACAAGAGAAGAGGAGACAGAATTAGCAAAGGCTGGAATGTATGCCAAGTCATCAGTCTTCACATTAAGATACACAAAATGATCGATTGAGAAGCAGGAAGAAAATGTTAAAATTTATATTTGTTTTTTGTTTTAATATTTTTCTCAGATTTTGATAAAGCTTTAAAATAAAAATACAAGTACCATGATGCAGAAACAATTTGTATAGGAGAGGTACATGATAAAATCCTTTACCTAATAGGGTCAATAACAATATGTTTGTAGGTTCCTGCCATAAGTGTGGAGGGACTATGAACAACTTTAACTGGGGCCTTTCTTGGCACATGCATATGTATAGATTGTCCTTGAAGCACTGTTAAGGATGATGGCAGAGGTGTAAGTCCCTAGGAAAGCAGTGCATTGAAATATTCTCACAAAGGGATTTAACATTGATGAAACAATAGCCAAAGCTATAAGAATCAGAGAAGGAAATGGATATTTAAAAAATTTAGAATATTTTTACACCAGATATTGGATCAATAAGGGTTCATGATAGATATAGAGGAAGTATAAAAAGCACCTTCTCACTTTATGCCAGCTCCAGAATTAAGCCTCCTTGCTGTTGTTCGAATATGCATAGTATAGACCCCACAGGACCTTCGGCACCCCTAATCTGTTCCTGGAATGTTTTTCTCCTTGTCTAGCTGTTCTCTTCATTTACTTCCCATCTCTGTCATCTTATCGGTGAAACCTTTCTTGACCATTTTATATAGTTCCTCAGTACTCCCTACCAATCTTAATTATCTTCATAGTATTAATATCTGACAAACTCTGTAATCACTTCTTTGTTGTATGATAGCATGGCATTGGGGAGTTTATCATTTGGATTCATTACTGACTTTCTTATGCAGCATTGTCTGATGCATAGAACATGTTCAGTAAACATTTATTGAATTAAGGAGCAGATGGATGGATGGATGGATGGATGGATGGATGGATGGATGGGTAGATGGATGAGTTTGAAAAGTGACTCTTTTTAAACTTTATTTATTGAACAGCCCATTAGAGATTTTTATTTTTTCCTACTGGAATATGAGAAAAAGAATGTCCTCAAGGTATTATAAACTTCTAAATTTATCTTGTTATAACACCTTACCTGGTCTATAAAGAGGAAATAATCAAAGTGTCTTATATAATACAAGGTGTTTATTAATGCAGTTAACTGGACAGTCCAGAGTGTATTTAGGGCTGGATCTGTTTCTTTCTGTTTATTCTTTCCAGTGTTCAAACATGTTGCTGAACTGAATATAGAACATCCACATTGTTGTATATACTGACATATAAAATTGTATGGGCATAGCACTTATTTACAAAGATATAGCTAAGCAGTACGTTTATGAGCCTAAAATTTGAAGAACATTCAAACAGCAAACAAGGTAAAGGTCATGAAAATCCTGGACTAAATGAATCATGTCAGAGCTCATTCATTTCATCCTTGACTTTCTCTCCAGACTCTGCTCTGAGATGCAGGCTTTCCTCATGATGTCAAAAGACCTACATCTTTTCCAAGCTGTCTCTAAGGTCCCAAAGTGGTTTTGTCTCCCACTCCCACCTCTTTTCAAAAAATTTTTTGATTTATAGGTTTTAATTTAATTTTATTTTTCCATATTTGTTATTAGTGCATTGTAGTTGTACATAATGGTGGGATTAATTGTTACATACTCAAACCTGAACACAAGATTCCAAAGTCTTTAGCTTTGCCTAGATCAGGATACTCTTGAACCAATCACAGAAGTCATCTGATACTATGTGTCAATCAACTCTGGCCTAGGATTCCTCAACCAATCTCTGTGACAAAAAAGATAAGATATTGTGTTTTGTTTAAACAAATAAGTGCTTTTTCTTTTCTTTTCTTTCTTTTTTTTTTTTTTTTTTTTTTTTTTTTTTGACCTGGGGATGAAACTTAAGTTTCATTGGTGCTACATAATGCAAAAGGCTGGAATGTGGAATTCAGATTGGAAAAGGGTGGGGAGAAAACCACAATGACCTCTATAGACTTGAAAATAATTCTTGGTGCATTTTACTCCATTTAGGAATGTTTGGATTTTTTAGATAAGAATGTCTTCCCATAATGCACCTAAGATGTCACATGCAAAATTTGAGCATCAGATTGTGTTATAGAATTGTTAGGCACATTTTGTAATTCTTAATTATGTTATACATATTTAGATTTACTTCTTCCCTACTGAATGCTATGAAACAAACACATGATATCACCATTAGTAGAAAAAAAGTTCAAGATTTAGATCCCAAGAAATACTTGCTTATGCAAAGGAACTAAATAGGACATGTGTGGGAGATCCCAGATGGACTGAGTGATGCCAATTTTGATGGAATCCAATCAGTTCTTCTGAAGAAATGGTCATGAGAAAGCTGAATACTAACCTTCTGTCCTGTTGATAAAGCACAGTATACAACAAGTTGTATCAATAATTCTGTGGAACAGGGTACCCTCAGCTTTTAAGTTTCTGAAAAAAAAAAGTTATTTTTCAATATCTGATCCTTCCATTTTCTTCAATTACTACCTATTTCTTTGTCATTTCTCTCACAAGTTTGATATCTTGTGTAATTATATTCTTTCACTTAGCAAACACACAGTCAACCAGTCAATCCAATTTGCTTATTATTTGAATAAATTATTTTCTTTAGGCTCAGCTGATAATGTTCGTTTTTTGTCCCAGCTGTAGAACTAATAAATACACACTTTATTTTTTTCTGTGTTTCACTTACTTAAAAAAAAAAATAAAGCTACATTTAAATTTCAGGTTTAAGTCAGGCATAGTATTGTACACTAATAATCCTAAACACCTTGGAAACTGAGGTAGGAAGATTGCTTAATCTCACAAGTGTGAGACCACCCTGGACAACATAACAAGACCCTGTCTAAATAAATAAAAATAAAATTTAAATATTTCATACATATTTTCTAAGTATTGTTTAGCAGTCAAGTCTATGATACTATTGGTCAGCCAGCAGTGCTAATATTTGGAAGCACAAAGTTTATTTGTGTTCATTATTTAATGAACTAAAATGTAACTTAGCATGGAAAAGACGATAAATTAGGGGAACCCCTCGTGCTCTGCACTCCACATCTGTTTTCTAAAAGCTCTACTCCATGGACCTTTTTGGTGTCACCCATATACCTGATAATGTCCATCCTTATGGCACTGGACATCCTAGACTTTCTATTTTTTTTTAGCACACCTTCATTCTTCTATTAGAGGGCTCTTGTTATTACTTTTTGCAATGGAAATGTAGATAAATTATTTTTGCTTAGAACATATCTTTTGAGAATTTCATGATACCCTTTGGAAATCCAAAAATGGTTGGCCCTATGATTTGTTTCTAAAGCCATGTTTGGGGAATACCAGCTTCTAAGGCAAACAATATTTCTGCACAGCTGGCCCCAAAGGCAGTCATCATGCCAAATCCACCCATGCGATGGTCGATCCTTGTGCCAAAGAGTTCAGAAACACAAATCCAATTTAATTCTGGCTCCAAAAAGCAATGAGTGTTTAAATTGGATTTCTGTGGAGTTTGTTCTTATTAGGCTCAGCATGCAAACTGCTTTATAGACATTTATTATTTAATTATTTCTAACAAAGGATCTTATAGACCCAACATCTATAATTAATTGGGAATGAGAGCAGAAGGGGTCTTGATGCTAGCCAACATGTGCTCTGTGACCCAGAACTTACACTAGGAGAGCTATCAGGTTCATACCAAACACCAGGGTCTTTGGCAAAAGTTTTCTTCATTAAATTCAGCTTTGTGGTTTTATGCTTTTAATTCAGGCTCGCAGATATATCTGTCATTCTTACCTGCATCATATGCAAAGTTCAATTCTCAATATGATGCAAAGGTGGCACCTGCTTCCAATTCAGCCACCACTTCCATCATGTCTTCTCTTTCAAAACCAGCAATCTCCAGGGCATATTCATGAATTTCCACTCCAGGTTCATCCTGGACCATATGCCTTCCCCTACATGGCCCATGGTCTATGATTATTGGTCTTATCCCATCACTCTTAATCTTCACTATTTCCTCTTCTTTTGGAAACCAATAAAAAGATGATTTAAGAAACGATGAAAATGGTTTATTTTATGCTTGATTATTTTATTTTTCTATAACTGCTTTTTAGTTTAGTATGAACCTTTTAGAAACAGAGGTTTAACATAAACCATTGCCTGGAATTCTTGAAAACATAGCCCCCATGTAGTCTAGTGGGGAAGAAAATTCAAACCAGACCCATTTGCCAGGCCACGGGAGATTTCATTGCTTATTTGTTCCTTGTATTTGCCCGGGACCCTTGCTTACAGCATTTGATAAGCAGTCATTGTTCTAATTTCTAGATACTTCTTCATGAACAGTTATTTATCCACTAATCTTGATACTATGCTCTGAGATTATTTACAAAATGCCTTTTTCCTAATGAGGTTTTTATTCAATAGACCCTTTTCGGTAAGAAAGAATGATTCTCATAAACTTTGATAAATCTCAAGTTTAAAAATTTGAAAATTTACAAATCTTGCTTTATATTTCTAAAGAGAATACAGTGTTTTTCATGCATTTGTTCATATCACAAGTTAACTGTCTTTTCATTTTTCATGAAATTTTCTTCTTTAGCAATTCTTTTATTGATGTTATTCATAAGAAAATGGAAACATTTACCTTTCAATGACAAAGGAAATATCAAAATAAAGAGAGAAGGTGTGCCAGAAAGTGTCTATGGGGTTTACTAACTAGCTGGGTGCCTATTTCTATCAGCCTCAAAATTGTCACTGTTCACAGTTGGGCATCTGTAAAACTCCAGCCTACTTTGCCATGGACTTTTTGGTTGTTAATCCAGATAGGAATCCCTAGATGATAAATGTGTGAATGCCAAAGGTCTATTCTCTTGTCTTTGAGCTTTATGTTTTTGTAGCTCTGCTTGTGACTTAGTTGCTTTGAATAATTCTCCTACCTCCTTTCTGCCCTGGTTTCCTCCTTTATAAAATGGATATAGTAACACATACAAATATTATCTGCCATAGGGTTGCTATGGGGATTAAATATGTAAATATGTGTAAAATGAATAGAAAAGTACACAGAAGTGTTAGTTGCTACTGTAACACTAAAGCTACAACTAATGTTATTACCATAATTATTACATTATTGCAATTGCCCTGATAATTGCATCATCTTCTTTAGTACAATGTTGGATCAGAAAATCACTCAGATTAGAAAGACCGGAAGAGAATATATTATAAAATACAAAAGTAGAAAAACTTTTAATTTCTAATTTCTGCTACATGCCCTGCACAGCGTTCAAATCTTAAACTCTCAAAGTTCTGTCTCTTATACTTGATACAAGGAAATTGCCATCTGTGTGGGCAGGTATGGTCAAAATGATCAGCATCCTCTTTATTTGTGTACTTGAATATCTATTAAATAATTTTTAGTTGTTTGTGACAGTGTGGGCAGTACAGATATTATCAAGGAGAAAGAAGAAAAATATATGGACATGTAACTATAGTCAAACATCTTCTATCTACAAACATGGGCAGAATCAGTAGTCATGTGGTAGATGAATATTTTGGCTATATGCAGGATCAATGGAGCATCAATCATTCAGTCCAAATATGGAACCATTAGATTCAGTTAGGATAATCATTGTTACTGGATTACACCATTCCATCATCTGGTTGGCTAGGTCGTAAAACTGTTTATTATCTCCATAAATCACTCTAAACTCAGAGTAGCCTGCCATGTGGAACTTCAGCAATGACAGGACACCAGCATTCTCCCTCTCAGTGGCCTGTGACTGCTGGTGGTTGGGTCTGTGCAATGAGTACAGGAGAAATGTACGTCCTTGAATTGTTATTCAACATCCACGTGTCACTGGATTGTTGGGGTACAAACATTGGAGCCTACAGACAAAGACGTCCTCTTTCTAGCATTAACTACAAATCCCTACCCTGGGTTCTTTCTGGAGAACTGGTAAACCCTTGTGACCCTCAGAATTTCTTTGGTATCTGAGAATTGGGGGCTGGAATAAGGCCAACTCTTTTCCAGGCTGTCTTCATTTTTCAACTCTAATGCAGGAAGAAGAAGCAAGAAGGAATGGGAAAGAGGAAAAATTCATCTCCCGCAGATGAGGGCAGAGTTGAGACAAGCGTCCACTTCTAGGAATTGAATTGTTCTCTGGTTGTACTGTACATTTCAAGGTTGGGAGAGTATGAACCTTCCCAAATAGCTGGCTGCCCTGGCCCCACATTGCACTGCCAGCTACAAAGGGGAGAAAAGAAGAGAGTTAATAACACTTATAAAAGCACACATCATATGAAAGAATTTTAGAGGCAAGGTAAAACAGAAAAGTCAAGAGCAGAGAGATGATTGAACAAATTCTACGTAGCTTCCTTTTTACTTCTAATGGAAACTCCACTCTTAGCATAGTGACCTACTCTCTAGGAATGGAGTAGATGGTTGGGCACTATGAAAAACCCCTAGAATTGAAAGTGTACCCCTATAAATTGCTCTTCACAGCCTTTGGGAAAATATGTGCTGGTGTGTTGAAGCCCAGAGGATATGGGAGTTCAGAATCCTTTGCATAAAATTATATATATTACATAGATATATCTCCCCTCTTCCTCCAGTACCCCTCTACATTAAGTGACTTTTTCCACACCACTTTGGAGCAAATCTAAAGTACCCCCTTCAAAATATTGGAGTACAGGTGGGGATATGATTAAATCTACTCTCCAAACTGGCCCAAAGTTGTCAAGATCAGAATGCAAATGATTCCTTTGGCATCATTTGATGTTACACAATGAACAAAAGGCAGCTACACATCTGTCTCTTGCCCTTTGGCAGCTGATCACAAATGTCATAGCTTTTGAGGGTGCCAATTAGTGTCCCCTGAAGCCTAAATAACCTCTCATACAAAGAAAATGCCAAGCAGCCGTCACTTTGTCCTTGTGAGATAGGGCCCATGCTTCTCTGCATATAGAGCATCCAGTTTTGAAGGCTTCACTGTAGATATCAGAATTGCTAAATCTCCAGTTGGAATGATGAAGGTGGAGGCCAGTCAAGAAGGGATTTAGTCACTGCACTCCCACATACACTATGCTAAGTCTCCTCAGTAGGATTCCAATTAAGTAGCAGTTAATAGAAGTCAGATGGAAAAATTTATCTCAGCCATGTGAAGGATATATTTGCATGTGTATGTGGAGATACATATCATGTATTTATGTATGTGTTGTGTATATGTGTGTATATAACACATTCTCAAGAAGCAAGGATATAAAAAGGACAACCTTGATGATTATGAAGAATTAACTTGCTATATGTATATATGCATTTAAAATATATATATTTAAGAATTTTATATTCATTTCTAAGAGTCCCATTCTTTTTATATCTTCCTTCCTCTCTCTTTTGATTTACAAATCGAATATGTGTATGTTAGGGTACTTGGCAAGATAAAGACAGCTGGAAGTAATATTGCTGAGCTTTGTTTGAAAAGCTGAATTTTCACAAGTGGTTTGGAGTTTAGGTGTGGGGAGCAGAAATCCTGTGTTTCCAAATAACTTTTGAAAAGTTGCTCCCCTGATGTAAAGATTTGAAAGAAGTTATTCACAGCCTGCCTTGCACATTTTAAAAGCTGTGTAAAATTACACCACCTACCACAAAAGGAAAAAAAAAAAAAAAAAGATAGAGGAAAAGTTACGTCAACGTTTCTTCAAATTATGTATTTTTAAAGTCATAACTTTATATTATGATTTCATCTGTCAATGAAAACATATGCCAGAGACTTTTGAAAATCCCCCTATCCCCCACCCCACCCCCTACACATATCCACACACTCTTCTTTGCCAAGTGTATAGCTGGGGTCTGGCTTGCTCCTGAATATGGCACAGATTTGGTATAAGTAAAAAAGAACAAGTAGCTCAAAGGAAGAAAAGGTGATTCATGATTGCATCTTTGATTTCTGCTGTGTTGTAGCTCCTCTTTGTCAAGGACTAAATCTATACTATCATTTAGAGACAACCTGGAATATTAGCAAGCTACATTTATAGGCACCATCTCTGTCTTATAAAGAAACCTGTACAATGATCCTAGTAACTCTGCTGTTGATCTAACCCTCCTATTGTTATTTTATTAGCAAGATGTGCTCTTTGTGGTGAGGGGTCTGAATATCTTAGTGCATGACAATGGTGGGGCTGCAGTACTGAGTGACATTCTTGTGATCATTTCTTAATTTAGTTGACTCTCAGAAACAGGGTGCTTGTTCTTTTGATAACAGGGTTAACTAGTTCCTGAAGTAATACATAAAAGAATCAGGCTGTATGAATTCCAGAGTCTTGAATTCCTTTTGCTGTACTCTGCAATCTTTAAGCAGGAAATATAAACATGTACCAGCTATAAAATGTGTGAGAACAAGAATAGGAATCGCTATCTTTTTTGCATCTCTCAAGTATGACATAGAGAGGAGAGCTGTATCTTATTACTAACCTTGTCCATCAAGCTGATGTTTGTATATTGCTTTTCCAAGGCCTAATGGATAAGGGAACAATTAAAATCGTTTGTGCCAAACCCCAGCACTGGCACTGCAGGCCCCTTTTGTATGAGTCCAATAAGGGAAAGGTTTAGTGTAAATGAAGATCAGCTGTCTAGCGGTCCCCAGCCAAGTCTCTGTGCTAAAGCTAAAGGGAGCTGGAGGAAGATTTCTGAAGGAGGCTTTTGGTTTTATTTTTATGTGCTTGGTATGGAAGGAAAAAGCGTGGGACAAAAGAATAAAGGAGGAGCCAAGCATGGTGGCACATACCTGTAATCTGAGGGAATTGGGAGGCTAAAGCAGGAGTATCACAAGTTCAAGGCCAACCCCAGAAAATTAGTGAGACCCTGTCTCAAGATATAAAAAAGAAAGCTGAGGGTATAGCTCAGAAAAAGAAAAGAAAAAAAAAAAAAGAAAGACAAGAAAGAAAAGAGGACAGGAAGAAGGCAAAAAGAATAATAACGAATATGCCTGAATGACTATGAGGGAAATCTTATAATTATCTAATGCTGAGTAAAATTAATGGCAGCCAATAAACAAAAGCATTTCCTTTGTGTTAGATGACCCCCAAAACCTAGCAAGAGGGATAATTTTTTTTTTTTTTTAAAACGACAGCAATACTCACGATTTCTTCTGGTTCTTTTCATTCCCATCTTTCTCTTGCTTCCCATTCTTTTGCAAGTGTTAGAGCAGATGGCTAAATACTAAAGAGATTTCTAAAGAGAGGAATCTAATTTGGCTACCTGTTGCTAGGGGTGAATAAAAGCAGTCCAACACCTGTGGCTAGTTTTCATGAAATTGTATTTTCTTAACTCAATGCCATTTCAGACTCATTAGTTTGGGGACATTTAATTTGTTTTCTTCCTTAAAAAAATGCTTAAGCTTTAAAGACTTATAAATTATATATAGCACACACACATATATAATTATGTATGACACACATATATAAATATATTTATAAATTATATGTATATATATAAACTCATGCTTCATGACTAAATTGGTTGCATAAAAATATTTATGTAGTAGGCAGCATATTAGGCTTGAACCCAGGCTGTACTTAACAGAGTCATAATAATTAGTTCTGTGATCTTATGTAGATCAAGAGTGATCACTCTATTTTTCTTAACCATTATTTCCTCATTTGTTAAAAGGAGCTAAGAGCAGACCTTGTTGCCTCGAGAGCAATAATTAAATCATAACAATACATTAATAACTGAAAACATATTTTAAATAATGTATGAATTGCTGCTTAAAAATAAATCATAGACAAAACCAAAGCATTGCTTTACTTGAGCATTTCCATTTTTATTCTGTAAAACTCAGCAAATCTTGTAAAATCTGCTCAGTGCTTGACCATCTCAGTTTATCACAAAAGCACCAAGTGTGCTGTGTGATTATGCTCATGGAGTATTGGAGGAAAACAGATATTTTCTTTTTTAAAAAAATGTTTTTGTTAGTGCATGATAATTAGAAAACAGATACTTACATGTAAGTCCTAAACGTGTAGCTGCTTTCCTGATAAGTGAGCAATTCTTGTCTAGCTTTCTTGTTATTGAAACCATAATTTGGTGATTGGGGGCTAGCTAGAATCACCTACTGGGTAATAAAGGAAGTATCTATCTACTGAGCCTCAGTGTTTGGGAGTCTCCCCATGTGGGGCCAGTCTAGAACCTTTCTTAAGAGATTGCTGATGAGGATAGGAGAGAAGTAAGGGGGGGTTGGGAGTTTCAAAACAGTGATGGGTCGCGCTGATGACCCATAAATGGACCAGTAGTCATTGTATGCCCATCTCCCAGGATCATCTTCCTCAGTTACTTACTGACAATAGCTACTCAATACACTGCCACCCCCCGCCTCCTGGGTTTGTTTACATTACCTGCTTTACAAAAAAACTTTCCTTTTCAGATGGTATGTGCTTTGCAAGCCTCATTTCTGTGGGAGCTCTGCTTGACAGAAGCTAATATACCTTATTCACAGACCCCACTTCAGCTTAAGTAAACACAAAAATGTAATTCTCAATTGTTTGGAAATTAGAGTTAGGATTTTCTACCCAGGACCCCTAAAGACAAATTGTATGGGTTTGTCTTGAAGGTTAAATGTTCAGTGTGGCTAACCTCCCTTATGAGTTCCAAACTGGCAGTCTAGAGGCTCACATAGCATATTTTTTGTTAAAGAAATCCCAGTGACATGATGGTGTGATTCAGGATTTCTTGGTGTAGCATCAGTAAAGAGACCACAACAATCCTGTCATGATCACATTGTTTCTCCTGGCTCAAGGGGACTGCAAAAGTTAATCCAAGATTCAAGTATGCTTTAATAGTTTAAGACACATAGTGCAATATTTGCCTTCAACTTTTAGCTTCTAAGAACTAAGTCCAAATTTGATCTCTGATACCTACATAAAATCACATATAATAGTTTTTTAGGAAGGCAAGAATATAGTGAGAGGTAATATTCATTCAACACCAATACCAATATTTGTTTCCCACTATACATGATCTTCAAAATAACTTTGAAAATGCAACTATTCAAAGTGCATGTTTACATCTTGGTTTATAGGTACCTTAGTTATTTCTAGTTCTTTTAAGATCAAATCTCAACATCATATCATTTAGTACATTTGTGCATGTCTTTCTTCCAGGGAAATAAACCAAAAACTTGCCAGGGAGCAAAGGTTTTCTGTTGATTTTTGCTGTTAAGATTGGAACAAAATTGTCTGTGGTTTAGTCCAGAGGCTAGCCAAAACCTTTCCTAAATGTGTAGCTGCTTTCCTGATAAGTGAGGAATTCTTGTCCAGCTTTTTTTTGTTTGTTTGTTTCAATAACTACTTTACCATCCTAGTCTTTTCTCTGTGCCTTGTATTCAAACCCACCATCCTTTAGTTCTTTAAGTATGTCACACCCACACCAACCACTCCCCCCCCCCCCCTTTTATGTTGTCTTGATCACTTGGAATGATTTCCTGCTCCTCATCTGGTTGCCTCCTACTAATCATTCTGGCATTCTCAAAGAGAGGCCTTTTGTCAGGTGCAGTTAGCACACGCCTACAATCATAGCGATTCAGGAGGCTGAGACAGGAGGATCGAGAGTTCAAAGCCAGCCTCAGCAACAGCGAGGTGCTAAGCAACTCAGTGAAACCCTGTCTCTAAATAAAATACAAAATAGGGCTGGGGATGTGGCACAGTGGTCAAGCGCCCCTGGGTTCAATCCCCAGCACCAAAAAAAAAGCAAATAAAAAACAGGCCTTCCATGTGTTCCTATAAGATAAAAGTCCTCTCTTACCAGCTCTCATTGAGACAGTTCCCATCTGTCATAGTGCTCATTAAAATTGCACTTTTATTTGCTGGAGTCATATTCTGATTACTGTCTACTCTTACCTCTGGATTACAAGTTTCATGAGGGTAGGGTCTGCATATATTTTGGATCCCCATTATATCTCTATAGGCCTATTAAGGTGGCATATAGTTAGCATTTACTAAACATTTATTGATTCAATGAATGAATAAGTGAATAATTTTAAAAATAAAAGTATGATGGAAGGAAGGAGAGAATGAATGAGAGATGTTGCCGCCTGCAGCTATTGCCGCCTGCAGCAATGATACCACAGGAAAGAATTTGGAAGCAGACTGGAAAATGAATAGGCTCTTTATTCTTGCTTCTTCTAAGATTCTTAGATAAATGCATGAATATCAGGTGAAAATACTGAAACACCTCTTATGGCTCTCAGCTAGCCACCATCTTAGCTATCTCCTTATTAGGGCTCTTACAGAGAGAGAAAGGAAGAAAGGGAAAGATGGAAGGGGAAAGGACAGGCAGACTAGGAAGGAAAGAGAAAGGACAGATACATGAAAAGCTAAGTGTGATATTCTTATTGATTAATTTCAAACCACATAAATATGCCAAAAGTTTATTCATTTATTTACTTGGAAAAAATAGATGGAAACAGAGACTTGAAAAAACTAACCATCAAGACTGTTTTTATTTGACATGTGTTAATTTAAGCAACTCATTTCTTTCTCCACTAAAACCTAAGTTAAGAAAGTTTGGTGATGATCTCCATGCACACAAATTTTCCCATTGAAACACACTGGCACCTGGGAAAGTACTGTAGTTTTGCAGATTTATTTAGCAAATAGAAGCATCTTTAAAAGTCCTTCAAAAGCACAACAGCAGGACTTTGGTGTCAGTAATCATATGCCATATTTCAGGCTTTTAATTTCCTCGAGATGATATTTCTTATGATCTGAAAGCTTTTCTCCCTCCCCTGCATCAGATCTTATTTTAACATACTGATTGAGCCTCTTTATCTTACACTTCCTGCTGTGAAAATAGATGCTAAAATGTGTGTAATGTCACATTTACTTTAAGGCATTGCAGGGTAAAATTATAGGAACCAAAGACACGGACTGTGGTGTGTATGTGTGTGGCTTCTCTTCCTCCATCTGCAGACCTCCATTAGCAGCTCCAGCCATACAGTCAGGACCATATCATCTCAAGGAAATTAAAAGTCTGAAATACGGCATGTTTAATTGGTTTCTATTCTTCTGTTTATTAAAAACCTTCAACTTTTTTTTCTGTACACTAAGATTTATAAAAGAATGATCTCTGTTTATGAAACAAAGTTTTGATCTGATCATCTTCATCTCTATTCTGTGCTAATTTTCTTGACAGATATTTCAGAGTTTGAGTCATGTGGTTCATAGAATAACATCAAATTTTTCCTGTCTATTTACTACTCATGAGACCTAACTGCTAATCAGGGTGTAAAACAGTGCCTCTCACTCAGGAGTGGATTTGCCTTACAGAGGACATTTGGCAATTCCTGGAAATATTTTTGTTGGTCCTCATTAAGAGGTAAGGAACTACTTGCTTCTAACAGGTACAAAACATCCTATAATGTATACTGCAGAACCCACATCAAAGAATTATCTGCCCCAGAATGGCAATAGTGTCAAGACTTATTTTGGCTTAAACCTTAAACATCAGATTTCTCCTCTGTAATATTAGGAAGGGTTATGTCACTGTATCATAGCAATGTTCTAAAATTATTTGAAATCGCATATGCCTTGTTCTTAGTGTAGTCAATAGTTCATGAGCATTTTAGCTACTATTATGAATGAAGTTGCATCATTAAGCCCTTAATTAGACCATCTTTTCTTATGTTTTCAGAAATCCATTACAATTTCTTGATACTCTCTCTTAATCTGACCAACTTCTAATTCTTTACCCACATTAACATTAGATGTCTACCACTAATTACTAGAATGTTCTGAAATTAACCTAAAAATGCATTTAATCTTCTGGTTAACACTATTTCAGAGCACAACTCATTATTTTTAGGGTATGATATGATCTCTGCATTATGTGTTAAAATTGCCTTTATTAAGATGCATATTCAGGGCTGGGGATATAGCTCAGTTGGTAGAGTACTTGCCTCACATGCACAAGGCTCTGGGTTCAATCCCCAGCACCACAAAAAAAAAAAAGGTGCATATTCGCATATTCAATCACTCTACCCATTATTTCCTATATCAGCATCTTTAGGAATGGAGTCATAAATATTGGTATTTAGCTACTGGATTCATCCATATTCATGGTAAAGAGCAATTGCCATCATAGCAGACTTGGAATTTCAGAAGAGCTAGGATTGAGTCTTGTATCCCTTTATATCCTTGGTGTTTAGCATTGTGTCTGGCACAGAGTAAGCATTCAATAAATAATGGCAATATTTGAAAGAACAAATTACTAATTAGCAAAATCTTTCTTTCATTCCATCCTTCAACTTTGACTTTTATTTACTCATATGTTTCATTATTGTTGAAGTCCTCAAATGTTTACATGATCAAAATAATTTACTTTGATTATTTTTTACCTTTTAATATGCAGTTAATAAATAAACAGGTACCCACTAGTTATACATACATACATGCATACCTAAATGTATGTAATTTGGGCATAAGACAAATTAATTACTTAACTTCCAAAAGGGAATCCAAATCGACAAGCTCATGTTGACTCCTTATTAAGGAGGATGCTTCTTCTCTCAGTCAGTCATTACTGGGTGAATAGGGGAATGGATGAATGAGACCTCAGCATTACCAGATTGTTCTATTCTTCAAGAAAAGTCAGAATTAAATATTATATGAAGATGTTGGCTATTAATTCAAAGCTTAAAGCAATTAAAACCTAAAAGAAAAACAGACTAACAAAATCCTATTGGGGCTTGTATAGGTAACCAAAACATGATTATGGTCTTTGCTCAGTATAATGGTTCATTCTTACAAATTTTGCTACATAAGATCATATCTTACCTATAGCACACTTACATGTAAGAACAGAAAAGAACAAGTAACATTTGTTTTCTTCTGAATGCTAATGTCAGCAGGTCTTTCTCTTCCCCATAATGCTATCGCTGGCCATCATGCCAAATATTAAAAAAGAAGAAGGATAAAAGCTGTGTAGGTTGCTTTCATGTGAGCTGAAGTTTAATCACAGTTGCACATGTAACGATGGCTCCACAGGTGTCCTTGTCTCTGGAAGTCTTGGCTGTGTCCTTATACGATATAACTCACAGGCTGCAGTGAGAAATAGGGTATAAATCAGTTGGTCAATCTTTCTGCATCATAAATCACAACTGTGATGCTTTGGTAATTTAGATCAGCAGTAAACCCTGGACTAAATAAAAGAAATCACCCTTAGCTGAAGTCTGCACCTAGATTAAGCTATGTGACTTTCCAATAAATATGGCTAAGAGTTCTGGAAAGATTCAGACAACTCTCACTTTGTTGAGAGGGAAAAAGGGCAAAGCAAAAGAGGAATTGAACTGTTAGGGAAGAATTGAGCAACAGACATAGGTAGGTAATATAATCAAGTACAGCCTCCCGGGTGAGCAGAGTGGGTACTTTGTGCTTAATGGAATGTGTTTTTAAGTGCTATAAAAATATATCTCTTCTAGTAGGTGATTAAGATCCCAAAATTGGAGTAATTACTTTAAGTTTAGTTGGTGTATCAATCAGCTAATGTTGCAGAATGCCCTTCTAAACCTCATGGGCTGAAACCCCCAGCCATTTATTCTATGCTCATTCTCATGGCCAGGATTGGCTGGGCTTGCCTCGATGAAACCATGCATCCAACTGGGCTTGGCTTTTCACTATGAATTGTGTTCAGGTCTGATCCTCACAGGCTTACTCTGGCACCTTGTGCTAAGGAGCGAGGGCTGCTAGCAGAACCTCTTTTCTGTGATGACAGCAGAAGCACAAGAGACACACATAAGGGCACAATCACATTTTCAGCTGCTTCTTGCATCACATCTGCTATCAACCAAATGGGCAAAACAAATCTTATGGTCAAACCCAGAGTGGGGAGGTATACTCTACTTTTGGTAGAAAGAACCACAAAGTGACAAGGCAAGTGATAGGGATACACAGTATCCAGAAGGGGTGAAGAAGTGTGATAGAGGATTCACAGGTGATTGTATGGGTCCTATGGACATGGTATTATAGAGAAGACAGATTGGATCGTGAACAAGGGATATTGGCCAATGCCAGGCATATGTTCAAGGTTTACACAGACAGAGACTTTGACCTGGACAGAATTCAAAAAGACTTGAAAGACAATGGAAAGGCGGGATAACCACCACACTTGCTGGCCCAGTGCTGCTTTGCTTCTAAATGGTTGGTGAGCATTTGAGCTCATGTTAGTTCAGTCAAGCTTCATCAAATATCTTTATGCCAGGTGTGAGCTTCTTATAAAGAAATTATTTCCCCATCTATTTTAATTTGCTTTGAAAGCCATAGAATTAAATTCCTGGGTGATAGTGTATCACACAGTTGGTAACTTGGTTGACAGGGGCACACTCCCATCCTCAAGAAATAACTTGTAAATAAGAGGCATAACTCACCTCATGTTTCAAATACTTCCACTCATATAAAATTGTATCCACTCTGATCCACCACAGGATTGTCCAGGAAAACTTGAGTGAGCACACTAGGGAACTTGCAAAGGGACCTAAGGTAGTAGGACTACCATGTAATAATTCCAAGTGCAATCTAAAATGAGCCAATTTTTGGGTCATATACCAAAAAGACCCCAGCCGTGATGATCCTCCTCAAGTCATTCCAGCTAGTCAAGCTTTACCGTACTGGGGAACTGACTTCCCAGGACTTCATGTCTATTTTGTTTCTCATTGAGACCTGATGTTTCATGCCATAAACAATAATAGTGAAAGATTGATAGTGTACAATAGATAAACATGAATGGGAAAATAAATGAGTAGTAGCCTTGTCATTAACAAGGTATTTCAATTATATTTTAACTGAGGTCTTATAGGATTTCTTAAGACTTTTGTAAAATCAGTCTATATCTCATTCCTTCACTGGATGGGAGGTTTGAGAACACCCAGAACAGCTTATATCCCAGAAGACAATCTCAAATAAAAAGTTAGATGCCCCATATTTAAAGAAAAAAAACTCCTATCCTTCTGGTAGTTCTAGGGATGAGGAGAAAATATATAAATAAGTAATCGATCAATTAATGCTTTCCATCTTTAATTCAGAGAAATGCAACCTTCTTTATTTCTGTATCCTTCTGCAACCTGCTCCAGTGTCTTTTTTTTTTCCTATATGTAATTATTTATCAGAATTTTTCTTTCAACAAGCACTTATTTTCTCTTGGTGGAGAAATTCTGATGGACAGATGGTAAGAAAATTATTTGACCCTGGTAATGATTTATTTATTAATTTTCTAACTCTATTATTGGTTTTAGTTTATTCTGAACACTTAATTTTAATGTTCATGTCTATGTATTTTTAATGTTCATGTATGTATATAAAAAAGAGCAAGTGTGTTGTTGTCTTAATCAGCCTTATGTGGTTACTCAGTCATTACATAAATTTCAATTAACTTCAACAAGTAGTGGTTATCTGTTAACTGTGTCCAAGGCACTGGACACTGGAGGTAGCTATAAACCAGACTTAGTCCATTTCTCAAGAAGGTCGTGGTCTCAGTGGAAGGGAAGTCCCCCTGCAACATAAAGTGATAGAGTCAGGACAGGAGAAGACCCCCTCCCCATTTTTAAGGAGGCCAACTCACCCTCACAATTGTATCTTTTCTCATGGAGGAAGAGATATTTCCCCAATTTAGTTATAATGAAAATTTTAAAATGTTAAAAAAATTGAAAGATGATGCAGTTGACACATATATCCTCTCTCTAGATTCAACAGTTGAAATTTTCTATATTTCTGTTTCTCTCCATTTATCCTTCCATCCATTTTTCTATCATATTAAGGCAAGCTATTTTTGAGAAATCATGACAATGTGCCCTGAACACTTTGGCCTACATCTCTAAAGAATAAACATGTTTTCCTACATAATTATAACAATCCCCCCAAGATTGACAAAAATTATAAATTGTCTAATATCCAACTATGTTTCCTTAACTGATCCTCAAATCTCTAATGGCTTTTCATTATTGCTGTTGTTATTATTGTAACCATCATTCAATCATGGTTTAAGCACTGATTTTTTCATATTCTTTTGCTTATTAAAAAAAATAGGACAGTGCCTCCTATTTTGTAAAGTCCCATTTGGCATTTTTCTATTTCTTTTTTGTTGTTGCTGTTGTTGCTTGGATTGAATCCAGGGGAGCTTAACCACTGAACCACATCCCCAGCCCTTTTTTATATTTTATTTAGAAACAGGTCTCACTAAGTTGCCTAGGGTCTCACTAAGTTGTTGAGGCTGGCTTTGAACTTGTGATCCTTCTGCCTCAGCCTCTGGAGCTGCTGGGATTACAGGCAAGCCCCACCAGCATTTTTCTATTTCTTTAAAAAGCTAAATCATACTTCTTTATACCCTCACTTCTTATAAACTAGGAGTTTCATCTCAAGACTTGGTTAAATTCAGATTAAAATTGGGGGGATAGAAACCTTCATAGGTAATGCTGTGGATTACAGACACATCAGGAGTGTCCTGATGTTATTCTGTGGTACCACATTTGTCCTATTGTCTCTGATGATTGTTGCCAATTTGTCTCTGTTATGAAGATGATTTTTCTTCTTTCTGCAATCAGCAAGTCATCTGTGAATTGATACTTTGGCACTGTTGTAAAGTTTGCTTATCAAAACATAAAGCTTGTATCACATGTTGAGGAACATAGCTGAATCACTAGAGTGGGGTTAGCAAAACCGTGGTTCTCTATTATTCCTTCTTCAAAGTTCAACTAGCATTCTTCTGTAAGTCACTTCCATTTTTAATATACTTCTTCAAAGGAGATGTATTTGACCAGCGCATGATTTAGAAATGGTAAATACTTAGCTACACATAAACAGTAAAAGTCTAGAGAATCTAGAATAATTTTGAGCTAGAAGAAACCAAAACCAGTAAGTACTCCAATACTCTGTTTTAAGAGATGAGAAAAGTAAGGTCCAACTGTTCTGTTTATTTTCATCTCATAAAAAGCTAGCTTGATGTAACAGAGATCTTTGCAGAAAGGGAAACACTGTACATGGGTAGAAATGAGGTCAAAGTGCCCATCTCATGTACAATCACCACTCATTTGCTAGCAATAATGTTTGCTGAATTATAATTTTGTAGGATGACAGGAGGTTGCTTATTCCAGCTTTGGTAAATATTTTTGCACATATGCAAAGAGCAGGGTGTGAGTTTTTATATTTCCCTACATATGGGATTGCCAAGGCTTCATTTCTAATGTTAAAATATTTTCACTGGGCTTAAAATGATCTGATTTATGTACCCAGGATCTTTTCTAGTCTTGGAATGATCAGTAGTGTCAGTATCTCAGAGCTGTAAATACAGCAACCACATCATCCCTCTTCCTGATATATCAGAAGGGGGCAATTTATTAATCCAAGTGAAAATTTGAAAGTCTACTTTGATTATCTGTAAGTCCCAAAGCTTGAGTTTACATACATTAAACATACAGTGTGCATAAAATGGCAAACACTGGAATGAAGTGAATGAAGAAAGGTAGACCATGTGGTAGGGAAGGGGATAAGAGTGACAATCCAGTTTTATAATATAGGACCGCTATTCCTGAAAAAGCCCTTAAGCAAGGCATTGGGAACCTACCCAGCAAGGAAAAGGCCAGAACTTGGAGAAAACTTGATTTTATTTGACAAAGCCAAAGAAATGTCCTGAATGAAATCTCCCCAAATAAGAAAGAACATTTAAAAAACAAATAATCAAAATGTACAGTTTAGAAGCAAGGTTTAGAGGGCAAGTGGGAGGGGAGGCTGAGTAAAAACTGAAAATAGCATTGCCAACAGCTGGCTTTGTGTTTTCCTTTTCAAACATGTGTCTTGGGCCTACTATGCAACAGGCATGGTGCTGTGTGTTTTTTGCATGCAATATCCTTTTTTTTTTTTTCCCAGAACAACTTAGAAGCCAGTATTTTTATTACCCAGATTTTAAAAATACTAAACTGAAGTGAATCACTTATGGCCACCCAGTGGTTCCCCTGAGCCCTGCACTTTTAATCTATAAGTAATGGTACCTTTCTCTGCCTGGTAAATGTTTTCTTGCAGACAAACCAGGACAGGCTATCTGGATTGAAAAGGCTGAAACAGATAACTCTAAAAGCAACAGATAAATAAAGTGAAATGACTCCTCTTTCCTTTCAGAATTTTGAAATACCTATGGACTTTCAGCTATAAAATAAAGAAATTATGTCTGGCTGGCCTGATTTCATCCCCTGAAATACAAAACAGCTAAGGGCCCTGTTTCCAATGGAAGAATAGTGTGACTAATGCTAGCATGGTGAAGTCACAGGGAGGCCAAAACAGAGGCCCATTCTGCCCTTGAGTAGCATCTGTCAGTCTCCAACTTGATGCTACATGGCAAACGTCTAACAATAAACCAAGGGTTTCCACAAAGTTAGGGTCTCTAAAGGAATTACAGAATCAACTTTGCTTTAAAATTCTTGTTTCTTCTGTCACAGACACTTTTCTAGGCAAAAATCTCCTGGTTCCTGTTGCTATGGCATATCTTTGCCAATTCTTTTTTCATAAATATCCATAATCAATTTGAAACATCTATTATACCATCTATAAACTTCCAGAGACGAATGTTAAGACTGTAGTTTGGAAATAAATAGACATAAAATATGCTTTGGAAAAATATTTAAACCAAGTCAGAGATCTCAAATCCAGTCCTTTATTTCTTTGCACTCAATATACTGAATATCGTGTTCTGCACTACAAAACTAATGTGTGGTAGAGAGAAATTTTGAGTGACAGTCAAGAGCCCAGGTTTTAGCCATGAATCTGTAATGACTTGACTTTCAAGAAGTCATGTGATCAGTTTGGCTGTTCATTTCATCATCTCTTTTATCTCAGATCTGAAGAGCTAGGGTGTGTCTTATGACAAAGGAAAATTTATTAGTTAGCTTTTGCTGCTTAACAAAACAACTTAGTGGCTTAAAACAGCAACCATTTTCTTTAGCTCAGGACCTGGTCTGGGCTGGATCAGGCTACTCTAACTGGGTTCTGCCATTTAGTGGTAGTAAGTCAGTTATTTACTGGCCGCTGGATGATCTAGGATCAGCTTTACAGCATCGTGTTGGCCAAGGAACCTTGTTTCTCCTATTCTTGACCCTCTCATCTCCAGCTCACTAGCTCAGACTTATTCACAAAGTACCTGTTTCTACAACAGTAACAGGACAAACCCCATTGCTCAGCACTTCCAAGCTCTTGCTTTCACCATATTTGCTAATGAGTCATAAGTGACATGGCCAGATCCAAGAGGTGAGGAAACTCCACCTGTTGGTGAACACCACATTACAAGGATATCAATGCAAAAGATGGGGAGATTGTATCCATTTATACAATCTTCCACATAAAGGAAAACCACTCCCTTTGAACCATGCTAATCAAAACTGTCATTGAGCATCATAAAGGATATGAGAACGCTTCTGAGTAAGTCCAGCTTTCCAGAATCTATCTTATATTTTCCCTGGTGCCACACTCAGGGTCGGAGTGATGGTCAAGTAGCCTGTCCTGGGTAAGGGATCCATCAACTTCAAAAGACTTTGTACCCTCCCCACTTTGCCAAAGGGAAATCACAGTAGTGCCTACACATCCACATGAGGCAGAAACTCTGCCCTTCAGCCAGCTCATTGTTCTATACTGATGGCCAATTGTCTTCCTCCTGTGACCCACCTCCACCCTTTGGGAATCTTCCCAGGCAGACCTCAGCAAGGCTGGTCACACTGTAAAGTGATATGGCTGAGTGAAATCAGTTGTTCTAAAGCATTTTGGTGACACAGTCTTAAATACATACAATACATACACACACACACACACGTATATATACACACATATATATGCATATGTACATGTATGTATGCAACATAAGTGTAAACAAGTAATTTAAGTAATAAAGAATATAAATGAAAATAAATAAATATCCAGTTCACCTATGACCTTTTCTCCAGGATTCCACTCATGACAACTGCTGCCAGTTTCTTTCATTTAATTCTTGAACTGTTTTATGTAAAGTTTGTTGTTGTTGTTTGTTTCTAACATAGGCGACACATATATTGAATAATTTCTGCATCTTTTGGCAATAGATTTTGGAGGTCTTTGTCAGTACATGTAGATCTACCTTACTATTTTTAGTGTGTTCCATAAAATGGACGTTCTTCTTTCTATATTTCTGTAACTGCTGAACTTATTACTGAAAAAAAAAAAAATTAAATGAAACTCCAAAAGTAAAGTATGTCAATCAGCAAATGTTGTAGTTGATAAGAGGGTAATGGATCCAATTACTGTGTGATTGTCCCTGGCCTGAAGGGAGGCCTCTAATGTATGTTATGTCCATGGAATCCTTTAGTGCAGCAAGGAATTTAAAATACTGACAGGCTGGTATCTAGAGCCCCTCTCAGCTCTAGTATCCTATGACTGTGAAAAATATTGCATGCCTACCCAGTGGCATCTAGAGATCCTTCATCAACAATATAAGGTAGAATCAGGGGGACATTTATTTGAACAAAACACCCAATGAATCAGGTCCCCTGCTTCACAGCAGAATGCCTAGGCCTACAATTTGTGAGCACTAATAACAAGTGAGGTTGAGCCTGTGAACTCCTTGTCTCAAAATTAGATTCTGAAAATTTGCAGCCATTGCTGGAGTCTTGGCTTGTCGTTTACATTGAATTATTGGACTGAATTATTTCATTTTGTCCCAGTGTGCCTTGTCAACTGAAAATATTATCCCAGGGAGTTAACCCAACAATATTTTGTAAAGAAATCATTCCTGCAGGAATGGAAAAACCTGTTGGTAACCTGAGTCTGACCAATTGTATCAAACAGACACAGGATGCTGAGACAGACCTGGGACTCACTTAGCTGCTTAAAGCAAGAGGAAATAGTAAAGCTTGCACTGGCTGCATGAAGCCAAGTCTCCTTTGGGCCCAGAATAGATTTTGACTTTGTATTTATGAATAGTCCCTGCATAGAAGAAAGAATAGACACTTAAATAGCTGTTAATATTTATAATTATTGTTGGCTTTAGCTTTAGGTTAGAAATTCTCCATTCCCATGTCAAGGACTTGCATATCCCCAAATAGTGATTAGTAATACTAGTTAAACATTCTAGTTTTAAAAAACAGATGCAAACTCTGTTTTGGTTCACACACATACACACACATACACACGCACACACATACGTAGAGTTTTATTAATCATCTGTTAATTCATTTATTCATTAAGTCATTTTAAAGGATGTTAAGTGCCTGTCACCCAAATCCATTCACTTTTCTCCTGGCAGCAAGACCCTGACTTTCTTTTGGGGAGCCACATCCTTTCTCACTCTCACTCCATGTTCTTTAGGTGGGTGGGCTCAGAGGCAGACATGCGACTCAGGTCTGGCCAATCAACACTCCACATTCTCCTGACCACCATGATTCATCAGAGATGGCTTGCTACCCAGTCAAAGCCAATGGTGTGCAATGTAACTTCCACTGAGACTACTGAGACATACGCCATCTGCCCTTTCTGGCTGCATGTGATTTGGAAGAGGAGATGCCCAAATATCTTGGACACAGTCTTTCTAGCACACGGAGCTCTAGAATGAACACAATGTATTGAGAATCAGTACTGGACGTTGGGAAGATCAGATCCTGCTGACATCTGATTTACCTCCTACTCTCACTTCTTTGCCAGATTCAGATGGGAGCCCCTTTTTGAGTCTCCCATCAGTCATGGTATACTTTCCCATCATAATCGTTAACACTTTGAATTGAAATATCCCCTCTATCAGTTTCTTCTCCCTACTTAACTGAGAACTTGATGTACTTTTCCTCTGGATCTGCACAGAGTAGACACTTCATAAATATTTGAGGAGATATAGCCAAAAAGGTAATGTGTGTGTGTGTGTGTGTGTGTGTGTGTGTGTGTGTATGTACACGTGCACACGTGTCTGCACGTGTGAAGTGTTGGAATAAAGGAAATATATACGGTGAATATATAGACATATGCAATTCTTTTCTCCCCAAAAGAGAAGAAATGTTTTTGGAGTACAGCCAAACCATCCGTGGCCTTTCCATTACTTTTAGTTTTATAGCAGGGGATTGCTCTGCTTTTGACAAGCACTAATTAATTCCATCTCTGGGGAATAATGGGAAATGTAGGCTTATGCTGTTTGCACCAAGGTTATCAGTTATATTGGTTTTAGTGTTCTGTCCTGCTCTAGATATAAAACATGCAGCAAAATGCACAGTCGCCTCCTCATTAGCTGTAAACAGTGTATTTCAGATTTGTCAAGCATACATATTTATTTTTACATCGAGGCATTTTTATTTATCTTCCTTGCAGGTCCATGAAGTTTTTGCCAATAAATTAGAAATACACTAACTAGTTCTGAAAACGATGGCACCCAGGAAATTTTATTGATCTCATAATTTACTGAATCTTTTGGTTAATTACAAGTCCTGTCTAGCTTGGTATGCTTTTCAAGTCATCTGTGCATCATAAATATGTAACCTCAGTGCTCACCCTCCCCACATTTCTGACAGCCTCCCATGAGGTCAAAGGTGTAATAGCTACAATACCAGAGTCTCTAGCATATTTAATTGAACTATTAATCTACTTTTATCTTTGACACTAGAAAGCCAACTACATTGGATTTTCAGAGTTCTTCAATGCATTTTCTTATGTTGGATTTTTCCAAGCTATATCTTTTAAGAGTATACTACTGGCAACTCTTTTAAAGGCAGTTGGAAAAAAATGTGGATGTCATTGGAGTTACTGTATGAGCTAATAAGAAAGTATATCATTTATAGTGATTCATTCATTTGCTTCCTGATGCAGTATGTGACTAAGGCACTTTATTAAAAACAAAACAGATTGAGGCTCACTAAAGCTTTGCAAATTGTAGCAGATCAATCAGCAGCAGCCTTGGCATGACCCATTATTTTCAAAATGTGTGGATAGTTATTAGAATGGAAGTTATCTTTGTTAAATAACCTATGAGAACTTGCTGAAGATAAGTGTAACCTCTTGTGGCAACGATGACATTTTAAGTGGTCAGACCTCATTTTGTGTTCATTATCACAATGGAACCCTGAAACTTGAATCTTCAGAAATATTTGTATCTATGAACCTTTAATTAGGTTAACAAAGTACTCAATCACGTGTCTGCTTCTGTCCCTTATTTTGTATCAATAATCTACTACATATGTTTTTCAATTGAGGAAACAATTTGCTGCTTTTCATTTTATTTCCTGAGCTTATTCCTTCACTTTACGCTCATCTTGCCTGCTTGCACAAGGTTTTAGTCTTCCTCTTTGAAAAGAATCTGCATCATATATGCCTTCATAAAAGCTGTAAAAATATGACATTATGGCCTTCTAACTAATGTTTCTGGATTTAATTTAAACTATGATTAAGAGTGATTTGAGTCATGCATTTGAACATTCCACTTAAAAATCAATTTAGACAGGCAATGCCCATGTAAATATTGATTATAAACCCACTGTGTTTCTAGCAAGTTAGATTAATATCATAGGCTAAAATCCAGAAATCTGTTTTTCTTTCCTACTATTTTAAAGCATATGACCAAAATCCAAATCCATTTGCAGAATGGTCATATATTTTGCAAATGCCCATGGGACTAAAATTTAATTTAGGTACTAAACATTCCCCCCACACAATGGTAGACAAAATAATCAAAACCACAGCTCTCTTATATGAACAGAACAGTTGAAGCTGCATATTTCACTTTATTTGATTATATTTTAACTTTTTGTACTGCATTCACTGTGAGTCTTCGATGTATCTTGTTAAATGTGAGCAACTTCCTTGAAAACAAGTCATTTCAACTGACATTTTCTGGCTTATGTTCAGCATTTTACAGTCAGTGTGTCAGAGACATAAGTTTTTAATTTGAGATGTTGCAGGCCTTACTTCTTCATCCTGATATTTCTATCTACTTTTGTACTGAATGGCAAGCTTTAATCCTGAAAGAATAAAGAGACTCATTTCCAGGTGTGATAACAGCCACAACAACAAAATAGTGAAGAAAAAAGAAATGTGTTGTGTTCATCTACTTCATATGGTGCAATCTGTGTCAAACTTTCAAATGACCATTAACAATTTGCATAATGTAAAACATAAAACTTTGTAGCATCTGTACCATCTTGGTGCTTCAGGGTTAAAATGATAAACTTGAAAAGGTAATTGCTGGCCATATTTATAGATAAAATGAGTTTTACCCATGCATTTTAATGTGATGTGTGAGTACATTGATATTAAAGGCTAATGTTTGGCTTTGGAGAATAATTTTTCTTCTTGGGCTGATGTAGCAATCCCTTTATAAATGTTTAATTCTTCCCCTACGTAAGCAAAACCTTGCAGGCTCTCTCTCCCACTGTTCAGAGATGAAAGCATCCAGGAAATTTAGAGGGCAACCCCAATGAGATTTCCTGACTCACAGAAATGAATCATTCATGCTGGAACCTTAGGCACAGGGGTGTTGTGTTAGGGGAGTAGTCTATTAACTTCAGCATGTGCTGCCATCACATTCACAGCCTCTCCAAAAAAAGCAGAACTGGCCAGCACTGAAGTAAAGCCTGGGCATTGTGCCTGCCTTTCCCAAGTCACTGCCTTTGCTACTGCTGCTACCACAGGAATAGCTGAAGGTAGAGAACACTGGATGTGGTGTGACTGGCTATAACACCAGCCCAAACCTCTGCTTCATTATCTTCCATGGTGCTTTAAGTCCCATCATAAAAAATAAGTCCTAAGGGAAAGGATCAGAATTAAGAGTATTGGGCCTTAAAAATTTTTGTTTTAGTTTTATATTTATATTTTTAAAACATACTTCAAATTATTTCAATCACATAGCTTCATAATATGTCTATATTTTTACCTGAGAGTGGTTAAGTAATTTGCTTCTGAACACATGAATAGTAAATAGTAAGACTAGGATTTGAAATTCAATTCCTCTGTAGATAAAGCCATGCCTAATCCTCTATAAAATCATCCATCTCACGGTGGGAAACACCTTTCCTCATTATCAAAGCATCCTTTATGACCCCAGTTGAGGCACATAAGGCAGAATGTGGGTAGAGTGGGCACAATAGTATGATGGGAAACTGGCACTCCAAAAGAAACAATAAAGTGAACAGCAGGCAAAACAAGCTTTGAGTGGGAGTGTAGGGTGCACAAAGATGGTTGAGGGAAGGAATGGACTGTTAAGAGGGATACATTAGATCAATGACACATGAGAACTTGACTCCTGTCCTTGACTGTGCTAACCAGTACTCTGATCAGCCCTTGAACTAAATGTCCCAGGATTCATGCCCTGTCCAATCTCCTCCTCTTGGCTGAGGCCTGTGACTTGCTTAAACCATCAGAATATAGCAAAAAATACCCTGTTCATGTTCTGGAACTCAGTTCTAAGAAGATGTGGCAGCTCCTGAGTGAGCACTCTCAGTGCCCTAAATTCCCCTGTAAGAAGCACACGTACTCTGTTCCAACAGACCCTGTGGAAGCCCACATGGAGGGGGCATGCCAGGAAGGAAAGGCCCTGACAACACAAGGAGAAGTAAGGAGCCAGTTCAGCAGAGAATCACTGTGACCCCCAGAAAGCCATTATTGGAAAAAGCCACGCAGGGAACGCCTTGTAGAAAAGGGGTTTATTAGGGTGCCACGTGGAAGGGTAGGGAATGGGCGGCGTGGAAGGGCAAGGAAGGGAAGGACAAGGGAAAAGGAAGAACAAGGCACGGTTTCAGTTCAGAGCAGGCTTAAGTAGTGAACTGGTGGTCAGAGGGGACCCCAATTCCATAGGCTGCCGGAGGTCAAGGGTGGGTGGCGTGTGTCGCAATTAGTCCAGTCGGGCACCCGAGGGGCTGGCCAGCAGAGCCAGCCTGAGGCATGTGGGAGGTGTGTCTTGTCTCAAGATACCTGGGAGGTGTGGCCTTTCTGCCTGGAATCTAACAGCCATCCTAGCTGAAGTCCTTTGAATGTTCCTAATATGTGCTAAATTGTGAGAAAATAAATGTTTTAGGGCTCTAAGTCTTAGGGCAATTTATTAAGTAGCAAAAGACAATTGAAACCATTTATTTTCTACCAATGCAAGGATCTTATTTGTACCTCTGATATTTTATGGTCAGAATGGGTGGAGAAGCCCTGCCCCTGCAATCACAGATGCTCCATGGAAACCCATAGGAAAGGGCAGGCTGTTTCCTTTAACTCATTTGTGCCCTGTTGTTGTCGCCGGAAAGGGATTGCAGCCTGGAATGGCAGCGCCGCGGGAAGGAGTCCGGAGACAGGATGGAGACGAAAATATTCTTTAATCTTACAAGAAACTACAATATATCTATACAATAGCGATAACCCTGTCTTTTCTCTCTCTGGTCTCTTCTCATGCGCCCAAGCAGCAATGGCGCTAGCTCGATCTGCTGAGTCACTGTTCAAATCTCTCTAGATCCTCGACCAAGTCCCGCGAAATCCCAGACCAAGTCCCGTGAGACTACGGAAGGCGGAAATGCCCAAAAATGTCTATGGCCCAATAGTCAACCACAATCTTAGCTATCTCCCCAAACAGGGCTCCTGCATTTCCCCCTTTTGTTTTAAAAGAGGGGATGCTCTAGGACGTCTGTGTGCAACCAACATTCTTACCCATCATCGGATAATCAAGGCTGTGCCCTTGACTCCTGTCTTAGGTTGATATGTCGGCCACATGAGACTATCCCTTGCGACTGTGCCTGTCTTAGGTTGTCCCCCTCTGGGGATCTTACCCGTCATTGGCTAACCAGCCATCCAATGGAGCCCTTTAGGATCGACTGTGTAAGATGACTAACAGCCGTCCAATTGTGGGGAGATGCTGCGGCTTTAAGGCAACAAGCCTTTTGGTGACGAGCCAAATTGCATAGCATATCAAATTCTTTAAACAAATCAGCTGCCCTAAGTTCTATCAAGTAACACATTGAGTTGTCTAAACAAATACCCCCAAGGTACTGTCCCATGAAGTCCCAAACAATGAAAGATCAAAATGTCCACTTGTTATAACACATAGATCTAGGAGGCCCCATGCATGCAGAGCAGAGGCCACACTGCTGGTGAGGTTGTTTGACATTTGAGCAGCAGGGATGCTTGCAGCGACCGCGATCCCTGCATCTGTAGCAGCAGCTGTCTTTTTTTTATGTCTAGACAATGCCACCGGCAAATCTTCAGGGCCCGCTCCCTAGAGACTCAAGCATCAATTATTAAAGGAAAGGCAGTGCTATTCCACCACTGAGTCAAGAGGCGAGTTGTCAAACTAAAAAATAGAATTATTAGATTAGAAAATTAAAGTTGATTTCTGCTCACACACATTGCAGCCTGAGCTCCCACAAACATAAGCTGGCAAAACATCATATTTAGAACAAAACAAAGAAAGACTGAGGGTATTTACTGTATTAAAGATAGATTAAAGAAAAACTAAAAGCACTTTGGAGAAATAATTTGTTAGCTGGAACTCTCGAGTTTCTGCATACACAGCAGTCCTTTACCTGTTGAAATGATTGAAATTAATCATTTATTAAACAAATGAAGTTAATAACAAATAAGCAACCTTATGTCAAAACACCAAAATATCAGGTTATACAGCCCTAGTCATATTTTTCGCTTAAGAGAAATCCCTGGGACACCTATAAAACAAAATTGAAGGTACCTTCACTTATTAAATTATTTACCCAATTAGAATACTCTTAAACTTAAATGAATTAGAGTTATTTGGATCCATATATATATATATATTATATTCACAAGCGCTTTGTTATTTTTGATGTCAGACTGGACAGACAGACGCACATACAAACATATATTTGTGATGTCACATTAACATGAAATTTAGACAAATACACAGACATAAACACATATATAAAAAGAAAAAAAAATACAATTGTGTGCACACTAAAGAGAGATCTCTTCGTCCCAGCCGGGAGGAATGACACTTAAGTTGTGACGTATTTTGAAGGATTCTTTTAAGGGAATCATTCCATATCTTCATCATGGTCCTCTTGATTTTGTACCTTTTTTATTAATCTTGATTCCTCAACAACTTCATCTTGATCCTTTTGATTTGGTACTTGCTTTATTAATCTAGATGGTATCCATATTGGAGAGGATTCATGCTTTGGAAAAACACAAACAGATCCTCTCCCCCAAATTAACACTGGATCTGGACCTTTCCATGTACCTGAAAGAACATCCTTCCAGTAAACCAAAGGTTTATGTTGTTGATGTGGGTTCCAATGTCTGTCTCCAGCAGAATAACCATCAGAGTCTAAAGTTAAAAAATTTAAGGTAAACAGGGCAACTGCCAGTCTGTCCTTAGGATTTTTCCAGTTTCCTTCTTTCTGTTTTAACAAAATAACTTTTAGTGTGCGGTTTGCTCTTTCAATAATGCCCTGACCCTGAGGATTGTATGGGATGCCTGTTTTATGGGATATGTTGAATTTTGCGCAAAACTCTTTGAAAGATGAGGACATATATGCAGGGCCATTATCTGTTTTAAGCATTTTGGGGATGCCCAATGCAGCAAAAGCTTGTAAACAATGAGATGTGACATCTTTAACTTTTTCTCCGGAATGTAAGGAAGCAAAAATCATGCCTGAGCATGTATCTATGGTTACAAGAATAAATCGCAATTTTCCAAAACTTGGCTCATGAGTAACATCCATCTGCCACAAATGATTGGGCATTAATCCTCTAGGGTTAACACCAAAATGAGGATTGGGCAAATGTGTCATACAAGATTTACAATCTTTTACAATTGTTCTGGCTTGCTCCTTTGTGATTTTAAACCTACGTTACAAGGTGGTGCTGTTGACGTGAAACTGGGAATGAAATAAAGTAGCTTGTTGTAGCGCTGAAAGTATAAATATTGTTTTTGTAAGTTCATCAGCCTTTTGATTACTTTCATGGAGGGGGCCAGGCAAATTAGTATGTGCTCTAATATGGCCTATGAATAGAGGTTCTTTTCTTGCCCACAAAAGTTTTTGTATTTGATAAAACAATTTAAAAGCTGGAGTATGAGGTGCTATTGGTCCTGCTAACTCTAATTTTGGAACAGCTTGTACAATATTGTGGCTATCTGAAAAAATGTTTATGGGCTGGTCTCTAAAATTTTCCAGAGCTCTTACCACAGCTTCCAATTCCACTAGTTGAGCTGATTTGTGTGCAGTTATGTAAGTCATATTTTCTTTTGTAGTGACTACTGCAGCAGTACCATTTGAGGACCCATCTGTAAATACATTAAATGCCTTAGGAATAGGTTGATTTTTAATTACCTGTGGAAATATAATAGGATGATTAATACAAAAAGATAATATAGGAGACTTAGGAAGGTGATTATCAAAATTTGCAGAGGTAGAGCATCTAGCTATAGCCCAGTCATTATCGTTGAAGCATAAATATTCAATCTGTGACGATGAATAGGGAGTAATAATAGTAGCAGGGTGAATGCCAAATATTTTAGTAGAAGTTTTAAGTCCTTGAAGAATAAGTTTAGCCACCATGGAGGTATAAGACTCAATTATGCTTTTAGGAGAGACAGGCAAATGTATCCATAATAAAGGCCCTTGTTGCCAAAATACTCCTGTGGGTATATATTGTGAAGAAATAATAATCAATATCAGTGGTTGAGTTAAATCAAATCTGTCACAATGAGCTCCTTCGATGGCTCTTTCTACTACCTTTAAAGCTTTCCTAGCATCAGGAGTCAATGTTCGCGGTGAGGATGGATCAGGGTCCCCTCGAAGGATATCAAACAAAGGTTTTAATTGGCCAGTAGTGAGGTTTAGTGTAGGGCGAAGCCAATTAATGTCTCCCAGTAGTTTTTGGAAATCATTGAGGGTGGTTAAATGTTCTTTATTTATTAAAATTTTGGGGGGTCTAACAAAAGTATCCATGATTTTAAATCCTAAATATAATATGGGAGATCTGGTTTGAACTTTATCTTCTGCTATATATAATCCGTATTTTTTTAAATTTTCTACCACGTCACTGAATATATTAAATAAGATTTTTTGATTAGGGTGGGCCAGTAAAATATCATCCATGTAATGTAGACACATGAGGTTTGGATATTTATTTTTAATAGGTTGGATGGCCTTGTCCACATATATTTGGCATATGGTGGGGCTATTAGCCATTCCCTGTGGCAAAACCTTCCATTGATATCTCTGATCAGGGCCATTATTGTTAATAGAAGGAACTGAAAAGGCAAACCTGGGGGCATCCAGAGGATGTAGGGGAATAGAAAAGAAGCAATCCTTTATATCAAGACTAATAAAATGGAAATTTTTTGGAATAGCTATAGGATTCGGAAGTCCAGGTTGAGTAGGGCCCATGACTTGCATGGTTTTATTAATTTGTCTAAGATCATGTAATAATTGCCATTTTCCTGATTTTTTCTTGATCACAAATATGGGGGAATTCCAGGGAGAGGTGGAAGGTTCTATATGTCCTGCTTCTAATTGTTCCTGAACTAGTAGGTGGGCCGCTTGTAATTTCTCTTTAGATAGGGGCCACTGAGGGACCCACACTGGCTTATCAGAAAGCCATGGTATTTTCAAAATTATTTTCTCAGTGGCCCCAAAGAAAAATGTCTTTTTCTTATATGATAATGATTTCTTTTAGGGTTAAGCTTACCCTGTACTTTTTGATGATTTCTTATAGGGTTAAGATTACTCTGTAGATTTTTACATTTAACACCTGCAGGTTTGGTTGCAAGGCGTACTCCCATTTGTTGTAAAATATCTCTTCCCCATAAAGTAACCGGTAGATTAGGTAAAACATAAGGCTGAAACGTGCCTTTATGTCCTTCATCATCCTCCCATTTTAAAATTACCGCACTTTTTTCTGGGAGGTTATTATATCCCAAGCCTCTTAAACTGGTTGAAGCTTTTTGCAGAGGCCAGTGTTTGGGCCATTGATGTAAATTAATGATGGAAGAATCAGCTCCAGTATCTATAAGACCCTCCATTTCTATTCCTTGGATTCTTATTTTACACATAGGCCTCCTTGTACAGTCCCGAACCCAGCAAACCATGGGTTTCGAATCAGTGGAACAAAATCCTCTATTGTTCCTATTTAGAGGCATATTCATTTTAAATGACTTATGTAAATTTGGAAGGAGGAGCAGCTGAGCAATTCTATCTCCCTGATTAATAGAACTTATACTTTGGGGTGAGCTAAGCATTATTTTTATTTCCCCTTTATAGTCTGAGTTTATTACGCCTGGGGTCACTTGCAAACCTAATAAGCTCTCAGGACTTCGCCCGATAATAAGTCCTACAGTCCCTGAGGGAAGAGGTCCCCTGACTCCTGTGGGAATCAGTTGAACCCCCATTTCAGGTGTTAACACTATTCGGGCGGTGGAACAGAGGTCTAATCCTGCATTTCCTCCTGTTCCTCTGGCGAGGGAGTGGATGGGTAATAGGGATTGTGTCGGGGAAGCATCTGAGTGGATGCTTGAGGATACTCCTCCTCCAATGCCTCGTACATTTGTGGGCCCCGGGGCATTGGGCCCCTTGCCCCGTTTTTTGAATTCCTGAACAAAGGATTTCCATGGATGTCAAATTTTGAAGACATAATTAGCATTTATTGGCCAAACAGTTGTATGTAAAAAGATACTAAATATATGCACTATGAGTTGTACATGATTTCCTTTCCCAATTACACCTGGGGCAGCAACCTGGAGCATGGTATGAATTTAGTCTTATTTCTCTTTTAGGATTTTGCCTAGAATAGCCTGATTGATTATGATAATTTTGCCTAGAATATCCTGATTGATTATAATGTCTATGTTGAGCTCTTGTAAAATTTTGAGGGGCAGCATCTCTCACAGCTGCTGCAATCATATTCCCTGTGACAAAGGCATCATTTATATCTTTACATAATTGTATATGTATGGAAAGATCCTTTTTATTTTTCCATGGCTTGATGGCTTCCTGGCAATACTTATTAGCATTTTCGTACACTAATTGGACAACTAATGGCATAACTAGATCAATGTCTCCAAAAACTCTACCTGCAGTTCTCAAAAGTCGATCAGCAAATTCAGCATATGGTTCATTAGGTCCTTGAATTACTTTGGACAAGCTACCTTGTAGATCCCCAGGTCCTTGTACAGTTTTCCATGCCTTTAAGGCAGCTGCGTTTATCTGAGCATATACTCCTGGGGTATAATATTTTTGATCCTGTACGTCTGCAAATTGCCCTTCTCCTGTGAGCATTTCTATATTATGGTCTCCAAACCCCGCATCTGCATTTCTTTTAGCTGTTTCTATACAAAGTTCTTGAAATTGCGATCGCCAAACCAAGTATTGTCCCCCACTTAATGTTGCTTTACATAGACGTTTCCAGTCTGCGGGGGTTAAGCTAAAGGTGTTAAGGGACTCCAGTATACTCAACGTGAAAGGAGCTTGGGGTCCATAAGTCATTACTGCCTCTTTGAGATTTTTTATTGTTTTGAAATCTACTGGCTGGTGGTCCCTCCGTCCATTTTCATATTCAAATACTGGCAGTTCCCAACGTATCTGTGAGTTACCCTCGAGAGCACATAAGCGCTCAGAAAGACTTTTTATTTCTGTTTCTAGGGTATGCAAACGCCTAGTGATACCCTTCATATTTTCTGTAATTGATTTCACCCATGGGGGAGTAGAGGACACAAGTTCCTCCACTTGATGATCCCTTATCTTGGTCTTCCTTAATTTCCTTTTGTTCATTTTCTCAAAATCACCTTTAGTTAATTCCTCCTCACTACTACTACTCTCATTGGTCCTAACTGACTCAGTAACATCCTGAGTCCCAGATTCAATTGAGACCATGTATCCTTGAAGTATCTCTAATAAATCTTGAATAGCTTTAGCAGCTCGGATCTTTGTCATTTTGGGGACGCTTCTAATACTCTCCTTACTGGTCTTAGTTGACTCAGCGGAATCTACGCTTTCATGATCGCCTTCACTGTTTTCTAAATCCTCCTTGCTAACGACAGACTCATCTATATCAAAGAATTCATCAAGAGCCTCGTACACTTGGGTCTTAGTTATTTTCGAACCCATTTTAACCGCTCTGACTAGAAACTCCTGCGAGGTTTCTCAGTTCTTACCTGCCATGCTGAATTCCCCGTACAGGCCACCAACTGTTGTCGCCGGAAAGGGATTGCAGCCTGGAATGGCAGCGCCGCGGGAAGGAGTCCGGAGACAGGATGGAGACGAAAATATTCTTTAATCTTACAAGAAACTACAATGTATCTATACAATAGCGATAACCCTGTCTTTTCTCTCTCTGGTCTCTTCCCATGCGCCCGAGCAGCAATGGCGCTAGCTCGATCTGCTGAGTCACCGTTCAAATCTCTCTGGATCCTCGACCAAGTCCCGCGAGATCCCAGACCAAGTCCCGTGAGACTACGGAATGCGGAAATGCCCAAAAATGTCTATGGCCCAATAGTCAACCACAATCTTAGCTATCTCCCCAAACAGGGCTCCTGCACCCTGTCCACTATTCTCTGTCCCTTTTTCCTGGGTTCAGATAACACATGTATAAAAGAACTGTTATCAGTGCCTTCCTCAATGGGACATCACCGTCTCCCTTTGTGATGACAGTGTTTCCTGTTGACCAAAAGGAAAAATTAAGTGGAGAGAGAACAGTTCTGTACAATATTATTGAAAAACCAGGAATGAAACAACTCTTAAAACTATGAGCTCAAGGTTCTTTCTAGCCTAATTCTTGTTGTGTTGACAGTTGGGTGAGGATTTTTGCTGACACCTTGCCTTTTTCTTCTCTCATCAAGTAAAGAAAAAAAAAAGTAAAATGATCATCCTACCAGAAAACTTGCCTGGTGTCATGACTGGATGGAATATTATGAAAACATAAAATTGAGAGGAAAGTAAAATTATCCATTGTTTAGAGAATGGGTTAAAGTGTTATGCAACCTCAAGCTAACCTCAACCATAAGCTAAGACCCTGGAGTGAGCCATTGTGGATCCAGAAATAGGCTTGCTGGATGCCTCCAGTCCCACAAAAGCAGCTTCTTGTTTTAATGTTTTCAGGTCATTTTGGATCAGTTGCCTTATGTGTCTAAGATGTGCCCTGATTTGTTTGGAGCTCTAGGTATATGAGTCAGTGATCCTTTCCATAACAGGCACATGTTTTCCTTATAAAAGCAGGTAAAGACCCAAGGAGATAGGATGGCTATTGTCCAGTGATGATACGGGCATTACCTGTCTGATGGCCAGTCAATTAGATTTTTTGTTGTTGTTGTTCTCATTTAAAATAATCAGAATTTCATCACAAAGACTTCTAAGTAAATTTTGAATGTTAGATGAGGTGTGTAATAGAATGAAAATGGAGTTACAAGGACTCCTGTTCAAATGCTAACATGCCTTTTTCTTCTATTACTGGAGATGGTAGAGTGGCTTTGAGGATTAAGAAATTTAGGCAACATTTCATGCCTCTCTGGCCATTTGCTAGGGCACTTTCCCTATTCAGTCAGTGATAGGTTGTGTTTCTCATCCATTTGAACAGCACTTCAAGAAATCTTGGCATTTGGGGCTCATTGTCTTTATAGAATTGCATTGTTATAAGTTTTAACTTTAATGATAGCATATATCTTGATCTTGTCACTCCTTTGAGAATATGCATTCCATAAAGTATTACCACTTATAGGACTAGGCAAGTATTGAAGTCCTCAAGTCATTTCCAGAAGAAGGGAGAGTATGGCTTGTTTGTGTCAGAATAGATCCTGTGGTTCAGGAGCAAAGAAAAAGCTAAGTTCTTGTGTTTTTTGTTTGTTTGTTTAAGAAACAGCTAAGTTCTAAGGACATTAAAAAGAAGCACAAAAGAAGGAATACATCTTTCAGCCATTTGTTTTTTTTCATCTGAGGATTTAACTGGAAGGAATTTTAGACTTTAGATGAATCAAGTAGGAAGATAACATGAAGTCACACCATAATGATTAGTTAGGTTTTGTGGAGCAAAGACAGCTCATGTGGAAATACTAATTGGTCAGCACAAATATCTAGAAATTCCATAGAGGTTGTAAAAAATAATTGGATCTGATATAAACCAGTACACAATAATATAGTAAGGATTAGTGGGGTGGTGCAAGACTAATAGCCATAGTCAAAACAAAAAGATTTTTCTTCAACTTTTTCCCCAAAGAAACGTGTGAGCTTATGCACATTCCACTTATTGTTGAATGTTTGAAACAGGTTTGAAGACTTTTCATTGCATATTTAGCTTGGTTGGTCATACAGGTAGAGTTTAAACAACAAATTTAAAAATTTAATTTCCTATCATATTTGACTATCAAAAACATGACTTTCTTCTGTGACTCTTGTGTTTGTGTTGAGCATCTATGGCTAATGGTTTTCTACTTCTCATACCATGATGACTTTGGAAAAGACATCATTCTTTAAAAATAAGCATATTGTTGGTAGAGCTGAGTTGAACTTGTCAAGCTCTCTTGGTTTTTTTCTTTTCTTTTTTTCTTCCTGCCATCTTGTGTTCTGGAAATAATTCACATTTAGTCATCTTTTAGAAACATAAGACATGTCTTTCCTTCCATAATATCATGCCCTGTTAGCAATCCATTAAATATTCCCTACTAAAAGTGACCCCAGGAGATAGTAATTAACCCACTCTTGAGCATAATAATAGAATCAGATTGATGAACAATTTTCTTCAAATATTTTAAATAATGGCATAAAACTAAAAGGCTGTGCATTGCTTGTCTTAGAAAAACAGTTCAGAATGCTTTAGAATATCATGAATAAATGAACACTTTCATTTATGAGCTTTATATAGAAATCATTGAGTTTCCCTGCTCGAGGTACAGCCTGCATGGTAGTTAATCTTCTCATGGCACTTACTGTATAATGCAACGCCTCTTTGGGCAATCTTTTATATTAAAAATACAGCATTTAAGCTCCTTTCCTCCACAAAGCATTGCAAGAATGAATTGTTCAATCTCTTTTTTTTTTGATAACATGCTAGAAATTATTTCAGAAATAACCGAGATGGTAATTCTCATTTAATATCTCTCTTTATAGCTCATTGGAAAATAGGGAATATTTTTAAAGCAATACAAAATTATTGGGAAATCAGAACAACTCTGATTTTGGTATAGATAATGCATGTCTCAGCATCACCACCCATCTGAGTGACCCTACACAAGTCATTGACCTTCCCTAAAAAAATTAGTTTAATCATCAAAATTAAAACATTAATTTGATAACTTCTAGGTAACTTCCATTTAAAAATGTCCATCTCCTAATTTAGCTCATTTTCCTCATTTTTATTTCCATCCATCCCATTTCTTCCTTCTAAAGATTATGTATTTTAAACTGCAAAGAATCATAGTCCATTTGAGATCAGTTTTGTGATTTCTTCTTTTGCCAGGGAGTTGCCTTTCATTCTTACTGAATTCATATGCCATTTCTCACTCTGTAAAGGAAATTGAATGGCAGGAATCAGCTGGTCTAGAGAAAGCTTAGGCCTCATGCCAGTCAATGGTAGGAAAGATATAGGCTAAATCAGATGGTACAAAATTCCCTTTCTAAAGAATACTTCCCAAAAACTCTTTCAAATGTTTAGAGAGGTATCTTCTGATTAGAGGACAATGGTACTGTTAGTTTGAAGCAAGCATGCTAGGATGACTGCCACAATCACCTGTGACAATTGTTTGGTAAAAGTACTACCTTCTCATAAATCACAGCCTAAGTTTATTCAAAATGGACATTCATTCTGAGTTTTGATCTATAGCTAGCTTTACAAAATACCAACCCATAAGTTTAAATAGTCCACTTAATTATTTTTCAAAACAAAGGATTGTCAATAGGAAATATTTCTGTAAGCTGGATTAGAATTCAAGGATTGTAAAATTTCTTCTGCACATTATAACTATGAAAAATATGGTCTGCCAAGAGACACCATTCTTCCATTGAAATAACCTGTAATTATTTTTAAAATTAAGATGTGGACTTATTTGGGGCTTAGGGAGAAAAAATTGAACATACATGTTTATGTGTAAATGTTCTGTGACACATAGCATTTTTATTTTGGTGCAAAAAGATAAGAATTTTCCATTTTTGTGAAGAGAAAGGAAATCACTCAAATCCTCTGGACACTAATTTATAAGCTGTATGAATTCATTAACAAAAAGAAGCTCCAAAGTTTGTGCAAGTCCCCCAAGAAAAATAGCTGATTTTTAAAAACAAATCATAATGAGTAATACTATTATTTTCATTCTCACTGGTGGTGTACAGGTCATTAATAAAATAGAGTCTCCATGATACACGAGTTCTAATATAAAACTATAAATATATTATAAATGTTCTGCATACGGTGAAATACCCAGATTTATGAAATGGTTTCCACATGATTCGTAGCTCGCTTGCACCATGGAATTGAAGAAACTAATTAAATCTACACCTTGAACATTTACATTTTTCTAGGATTTAAAGGAGAGAATGGGGTGTGGAGGAGCAGTAATGGCTTCTTTATTCATTTTATATGTTTGCCACTAAGAATTTCCAAAGAACATAAAGATATGTGTGTCCTCTCTGCTAGCCCAGAAGATAAGTACAGATGTCTGAAGGAAGTGTTATTAGGGATGTGCAAAAGCCTTTGGCAGGGGCAGAGAATTGAGAGATTAAGAGCTGAGATGGAGAGGGCATCATGGAGAAGTCCTTAGTACTTGAATTATTCCCAAGCATCTAGATTGAATCTCCATAGGGGAGACACTCATCTCTCATCACACCCCACTCACTTGCTGTTGCAGCCGTGTTGAATGTTTTTATTCTCGTGAACTTTGGAACATCTAGGTTTTAACCACTTTCCTGTCCATTTCCACCTGGGGAATGACTTTGCAGTCATAGTTCTCTATCAAGTTGGAACTTTTAAATGAGAGATACCTGTCCTCCTTCCTAGCCCTCTGATAATTTGAGTTTTTTACTCTTTTACAATTGCCACGAAGTCTGCACACACTGACCCTATCAAAACATTTGCCAGTCAATATCAAAATTGCCTGTTTAGATCTGATTTTCTCCGATAGCCTGTTGGTTCCTTCATGGCCCCAAGTACGTGTCTTACTCACTACTTCAGCCATTACTCTTTGCACAGAGCCTGGCACACATTTGTTATCAATGAACATCTGATCATTGATGAAAGAAGTAAGTGAATAGAACATGATCTGCATGAGAAAAGTCACAAAGGTAGAAATGACAGAATGAGTTCTGTTGGGGAGGAGGGGTCTGGAAGGACACTGCAGAGGCAAGAAGGGGACAGACTCACAGGGTCTTCACTACAAGTACAGCTAAAGTCAAATCCCTTCTCTCTACTTGCTAATGGGTAACCATGGAAATAACATAAACATCATAGCCTTGATCTCTTAATGTGCAGGATGGGATGCTAGTATCTACCTCTCAGATCATTTATCAGTTAATATAGTCATACATTTATACAACCTTCCATCCACCGATTTATATGTTCATCCACAAATATAATTAGCTTCTACCATGTGCCAGGCACCATTTTCAGGACTGGAAATGAATCTGTGCCAAAAATAACACTGCCTCTCTTCTGAGACCTGTATCCTTTAGAAGAAGGAGTTAATGGCCTGTAAATTAATTAGTTTACATTAGAATATTAGTGACAAGAGTTGTGGAGAAAATACATAGTGTTGAAAATCATGAGAAGTCAGAGAAGCTTTCTCTGAACAGTGTCCTAGATAAGGATTAAATGATATAGTGCACAAAATATTCTTAGGATGGTGCTTGACCCCCTACTGAGCCACATAATATTGGGGAGAAAAGGAGGGGTGTTGAAAAGCAGATGTGGGGGTTCCCAGGGGCACTTGCTTATTGCCCAGCCTAGAGCACCCCTCAGTGTTTATAATTCTTTCATCTAAGTTATGAGATAGTCTCTGACTGTCTTACCCTATGTCACTGAATGTATGATGAATACAAGTGCTATTTTTTTTCTGAATCTGTTCTCACCAAACACCTTCTATTCATGATTTAACTTCTCATGTAAATTGCCCACCTGGGGAGAATATTCTGATCATATAGACTTCAAGTAGCTGGGCTCCATTCTTAGTTATTTCTCATTACATGTTCATATAGAGATACTCTAATTATAATTTGGTTTCCCATGTAGCTTGGCCACATGGAGTGAACATGCTGAACGGATGGACTTTGATTATTTCAGTTCCTGTGACAGCTCTTGCTCGTTATAAGTTAAGCCAGTGCCATTCTGATTAAACACATTTGCCTCTTGTACTGGGTAATGTCACGTCGTAGACACTCGGTGAATATCTGTTGATTGATGGATTGAGACTTCTTCCAGGCCCATGGCAGGATCAGACTTCCAATGGTAAATTCCCCAGGAGGTGATGAGAGCTATTCTGCTACTCCAAGAAGCTGGCCTGCCTGTCTTTCCCAGACATTCACCCACTGTTACTGCATAGCCCAAACACACAGATTGATTTTTCTGCAGAAATGCAGCAGTAAGGTGAGGGCAGGAATGGGGTGGTAGACTCACTTCATCCTATTGATGTCAAAGAAGTACAGAGCCTCAAATCCCCATGGCTATCCTAATAGTAATAGGATCCACTTATTATTCAGCAGACACTGCATTTCATACTTCATCCCTATCATTTCACTTAATTTTCCCACCCTGCAGGCCACTGCCTCTATCAGCTGGAAACCTCTCTTCTCTTTAATTCAAACCCACATTTTTCAGAAATGTTTAAATGAGGCTCTCTGGCTTTTTGGCTAAACAAACATCATGCATGAATCCACTGGTTTCTCTGTGAAATAGAGCCCAGTAATTTTCTCTTATCTCTCTGAGTGTCAAACCAAGAGATATCCTCTTGTGTCCCGTTAGCTATGTAGGAGGATCTTGCAGTTTGCTACCCGCTGACTCATTCCTCCCATGGCTCAGTTTATATAACCATTCTTGAGAAAGAACTTGATGGCTGGCAGCTGAGGGAGATTTCCATTCCTGCCCGACTCCCTTCTGCTCACTGCCCGCTGCTCGCTCTGTGAAGCCAAGCAGAATTTGGAAACTTCAACTCCACCCAGTCATTAATGAATAAATATAACTGAGAGTCAATTGGTAAACATAAGCTACCATCAATGTTTTCTTTCCTACCAGGTCATGTTGCTACTCTTTTCTGTTCCTTGAATGGTTGTTTCCTATGGCAAGTCCAAACATAAAATTAGTTATGAGTCATAATTGTTTACATAAAGAGGGGTTTTTTTCCCCTTAATTTTCTCAGGGCTTACAAGTTGCTTTGGCCAAGTTAATCATGGGAGACCTCAGATTCTTTTTCTTGGAAATAAAAGGTTTGTGAGGGGCAGCTGTATTAAATTAGTGGTTTCCAAATTCCTTAAGGTTGTGGAGTGCCTGCAAGCCATGGTATGCTTTGTGGGATACCATTAAATGTTGATACCAAAACTAGATTTAAAATAACCAAATATTTTTTTTTGTGACTTTCCAAATAGTCTCATATATGATTATAATGGAGTAAAAGTTAGCACTCATGGAGCTATAATTAATTCATTAGTTGTATTAAATAAGACTATTGAGTGCTTAAACAAATGTGCTTTAAAATAACATTCATCAGATTCACCTGGAGGTACTATCAAAATACAGTTTATTGGGCCCTATTCACCTTTTCACAAATTCCCAGGTGATGCTGATGCTGATGGTATGGTCCTAGAAATCACACTATGGGAACCACTGTCCTCTACTATTCTAGGCCAAGAATAAGCCAACTACAGCCCTTGGGCCAAATTTGGCCCATTCCTCTTTCACTAAGTTAAATATTACTGAAACACAACACACTCATTTATATATTGTCTATAGCTATCTTTATGCTACAGGGGCAGAGTTGAATAGTAGCCTCAAAAGCAAAAATATTATCTCCCCCTCTATCAATAAAGTTTGTATTTTTAGGTCATCAAGACAAACCTTGTATAAAATAATATAGTTCTTTCCTCATAGAGCTTACATTCTAACATGGTACTAAAACTTTTATGAGATTCAAAGAAAAAATATAGGAAGAAGTCTTAAATGAAGGTATCTTCTTTCAATTATTCACAAACCAGTTTCTATTTCTTTCTTCCATTTAAGGATCACTTCTCCAACCAAATTTCTGATTCTAGTTCATGTTCCAATCTCTTCAAGTCTGTTTGATTAAAATATCCTCCAAAATAAAATAAATTACCATCCAAACTCTCTTTTTCTCTATTTTCTCCCTTCAGTGTATTCTGGATAGCATTTTCAGAACACACATCCTAAATCTAGCTATTAAATGATAATCATCTCCAGGAAAAGATTTGGAGGTTTTCATATTCTACATTACCATATCAAAACACTACAACTTTTATTTACTACCTGTGATTTTCTGTAGTCACGGCCTTGCACTGACCTGTCCAGAAATGGGTTTTACCATTAAGCGTGTCCAGACAAATATTCATCACATTGTCACAGCCTTCACCACTCCCTGTTTTTGTCCTTGTCTCGAGCAAGAGCCACTTAATTTACATACCTTGAGCCATCTTAGCGTGTAACCCCACTCTATAAACTTGCCTTTAAAGTTACACTGGTTAATTGTCTTACAAATTAATGATATTAATTACTTATTACTAATAACAAATATCTTAAAACTATGCGTCTTAACAGTTGGGTTTTTGTTTGTTTGCTTGCTTGCTTTAATCTTGCAGCTCCTGTGGAGTAGAGTTTAGGTTAGCCTCTTGTGCTTAGGGTCCTTCATGAAGTTGCATTTAAGAAATCTATTTGGATTACAGTCATTTGAAGGCTCACCTAGGTCTACTGGATCCCCTTTTGGTGGATGTTCACCACAGAATTGGCATGGTGGGGCTGGTTGTTGGCTGCAGTCCTTTCCTCCTCATGCCATGGAGCTAGTTTCTCACAGAGCAAATGGACCAAGGCAAGGCATAAACCACAGTGTCTTCAAAGACATAACCTTGGAAGTCACACTCCACAATTTTTATAATATTCTATTTGTTATTCAGGTCAGTCCTAATCAAAGTTAGAGAGAATGACACAAGGGTAGGAATATCTGAAGCACAGTCCCCTCCATGATACAGGGGCTGTCTTGGAGTTCTCCTACCACCTAGTCAATCTTTTCCTACTCTAGGTGGGGCCTTTGTCTTTCTATTGTTTCCCTATCTGGAATGTTCTCTTTCTCTCTTTTCCCCCATTGTCTGACAATTTCTTAATGCTTATCTTGGCCTAATCTTTCTTGTGACATCTCCAGATCCTTTGGCCTGAAGGAATTGCATCTTCCCTTTTTCTCTGTGGCCTTATTATCAATACCACACATTTTAGCATCTACCCACATATAACACATTCTTATTCACAAATGAAATAGTCCAAAGAGTTCATCCCACCTACACAAAGACACCCTTTAATATTACTAGAAAAAAAAAAAAAAAAAAACTTGACAAGGCATTGAAACACAAGCTCTCAATTAGAGACCAAACTATATTATAGTACATAATGTATCAGGAATCATATTAATGTGGTACAATTGATATATTTAAGATATTAGTGTCTACCAAAACAGTACCGTGTAAAATCAAATATCTGCATGAATCTCATAGAAATCTATTTAAGTGAAGATTGAGATTCAACAGGTAAAGGGTAGAGTCTGAGATTTTGCCTTTTTAACAAGTTCTCATGTGATGTTGATACTTCTGGACCATGGAACATCTTCCAATAGAAACTAGAAAATGGCCATAAAATACAATAAAAATAGAAAGTAGATTGAAAAAGAAAAGTAGTGGAAAGAATCATGGATGTGTTCAATCACTAGAATTGGCAAGGCAATAAATGTTTGGAATCATCAATCATACTTATCAATTTTTTTTATCAATTTATTTATTTATTTATTTATTTATCTGTACTTTCATCTGTTCTCTCTATACATGTCTATATGTCCTACCTGCCCAGTTGTGGAATAGGCTGTTTTGGATTGAGGACAGTCATGTCACATGGAATTTTCTTTTCCTAGGGAGTTGTTCCATAAGTGCATGGCACTTGATTGCTGCTAATTCTCAACCAGTCCTTAAATTCCAATAATAAATTCATAAGATTTTCTCTTCCCCAAATATTTCTGTTTTCATTGCAGAGATCTGAAAATTTATTTTCATTAAAGTATGAAATAATTTGTTTTCAATTATTTATGATACCTAATATAATTTCTAATAATAAAACATTAGTGGTTCTAAATACCAAGTAAATTAACATGATCAAATTAATTTAAAAATTCCTGATGCTCAGATCACACACAAGACCATAAAATTAGATTGTTGAACGTAAGCCTAAGATATCAGTATTTTTTAAAGCTCCATGAATGATTCCAATATAAAATTAAAGATGAAGACTCTTATTCTAATTCATGTCCTATCAAATTTTGAAATGGAATGATTATACTTTTTTTACTGTACCACAAAACATATTTTAAAATGTGTAATTTGCAAATGTCAATAAAGACTGGTTTAGAGAAAAATGTTCACCTTTTCTAACCAGATGTAATTGCATCAATTTATGAATAAGCATAGATAATCTATAGCATTTTTTGTAATTCTGGAACAATCTAGCTTTTCCTTAAATGAGTATACATTCTTAATCCAACAAAACTTGTTGATGTAAGTTGTACTTTTTCTTTAGCAAACATGTCAGATCATTTTGCCAAATTATTCTGGCCATTTAAAAAAGATGAAGAAGACATTTTGCAAATACTTTGTCTCTACTAGTCAAAGTCAGTGTTAGTTTAAAATAGGACACTGTTACATGCCTACATCATACATGTTGCCATCATGAAAAGTTTTCTGTTGCATTTAGAAATGTTGTAGCTCAGAGGAAATAACATCACTCATCTTGTTTGCTCAGCTTCTGAAATGGCAAAGGTTGAATAAGGGCATCTACATACAGTTGCTAGTACCCTGAGCACAGGATCAGTGTAACCTGCACCTCCTTGAGACTGTGCCTTTTACTACCTGTGTGATCCCTGGCAAGTCTCTTCACTTCTCATGGTTTCCAGTCTTTCATTTGTAAAAGGAAGAATTTGAAGTAAGAGGATTGTGATAGTCTTATAGTCGGAAAGGGGTGGGGTGAGGGACAGAGGTCCTTTGAGTACATGCAGGTCAGGCACCCTGTGAAGTGGTTTAAAATAATTTTCACTGAACTCGCAAAATGTCAGTGAGCCTATAGAAGACTTTTCTAGTACGCAGACACAAAAGTTACTAGATTGTCAAATTAAGCCCCCGGGAAATCATAGAACATCTGGGAGCAGTGGCACACATCTGTAATCCCAGCAGCTTGGGAGTCGGAGACAGGGTGGCCGCAAGTTCAAAGTCAGCCTCAGCAAAACGTGAGATGCTAAGCAACTCAGTGAGACTCTGTCTCTAAATAAAGTACAAAATAGGACTGAGGATATGGCTCAGTGGTGGACTGCTCCTGAGTTCAATCCCCAGTACCCAAAAAAACTAAAAATAAAAAAAAATCATAGAACATAAAATAAAAAGATATTAATTGCTTTATATTTCATTCTTTCATAAGGAATTTTATGCATCATTAATTCCAACCCTTTTGTATCACAGCTGAGGAAGTTAAGGCCCCCAAAGCTGACAAAACTTGCTATTATTTTATACATAAAATAGTATACTAATAGGGGATGAGATTTTGTCGTTTCACAGTCTAATCCTTTATGTCAATCCAAACCTTCTCAATCATTATAACTCAACATTTTATTCTGCACTGAAGAAGAGTTCGATATAAGATTTATATTCATGGTAATTCAGAATTTCTGAAACAGGCATATCAGGAATATTTTCACAAGTGACCAGAATGTGATACCTGGGTCCCAATATTACAAACTCAGATTGACAAACAAAGGGCTACTATCATTGGACTACATAATTCAGATGTCTGTGGCTGTATTCACAAAAATTCTCACCCCTTATGTGAGAAGTCATGGTTCTTCTACTGACCTAAGAATTATGTATAATAAATTACATAGTAATATAGTAATGCCATGTATATTGCCTGCATGCATACATATAGTTATGTGTAATTAAATTTCATAGGAACATCACTATTACTATGCACTCCTGTGATCCCAAATGAAGGAGTTGGGTTTAAGGCCCTTAAATACTCATTCTCCAAGACTTTTCCTGTAATCAATTAATTAAATCCCATCTTACTATTGATGATAAGCTATGTTCAGATGAGATATGTAGCTAAAGTCCTAATAACCTCTACCAAGAGATTGTGTTAGCCCTCCAGTTATTCAATAGATAATTATGTTGCCTCTACTGTGTGCCAGGCACTTATTGGGCACTGAGAATATTGCAATGAACAAGAATATGCATTCTCTCCAGGAGTTTATATTCTATTGGAAAAACTAGTTCACAAAAGAAAAAAAGTAGCTTGGCATGTTGGCACACACCTGTAATTCCAGCAACTTGGGAGGCTGAGACAGGAGAATCCCAAGTTCAAGATCAGTTTCAGCAATGTAGTGAGGTCCTGAGCAACTTAGCAAGACCCGGTCTCAAAATAAAAATAAAAAGGGTTTGGTATAAATCTCAATGGTAAAGCACCCTTGGGTTCAATCCCCAGTAACCCCCCCCTAAAAAATTTTTTAAAAAGAAGAAGAAAGAAAATAAGAAGGCCAAGTCAGATCACACCAGGTATTTACTAGTGCCACCAGTGTGAAGGATGATATGAAGGGACAGGTGTTAGAGAATGGAGAATGAAAGGTAAAGGTCATGGTGCTATTCTCTTAAAGGTGGTAAATGTTTAACTGGGATTTGAACATTGAAATGGAATCAACATCACAAAATATATCGGGGAAGAGTGTTTTAAACAGAGGGATCCAAAAATGCAAAGGTGCTAAGATAAGATTGAGGAGTTTAATGTGTCTGTAAGAAAAGGAGTTGTAATAGTAGCAGGTTTTCAAAATCTTTATTGTACTTATACATTTAAAAATGTATTATTTATTCATCAAAATATATATCAAGGGATATTAGGTATCATGCACTATTCCTGGCATAATCTCCTGATTTTGTACAAACTATGTCCCCAATAGGGGACACGAACCATAAGCAATGTACATTCTAAGAAACAAATTATATAATGTACTAGAAGATAAATGTCCCAGGAAAAAAAGAAAAAGAAGGTTAAGGAGAACCCAGGATGTGGGAATGGGAGGTTATGGAGGGTCTCATAGAGAAGGTGAGATTTTGAGCCAAAGGAATGTCATGAAGGAATTAGATGTACAAATATGTGGGAAAGAGCATTAGGGAAGGTGGGAGCAACATGCACAAAGATGCACTATAGAGACAGAAAGAAAGCCAGTGTGGCTGAAGCAGAGTGAATTAGAAGGAAAAGAGTGGGAATCCTAATCAGAGAGGTGATGGGAATTAGATACTGTTCATTTGTGACAGGACTTTGGCTATTCCTTTGAAATGAGTAGGGTCTTTTGCTATCATTCTAAGATCATCATGGGCAACGATGTCAAAGAATTCCTTCCCTGTGGACAGGAAAATCACCCAGGAAAGCTGAACTTCCCATATAGTGGTGAGACCCCAGCCCAGAGTCCCAAAGTCTTTTCAAAATGGGTGGTCACCAAGGGAAAGAATGGCTTTTCTATGTGGATGTTATTTTAAAAACAAATAGTGTTACTTCCTTGCAAAAACTGCTTTAGTATTTTTTTTTTAATCTGGAGGCCTTTTGATTTTCTAAAACAACAATGACAAGCTTTATTCTCTACAATTAAAATATAAACACACACCCAAGCCATATAAAAAGAAAAGTACCTGAAACAGTCTATAAAAGTTTAAATTTCAGTGTAGCGCTAATTTAATCAGGGGACTTTATCTACAGCATTTTTGCTGTCTCCATTAAGCATGTTATATGGTCTTTGAGATCTCTGAATATCAGTACCCAAAAGGAAGTTATGCTCCCCTTTTATCTCCAACAGATGTGGGTATCAAATGTTTATGAGCATGAAAAAGTTTTTCCATTAAATGAAGCCCTGCCAAGTAGTAGGATTTTCTTTTATTATGTTGTTTTATTCACAAAACATTTCTTTTGAAATCACTAAGGCCACATAAACATGAAAGAAGCAATGTAGAATTTCCTAACACATGTTTCTGTCACTGCTGTTTTTGGCAGAGTTTATCCCAAAGTGGTCTGTGAGTTACTGTTTTCTAAGTAGCCTCTAGTCTTGACCTTCCGGGGGCCTCAAGGACAGTTATGTGTTCATCCTGGAGACTACTTTTGGAGCTTCAGCTTTCTACTACCACAAAAGCAAATTTTCTTTTCCTAAAGTTGTTTTATTCATCATTGTCATTTCCTTTTGTAGTCCTTTACAGAAACAGAATTGAATTGTATTGGGAATAACAAGAAACTAATTTGTTCCTATTTTATTGTTTTAATATCTTGTGTTAGTATCACCAGTGACTTATATTTCTTAATTCTTTGTTTCTCCAGTCTATCAAGGGTATGGAAGGAGGGAAACCAGTTTGTGGGGCTCCAAGGGGGAATGTGTGTGGAGGGGAATTGCAGAGTGATGAAAAGGAGGTGTTGTTTTTGTTTTTCATTCATCGTTCATTTTGATTTCCAAATCATGGAACACTGGACTGCATGTCCCTAGTCAGTTACAGGAAGGAAAGGGATTGTCCAATAATTTTCTACACATCCCAATGCAACTATAGCAAGCACTACAGCTCAGGGAAATTGAGTATATTTTTCCTACCAGTGCATGCTCTTTTATGCTTTGATTTGGGGGTGGGGTGTAGATATCAGAATATTTATTTTTGGATGCTGTTATATACTACATACCTACTGGCATGCACTCCTGACGACTGGCTTGAATCAGTCCCTGTTTTAGAGTAATATCATCCTTTCTTGAGGTTTCATAGGCAAAAGCCATAAAGGTTCTCATTTTGCTGAATCCCTGTGTTACTGATTAAGACAGAATAACTATGACAGGGTGAGCATCTGACATTTCCTAAATACAGCTAGAATTTTTCTCTCTCCTTAGGGTCCCCTGGATTTTAAGCATTTGATTTGAATTTTTTGTGCTCTCTTTCTTAAAATGCATGACTAAGAAACTTGCTTTGTTCATTGATCCTTGTTTATTCTATATTAGAAAAGAAAGCAAAACAAGTATATTATTCCTAAGCATGTCCCAGTCCTGTTCTTCAGTGGTACCACCTTCTAATTTAAAGTGATCTAATGGTCCACATATTGCTACCAACACCGACACTTATTTAAGGATATAGGACAAGCATCTTCAACTTTTTTTGTAAAAGGCTTCAGAGTAAATATTTTAGGCTTTTCTGGAAATATTATATCTGTTGTAGCTGCTCAACTCTGTGCAGAGTTGTAAAGGAGCCATAGGCAGTATGGAAATAAGTTTGGCTGTGTTTCAGTAAAAACTTGATTCATGAAAACAGATGGTGGAACTGGAGTTGGCCCAAAGGCTATAGTTTAGTGACCCTTGGCTTGGAAGATGATTCTTGGATATTTTGGTATAGCTGGTTTCTACGTTGCCAGAGGTCCCAGCAGTAAGCTACTCACCCATCTCCTGCCATCATTGACCTAATTATGCATCTTATTTTTCTCTATTTACTGTAGACCTATCACCAACAAGGTAGGAAAGAGACAGGGAATTTATTCTAAATACACACATACATACATAAAAACAAAGCCCCTACTCTTTTTTATTAAGTCTTTGACCATCAATTTTATTATACAAAAGCAAGAAACCAATATTTTAAGAACCATCTCTAGCTATCTCAGAATTATGGGAGAAAGGACAGAGAAGAGCAGAGCAGGGGGAAGTGTCCCAGGAAAAACAGTGTCTCTCACAGGTGGGGGCAGAGGAGACTGCTGGTGTCCAGGTAGAACTAAAGGTGTGCCCGGCTGGTACTCGTGCAGAGAAGCCTGAGCCAGTATGCCCACCACACTCCTGCAGCTGTTTAGAATGCATGTGACTGATGCTCATGACATGAATTCAGTTCTCCACTTGTTGTGTCTGTCTCAGCTCTGCATTTACATTGGGACCACCCTATTTCTGAATCTAGCAGGTTTTGGCCCTCCTTGGATGGGAGCCACTTTTCTGCTGACACGCAGTTGTTGAAAGCAGGCAGCAATCCTGTGATCACTCTCTTTCAACCTGGGATTGCCCTTTGGAGGTATCTTGGGAGAAATCACTGCCATCTGCTGCTTTGATGCTCCTACTGAAGATCTTCCTGGAGTTGGGCATGTATCACCCATGGTCATGCAGGGAGGTCCTTGAGCAGAGGTACTTGCCGACAGGGAGCAGAGATCAGTGAGAGTCAGGCCAAATCTTCTGATGCTGTTATGCCCTGACTGCTTGGCTTCCTCAGGAAGCTGATGCTCACCGGACAAGGGGAAGATGTGTAGTGCAGGCTCACTAGCACAGTTCTTTCAAAGGTCAGGGAAAATGGAATGATGGGTGAGACCAGACCCTCTGACACCCAGGTTTCACTTGGACCTTGCAGCCTGGCCCCGAGCTCATCCGGTGCTGGAGAATCAGGTAAACAGCCATGGTGTCACTGAACTTTCTACTGGCTAGAGAAACCAAGGTCTTATATGGATTATAACCCATGTCAAAAAATATTGTCATTATTGCAGCATCTGGGCATTTGGGGAGTGGCTCACTAAATTGATGGGCTGAATACTCCTCACCCTCCCTCAGCCATGGGTGCTGAAAGATCTCCTCTACCATGGGCTGCTGCACAATGTTCTTGGTCAGCATTTTACAGATGAGCCTTCTTGTTTGGGCAGGAACGTGATTAGGAATGTGGTACCTTGTCTCCACAATCTGTGTCTCCAGCTCCCAAGGGAAGATCTTCATAAATGAGCATCTCCCTGACAACATAAAATACAGAATGATGCCCAGGCTCCAGACATCTACTAGGGGTGCCTTGTACTCTTCCTGCTGGATGAGGGGGCAAGGTAAATGACAGTACCCTGGAAACCACTCAGCTTCTGCCCAGGTGTGAACTTCATGCTGATGCCAAAGTCAAGGAGTTTGATATTGCCTCTGGCATCCACCACCATGTTCCCAACCTTCAGGTTTTTGTGTGTGATGCTCTTCTTGGGGCAGTGGCCCACTGCACACATAATCTGCCTAAATAGCCTTCAGGCTCCCTCCTCCTGCATGTCACCAAACTGGATGTGGTCAAGTAGCTGTCCCCCACCTGCATGCTCCATCTCAATATTGATATGTTTACTGGTTTCAATAACCTGAAATAGCTGGATCACATTGGGATGTTCAAAGCCCATCATCACATTCAGTTCATGGCATCTCAAAAGTTCTCTTTGTTCTGTGACAGGACTTTCATTGACACCTCCATGCTAGTAAGGAGATGGCAGGCTAGGTTTACCTGGGAAAACTTACCATGCTCAATGGCCCTCTGAACCTCATAATGATTCATGAAGGCCATCTCATCATCCTGAAGCACTACATTGGTCTGACTACTCTTGTTTTGCATCCTAAGCAGGAACACCAACTAAGGATGCAAGCTAAAAATCAAACAAACAAAGAAAACCCATGTACAAACAAAACAAAAACAAACTAAACTCAAAAAAACAAAACAAAACCCTCATAATGGCTCTTCATCAGGTCAGAGCAAGAAAGTCTAGTCATGCCTGGACACCCTCCAGTGGTCACCTCCCTTTGGGGCCTCTAGGATATTTTCCACTTTCAGAATAACAATAAGAAAGGATTGTAGAAGCTTTTCCTTCAGTGGTGTATGATTAGAAATTAAAATTTGTACAGTATTTTAGTTTAAGTCTAAAACTCTAATTAAATTTTATGTTTTGAAAGATTTTAGCATATCTACACTCAAGGCATTCAATTCCTTTTTCTTCCACCTCCCAATAATTGGTGTCAAAAGGATGGTAGCACCTCACTTACATCATGACAGTGTAACAAAATGCTCTGTTCCCTAAGGTATTATAGAGCATGTTATTAACACCTATGTGGTTGAGAGGAAGGGTTCATCCTAAATTCCCATAAGGTCCTCATTAGATTTCTCATTAGAAACCCTGGAATGCAAAACACAGTGGGTTGATACATTCAAAATGATAAAGGACAAAACATGGAATCCAAGAATGCTGGAACCAGCAAAAGTGTCCTTTCCATGGGGATGAGAAATGGAGGTGTTCTCAGATGAATGGGTCCCTTCATGCTGCTGTGACAAAAATAACTTGAACTGGGTAATTTATTAATGAAAATTAATTTCTCACAGTTCTGTGGACTAGCAAGTTCAAAGTCAAAGTACTTGGTTCCTGGGTCCTCACACGACGGAAGAAGCAGAAGGTTGGAACTAATTCCTCCAGCACAATTTGTTTTTACTTGAATGTTCTGGTGATTGAACCCAGGGCCTTGCAAATGTTAGGTAAATGCTCTACCATGGAGCTACATCCCAAGTCTTTGTCTTTTGAAACAAGATCTTGCTAATGTACACAAGCTAGGCTTGAATGTGTTATCTTCCTGCCTCAGTGTCCCAAGTAGATAGGCTTTCAGCCTGTTATGGTTTAAATATGGGTGCCCCCCCCCCAAGTTCCTGGCTTATTACAGGAATATTAAGATGTAAAATGATTGGATTGTGAGATCTGTAATCTAATATGACCTTCCTAGTTTCAAAGCACTAACAGGGTGGTAACTATAGGCAGGTGGACGGTGAGAGGAGTTGACCACTGGGGTCATGGCTAGGAAGGGTGCTTCTTCCATGCAATCCCTTCCCCTCTCTCTGTTTTTGGCCATGAGGTAAGCAACTTTCCTCTGCTGAGCTCTTGCCACATGACACGTTGCCTTACCTTGAGCCCAATGGAATGGAGTTGGCCATCTGTGGGCTGAGAACACTGAAATCATGAGTCCTGGACAAATTTCATTCTCTAAGCTCTTCTTCCCAGGGAGAATAGAGATTGGTTACAGTAACAAAACAAAACAAAACAAACAAACAACAACCAAAAAAAAAACTAAAACAGATTTGGTTCTGAGAATTTGATTATATTTTGCCCATATCCTGAGACTCTGTGTGAGGCTGAATTTAAAATTGATACATTAATTAATGTGGTGAAGGAAATTTCAAGACAGCATAGTATTCCATCCCCAGCATTGATACTACCAGCAGTCTTTAGTCTGGTTTATGGTGAGAATGGTTTATGGGGAGGAGCAGAATATAGAGCTGAAAATTTTAGCAAAGTTTCAGTAGAAAAGTGCATGTAAAGCTGTGGCTAAGGAGGGTGTGCTTGTTGAAGAGACTACAGTACCTAAAGAGATGCTGAGTACTCTGCACAAACACAATAGGAAAGATACTCTCAAGATCATACCCACTTAGGATTCCAGGATGCTGAAGAAAATATTTGTTTGAAAATCTATCATGGAACACTATGCTGGCCCAGGGGATGCCTAAAAATCATTTTACCATGCTGAGTGGCCTAGAAGGCCACTTCAGTCTTGATTCCACTTACAATGCATACATGTGTTACATCATGACATCAGTAACTGAGGGGGATGGAGTTGGAGATGTATAGGAGCAGCATTCTGTATGTTACTGAACTTACCCTGCTATAAGTTCACAGAGTGGTTTTCCTTTCCCATGTAAAATGAAATGTCCATGGAAGTCACAAAGAAAAGCCTATAGAATATACCTCTCCAAAAGGTCCCTGCAGTAAAGGGAGAATTTCTTGCTTCTACTGGCAGGTGGAGTCTGTGTAAGCAGCTCTTAAATAGCAGGCTCTGGCCACTAGTGTTCTAGAAGACTGCAGAAGCTCATGGCCAATTTTCTCTTCCAGGGTTTGTGTGTTCTGAATCCAAACGATGAAACACATCTCTGAAAACCCCACAGCAGCTTTCCCAGCCCCTACTCTTTATTGTGGTTCTATTTCCTCTTACCTTCTTGGGAGGACAGCTTTTCTTTTGGTTTCTAGCATCTGTTTCCTTTACTAGGTGAGAGACTATAATCTCCCAATTTCACAATAGCAGCATCACTTGCCCTGGAAATAGAAACACCATTCATGTAAACTACTAGCCCTCTGATATGCAGAAAGCTTGCTACATGCCTTACGCAATGTGATTCTTGCCTAATCATTTGAGGTTGTTATTATTACTTGCTTTTTATGACAAGAAAACAACCACTGAGAGGTAATGTGACTTGCCCAAGTTTCGATACCACACAACTCATGGGCCTACTCTTTTTTTTTTTTTTTTTTAATATTTATTTATTTACTTTAGTTGTACACAATGCAATGCATTCACGTTTACGTGGTGCTGAGGATCGAACCCGGGCCAGGCACATGCGAGGCGAGCGCTCTGCCGCTGAGCCACAACCCCAGCCCAGGCCTACTCTTTACCTCCAGGTGCTTTGCCACTAAGTCCTGGGACTTAGAGACCTCTAAGACCTCTGAGGGTCTGGCTTCAACCACTCCTGGTTCATATATTTTACCCAACAGGTCATCATTACCCTAAGATGCCAGACACCATTCTATGGACAGAATAGAAAACTTACAGCTACACAAGACCACCCAGACTGAGAATGTTTTAAAACATATGGTGCTGCCTACAGGATCAATGGTAGTAGGGTCTTTAGTCAAGAATTTTCAAAGATACAGTCTATGTCTTAGAGTTAAGAAAGATCAATGTTATCCAGAGATGTTCTAACCAATTCTGGTTCCCAGTGCTCTTGTAAAACAGTTGAATCTTCATATTTAACCAGTATTAATACTAGACTATAGGGTATGATCTGGTAAAGGGTACACTGTAGGATACTAGGGACCAACATGGTCTCATCTAAGCAGGGTGGAAAGACAAACACAGATGTGAATGGCAACACTGGAAACTCACAATCCAAGAAATCCAAGAGACCAAGGAGGAAGGCTGAAGGTTATTAAAACTAAGAAGGTTAAAGTGTTTGATAAAGTTGGAATACAGAGCAAAAAGTCATGTGCTAATGTATGTGTGCACCCACACACATCATATGTAAAAGAAGGGAGGAGAGGTAATCTTTGGTGCCTTATAGCAGTACCACCAAGGCATTCTACCTGGTCTAAATTAGTATGTTTGACTTCACACAGTAAAATCAAAAGCCAGTCAACCTATATCAGTCAATCTATCTGCTTATCTCCCTAGCAGGGACCATAGAACTGAAATCCAATTGAAGCAGATCTGCAAGCATCCTCTTTTCTTCCTCCCCTATTATCTTGAATAGAGATGTTCATTGGACATGGGAGCCTTTGCTCCACTAAGAAGCTCTTGCATTCTGCCACTTACCCTTCCCTATACAATTATTTCAAATCCTTTGCTGAAGGACATTTCAGCCACTTTTTCCAGCAACTATTTTTTTTTTTTTTTAATTTGAAGCAGAAAAGGATTTGAGGGAAAAAAAGAGGAATAAGTAGCCAAAAGCCAAAGATGCTTAAGGAAAAATGTAGATTCTTTCTTGTTAAGAAGAAAAGTCAGGCTAGGTGCAGTGATGCACACCTGTAATCCCAGTGGCTCGGGAGGCTAAGACAGAAGGATCGTGAGTTCAAAACCAGCCTTAGAATGGTGAGGCACTAAACAACTCAGTGAGTCTCTGTCTCTAAATAAACTACAAAATAGGGATGGGGATGTGGCTCAGTGGTTGAGTGCCCCTGAATTCAATCCCCACTTAACCCCCACAAACACACACGCAAAAAAAAAAAAAAAAGAGAAGAAGGAGGAGGAGGAGGAGGAGGGGGAGGAAGAGGAGGAGGAGGGGGAGGAAAGTCAGGATGCTTGGACAAAAGCTAGATAGTTTCTGAATGAAATATGAAAATTGATGAAATCTAGACTTGGGTTTGTTATTAGCACATCATAATGAATCCCTTACTTTGAATAAAATGCTAGTATACGCTTCAATGAAATGCCTAAAGAAAACACCTAGCATGTTGGTATGAATACTTCAATTATTACTAATAATTATGCATATATAAATATGCTATAGATAAATATTTATGTATAAGTAGATACTGTGTGTGCACATGTATATGTTTATATACAGTTCAAATTATGTGTATATTGTTTAAAACCCCCAATGTTTTCCAATTAAATGCTCATGAATTTGGAGATCAAGAAGTATTCAAATAATTACAATTACACCCTATTCCAATGACATACTATAATTGGAATTACATACAGATTGTTGCACTATTATTACAAAAGTGCCAAAGAAGATGTGTAAAAAGCAAAACCAAGAGTTTATAGGTTAATAGCAGAAATTAATTCATGACTTTGTCTACTTCATTGGAATTTAATTTTATTTATGTAGAAAATGCTATGGTACTTAAGTATTTTATAATTATGAGAAAACCAAGTCTATTTTGAATTATTTTCATTTTTAGTGTAATTTTTTAAAAATGTAGTTGTGAATTAGTTAAGAATATGTTGGATTATGCTTATTAAATCACATAGATAAATGTGTAGATCTAGTGTCAGCTCTGCCAAAGAGAATGGTTAATTCCCTTAAAGAACTCATCTGATCCAGGAGATTATTTTTCTTTTGTTCTTGCCTAAACTAAAAGTATAAACACATTAATGCAAAAAAATTAAGATTTACAAAACAAAATGCCATGTTATTTACATATGTGTACAAAATATGCATATAAATGTATAATAATTTTACTGATTTTATTGCATAATAAACATAATCAAGATTCCATCTCTACTAAATTTTTAATCATTTAGAAATGAACTGGACAGTGTTTGGTGTTTTTTCTGAGTGTGAAATAATGCTTATTAGTAACTCAAACACAACTATTGGAATAGACACAATGCATATATTTTTTAAGTTTAACACCACTCTATAAGTATGTCATCTAAACACTTCACTAAGTTTTATAGTGTATATTTTAATTAAATAATGTTAATATTTGCAACAGATATAAGTTTTTTGATAGCTTACTCTAATCCCAGGCCCTAAACTCAGTCCTTGCTGTTTCCATTGTGGTCCTTTATTTTTCAGTCTTAGAGGTTAGATAATTTTATCACCCCCATTTTATAAATAAAAAGATTAAAGACTTGCTCTGCCTCACTCAGTTTCATTATGTATACAGTAATAAACAATTTATTGTCATATAAGCCTTTTTTAAAGTACTGTTCTTCACAGTGTGTTGCCATTTTTATTCCAAATTATGAAGGTGTTATGGCATTTTACATTTTAATAGCACAGAAGGTAAATAAAACTATTAAATTATTTATCTTCATTTATTACAGATACAGTGTAAGAGACATCCATCTGCTAATTCTCTTTCAACTTGCCCAAAGGAATGACGACCATTAAAAAAAAAAAATATGTAAAACCTTGTCCAAATGTATGCTCAAAAATGTTTTCTGATTAGTTGATTTACATAATGTTATTTTGCAGTTAAAAGGGTTCTTTCTCAAAGTGCCAAATGATGAATCCCTTCTGTGGATGATTTTATTCTACAATGGATGCCTCCTTCAGGTACATGAATTTTTAAGTCAATGTGAGCTGTTGACAATGTGGCTAATTCTGGATAAGTCTATTACGGATGAATGTTCCAGACTCAGCCCTATATTTTGCAGGCTTACTTGGAAAGGCACCAGCAAAAAGTGGCAGAGTCACTGGAGACCATTGTAAAGCGTTAAAATCAGGCAGTTGGCAAGGAGCACTGCCTTCTGTACTTTTGAGTGCGTTTTTGAAGGTCCACCAGTTATGCGCTCTACCACCAGTTCTATTTACTGTAATTTTATAAATGAGGGGTGTTGTGTCATCTTACTCCCCACCCCCATCACGAGACTACACTGCTTTTTAACAAGAAATAACAACAAGGCACAAAAAAGAACAAAAACTTAACAATGAAAGCCATCAACAGGTTTTCTTTTCTGAGCACTGCTTTTTGAAACATCTTTTATGACAAGTGAAAAGAAGGAGGAAAAAGAAATTTTACATGATTAAGAAAGGATAGATATAGAAAATGCGTAAAGGTGTGACAGAAAATGAAAATATGGTGACAAAAAGAAGAGTAATTCTTGGATGGCCACCATGTTATTTTCCATGACCTGCTCACACTGACTTCTTGTGGACATTTATTTTTTCCTTCCTTAGACCTCTTTCTTTCAGTTAAAAAGGTATTAATATGATCAGCCATGAACCAGCACATTCTGAGGAAGCCATTTCTCAGTTCATTGTTTCTTTAGTACTTAAGTACTAAATGTACCCTCTGAAATAAATGCAGTAGTTTTTAATATATCCCTTTAGTTTTTTGGGGGGAGGGAATCCTTCACATCTTCCCTAGGGAGGCTAGGGTTATTAACTGGAGCTGTAATTTCTTTTTCATCGTAAGTCCAATCAATTTGATTGGGCTTTTTCTCCTAAACGGAAAAAAAAAAAAAATAAGCTAAGGTCAGCAAAAAGCCATAATTGGGTCACTAATTAAATGCCAGGCATCCGCTGCCTGGTGGAGTTGAGGGCTTACCAGTTGAAGGCAATGAAATCATATACTGCTATTTTTGACAGCGTATGTGAGAGAGATGAGGGATATAATGCTGGTCTGTTCACTGCTGGATAGAATTATTGATTGATGTAACACCAACACTTATGGAGATAAGTGGATTGGGAAAGTATAAAATATTAAGTAGATTGTAGCAGACATTTTGCCACCAAATGTCTAAATCCTTCACATGTGTGTTGTTGCCACTAGGCTGCAGAGTAAAGAACAAAACATGTGTGGGCACAGAGCCCCAGCCTAGACATGTAGGCATAATGGCATGCCTCCTACAGAGAAATTACAGGAAATTGCCACAGCTAGGAGGAAAAAGGACAGAGCAACACCACTTGTCAGGGCCTGAGAACTCATTGTTGGATTGGGTCCATAGAGGACCTTAGGATCAGCCATTTTGGTGGAATTGTAAGGAGGGAAGCCCAAAAAGAGTAGAACCATAAAAAGACTGGGCAGAGAAGACAATTCTTTCCTGGCATTCTGCTGTAAAGGAGTGCAGTGAAATAAAGCAATAGCTGGCAGGAGAAATAGGGTCAACCAGAGCATTGGGATGCAGTGAAGCTGCCAAAAGCAGAAGTCGTGGACATTATAGTCTTGAAATCTACTAATCTGATAATGTCTATGATTTTACTTTGTTTACTAAGCACACAAGCAAGTTATTCTTTAATCTCAATTTCTCATGCCTAAACGTGGCTTAATTTATTCCAAAAGCATTGGCTCTTAAGCTTTATGGTTATCATTAGTTTTCAGAGGACTATTGCATTTCTTTCATTACGCAGCATTTGTACATACAGGTGATGCTGAGGCTGTGGAGAGCTTTGGTTTTTTCAGGAAAATATAGTATTTATTTGTACTGAGAATTATGCCTCAAGCCCTGCTAACCAAACTCTGCACTCATTGTCTAATTCTTAGCAAGGAATCCTGGATCTAGGTACGGACCAACAAACCTCCCTCCTCAAAGCTGCCTCTTTGTCTTAGATACTCAGAGGGAGGAGCAGAAGGTGTTCTCCTTCAGCAATCATCCCAGAAGTCTGTGCATCTTTCAAAACCAGGACTCTTCATCTTAGATCCTTGACATTTGTGAGAGAAATTATACCCCAAAACTATATTGTAGGATAATAGTAAATCTAATGAGAGAATATATGAAAAGAAATGAAATTTCTGTTTCTATTTTTCACATGACCTTGGATAATGTTCTCGGTTGTCATCTGCCAGCTTACTGAGCCTTCTTTGGATGTGAAGATAATGGTATTAACCACCAGAAACATTTTCAAAGGGCATTCTGCATATTTAAGGTTCTAATTATCCTTCTTCAAGCCCGCATCAGTGCTGATTATTAAACAGTTTTATAATCCTAACTGGCCTGAAATATTCTTTCAATGCAGTCCTTCAAATTATCCTTTTGCGATGATGAATCTTTCCTAAAGCATTTAATTCTGCACACACAAAGAGAGATACCACTGCTTATTCATGAATGCTACTGAACAAAAACTCTATATTTATTTCATGTTCAGGCTGTAAATATCAGAAATTTATGGATGATGGTTTCTTAAGAAATAAGCACTATAGACTCTGAAATGACTGGCAGTTCTATTATAAGGGATTTTGAACTAGCTTTGAGATGGAGACTGCTGCAGAAGAATTTATGCACTTTGCTAAACAGTAAAGAGGTACTTCCATGAAATATCAGGAATTTACTTGTTCTCCACATGCTGTGATAGATATGGGTGAACTCCAGAGTGTTTCTTCTTAGCTCTAAGTAGTCCTTGGACTCTTCTATTTGGTGATTAGTTATGATATGTTTTCTTAATTAAGGAAAACCATCCAATCATCTCTACCACAAAGTCCTCCACAAGCTGGTTTTAAATCTAAAAAATAAACAACTCTAACCAAGCTTAAATGAAATGACCCACTTAATAAATTAAAATAATAATCACCAAAATAAATGTGAGTTTGCTTGGATATTCATGAAATTGAACTGGTTATTTCCTTACCAGTCGAAGAAGCACATAAATTTTGTATTTTGCCCTCTTTAATTTGTTAAATTCAACACATCATCTAGCTACCTCCCTTTTCCTCCTTGTCCTTTTCATCAGTCAAAAGCTGTACTAACCCAAAGTTATTTAATTGATAGAACCAACCAATACAACTTTGTATTCAACATATTAGCTAATTAAAATCAATGCATCATTACAGATATAATTTGTGTTTTGTTTAATATTCCAGTCATAGGTTTTCTTTTGTAGACTGGATACAGTCTCTCTTTGGTTTGGATCACCCTGAACTATGAGCATTGAGATATTTATGAGTCTTCACTGATAGATGTCAAATATCCTTATTGTGCTGGTCTGATGGTAGGCTATTTCAAACCAAATATTAACATCTCTTTGCCTCTGATTTTTATATGTGAGTACCAATTTTTTAAGTGGAATTCACCATCTTAAAAAAAAAAGTTTTCAAAGAGCAAAATTAAGAGGTAGTTATTAAGACTTCTCACATACTCCCCACCCATTCACATGCACATACCTCCCATTAGCCATATATCCCATCAGAGTGATATGTTTGTTATAATTGCGGAACTTACACTAACACATCATAATCACTCAGACTCTATAGTTTGCAATAGGTTTCACTGTTAGTGTTTATGTTCTACAGGTTTGAAAAAATGTCTAATAACATATATCCACTAATACAGCATCATACAAAGTATTTTCACTTCCCTAAAGAATTCTCTATACTTTACCTTTCATCCTCGTCCCCTTCCTATTTTCTAGTAAACGTTGATCTTTTCACTGCCTCTGTAGTTTTATCTTTTCCAAAATGGCATAGGATGGGAATCATACAGTATGTAGACTTTTCAAATAGGTTTCTTTTGCCTAGTAACATGCATCTAAGATTCATCCATATCTTTTCATGGTTTGATAGCTCATGTGTTTTGACACTAAATAACATTGGATTGTCTGTATGTACCATGTTTTATTTGTCCTTTCACCTGTTAAAGGACAACTTTGATGCTCCAGAGTTTTGGCAACTATGAATAAAGTTGCTGTAAAGACCAATGTGCAATTTTTGTATGGATATATATTTTCAGTTCCTATGAGTAAATACCGAATATTGTGGTTGCTAGATTGAAGGTTAAAGTGTGTTTAATTCAGTAAGAAATTATCAAACAAAGTGCTGCATAATGTTTTTCATTCCCACCAGTAATTCAGGAGAGTTTATATTGTTCCACATCCTCACCAACATTTTGTATTGACAGTATTTGAGACTTCAGCCATTATATTATATACATTGTATTGTTTCAATTTATATTTCCATGATGACACATGACGTAATATATCTTTGCATATGCTTATTTGTCATCTGTATATCATCTTCAGTGAGGTGTCTTTGGTCCATTTTTACATCAGGTTTTTGATTTCTTGATAAATTTTAAGAGGTCTTTGTGTATTTCAGATAACAGTCCTTTGTCGGATGTGTCACCTACAAATATAGTCTTCCAGTTCAAGGCTTGTTTTCTCATTCTCTTGACACTGTCTTTTCAAAGCAAAAATTTTTAATTTTAATGAAGTCCTGGTCATCAATTATTTCTTTCATGGAGCGTGTCTTTGGAGATATACTGAAAAAAGCATTGCTATAGCCAAAGTTTGTTACATTTTTCTCCTGTCTTCTAGAAATGTCACAGTTTTTCCTTTTTACACTTATGTCTTTGATCCATTTGAATTAATCTTCTGAGTTGTATAAGTTCTATGTCTAGATATTTTTTATTTGCATGTGGGTTACCAACTGTCCCAGCACTTTCTGTTGAAAAGATTATTTGCCCTATGTGTTGCCTTTGCTCCTTTGTCAAAGATCAGTAGAAAATATGTGTGTGAATCTGTTCTGTTCTTGATCTATTTATCTACGTTTTTGACAATATCACACTGTCTTCATTACTATGGACTTAATGTTAAGTCTTGAAGTCAGGTCCTCCAACTTTGTTCTTCTTTAATATATTGTTGACCATTCTGGCCATTTTTGATTCTCTATATAAACTTTGGCATCAGTTTGTCGATATCCACAAAATAATTTTCCAGAATTTTTATTGGGATTGAATTGAATCTAGATCATGTTAGGAAAAAGTAACATCTCAATAATATTGAATATTCCTATTCATGAACATGGAACATCTCTCCATTTATTTAATGTTTTTTTTTTTTTTCATTTCTTTCATCAGAGTTTTGTTTTCCTCATGTAGATTTTATACATGTCTCACTAATTTATATCTAAGCATTTTATTTTGGGGATGCTACTATAAATGATATTATGCTTTTAAATGCCAAATTCTACTTGTCCATTACTAGTATATGAAAAAGTGTTTGAATTTAGTGTATTAACTTCTCATCCTACTAATTTGCTGTAATAACTTATTGATTCCCAAAAGGTTTTTGTCAGTTTTTTGGATTTTCTACAAACATAATCATATCTTTAAAGAACAAAGACAGTCTTATTTCTCCCTTCCCAATCTGTATACATTTAATTTACTTTCTTGTTTTATTGCATTAGCTAGACCTTCCAGTAAAGAAAGCATACATCCTTACCTTTTATCTTAGTGGAAAAGCTTCTAGTTTCTCATTATTAATGAAATGTTAGCTGTAAAATGTTTGTAGGCATTTTTCATCAAATTTTAAAATGTCTCTCTATGTTTAGTTTATGGTGAGTTTTTTTTTTTTTTTTTTTTTTTTTTTTTTTTTTTATGAGTGGGCTTGGTGAGGTGTTGTCAAATTTTTTTTTGTTTTGTTTTTTTTTCTATATCTGTTAATACATGTGTGTTATGGTTTGGATATGCAGTAGCCCCCAAAAGTTTATATGTAAAACAATGCAAGATTGTTCAGAAAAGAAATTATTAGGTTATGAGAATTGTGACTAATCAATGGATTAATCCACTGATATGGATTAACTGGGTGGTAGCTATATAGGTAGGTTGTGGCTGGAGGAGGTAGGTGATTTGGGGGTATATATTTTGTCCCTGCTGAGCTTACCTTTCTCTGTTTCCTGGTGGCCACATTCTGGGCTGCTTACCTCTGCCACGCCCTTCTGTCATGACGTGTTGCCTCATGTTGGGCCCAGAGCTATGGAATTTGCTAACCATTGACTAAACCTCTGGAACCATGAGCCAAATAAACCTTTTTCTCCTTTAAGTTGTTCTTGTCAGAATTTTTTGATCACAGCAATGAAAAAGATGCTTAAAATAGTATAATTTTTTTTTTTATCTTGTTGCTCTAGTGAATCACAAATGACTTTTGAATGTCAAATCAGCCTTGCCTATCTGGAAAGAGTTCCATTAGATTATGGCATGTAATTCTATTGATATATTATTAGACTCAATTTGGTAATTTTTTAGGACATTTATATTCATGAGAAATACTGGTGTGTAGTTTATTTTCTTGTAATGTCATCATCTATATTTGGCATTAAGGTAATGCTTGCCATGTAGCATGAGTTCGGAAGTATTTCCTCTGGTTCTATCATCTGAAAGAGATTGTATCTAATTGGAATGATGTCTTTCTTAAATGTGAACCTCTCTCAATGAATCTCTCTGGGCCAAGTGCTTTCTGTTTTGGAAGGCTTTAATTACCAATTCAATTTTTAAAATAGATATAGGCATATTCAGATTATCAATTCTTCTTTTGTGAGTTTTGATAAATTTATCAAGAAATAAGCTCATTTTACCTAGGTTATCAAATTTGGGGGCACAGATTTGTTCATCGTATTCTTTAATTATCCTTTTAATGTCCATGAATCTCTAGTGATGTTCCTTTCTTTATTTATGACATTAGAAATTTGTGTCCTCTCTCTTTTTTTTTCCCTTAGCCTGTGTAGAGATTTATCACTTTCATTGATCTTTTCAGAAAATCAGTCTTCCATTTTGTTGATTTTTCTGAATTTCTGATTTTGGTCCTAATTTTCAGTGCTTCCTTTTTTCCACTTATACTGGATTTTGTTTGTGTTTCATTTTGTAACTTACTGAGGTGAAAATTAAGTTATTGATCTTAATCTTTTTTATATTCAATGCTATAAATTTCCCTCTAAGCACTGCTTTTGCTACATCCCATAACTTTTGATAATTTGTGTTTTCACTTTCAGTTAGTTCAAAATAAATTTAATTTCTCCTGAAATTTCCTCTTTGCCCCATGTAATGTTCAAAATGTGTTGTTTAATCTTCATATATTTTAGGATTTTTTTTTAGTTATCTTCCCATTATTGATTTCTAGTTTAATTTCACCAGATATTTTAAGAATTCTATTCTTTTTTAAAATTATTAGTTAAGGTATTCTTGATGGCCCAGAATGTGCTGTATTTTAATGAATTTTTCATGTGAACTTGAGAAGAATATGTATTCTACTGTCATTTCATTTGGGGAACTTAAGTCCTGAGTTTGCTTCAGGCCATGCCTTGCCCTTGACAGCAAAACAATTTTGGCAATTTATCCCGCAACTGGTTTACTGCATTTATCTGAAAGGCTCTGGACATATGAAAAAAAAAACAAAAAAAAAAGATTAAATAGCATCCACTGGTATATCTACAGTCGTCACTAGTAACCAGCATGGTTTTAAATTCTTTCCATGAAACATCTCATTTAATCCATGGAGTTGGAATTTTTGTTCTCTCCATTTTACAGGTGCAAGGACAGTAGCAATGAGAGGTTAAGTGACCTGTGAAAGTCACCTAGTTAGTACGAGCAATCTAGAGTTAATACCTAGATGGACATATGCTACAGTTTTGTGCTCTTAATGGATGTTCTTTAGTATTTTGGCAAGCCAGATCTAGTCATCTATAACCTTATCCATTACACATGGCGTCTGAATTTGGGAAGGTGTGCATATTTCATTTTCATTGTTTGGATTTGGGCTTTAGTTCCTCACTTGAATTTATGTTCTGTCATGTCACCTTGAGACATTAGAGGCAATCAGAGATAAAAGGGATACTCACACATGCCAGCTACTGAAGTCATTAGGATAATTAATTAGATATAGTTTTTAAGGAGTGCTATATGGTCAGGAAGAGAGATGTAAAAAACAAGAATTACATGCTAGGATATGTGCATTAGAGCTGTTTAGAGAGTGCTTATGGAACATGGAAGAAGAGTACTTAATTCTGATGTGGGTGAAGAGGAAGAATCAAGAATATAAGACAAATTTTTTCAGAGGGTATTTTAAAGGATGAATAGGAGTTGGACATGTGAGAAAGTAGAATGTGAGGTTTCTATGTTTTATGCAAAAGCACCAGAACATAGGAAAGACTGGTGTGCTGAGACAGAGCAAAGCTGCATCTGAGAAATAATTCAAGAGAAAATAGCAAGGTGGAGGGTCCAGGATCCATGTAGAGCCAGAAAATAGAAGTTCCAAAGGTTAGTCAATCCTCCACTATCCAAAGGAGCCACCATAACTAATGAAAGTTGACAAGGTAGGTGACAGAGAAATTGAGGAGATAGGACATTGATATGAAACATCTGGTTATCCATTCTTAATTCACCTGTGTTTTTTCATTGCACCAGAAAACCAAGCCACTGTCACATATGTTTTATGTGATAAAAAATAATTTTTCTTAAAAATGGGTAAGACCTTAAGGAAGACATGCCCCCTCTGTGAAGTATTTTTCTGACACATATATAATCAAAGTATTTTGTTCCTCTAAAAGAGAGTCAAAAAATAGAATACCTCTAGAAGACAAAAATCTTCAACAAGACAAAATTATACCCATGTCTCATTGAATGCAAAATTTTTCTTTAATTAACTAATTGCACAGGTGTACATTTGCAAGTGTTTTCTTTAATATATACCTAATATTTTCTGTGATTCAAATAAACAGATTCAATTTTTCATAACATTCTCAATTTTGATAGCAAAATAACACAATTCTGAGAAAAATATATCAATAACTATCTCAAATTACAGCAACAATAAAAATGAGAAAGTTTTAACTGAGCAATCTGGGTTTTTTAATTGAAATATTTGTGCACAAAAACCCATGATGTCACCACTAATGGATAATTTATTTGTTTGTCTGACTCATAATGAGAATGGGTGAATTGTTTTAATAAAGATGAATTGCTTTTAATAAGGACTAAAATCCCTTTAATTCAGTTTAACAGAAGCCTCTGCAATGGCACTTTTTTCTGGAAGAAATGCATGAGCTGGTTCTTTTAGCAGTTGCACTCCAGATTTCAACACTTTTCATATTAGAAATCAGACAGGCATTGTTAACATGTTCTATTTCATTGGGAACAATTTGAACTTTTGGTAGGCAACTCAATAAATGGAATTGACTCTTGTACCCTAAAACAATGACATACTGTACCAGGGTATGCCACTGGCTAAGTTGTCATCTTTTTTTCTTATATTGGCAGGAGTTGGTGGAGAATTTTAGCTCCTATTTTCAATTTTTGCATATCTGTTTTATCACCTGACAGAGTTACAGAACTAATTCAAGGAACAAGTTGACTCCCCATGTCTGTTATTTTTGCATGAAGTGAGGAAGTCCCTTTCACTATAGTCAGAGGATAAATCAATGTAGACTATCTAGCAGCCCCTAAAGCCTGACTCAAGTTCTGTGACCTTATCACGATCACTTACAGTTACCCCAAATAGCCACACGTATAGCTATTGTAGATGAACAGTGCCTGTTGGTTTCCCATTCTCTCTACATTTGCAATCACTGGAGTGAACTATATCCACACTTGCTCAAGAATTCAAAGTACTCTAGAGCATGTGCCATACATATGGTATGACTAATAGTAGGGGTATTAGGATTGGAAGGCTATGGGTCAACAGTATGAAGACAGCTGCTACTTCTTGAAGTTGAGGTGAGTAGGTGAGACTGGATAAGGTCACAAAACTTGAGTTGGGCTTTAGGGGTTGCTAGATTACAGATGGACATGGAGGAAAAGAGAGGAATGTCCTGACTGAATGAAGAGTGTATGCATCATCTTTGGTGTTGTTCCACACATGTCACCTTACAAGAACTAAAATTGAACTAGTAGAACTTAAAAATGCATTACTTTAAGAATCACAAAAGATTTTTGATTTGAGACTAGTATTTTTAAGAATTTTAATCCAGCCTAAAATGAAGGATGAATGAAAAATTGAATGACCAGAGTTTTAATAATACAGGTTTCAGTGAATTAGGCTGGCGGGAAGTATGGCTCAGTGGTAAGGTGCCTGCCTAGCATGCCCAAATACCTGGGTTCAAGCCCCAGAATTGAAGGAAAGTGGAAAAGAATTGGGCTGGTGGTCAAAGCAGCAGGAGAAAAGGATTTACGATTCCATGAAGGATGAATTGATTGGTCTTGGTTACTGATTATATGTGGGAGTAAGAAAGAAGAAATTAAGATGGGTCCAAGTACTCAAGACTTGTAATTGGGAAAATGAGAGAAGACTAAAATAATTTTGGAAGATAATGTGTTTGCTTTTAAATATGTTCAATTTAAAGTGATTACAGGGGATCTGAGTAGAAATCTCTATTCAATAGTTGGCATGTGGGGAAAGAAATTGAAGAGAGATGTCAGGAAATCAAGATGTGAATCATACATCCTCATGAAGTTTTTAAACATCTAAAAACAGATGAGTTTTCTAAGACAGTGTTTCTCAACTGGATCTTGTGTTGCTAAACATTCATTCAGCAATAAATACTTATTGAGACACTGATGCATGTGCTGCATGCAAAGCACCCTTCTGTGTACCAGGGATGTGGTGGTAAACACCAACAAAGCTCCATTGTCATGGAACAGTCAGTGCATGATCGTTGATATGCATGATAGTGTTCAGTTCCAGTTGCTAGTTGCAACACCAAGTCTCTCAAGAAAGCTTATTTGCATGTAAGTGAAGAACTATAGCATTGCTATTAAAATAACTCTAAACCTACTGTAATTTATTAAGAAATAATTCAAAAATGTGATAAATTTGTAAATAAATTACTTGTGATAACCATTGTGCTTCAACACTTTAGATGACAACCTTTGACTTCAGGACGGGTGAGAAAAAGAACAAAGGGGCTCAAAACTGAACCCTGGAGAACAGACCATGTAATGGATTTGAAGTAGTCAGTGGACTAAATTTGTGCATGGAAAGATGGGTGCATGTACTGTGTATGGATTGACAAAGATCAGGGATAAATGGGTGGGTGGATGGATGGATGGATGGATGGACAGACAAACAAGTGGATACAAATAAATAATAGAAAAATTCGGAGGACCAGAAATAGAGACAATTAAGGCAATGGCACTGAAGCTGAGGGAAGAATGCTTAAGAAGGGAAAATATTGCACAGAAATCAGTGATATGGATACGACTATAGAAAATTAAATGAGGGTTGGGGAAATGAAAGCTTGCTGGTAAAATTTTCAAAGAGAATTTGAGTAAAACTGAGATGAGTAAAAGTAATATTGATGGGATTATGTAAAGAACATTCATAAGAAAGAATGCACAAGACAAGTTAAAATTTTATGTAACCTTACTTGTAAACATGTTAATTATGGGAAAGAGAAGAAAATACTTTCAGGTGAGATGGGTTGTAGTTAGGAATGTATACAGAATCTGAGGAATTGAAGCATATCTGATAGTACCACCTCAGGGGTGTGTCACTGGAAGTGAATCTTGGGGTCAAGCAGAGAAGATCGGGTCTTAGGATTGAAGTTTGAAACAAATGCTGTTTGGGAGAACAATCATCAACACCAGAATTATTTGAAAAATTTGCACTTGGGAAGTCACAGAAAGCCATGAAAAGTATGTATTAGAGTTTTTTTGTTGTTGTTGTTGTTGTTTTTTTTTTTTTTTTTTTTTTTTTTTTTTTTTTTTTTTTTTTGGTTACTTAAGTAGCTGGGTTAAGAGTAAATAGCATATTGGTGAAATGTTTGCCACTGATACTGGTTAGGAGGTTAACAGACACCAAAACTAATAGGGTTTTGAGCTGGGGTGGTAGCTTTGTGGATGCAGAGAAACAGATTGAGAAAATATTTAGTACTGATGATGCTTTGTGACAAACTGACTATAAGTGATTTGAGATCAGGTGAAAGGAGGTCTCCATCCACAAATATTTACTGAAGACTCAATGTATCAATCAGGCACACAGGAGAAGGGAGGAGGTTTGTTTTTGTTGGAAGCAATATGATGAATTAAGTGTGGTGATGTTGAGCCAGAAGTGCTTTTGAAAACAAACACTAAGCTGGAAATACTCTTTCGCAATTATCAATTTGGAGCGCACATGAAAGAGAAGGGTTCAAAGCTGAATTGGGGAATTACCATTTTGTAAGTTCACTCTCTTAGCCAGTGATTATGTCCAATGAGAAGACAGCTGGTGATCAGACCACATTTAAGGAGTGAGACATATAAAACATACTCAAAGATGGTGAATAAAAAAGAGAAAGAGAAAAAAGTGAACCAGCAAAATATAATGGTTTCACCAAAAGCCAATTAGTTGTAAATTGGGACAACATATTACCCCTGGAAGTTAACACTAATAAAAACTTTTTAGTTCAGTAGTAAGAACAAAGACAAGGCTACAAAGATATGAACAACGAGTGAAAGTGAACATTAAAAATGTGTGATGGTGCATGCCTATAATCCCAGCAGCTCAGGAAGTTGAGGCAGGAGGATCTAAATTCAAGGCCATCCTTAGCATTGCTAACTTAGCAAGGCCCTAAGCAACTAAGCAAAACTCTGCTGTCTTAAAAAAAAAAAAAAAAAAAAAAAAAAAAAAGAGGCTGGGGGATAGGGGATTGAAGATGTGGTTCAGTAGCTAAGTGCCCCTGGGTTCAATCCCTAGTACCAAAATAAAATAATTAATTAATTAATAAACAGTCAAATAAATGTTAGCATAAATTCCTTTATAAAACAAAAACAAAACCTGGAAATTATTCTTAGTGATAAATATAGAATGAAAAGTAAGTTAAAAGAAATTACATGATAGAGATGATATAAGAATAGAAATTGGCATAAGGAAAAGGCAAAGACTGGAGGAAGTTAAATATAGGCTTGAAAATACTAAATCATCCCTCTGTTCTATCTGCTGCCATCAAGAACCAATGTTATGTTGGCATAGTAGTGGCATTATATTTCAAGTGCTTAGAATACCACCTGACACATAGTAAACATTCAGTATCTCCATTAGTAAAGATATGCAAACTGCTATAAACAACTTCATAATTTCAGCAGCTTATCATGACAAGGTTTATTTCCTCTTCACGTCATAGTCAAATGTAGATTGGCATGGGAGTTTGGCTCCATACAATCCTCAAAGGTCTCAAGCTCTTTATAGCTGATATTCTGCCCTCCCACTAGGTCTCAGAACAGACTAGTAGATACTTTGTGATCAACTGTCAGATAAGGAGAAAGACAATGTGTAAGAATGTCTGGGAGGTTTGTTTTTAAGACTTGGAAATGCTATGTGTACTTTTTGTCTCTGTCTCCTTGGTCAGACATGATTCTTCCTAACAGGAGGGGAGACTGGAAAATGCAGTTTTACTTCACACCCTGGAGAAAAAGAGAGTTTTTATATTAAAAGAATAGCAGTCTTTCTAATAGCTATTATTATTATTGTTATTGCTATTAACAACAGAGTCTTTGTTAAATTACATCTCTGAAGAGTGGAAATAAGAGAAAAAAGATATGTTTGGGTGGACACTGGATGTGGGGAAATAAGACCCATGAACATGACTAAGGCAATTCACTAGGAGGCTGAGAAAGAATCGCTGTCATCCTGAAAAGAACTTTCTGAAGCATTAGAAAGAGAGGGCAGAACAATCCTAAATTTACATTTCTACAATTCTTATATTCTACAGTTCTAAACTTATACTTTGTGTACAGCCAACTGCTACTGTATAATTTCCCTTTGAAATTATCTATAGATATCTCAAGATTAATACATCTAAGTCTAAACTGATCTCCTCAACCCGACCAAAATGTATTGTACTTAGATCTCTTGTTAAGTTCTGATTGATGGCAACACTTCTCTACCAGATGCCTAAAATCACAGGTCTTTGAGTCACTGGGTCTTCACTCTGCTTTGCTGCTCTCTGTTCTCATAAACTACTCCCACTGATTGACATTGTGTTTCAGACCCTGGCTTCCTGGTTGTCCCTCACACATATCAGATATACTATATATTCCTGCCCTGGGGTCTTTGTTCTAGGTGTTTTCACAAAACAAAACTCTAGCTCAGATATATAACTTTCTCCTCCCTCCTCTCTTGTTTTCAGATGTCACATTTGAAACTGGTTTCAAAGTTTTCCCCTATGCACCATATTTAAGAAAGAAACACCCCTACCCCTGCCAGTAGCTCCCTAAATCCCACTGTCCTGCCTTATGTCTTCATTTCCCATACCACTTTGCACCTTCGCTCACAAAGTATGATTTACCTATTTATTATACCTTTGTTTAAACTGCTGCCTTCCTCCTGACTAAAATGTCAAACTCCATGAGGTCAAGAGTCTTTGTCTCTGGCACATGGTAGACGTTTAACAAAATATTGTGTAAATGAATGAGTTAATAAATAAATAAATAGGTTAATTTTGCCTTGAGCCCCTATAACTCGTCCATCACTTGACAAGTAGCAATTTTCTTCTATACTTTGCAAATGATTCTGATAATAGTGGTCCAGGTCTTGCAATACAGACAGCGATGGAACTTTAATTTGACACTTTGGTCAGGGAGAAATTACTTTTTTCATGAATTACTGATTTATTCTCTTTACTTTGTCAGTATAAATATCCTCTGTGTTTCAAATTGTGTCTGAAAACTTACAGACCAGCAAATGATTAGGAGTGGGGTGCATGCATCACTTACAGCTACAGTGATTTTCTCTCTCTGACTCATCTGAAAAAGCCTTAATTGAGTATTTATTCTTATGCTGCAAGATCCAAAAAACTTAACTGCCATTAAGCTGTCTACAGAAGCAAAACGAAATGGAGAATTAAGGCAATTATCAGGATGATATGAACCATAGAAAACATGTTTGCCTCAATCTGGATGTTTCTAGAGAACTTATTTTTGACCTAAATTATCTGAGTAATCCCCTCTTCAGTTTCCATTTCATTTTGCACAGATAGACAGTAATTTAGTAGAGAGAGGGGGCAGTCCATAATATAGGGAAACAGCATAAGAAGAAACTCACCATCCAGGATGTGTATGTCTATGTCTTCTCCTTTTACAAAACTTTTGTTGCTAGAGGAGATTTAAAAAATAAAGAGTTTCTAAGGAATTTTTGAAAATTAACACCTGATTTATTGAAGATGTGCTTTGACACCTGCCTGCCTTTTGATCTTAACAAAAACAACTCTTCAGTTTGAATTTCTTTTAGCTCCTATTTGGACTGTGACTTTAGATCCATCTTTGAAAAGCCAGTAGGTAAATAAAACAGGATATTAATCATCACACATTCATTCCAATGTGAATGCCAGTGAGCAGAAGTGGGGCTACTTCTGGTTTACTTGAAAGCCAGCTCCCTGGGGTGTGTCAAATGCAAGTGTGATAATGAAGGTGGGTCTGTTGCTCTTGTGTGACTTATGAAGTATCTATCTCCTCGGGTCAATTGTTTCTGTTTGATACCTTCACTCTCTTTCCTCACAGGTATTTACCAGGAAGATTATTAACTTTAGAATCTGATATTCAAACTACCCTCCCTGGCCCCCACCAATGACTACCACCTTCAATCATAAAGAGTAAATGACAAGCAAAGAAGGACCTAGACAAGGCTGTTGGAAAGCTGTGCTTGCTGAGTGCTGGGGCCCTCTGTGGCTAACCAGACCTGCATTGTTCTGAAATGCGAGGACACATTTGCCTTAATAGAATTCTGTGAAACAAATGACAGAACCCCCGCAAAAAAGGTATCAGTCGATATCAGCTGTATCCACATGCACCTCATGTAGCCACTTATCTCAAATCCTCTCCTTTGTCTGCCATTTGGCTGTAGTTTCATTGGTGAAAGAAATTAAAATGAAACAGAAAAATTATAGTTTCCAGGAAGTAATACAAGTAGACATGAAAATTACATCTAGAATAAAAGATTACTGAAGCACAAAAACATCCTCCATCTTATGTCTCCAGAGATCAAGACCTTAATTTATTTTTTTTTTTTTAATTTTGCTTTTAGGATTCTACCTGATTTTACCTTAACTTGTAGTCCTTTCTCACCTCTCTCCATTATGAAATGTCCACTTAAATTGGCTAATCTAGTTTCTAATCTCTGAAAAATCATTGAGCTTTCCTACCTCCAGGCATCTGCCCACATTCTTTGCATTGTCTGGAATTGCCCTATCTGCCTCTCTGTTTAAGGAAATCTAATTTGCACTTCACAGTCCAGCTTGGAACCTTTCTTAGTCAAGTTCTCTTCTGTAGCACAGAGTTAATTGCTTTCATCTCTAAATTCATAGAATACAACTCCTTTCTCCTTTCATCCTTTTCTTCCTTTAGCCTTCTGTCTTTCTCTTTTTTTATATATATTTTGTTTCTTTTAATTATGGAATATCTCTTTATACAGAGAAATGGATAGAAGCTTAAATTTTTAGTTTGGTAAATAGCTCTAAAATGGATCACCCTCTGTGTAATCATCCCAGGAGAAGAACTAGAACATTGCCAGTATCCAAGAAGCCCATGTGTCCTGTCCAGATAGCCCCATTCCTTTCCACCCAGCCCAAACTCTTCCCTTCATCATTTCTCAATATGTACAAACACCTTACACGCGCTAATACATTATTATTTGGGGTCTTTTCTCACTTTGATATTACTTAAGATATTTAGATATCTTTTTTTGTGGAAGCTACATTTTTTTTAACTTCTGCATTTTTTTTTTATTGTGTACATATACCACAATTCATTGTACTGTGGTTTGATATTTAGGTTACTTTAATTTAGGGCAAATGTAAATATTCCTGCTGCAAATGTAAAGGGATTCCTTATGTCCCTTTGGACATAATCACTCATTTATACATCCTTATGTCCCTTTGAACATAATCACTCATTTATACAGGATATATACAAAGAGGTGGGATTGTTGGCTCATAAGGTAATCATACCTGGTTTTTGAGACTTCTACACTTTTGCAAACTGTTGGTCATTTCGTTTTTGCAATCTTATGTATCTTGTTGGATTTTTCTATTTACTCTGAAGTCGAATGTCTTTTACTATAATTTTAGACATTCATATTTCCTCATGAGTGAAGTGCATTTTGAAACCCTTTGTTCATTTTCTCTTGGATGATCAAACTTTTTTCCTCATTGCTAGGCAAGAATTCTCTTTATATTTGGGATATTAGTTAAATCACTTTTATGTTTTATAAATGTCAACTCTGATTTTACAGTTTGTATTTTTAGTTTCTTCAAGATGTTTTTTGAAGAGAGAAGAAATTCTTAATTTTAAATTTATTAAATGTGTTCATCTTTTAATCTTTATTATCCCCAAAGGCATAGAAATATTCTTCTATATTCTTTCCTAAATATTGTAGGTAGTTAATCCACTTAGAATCCATACCATAGTGAAGTGCTGGTAGTGGTATAATTTTATTTTCTACATAGATACTTGCTTTTTTTCCAGCATAATGTATTAGAAAGACTCATTTTCCCACCACCTTCTGTGCTTCCTTTTTTAGATTTAAGATATCTACACATGTGTTGGTATTTGTCCAAAGGTATCTTTGTTGATATGTATATAATTTCTATAGAATGCTGATTATTACAGTTTAAGAAAGTATGTCAGTAGTTGGTAGAGTAAGTCTTTCCCCAGTTTTTTTTTTTTTTTTTCCAAAAGCTTGTAGACTTTTCTTGGTCTATTTTATAGTCATATGAATTTTAGAATCAGTTTATCTGCTTCACAAACAAAGCTTGCTGGAGTTTTGGTTAGGATTGTACAAAATATATATTATTTTAGGGGAGAATTTTGTAAAACTAATGGGCCTTCTATTCTGTTAACAATGAACACCAATATGCAAGTCTGTCTTCTTGTTATTTCCTTTATCCATGCATTTGGTTGTATAAGACTGCTTGTTGACCATTGCATTGGGAAAATTAAGATTTTTCTTTGAGGTTTAAAATGTCTTTCCTACAAAAAGCGAGCTATTATCAGTCTGCGACTCCCTCAGTCAAATTTGGTTCCTTGAAGTCCCATGATGAGTCCAAGCATTGGGTGCATACGCCAAAGGGCTCATCAGTGCCCATCACTGCTCAGGGACTTCCTTCTCTCTTCTATCTTCCTTCACCAACCACTTCTTTCTAACTCTGTTTTACTCATCATCCAGACAACCTTCTCTATTGTCCTCTTGAATTTGGGGGTGAGATGGAATGGGGTGAAGCTTGCAACTAGTTCAGCCTTCCCTTGGGATCTGAAGCCTCAAAAGAAAATGTCTTATAGGCTTCCACCTAGGGTAGGCTATGGACATTGACTTTGTCCCACACAACACCTGGGTCCCCAAATAGAAGCCCATGTGTGCAGTGCTAAGGAATGGCTTCAGGATACAAGCATCCTTGTTGCTTTGATATCCCACTCATGTGTCTGTCTATAGGCCTCCATTTAAACTCAATTCAGCATGGTTCATATTTTATTGGGAGGTTTTTAAAATTATTTTAATTTGTTTTAATTAGTTATACATGACCAAAGAATGCACTTATACACTTTGATACATCATACACAAATGGTGTATACTTTCTTATTTTTCTGATTGTACATGTAGAATCACATGGATCATGCAGTCATATATGTACATGAGGTAATAATGTCTGTTTCATTCTACTATCCTTCTTATCCCCATATCCCTTCCCCTCCCTTCACTCCCCTCTACCTAATCTAAATTAACTCTATTCTTCCCTAGCACCTACCCCCTCCACCCCCCACATTATGAATTAGCATCCACATATCGGAGAAAACATTTGGCCATTGTTTTTCTGAGATTGGCTTATTTCACTTAGCATGATATTCTCCAGTTCCATCCATTTACCAGCAAAGACTATAATTTCATTCTTCTTTAAGGCTGAATTATTGGGAGGTTTTATCTGAATAAATTCACCCACCATTACTCAAAATGAGCACCTAGAAGGAATTTTCTTTCCTGATGTTTTGACAAATATCTGTATAATACTGAAGGGAGAAGAAGGCTATGGTGGGAAGAGCAGGCACTGAGGCTGTTCTACCCATGTCAGGGAACATATTTAAACCTTAATGTCCTCATCTGTAACATGAGGAATGTGGGAGTTAGTGGCAATAGATATAAAGCACCGCTGTAAGCACATGGGAAGTAGTTTTTACCATTATTATTTTCATCTATCTGTGACACCTCTATGTACTCTTGACTTTAACTTTTAATTAGCATGTTTTGCAGCACTGGAGACTGAATGTAGGGCACTCCATTACTGAGCTATATCTCCAGCCTTGTTTTTTTTTTTTTTCCTTAAATATTTATTGTTTAGTTGTAGTTGGACACAATATCTTTGTTTTATTTATTTATTTTTATGTGGTGCTGAGGATCGAACCCCGGGCCTCGCATGTGCTAGGCAAGCGCTCTACCGCTGAACTACAACCCCAGCCCTCCAGCCCTGTTTTAATTTTTATTTTGAGACAGGGTCTAAGTTGCCCAGGCTGGCCTTGAGTTTGCCATCCTCCTGCCTCAGCCTCCTGAGTCACTGGGATTGCAGGTGTGCACCACCATATCCAGCTGTTAATTTTTGAATTATATTTGTTGTTTCAACATTTTCCTTTCTTGAAGGAAAAAGTGCATCTTCAGTTTTTTTCTTTATAATACACTCTATTGCCTAGCATAAAATAGGTGCTTATTGTTTCCACTTTATCCAGGCGGTTGTTTGTCCATTATAAAAGTACACAAAACAATATCAAATAAGCACCATGTTTTCTCAGTCACTCACAATAGCCATTTTTACTTTCTTCATAACACTTGGCACTATTTGAAATCATATTGCTCAATTACATGTCTACTTGTTTATTTCACACCACATGGAATATACGTGTCCATCCCTGAAGTTTAGGGAAGTACTTGTCACAAAGTTAGTTGCATATTTATTGAATTAATGAAGTGACTAAATTTTTATAGAAACCAATGAGTGAGAACTTTTTATGACATTGGGACATTTTACTGGTGTCTGTCATTTTTAGAACCCTATTCATCACTCCGGTTCTGCACTTCTAGAAGGCATTTATTCTGAATTGGTCTAATTACTTTATTTCTTGAGGGTGCGAACTTTTTCTGAAGAACAACATTTGGCCAAAGTTTGAGCAACATTCACTATTATCTCTGGCAAAAAAATGTTAAAAATGTCCTGCTTACAAATTGGGGTGGGGGTCCATCTAGAGCTTCTTTATTAAATTCAAGCAATTCTGATTAAAATCCTCATGTTTTCCCATGGTAAACGTAAGATTTTATTATTCGGTCATAACATATGGTATATTCATATTTGAAAGAGGGAGGAAAATAATATTCTATAACTAAAAAGCACATGTTTAACTCTTCAAAGTTATAAATAATTTGCTCTTTGAAAGGTAACGTAGTTGCAATTTTCAGAGTTTTGAAAGTTTTATTAAAACTGTGTTTTCTTCAGGGCAAATGAAAAAGATGTATTTCCTTTTTATCTTCTCAGAATGTCCTAATGTTGTCCCTAGGAACTGCCCATTTGGCAAATAATTATATTCCTCAAACATGAACATCTAAGGTGTGACAGAAAACTCTAGCTTTAGAGGATCCACATAAGAATAGACTATGGAAACGTCTTCCTGGTCCAAAAATCCTCTCCTGAAATCCAGATCATCTGGGGATGAGAAAGAGAAAGTTTTACACAAGTAAAAGAATGTGCAGCACATCTTATATGGGTAGCAGCTTGTCTTGTGTTATCTGTGTACATGAGAGGTATTTTTTTCAGTTGGTATATGTCAAATGTGCTGTGGCGGAAAAATAAGTCATGAGGTACGGTTCGCCTTCTATTTCTATTCCTGTCTACTCTGCAAGACAGAAGCTGAAATCACAAGATTTCATTCATTTCTACACTCCTGGAAGGCAGGATATCATCTTTTAAGTTGCAGTGCAATTGTTTAGTTCCATTTTTGTTATCTAGTTGATTATAAATACCAACAAATACAAATAGAGAGTCTGTGTTTAATATTTGCTTTAGCTGTTTATAGTTTGCAAAGATCTTTGTAAAATATCTTCAAAGCAGCTCTTCCCTTGTTGATGGGTGTTACAGCACTTAGCTGTTTTTCCTGCTCCCCAAACAAGGATGGGGCAGATACTCAAGCCTGGGGGAGTCAAGATTTCTTCCTCCTTATGAAGAGTTTGAGTGTACTTAATCTTTATTATTAAGTACTTTCTTTTATATGAGAAGACTGCTTTCTTAAGAGTGAATTCAAATAGTTTTAGGATTAGATATTTTAGTACTTTCAACCTCAAGGAAAAGATATTATGTTCCTTTCAGGAACTCTTTTTTAAACAACCTTAAGTACAACAGTTTCAGTGGGTTTTAGATTTTGGGGAACATGGTTGAGTAGAACTCTGTCATGTTGTTTTTATAATCAATTGGAGAAAAACAAAAACTCCTGCTGTCAAGACAAATATACTTCCCTTTAACTGTGATTTCTCTTGTAACAATGGCAAGCAAAAGATCACATCACGCTCTCTCTCTCTCTCTCTCTCTCTCTCTCTCTCTCTTCTCTCTCTCTCTCACACACACACACACACACACACACACACACACACACACTTCTATTCCAGTCTGGGTAGTCTGGTTACAGATCCTGCCCAGTCTTATTGCCAACTCAACCTTGGCATCAAAGGCAGGTGGATGCACTCACTTTTGCAAGATGATCTTTTTATTGCACAGTTCCTTCTTATATGAAAAGCTTTTGTTTTTGAGCTGGAACAAACCCAAATATCATGTATTCCATTAGGCTTTGTAGCTGCCCCTCCATGGTGATATACTCCATATTACTGGGTTCTCTTGGATAGTCTTATTTAGTCCTTTCCCAGGAATCTCACCTAATCCACACTGGCTCAAAGCTCTGTTTACCTCATTAATTCTTTCTATGTAATTTCCAGGTGTGTATCTTGCAAATGTGCTAAGCCAACATTAGGTGTGAAAGAATGAGCTATGAGAGTAGGATTTGCATAGAAAAAGAATGATACTGGATTAGTATGGGAAAGGCAGTGTGTGTTTGTGTTTGTGTATGTGTGTGTAGTCATTATAACAGGAAAACAAATTAATGCTTTTTTGCAAAGTGAGAAAATTGACCATGTGTGACCAATATGAGGCATTTCCTCAATAATTTACAAGGAATATGTAATAAGCAAAATTGTAACAATTTGACTTTAAAATATATAAAGTAAAAATGGACAGATAATGGAAAAGTTGGTAAATCTATAATCATCACATTTGTCCCAAAATCTGGTCAATCAAGCAGAGAAAAAATGTGTAATGGAATACATGAATAACTCATATATATTTAACAAAGAATGAAATCTATGTATCAAATCATTTCACCTGTCATGGTGTTATAGGCATAATTTGTAATAAATATTTAAATGTAAGATACTATTTATTGAAAAAATGAAATAATCAGCTAATTTGTTTTCTGTACATGACTCCTAAATAAAGTTACTTTTTTGTTAACATAATGCCCCAAATCATGGTCTCTTAATAAACAAATAATCCAGTAAAATTACTTCATTAGCATTTCATAAACAACTTAATCTAATTAGTCTAATTTTGGTCAAAACACTGTGTCTAATCAGGTTTTTTCTTTTTTCATTTTAAAGCATCATCTAAATAGAATCTAGTTCAACAGGCATTTTGATACATGATACACTGGCATTATGTAAACACTAAGCAAGTGGTTTTCAAATGTTACCCTACATGGAGTCAACTTCTTTGAACAAGGTTCCTGGGCCCACTCCCAGAGTTTCTGATTCTACCATAGGTCTGAAATAGGGTTCAGGGATTTTTAATTCTAGCAAATTCTCAGGGAACACTGCTGATGCTGGTTTGGGGACTAAGCTTTAGAGACTGGTACTGAAACACATAAGCAGAGGTCTTCTGAGTTTTTCAGTTCCCCAAGATCCATTTTAGACATGGATTGGCATGACAACCATCCTGAGTGTATAGCACAAAGCAATGCTTTAAGCAAGACTAATATAAATCCACATGGGAGAAGAAGTTTAAATTTGTAATGTGGTATTGAAAAGAACAGGTAGAAAAAAAAATGATTTAAAAAAATAGCAGAGGTGAACCATAGAGATATGCTTGTTGGTTAGCTACCAAAATGGGATGATTTTATATAGATTATGCTGAACATTCTCTATCACCCAAAGCTTGTGTGCCTTTGTCCTAGAATATGTTCCACCCTCTGATTCTCTAGGAAGGATATGAAAATCTCCTATGCAAATTTATTTGTTTTCCCAAGCTTGCCTCATTCATGAATAACACAAAGCAATAGTGTATAATGACTGTTGGCATAACAATTTTCATACTAAACTAGAAGACCTTTGAGGGCAGAGACACTTTATTTTCATTTTTGATTATCATGTATTCAATATTGTGCCTGTAAAATATATTCACTCAATAAATGCTTCTTAAAGCCCTTTATGAACCAAAATCCAAAACCCCATCCATGACTTCCCAGCACCGGGTAGAGTGTCTCGTACTGAATGAATATTTATGAAATTAAACTGAAAGGGCATAGCAGGAGACAAGCTCTAACATCTCCCAGCATTAGATTGAAAGGACAAAAATAAATATCCAAAGCATATATCACCTTGTTCCCTGTTGCACCACTCTATGGATGAGCAGATAAAACCATCTGCTCTCAGCAAAATAGAGAAAACATGGTAGCTGATGCTGTAAAGAGCAACACTAATTATGCCACCCCGTCTTCTTACTACCTTCTCTACACACTATCATTGTCCTTTGTGGTTGCATTTTGTGTTTTTGTTCCTTTGTAATCTTTGGCATTGGTTACCACAATCTCACACTGGTACTATAGGATACAAATTGTCAGCCCTAACACAAACCCTGTCTATGAAGAGGCACTTGGTTGGTAGAGTGAAAACACAGAGTAACGAGATGCCATCTGCATTTCCTACTACATAGCTCAATTAGTTGATTGATTTGTAACACTTTAAAAAACATTTTCTAGGCAAAGCAAATTAGGAAAGTGTTTTATAATGTATTCAGTTTAATTAAAACTGCACTAAGTGGAGTACTTTCCTTCTTGGTTTCAGAAAAAAAAAAAAAAATCAGAAGGAGGTCACATATCCTATTGATTTTTAACCCTCTAAGCAGGAGCAAAATAACATTGCTAAAGGTTGCATCATCCGGAGCTACACAAGTGTACCTTTTTAAAAGGATTTCTATAATTATAATGTAGAAGATTGGGTAGCAAGAGAAGGCATGAGGATGCTGGCATGAAATGGGGCGGGAGTCGTGGTGGGAAGCAGGTAACATATTCTGAATTTGAATAACCAACACCTGTTCCCTATGCACACACACAAAAGCTGTTATCATCTCAAGGAGGCAAGTAAAATCTTTAGCTGCTCCAGATGAATTGAAAGGCTTGAGAACAAGTTGTAAAGATTGAATGTATATGCAGGTCTTGACTATTAAGGTAAATGCTTAAACAACCTCCTGGCATCAGACTTTTCCAAGTTTGGATAATTTTAGATGTTAATATGGTTCCTCCCTCTCACATCTCAGATCATCACTACCAGACTGCATTATCCCCATTCCTCCTGACTGTCACTTTACCAAATGCAAACGGCCTTCCAAATTGTTAGTCATTTGATTAAACCCTCAAATAATTGGAGACATTTGCTTGGGTAATTATGATTTATTTAAAGACACTTTGTTTGCATTGCTCTTGTCTTAGTTTCTTCAAAGCCAATTACTGAGAAATTGATTGGATTGGTTTGATTTTTTTAAGTCATTTGGAACTTCAGAACACATCCGTTTGCATAATTTTTTGAAAGAAAAACCAAAACAAAACAGAATGGAGGGAGTAGCCTGTGTAAATCTGTACAATTAATTTCTTTAGAACTTCTGTAACATGAGACTGAGTGGTTAAAATAAGAACTGTACTAGAATAGTAATAGTTAACTTTCAGTAGGAGAAGAGATCGAAGTAAATCAGTTAAATTCACTATTTCTGCTCCATCTCACTTGTCTAAGTCACTTATATTTAGTAGGACAAACTTTCTTCTGATTCTGTTGAATTTCATAAGTACTGTATGCTATCCAATTGAGTTGCTAGAGCTTCCTTATCCTGTTGAATTTCTACTCCCAGTTAGAAGATACCCACAGGATGCTGACAACAATACTGTCCCATATTATAGAAGATTTTTTTCCTATCGTGAATGTTTTGATACTTCATTACTTAAAATTCCCTTAGAAGGATTCAAAATTGACCAACATAGTAGTGAATTCTACCATCTACTTACTCTAGGAAATACCTCCATGAGTGTATTAGTCTACTCAGGCTGCTATAACAACATACCATAGACTGGTTGACCAAAGCAACACACCTCAATTTCTCATTCTTTTGAAGGTTAGGAAGACCACGATCAAGGTGCCAGCAGATTCCCTCACTTTCTTCTCATTGTGTCTCTCGCATGGAGGAGGGAGAAAATGAGAGCTCTCATCTGTCGTCCTCGTCTTGTAAAAACAAATGCTATCATGGCAACCCCACGCCCAAGACCTCATCTAATCTTAATAACCTTTCAACCCCCATCCCCAACAGATATTGTCACATTAGGGGTTAAAGCTTCAGTATATGAATTTTAGGGGACTCACATTCCACAGTAGTGAATACACACACATACACACATATTGGGGATTGAACCCAGGGGCACTTTATCACTGAACTATATCCCCAGTCCTTTTGTAATTTTTTTATTTTGAGACAGTTTCTTATTAAATTGCTTAGAGTCTTACCGAGGCTGGCCTCGAACTTCTGAGCTTCCTGCTTCAGCCTCCATGTCACTGGGATTACAGGAGTGTACGTACCACCATGGCAGGCTTGTAATTCTATTTTTAAAGGACCCCGTAATCATCCTACCTTCCCACAGACAAAAATGCTAAAAGATTGCCTCTGTGGGAACTCACTGATTCCTTAAAGGGTGTTTTCCCTAAGAATATAATAAATCCATGCCCCCCTCCCCCCCAAAAAAAAAAAAAAAGAGGAAAGACAATATAGTACTTGCAATTTTAAATATTACTAATGGGACTGGAAGTAAAAATAATTGCTATTTAATTACATAAATGTGTACTGCGATGCACAAACGCCTGATAGAGGATAATGACGTTGGACATGGAAAATGTTCTGTGGCTGCTGGGAACATTTGACAATAATTTACATGTTTAATTGAGTTGCTGTGAAAGGCTCATTGTGCAATTACATGTTCACTTAGGTGCTCAAATAGATACTGGGAATATCTATGTTTCACTTGTACCTATTGCCCAAATTGCTGCTGCAAAAATTCATCCATTTCCTCATGTATGGTACTCTACATATGATAGCACTTTACTATGTGTTTAAAACTCCTTCTGCCCTTAGGTTTGACGGCTCAGTCTTGCTCTGAGCACTATTGCGAGGCAAACTATTTATGGAACAATATTGCCCTCTGGCAGTGAGGCAGCCAGCGGTTTTAATAACTGTTTTATGTCATTTTGACAGCTTTTAAACTAGTCACACCCAGCAGTTTAGGCCAGAAGGGAAACATCAGCGAATGCCTGCAGGAGTTTTATATTACAAAACCTGTATGTGCGTTTATATTAGGAAAATGCTACAATTCTTGCTTTAAAGGAGAGCTGCCTTTCCCAAGAGGCAGACTGAATTTTTCCACGGTAAAGCTTCAGAAAAGTGCAAATAATAATGACAATATTGTGCTCATGGTACAAGCAGGGAACAGAACCATTCTCCCTTTGAGAGATTCATGAGCTGGAGCTCCACAAATATCAACCCCTGTAAGCCGATCACAAAACATCTTCCTGTAACGCATGTTCAGACACTCATGGGATCAAAACAGGACCTTAGGGTCATATCTGATCTTTGGATTGAATCATCTTGAGGAGTGTCTAGGCTTCGTGAAAATGACCCAGAGCTGCTCGCTGAAGCTAGAGAAACCAAAGACTTGGCAGCAGCTGCCATTTCCTGGAGGGGTTTCACAGCTGCTTCTCAGCTTCTCAGGCAAAGGGGATGCCTCAAAAGAGCCAGGTGGGTTTTACTAGCTGGGGCTGGATTTACAGGGAGGGAGCTCTGCTATTTAGAAGTGTGGCTTCCACAGCCGGCTGAGAAAGGCATCACTCAATAAGCACTGGCTTTCCAGCCCAGTGGTTCCTGCTGAAAACATTTCTAGCATTACAGAAGGCAACTCTGGATCTCATTTAAGGCAATGGGAAAGGAAAACTAGGCCTTATGCAGACACTCCAAGCATCCCCCCTTCGCTCCTCACCATGTCATGGGTCATCTATCTCTGGGACCAAGTGCAGGGAGAGAGGCCAGGAGGACTCCTCAGAGGGAAGAGCAGAGAAGAATAGCAATTTATGTTTTTATTCCAGGCATGCACACACTGACACCTTCTAATAAAATGCTTGGAAGTTTTCTGCACACAGATTTTCAGTCTGACCTTATGTGAATGGACACACACACCATGGTTCAGAAGGGACCATTTTTGCAATTCTAATTCAATAATACAGAAATTAAGGAAGTTAAAATAGGATAAGATATAAACCCCAAAGGATTATTACCTAAGAGGGAAAGAAAATAAAGTTACTAAATTTAAAAAAATGGGTTTAAATGAAACCTAGAAAGAAATTTCAGAATCTCCATAAACTAAAATAATCAAGAGAATCCATTACCATCAATTAAATATATTATATATGATATATTAGATAGAATTTTTGAATTTTTTTACTCTTGCTTTTTAAAAAAATAAGTTGTCATCATTCAAATACATCCTTAGTGGAAAAGAGAAGGATTTTGCACAAGTAGATAATTAAGACAATTATTTTAATTGCAGGAGAGATAAACAAAAGTAGCTTCAATAACATAATCAATTCATGGGGGGAAAAGGTTATTAAGGCCTATTTTAGCCGACTCAAGAATATGTGTTACAAAGAGATCCACATCTTCTTAAGGTAAAATGCCAGGAATACCTCAGGCATGTCACTAAAGAGCAAACAGAAGAGATGAGAAGACAAGGTATGGGGCTACATTGTGGTGACTCATGTTTCAAAGCAGATCCTACCCAGAAAACACCAGAGGGCTGCTGCTCAGAACATGTACCAGTCTCAAGCAACCATTCAACCACAGATCCTTCCCAACAACCTGTTTTCCAAATGTTTTCCAAAGACACAGATGACTCCAAAAGCAAAGCAACTCATTGTTCCTAGTAATGACTACAGGAAGACCTTTGATCTACCTCTCTGCATTTATCGTTCCAAAGCATTCTTCAGATGTCCCTCCTTACACACGATCTTTCACTTTACAGAGATTCTCCTTTCAAGAGCTAAACAGAAATGATGCAGAATGACATGGAGTCTATAATTTTTTTTTTTTTTTCTTTTTTGGCTTCTTTTGTGGGCAGAAGTGGCAGGATTGGTATCTGGAATCAGAAGTTGGGAAAGATATTGCATATTCCCACTTTGATGGAATAAAAGCCTTATTTCTAGGTACTACTACTAATAATATTAATAGCAATATTAACAATAACAATGATAACAGTTGTCATTACTTTTTAGAAGAATACTGTGGACTAATTAGTACTCATAAATCCTGTGAAACCAAAATTATTAATTCCATTTTACTCATGTAAAATAAAGACAACAAGGGTTACATAAATTGTTAAAAGACCAAAGCTAGTAAGGATATGAGCTCGGGGCTATCTTCCCTAAAATCTATGTTCGTTTTATGACCTTGTGTTACTATTATTTCTCCACATTAAAAGAGCCACAAGTGGGCTATGCTTGGTGGCATGCTCGAACATGCTTATTAAACCTCCCTATAGCCACACCCTTTGTGACTTCAGAGTGCCTTCCACTGTAGGAGCCATTTTCCCATCCACTTGGATCTGGGGTTTGGCCGTGTGACTTTCCTTGGCAATAGAATGAAGCCGAGGAGACAGTGTGCTTGAAGCTCTAAGTTCAGGCTTTCATTGGCCCTGGTACAACTGTCTGTCCTCTGCACCCTGTCATGGCCAAGAGAAAGTGATGCCTTGGCCAGCCTGCTGGACCCAGGAGAAAAGTGAGATGAGGGGGACTGAGCTGCCCTGCTAGCTTGCTAACAAACCTTAGATGACCCAAATGTCCCTCCACACTAATAAGCATTCACTGCCACCTGAGTTTTCAGGTAGTTTATTAAAATCACTGTGCCCTCTCTAAGGTCTGTTTTACAAAGTGGGTGCCAAATGAATGGGTGAGCAGGCACACACACAACATATAAACACCAGACTGCGTAGAAGTCTTGGTGGAGACTTCAAATACATATAACCATTTGGTAAGGTAAGAATAAATTCATTCTTATCAAAAGAGAGGGATTTCAATGTTTTATTTTTCCTTTGAAATGTTGTAACAATTCCTTTTCCTTTTAAATTTCCCCATTAAAAACCAAGGGGATATTTTCAAATGATTTAGCTGCTTAGCTCTGGTTTTTGTCTCTCATGAATTTTCCTGATAACTGACACTTAAAGGGACCCTGGGTACACGGATGACACATCTCAATAAGAGGGAGGCATGTAGACCGCTGCAGGGCAGTGACGGTTCTGGGCGCTTCTACCTAATTCCACTCTGGTTGTGCTGAGCTGCAGAATTACCTGAGGTGGTTTTGACTTTGAACAAGTTCGGCTGTGATGAGTAACTGTGAATTGGGTAGTAACTTTGCAACATCAAAGTCTGCCATCAAGTGGTATCATGTCATTTTATTATGTAAGACACCAGACAAAGGCTAAATACAGAAGGAAAGAAAAAGTGCCGGTGCATATATTAATCACACACATGCACACACAAACATGTCACAAAGCATTTGAAGCTGTTCTTAGACAGTGATTATGTAAAGGAGTTCTTCATAACTTTGACTTTTGGTATACAGACCTACCTAGCACTTGACATGAATATTTGATACAGCAATAGCTATATTCTTAGAACATGAATAAGTGTATAGGATAGAGTGGCAAACTGGCTTAATTTTGATAGAAATCCAACTTTTTGTCTCAATGTTGTGCTTAATGTGCTTCACATTAATCCTACTGAGAAAACTGGATATGGGTCAATAGTCACAAATACAAGCCAATTTATTCAAAAGCAATATGATGTTATGGTCAACTGATTCCTTTTAAATAATGTTGGTAAAAATCATAGTGCATGAATAAAAATGTACATGTTATAGTAGTGGAAAATCTGTGAAAGGTATCTTAATTTTCTAATAGCAAAGTGAGATATGAAAAGTGAAAATGAACTTATTCTGTTTGATTCAATTTTTAGAAAATTTTGTGCCATTTCAATCATGTATTAATGGGATAAATTTATAACTGGGAGGATTCCAGGGTTTAGCACTGCCCTCCTCCTCCTGATAAAAGAGATAATCTCTCTGGAAGAGAGAATGGACAGGGTCAGCCAGTTTAAACAGTCTTTCCATTCCACAGAAAAGAAGTACCTGACTAAGGCTGACTGTACCACGCAGCAGCATCTGCCATTTTTGCCCTCGTTAAACTTGTAACCCATTTGGATTCAACCTAGTTTTTGTGTTCCATTTTAAAGATCTTCTGTGTCTTGTATTTTTTATTACCTTTTCCTGTAATATTGACCTGATTAACACATGGAATCATTAACAAAATCTGGTCAACTTGACTGCTATAAATATATTTATTTGTTCTGTTCATCCATTCAGCACCATCTTGAGATCCATAGTTCTGTATGTGGGTATCTAACAGGCATCTTAAAATTAACTGTCTAAAGATAACTTTTGACTTCTCCCCTTTTACCAAAGTTATTTTTCCCCAGTCTTTCTGCACCCACCACACCATCATAAATGGTCTCACTAGTTGTCTATTTATTTGGGTCCAAGCCTAGTATTAGCCTCAATTTCTCTTCTTCCCTCCATATTTCATCCCCAGCTCCTGTACCAACCCTCCAAGCTTTGTAGTTAAAATATATCTATTCTCTGAGTGCTACTTCCATAGTTTTGAGACACGATCATCTTTCATCTAAGCTGCTATGATGTAGCCAACTGATGGGTTCCCCTGATTTAACTCTTTCCCTCAATACAATATACTCACAGAACCTCCCAAGTGAGTTTTTAAATACAAAGCAGATTATAATTCTTTACTTGGAACCCTGTAGTGATTTCCTAAGCACCCTGTGAATAAATTTGAATTTTTCATTTCAACCCACAATGGCCTTCATGATTCAGTCCCCATTTATCTCTCACATGTTTTCTCCTGCTCTTGGTGCTACTCATTCCACCCATTCTGGCCTTCTTACTTTTGCTCTTAAGCTCTGTTCAAACACTGAATTCAGGGACCTGTTTTTTTTTTGTTGTTGTTGTTGTTGTTGTTGTTGTTGTTGTGTGTGTGTGTGTGCGCGCGCTAAAATTTACAATTCTACTCCCATTCTTCTAGTTTCCCCACCCGTGAAAAATTTACCTAGGGACTAATGTGACTTCCATACTACACTGATGACTCCCCCATTTACCAATAATGTGTGAGCTCATTCATATTACAGAAACATGCATTATAGCACAGTGTATTGTACAGGTTGTAATGTGCTGAAAATGGCACACAAACAGGAATGACACATGCAAATTGGTATGACAAGAAAGAAGATATTTTAGTTTTCCATCCTTTTATTCTTTTTGATTATTCTTCACATACCATTTGTATGTATCTATGTATTTCCTGTGTTAGAGAAAACCAAAGTTAATGAGACACCAAAATGAGGAGTGAATATATTTGTAATAACCAAAGTAAATATGCAACACTAACATATCACATACACCTACAAACATGTGTGTAGTCATATTGATAGAAGTTATATTTAGCATGAATTTGCCCAACATTTCAGTGAAAATCTATAAAATACAAGTATTTATAACTCTTACATTTTCAGAAAAGTAGATATAATATAAATACCCATGCTTTTGTATATGACATCTTTGCATGGAACCAACAAAATATTCTGGGGAGAAAAACAGAGGGAGACACACACACACACACACACACACACACACACACACACATACACAGAGGGGGGTGGTGAGGAGAGACACTTAGGAAGAGGAAAGAAGAAAGAAGGAAATAAATATTACTCTTATTCCTTTACCTGAAGACAACTATGGAAATAATTGTCATATTTTTGTCATGGTTCATTCATTTGCTGTTTCTTTTCCTCCCAGCCAAGCATGCATTTTAATGTGAATCTCTGTGTGTACCCATTGGTAATTTCTAATGACATTTCTGAACTGAGATTTATTTCTGAGAAGCAAGCTCTGCCCACCACAAGCTGTTTCCATCAATGCCATTTCTTTTTTGTGGTTTCCTCTTCATTTAACTGTTAGCATTCTTTCTTTAGAATAGGAACAAATTGGCTATTCCTAAGGGAAAGGCTTTTATCCTTTGGCTACAGGACTTAATATTCCTCTTCAGAAATTAAAACAGTTTCTGTTCTCTTATGAGCCTTAAATAATTGGTTATTTCATAAACATGAGGCAACATTCACAATTATCAAATTTTAAAAATCCAAAGAAAATTATATAAATATATCATTTTCTAATGAAATTAATGGTAATCATTAATAGTGGTTTCTTAGCCATCTGATATGGGGTTAACTTTTCCTTAAAAAGCTTTAAGTAGTTGAGAACTAGCCCCAAAACCCATCTGAGGATGGATGGTCTAAAAGAGATGTCTTCACAGTCAAGCTTTGTGAACACAGCGTAAGAAAACTCCCAACGAAAATGGCTCAACCCATCTTTTATTACCTAGATAATTGATGGTGATAATGTGCAATTACAATAATCTTTTTCTTATTTAAGATATTACAATCTTTACATTTGCTGCAGAACAAACCATGACATAATATAAAGGCTTTAAAAAAACTTATGATCCTTTGACTTGGATATGTCTCTATCAGCCTTACGCAGACTTATTTACAGGGTAGCAGAGGGGATTAGCCTAAAGAAAGGCCAAGCTCCAGTACACAGACACTGTTAAAGGCTCTCACATATCAGGTTGGTAATGTCCAATTGACCAAAGCACATCATACGTCCAAGCCCAGATTCAAGGAAGAAGTCCTTGCACCTCTCAAAGATGCAATTTGTTTACACTTCAGGAGTCTATCACAGAAACCTAGAAAGAGAAGCTGGGTTTCCTCCTCCTCCTCCTCCTCCTCCTCCTCCTCCTCCTCCTCCTCCTTCTCTTTTTTCTTCTTTTTTTTTTTTTTTGTTATAATTACACAGTTACAAGTTCTTCCACCCATGGAATATTGAATGTTATGTTTCCTTTTCTACTTTCCATCAAGCCTTATATAGATCATCTTTTGGGAGGAAAATTAGAGCCCTAGTGTACTCTACATTCTAACAATAGGGGTGACAATTTATTCCACCCAGGACAGCTGCTTAACTTCATACACTCTGTACATCATGATCCAGGAGATTACATTCACACCATATTACTTGTAATTTTATATTTTAGAACAATAATTTCTTGGCAAACAATTGTTACATTTCTTTAGGGAGGGATGTTTTTTGAATTTTCTCATTCTTACAAAAGTGACTTTTTGGCTTGCAATGTCTGCTGACAAGCCATTATTTCCCAAATGAAGTAAGACTTGTTATAACAAATGGCAAATCATTCCCCACCTTACATAGATTATCTGTAGCTCCTCATTTCTTATACCTTGAAATGTTTGTCTTTTCCTGTTTTCAAAAGGATGAATTAATCTATTCTGAATTCTTGTAGATGGTGTTTACTCACATTCATATTTACAACCTTAAGTTTTCACAAATTTAAGTACTTTTTCCATGCTCTTTGATTTCCCAAATCTGGAATTATTCTCTCTAGTCTCCATTTTCTTTGAAGTTTTTCACTAGTTGATTTTTCTTTCCATTTAACTTTGTAAATTGCTTTCTTCCCTCTCTCAGGGAATCTCTACTAATTCTCTTTACCATCAATTGCCAAAGACAACTATAATCCTTTATTTCTATGATAAACAAGATTTTTCAACCTCTGAAACTCACATGAAATTATTTTAATGATCTGTGAGCATCTATCATTTATAGCTATATCATATCTTAGAATTAGGTATGCTATTAGAATTAATTGCAAAAAAAATAAGGTAGTAGATAAGAAATAAAGACATATATAAAGATATATCTATATACACACATATATGGATAGATAGCAGTAACATTGCAAAAATAAAATGAAGCAAAAATAAGAAAATAAAGATTTATTATTTATATATTATATATTCCATATATATATAATCTATATGTCTATAAAGCTATATGGCTGGGCACAGTGGCACATGCCTATAATCCCAGTGGCTTGGGAGGCTGATGCCAGAGGATCACTTTCAATGCCAGCCTCAGCAAAAGCAAGGTGCTAAACAAATCTATGAGACCCTATTTCTAAATAAAAATACAAAATAGGAGTGGGGTTGTGGCTCAGTAGTAGAGCGCTCCTGAGTTCAATCCTCAGTACCCCCCAAAGAAGATATATATATATATAATTACTATTGACTTTCAAAGAGATTCAAGGACTCTAAAATTTCTATTTGAGAATTAGTGTGTAAGAAGTAAGGTCAGAAAAGGTTTAAACTTGTTACTCTCTCCTGAAAAGGCATTTCTTACAAATTTAAAATGCACTTACTTTTCACTAACAACTGACTCACCCTCCTTAAACTATTAAATTTATCAGATGCATATGCATACACACATACACACAAAGATGTGCTTTATTTTTGCATTTTAAGAAGAAAATGTTAGTTGTATCTTCCCCAAAATATTTAATTTTATCTCACTTATTTAAATCCTCTGAGAAAAGTTGAAAGAGATATTTCCTCAGTCAAGTTCAAAGTGGGGTGTATTTAACCTTTCTATACCTAAGGAAGGATTGTGATGGATATAAAGATCACTCCGTTGGAACTAAGGACATCGGGTCCTAACTAATCTTGAAGCCTGACTTCACTTCACTTGAAGGATGAAGGGTTTGGATTAGATGATTCCACACACCTTTTCCAGTTCTAGTCATCTAGACAGCTTTTCTATTACAACTTTTCTATTTCCAGATCTTACCAGCAGCATAGAAGACAGACAGACATAACTAACAGAGAGCAACATAGATAGATAAAACAATAATGCAGTGTATCAGTCAGTTATTGTCACAATAATGCTGCATAACAGATTATACCAAAATTCAGTGGCTTTTTTTTTTTTTTTTTTTTTTTTTTAGGTGAGCTAGAGTAGTTCTGCCTCAGATAATAGATCATCCAATCTCAACTTTAGGCTAAGGTTCTAAAGGAAGGGATCATGTTTGCTCCAGGTGCATTAATCTGGGCTCACCTGAGATAAAGGAGCAGAAACCTCCTGGAACAAAACACAAACACTGAGCCCTGGCCAAACAGCCAGGCACACTTAAAGTATCCTCTCATTTCATATCTGTTGGCATCCAATTGACTAAAGTTGGCTGGAGCAAGTCTTGTGGTAAAATTCCAAAATAATGAGGCTTGAAAATGGAAGTTTTCATATGAAACATTCTTGTGGGGAATAATGCAATCAGCAGAGAGAATACACCACATCCAAAGAAAATAGTAGAGAAAGCTTCAGGGACAACTATTTTATTTTTTAAAGGGGAGACAGATATTCATAATTCAATGTCAGTTTTTTTTTTAATTAAATGTCAGAAAGAAGCTTACTTTTTAAAATTATGTTTGGTCAAAACATAACATTTCTGTTGAATCAATAAAATTTTGACTTCCATTTGTAACCACTGACCACAAGTCTCTCTTGATTACCAACATATGACCTGTAATTACTCATTTAAGAAAGTTTAAAAATCTGTATTTTGTATTCTCATTTTGTCCTATTTCAAGCAGGATTAACATTTGGTCAGGTTCATTGGCCCATCCCTTTCCTAAAAATAAAAGGCTACACAGGTATGATGATACAATGTTATATAACTTGAAAGCCACAATGTTTACGTAGTGTTTTCAAAGTGAAGTTTTCCCTGGTTATCTTCAAGGAATTGGTCCCAGGACCCCTTACACATACTAAAACTCATGAATGCTCAAGTCCCTTAAATAAAAAGGTGAAGTATTTGCATATAACCTATGCAAGTTCTCCTCCATGTTTTAAGTCAACTCTCAGTTATTCATGATACCTAATACCATGTAAATACTGTATAAATAGTTGTAATGCTATAATTTTTGGCAACATTAACAGTAATAAGCCTATATATGTCCATTACAGAGAATGCTTATTTTTTTTTCCTAATATCTTCTATCTGTGGTTGGTTGGAGCTAAGGGTACAGAACACTCAGATATGAAGAGCCATCTGTGTCTACATTGACATAATTGTCACTGCAAATGGTGTTATTGTCATTTTGTAAGTTAGAAAACTGAGGCTGAGAAGGATTACATGATTTGCCCAAATTTATAGGGCTAAGGTCATAGCAGACCAAGAATCTGGGTCACTTAACCCCTTCCCAATTCATAAAGAGTTTAGGTAGTCATAGTTTACAAAACATTATGGACTATTGTGATGACTGTAATGATTATATTGTAATATTAAATATGTGATAGGGTAGTACTTCTTAATATCTTCTCTTTAGGTGTTTAAATCCCTTCATTAGTGGAGAGCTGCTAAAAGCCCTACAACATAATCCTGAAGTGCTATTATTATTCTTCTTTATACTTTTAGTTCCATCTGCTCTTATGTCTTTGAACCTTATCTCTATCAGATGATTAAATAATTATTAGCTTGTCTAGAAATAATTGGTTTTGTTTTGTGGTTCCACTTGACCCCAAGTGACATGATGCAATTTTAGAATGCCACAGATGTTAAATTGGAAAGCAGGGAATGCTATTCTTTAAAGCAGAGAAATACGATGATTCCATATTTACAACATTGTCCTAAAAATGAGGGGATATAAATTCTAAACTTGACTCTGCTGAAAATCAACTATGTGATTCTGGGCTGTGACATCTCATTTGACTCTGAATTGTCTAAGAAAAAGTGAGATGATGATGACAAAATGAACCAAGAGCTCTTGGGAAAGATACTGTTTTAGTGCAGTTTCACATTACTAATTAATTTGCCATATCAGTTCCCTGGTAGCTCATTCTAATATTCTGAGCCACACTGGCCAAGTATATTACAGTGATTTATTAGGAATGTAATGGAATTATGCAGCATTACCAACACAGGTTTCATAACCAAAGCATTATAAACTTCACATTGTTTATTTATTTATTTTTTGTTTTGTTTTGTTCCCCTGAAAACCCCTATTAAAAGACATCCTTTTTAGAGGTACTTCTACATTCAAAAATAATAAATAAAACAAAGTAGTTAAATAGATGCCACAAACAGCATTGCTCTTAAAAGAGAAGTCACCATTGGTCCCAAGGCAAAGTTCGCAAAACAAGGAAGAAGAAGATGAAGGGAAGATGCAGTTTCCATTTAATTTCTTTCTCAGTATCTTCCCGCTGTTTTGTTTTTAACATCTCCCTTGGAGCAATGAGTCAAGTGTCTTCCATCAAAGGAAAGCAATAGTGATATGCATTTTGCACATAGTAAAATCTGTACAATTTCATGGCTGCTGAAAAGGAAAATATTTTCTCTCTTTCTCTTTTCCTGTGTTTCCTTAATGTAATAAAATAACCTCCTTTGGAGGTCAAAGGATTTTGCTATGTCTCTTCCCTGGATTCTTAAAAGACTGTTGTAACTGCCTGTTTTGAAACTCGCTTTTTGTTTGGAGAAGTTTTAATGGATGGTTATTAACTGATGCCTAAAGGGGGCAAGTTATCTATATGTAAAAGCGGGGAAGTTACAGAAAAGTAGCTATAAAGACTCCAAGCAATTCAAGGGAATGATTCTAATTGCTATTTCAAAAACGCTCCCTTGCAGTCAGAGCCTTGGGCCTCAGAAGCTCATGTCTCTCTCAGTGACTCCCATGCCATTCCTTTTCCTGTTTGCTCTGTGCCACTTTGAGTTTTCTGGTTCCTTTCTCCTTTGAAATCTCAAAGGCTGTCCCCTGGAGGTCCCCCTGTCTACTTCTGAAAACTCACTGGACGGTCTGAGGTGACAGAATTCCCATGCATTCCTTCCTGCACCATCAATTGTGAAGGAAGGGAAGAACCTTTCACTTCAGAGCAGATCTTAACAGGAGAGTCAGGGAAGATCTGAGAGGAGAACTGGTGAGGGAGGGAGAGCCAGCCCTGTCTTGCCTCGCCTGGTGGCTCCACGGCCATCCCCTCAGAAAGAACTGCTAAGAGAATCAAGATCCAAGGAAAATGGACTAAAGTATAAACATGTAAACCGTCATATGACCCTCCCCATTCCCCTTCTACAAAAATAACACAAAAATGTATTAATAACTTCTAAAGAACAGTATGACCGTATCAATATGACAAATTTAAGTTGATTTTGAATTTGACCCTATTCACATTTAAATTGGTTTATACTTCTATAGAATACTCTGTGGAATAGCCAAATATTTTGTGAAACTTCTAGACTGTGAAATGTTTGGCAAGTGAAAAAATTAGGTCGCTGAGGGAAGGGTCAGAGAACTTACTCTGGGGTTTCTTGAAGAGATCAGTCTAATAACAATGACAAGACCACCCCCACAAACCAGACCACTGTATTTCTTGAGCTTTGGGAAATTTCTTTGGGATTCCAAAGTAGGAATAAAGTTGGCTTCCTATAAATACTAGGGCAAGTTGATGATTAGATTTAATTAGATCCAAAGAAATAAATTATAACAAAAACGGAAAAATACAGAGTTTCACATTAAATCAAGGCCACATTGACAGGCATGCACATATAAGTGCATTTCCAGTTCTGATACCTCAAACCTGAAGCCTTGGGGCAGATGTCTTTCCTGTGTCCAACGTAAGAGTGCCTCCATTTTCATAGTATTTTAAAACACAAATGAAGTTATTGGCAGCATTTACCAGTAGAGGATTTCACATAAAAGTCCAAATGTCTGGCTTCTTTTTAAAGACTTGCGCAAGTATGCCCCAAAACTTAATAGCATCTCCTTCTTTTGGTAGCGGCATGTACACACCAGGTTTATGTGGTCACATCCTCTCCACCCCCTGCCCAACACACTTACACTTCAGTGTCTAACTCTGGGCTGGCTCTCTTCACTTGTTCCCTTGACTGCTGGATCTTGTGTTTATCAGGCAGGCCTCTGTCCTGCCCGACGATGTTCTCTCAAGTGTTGGGCTCTATTTTCTCTCTGACTCCCAAAGCCAGTGGGCTCTGGCTTTGTGCCTCTACTGGCTGACAATGGCTTTTCTTGACATCAATTTTCTGCCTCAGTCAGGGTTGGCTTCTTCCAGTTGTGGATCCTGGAATGTCACCCTGACCTTGCCCCAAGTCAACCTGAAAGTCTTTTAAATCAAATTATATAGTAAAACAATTAGAATGCTGGGCTTGTGATGATATACATTGATGGTCTTAATACATATACTTAGAGGAGTGTTTTCTCTCTTTTAATTGATAGATTGATTGATTGATTGATCGATTGCTGTACTGGGAAGGTAACTTACTGACTCACACTTGCCAGACAAGCTCCCTACCACAGAGCTACATCCCCAGCTCCCAAGAGTGTTCTCTTTTAAGTTAAACAAGAGCATTTCCTTTTAAAAGTGAATATTTCCAGATCTACCAAACAGCAGCATATTCAATGCAAAAATAAATTTCTGTTTCACAGGAGGGGGAAAAAACAAAGCAAAACTACACTTCATGTCTTGATTACTCAACAAGAGATTGTATTGATGACACAAATGTCCTGAGCTAGATAGTGATTATATTTAAGTGCCATAGAAGATTTTCTTGGAAGAGATTGCAATCACCATGAGTACTTAGCATTGCATTGCTTACATGAAAAGAAAGTGACTGTTGAGAGGAAAAGAAACCTCCTTAGTATAGATTAGTTTGTCTATTGTCCATTAACTATGAATGAAAGTTGAAATTCTGCTCATTGGGATTCAATGGTAGATTCTGGAGAAACAATGGTCCTTGTTTAAGGAAGTGCCTGGAAGATCAGCCAAGTTTTTCACTGGTGTGGTTACTTGTGGAGGTTACAGAAATTTAGGAATGGATTTAGGAATGGAGTTTTTTTTTTTTTGTTTGTTTGTTTTTTTTTTTTTTCCTGTTACCACACTATTGTTGTGATATTACATGTGTGTATCTACACACTCATACCTGGAGGCTCTCCAAATTTAACCATAGCAGTAGCTACTCTGTCTTATTTAACTTTAGGTAATGAGGTTCTGTGTAAGATCATACTTAAAAAGAAAAAAACTGGAACTATTAAGCAAAAAATTAGAAAAAAAACATGAATCTGTTCCAGCCCTCCTATTTTTCCACATGAGGAAATGACTAAGAGACATGATATTTTTTACAGTTACATTGTTGGTTAGTGGCAGAACCAGGTCTAGAACACGAGGCTCACAACTCCTAGTCAAGTGTTTATTGTCATTTATGTGTCTTTTTTCTTTCTTTCTTTCTTTCTTTCTTTCTTTCTTTTCTTTCCTTCTTTCTTTAACTTTTTATACATGTTTACAGAGTACATTTCATTTCATAGTACATATAAAGAGCACAATTTCTCAAGTTGCTGGTTTTATGTAAAGTATTTTTACAACAATTGTGTCTTCATACATGTATTTAGGGTAGTCATGAATAACTCAGTCTGCCAATTTATGTGTCTTTTATTGAATGTTTGCTGTGCATTTTGCCAAGCATGACTTATCTCCACTTACAGTTCCACTAATCCTGTGAAGATAATATTATCCATGTTAGAAATGAGGATAAAAACACTCAGTGGAATGAATAATTCTAACACTCAGAATTCAAATCTAACTTAGAATCTGATTCTAGTATCACTAACTGTGCTCTTAACCATCTTTCTTCTCTGTCCTCATAGCCTTTTTTTCCCCCAAGATGGTGGAATGAATGATAAAATCAATTTTTTTTCTGTATTTCTGTTATCTATACCCAAATAGCATATTTGAGAATTATAGATTTATTAAATGCTCATTATTACTCTGAATTCTATTCCTAATGGAATAGAATTATAGCTAAATCCAGTTGACATCAGGGCAGTTCTTGCTTCAGAATTTTTGAGGAGGTGGAAGAGGATTTGATGTGACTATTTTAATTCCTGGCATCGAATTTTACTCTTCCACATAGATTGAAACTTGGGGGGAAAATATTTTATCCCTAAGTTTTTATTTGAGGTATAGAGGATATAAAATGTAGAATGATACAAATAAACTATTGTGTTAGGTGGTGCACCATGTCAAAGTGAGAAGGATTTTGTCCATTTTTATTGGATTTATACTCCACAAGCCCACCATGAGACCAGTTGGTCCCTCTTTCCATCCAGGGCCATCATGGTTGTTTCTTCCTGTGTACCCACCTCTTGTATTTTCTTCTTGGGGCTTGGTGTTTGTCAGGTTTCTCTCCTTGCTCCTCTTCCCATCTCATCATACCTGTCTTGTTCCTTTCTGTTCCTGCTTGTGCTCATCCTCCTTCATACTTTTGGACACCATGTCTGTGCTTGTAGCCTCCAGATTTCTGTTTCCACCCTGTATCTCTCCAACTGCTAACTTGATGGTTCCATTTCAATATTCCAACAACTCCTGTATGTTTCTGGAATGTAATTTACCACACTCAAAATGTACACCTCTCCAGTACTCTCTGTGAGCTGGTGACTCTGCCACATTCCCATTGCTGAAGATAGACACTTAAGATTTACATTAGAATGTTGCCTCTGTGTTACCCAGAGCACTTAACCAGTAGCTACACCTTGTCAAAGACACCAGAATTTTTTTTTTTTTTTTTTTTTTAGTGCTCAAATTACTTTCATTTTACATTTTTTAAAGACATTCTTATAATGTCTTCAAGAGGAATGTGAAGAGGCCTCCTTGAGACATTTCTGTTTTCATTGTCTCTTGCCTGGGCTGAAATAGCTTTTTACCTGTTTGCTCTCTGACTCCTAAAATTGGTCTTCTGCACTTGCTGCCAAAGCGATCTTTCTAATATGGAAATATACGTCTATCCCTTAGTTCTCTAGTACTGCATCAAATAGAGGGAAAAGTCTAACATTCTTAACCCGTTTCCAAGACCATTATGAGTTCTACCTCTGGAGGCTCCTCTCTCACTCCTGCATTTGATGTTGAATTTCGCACAGTTTTCTGAATGCTCCCTGCTTCCATATGCTTCTTTGTCTCCTCACATGCCAAAGACATTCATTTACCTAAATGGTTAGGAATTTCTCAGACCTGTTTTGAATCCTTTTCTTTATTTCCAACAGCTCTTGTGATACCTTTCATATTTTATATCCTTAAATGATGTTTGTGGAATGAATATGTAAATAAATTAATGGGCTATGGTAGGTACTTTAACATATATAACATTTTTCTACTTTCATTTATATGAGATCAGTGTCAGAGATCTATGAACTCTATGTGAGAGCAATATCATAAATATACAGATAATGAAAGGTTCAGAGAAATTTAGTAACTTATAAAGGGATTCAGCTATTAATAGCCAATTATTTGTTACTATGTTGATTTTTTTCCTTACTGTATCAAACAGATATTTACATGTATAAACTTAGGGAAGTTAATTGGTCTATTTTTGCTGTTTTTTCTCATCTGTAAAATGAGATAATAATATCTACCTTTCACTAGTGTGATGATCCTATGAATTATTTTATCTAAAGCATGAAAGACAGTCCTAGCACATATCAAATACTGAGCTAATTGTCATTTTTATTATTAAGATCATTATCAATAGAGAAGATAGAAGAGACCAGAATCCCTGGATAATTTATCTCATTGTTATTCAACATATTTTGTCTGAAACATCAGATGTCTGTTGTTGTCCAAACTTCTTTTCTTAGGAA